>CM021107.1:72957453-73112981 GCA_007115665.2 Sequoiadendron giganteum | reverse complement strand
TTGTACCTTCATTTCCTTTAAGACTTGGAGTCCCATCATCAATGCTTGTTGATTGATTTTTGTCTTCCTCATGCTTAGTTGTGGGCTGCAAACCACAAACAAACACTTCTTCTTTCTCTGACCCTTCTTCAATGCCAAGTTTTGATTTTTCTTTAATTGTTCTTTTGATGTACTTAACTACACCCAATTTTCTAGGTTTCAATATTACAACACAACCCAACAACCCAAGAAAGAGTCAAAAGAAACCGTGTTTCTAAACCCATCTGGCATGTTTCGATACTCTTCGAAGAGTTGGGAAGCCTCTTGTTCATATTGCCTCTTGATCTATTCTTGAATTCTGTTGAAATTCATTGTCATAACTCTGAATTTTATTGGTCTTCCAACAAGCTGGTAGGAACTTTAAATTTGATATTATTGTAATATACCACCCTTTTTTTTCCACAATTACTTCACAACTTACACCCGTTAGCATTAGCCCAAAAGGCAATGATAGTCAATTGGAAGCAACCCTTCACTTTCTTCTCACCAAGATCCGGAGAGGGCAAGGTGAGTATACGGTGTAAGGGGGGTCTGAATGTAATAATAATGCTGGAAGTAAACAAGTAAAGCTATTGGCGACAAGCCAACCAATAGGGAAAGTAAAGCACTTCGCGGAAAAGCTAGCCACTTCCACTTTTCAGTGGGCTACAAGAAAGTAAATTAAAGTAAAGCATGTGGTGGCATAGCCAACCACTTCCACTTTTCAGTGGCTACAAGAAATGAGAGGAAAGCTTGACCACTTATTCAATGGGAGTGAAGTACAATAATCAAAGACTCAACCACCTTTCAGTGGGAGCAACCACTTGTTCAATGGGGTTAGCAATAAGCAAATACAAGAGAATTCACCAACGGTACTACTGATGGTGTTACAATAAGCTCATCAAGGAACATGCTTCAAAACATCATATTCTGTTGTTACATCAAAAAAATGCTAAAAACATGAAACATAACTCCCCAAAAGAAGCTACAATGAAAATATAAGAACTCTCCCCTCAAAATATAACAATATACCTCAATGACAAGGCCTCCGGAAGTTGATAGGTCAATAAACTACTGCTACAAGTCCGATACGAATTAACATAAGTCTGATATGTTCCTACAACAAGCTCTCCAAAGCACATAACCTCACAAGATCACCAATAAACTTATCCACAACGTTGGCAAGGAAGAGGGTAGGTCTAGGTGCCTCCAAATCACCTTAAACAGCAAGACCAAGGCAAGTTTGAAGCCCCAAACAATGAGAATGCAGCCAAGAACAGCAAGTGTCTTCACATCCCAAATGGTACAGCCTCCCTAGAGGGGCGACCAGCTCCCAAAATTCATGTTCTCCCTCATAAAATCTGAAAACTTGCAGATAAGGGCGCCCAAGGATGGAGAAGCCAATGCAACAACGCCCACAAAAAGTTACAAAGACCTTCAATCCGCAAGAATAAACATGTGGTATGGTCTAGGGTAGAGATTGATAACCAACAAACTAGAACTTCTAAAATCACCTCCAAAATGCTTTTCCAAATCACTGCAAGAAGAGTTAACATACCAAACATAGCTAGAAGACATCAAAACAATCCATAATCAAAGCAAACTGAAAATCTTTCACCAATAACTCCAATGGTTTCTCCTGGAGCGAAGCCACACCAATGTCCATCTAGGGAGTATCTCTCGACTCCGAAACTAGAGCAACTTTGAAGGTTTTCGTTTCCAAATCCCTTGAGGGGATTCAATCCTCACTCCGACAACATTTTTTTACCGTTAAATTAACATACCAAATGAGAGCAATTGAGGGCATATAAATAGCTTTTGAGACCCAGGAATCTGAATTCCTTTTCCCTCCAAAAGGGGACGCCACACTTTGAGAAAATATAATAGTTAATTTAATTTTCACTTATCCCTCCATTTGGGAGTCCAACTTAGGAAATATAATTTCCCCTTTTAAAAAACAACTTGAAGTTGTTGAGTCTAGGCATGGGGTACAAAGGGGGCCAATAATAACTTAAGTCATATTTTATATTTTGTCCTTTCGAACTCTATGACTTAATAACTTAAGTTGCAATAATTCCATTTCCTAACTCCAAGGATGGTGGAGAGGTCAACTGCTAAAAATATCAAGATGCCAACCACTGCAACTACCACCATTGCTAGAAATAGTAACCCAATGTTGAACTGCTACTAGAACCTGTTGACGTGCTTTTTATGACAGCGCCAGCACAGAATAAAGTTGTCCAACGGTCACTCTATTCTCTCTTGATCAAAGTGTCCCACATGCTAAGATTGCTTGAAAGTTCATGTGTTTGACTCCAAGGTTCCTTTTATCGCGAATAGACTCAGTTGGTTGATGTGTTTTGCTGGTTATTTCAAGGGGACTTACGTAGTTGTTCAACTCTGCGAAGCAATTAGGACATGAATGATTTGGCAATATGTTCTGGTATCCAGACTGACTCGGAAAATGCAGAATTTAAAGGGGATAGGGATAGGGATTCTACAAATCTACTTCTAAAGGGTGGAGGACGAGGATCGACTTAAACAATCTTCAAACCAAACTTTGCTTTGTCTCCTTTCGAACAACTCCGACAAAGTTGGTGCAATCTTCAAAGGATGAGAAAAGTGTTCAAACTATGACGCAACATGTTCATACCGTCAATACGACGCATACAAACATATGAACCATAATCGAAGTTAAGTGCTGATACTCCAGTTGACCACGCAAGGCGAACTTACCATCAGTAAGCCCGCTAGTGGTATGGATGAAAGAAGATATGCTTAAATCACAACGCCACACTCCACAATTAACAACTACTTGCATGAAATAAAAATCTACTTTACTCTATCTACCTTGAATTGGAAAGACGAAATGGCCTTGCTAGCTACTCATAACAAAGAAGAAATCACCAAGCAATGAAACTCTTTGTATTATGAAAAGTGTTCACAACAACCTTTTACAAAACTTTCAAAGGAAAGTTTTCTTCCCTCCTCAATCTAAAGCTAACTTCTAAGCTAAATGCTATATGCCTTCTACTCTCTAGCTCTGATTCAACTCTTGATCTAATCTCTAATTCTAATATCTTACAAATGAGGGGGGATGCCCCTTTTATAATAAGTCCAATTCAGTGGACGGTTTAGATCGAATTACAATGAAGGGCTCAGATTGAGCCACCTATGCCCTAATTAGGGTTTATGCCCTAAAAACCGCCACAGAGAGGAGTGGGCAATGAATGCACAGAATATTCTCCACTCCCCTGCAGGAATCATAATGAGCAATTAATGCCCACTACCATCATCAAGAAGATCCTCATCAAGCAGCGCGTTCCCACTGGCCTTCTCCCGGATAGCAAACTCGATCAACCGGGCCAATACTGCTTCAACCTCCTGTGCAGAGATCGGTGGAATATGGTTGAGCTGGAACTCCAAGACTGCTACCGTCTGTCCGTATCTGGTGTAAGATTTCCTCCATGTCACTAAGGCGTCCTGGGTATGCTGAATTATACTAGAGAATGTGGAGACATTCTCAAAGTCATCCAGGACAAGTGACCTCGCAGCTGAGAAGAATGGAGGCAGTCTACTTTTCAAGCCATCAGCAGTTATCTCCTCTGGGACCAACTTTCTAGCAAATATGGCCTCTAATGTATTGAGGACTCCCCCCAAGATGTTGCCCATTGCTTTCCTCACTTTAGCTGAATCTGCCCTTGCTGCGTCGTGAAATCCACGGCCTGTGACCACCGAGGAGTACCAACTGGTGAAATCATACCTATCACCTCTCTGAATTACACCTCCATCCACCAAGGTTTCTAGAGGTATATGCATCAAAGCCCCCAAACGAAGTACAGTCTTCGTTTGATAGATGCGAGTATCACCCCAGGCCTGATCTACTATATCCATCCGTGCCAAAATACTTGAGGCCTGTCGATAAGCATCGGCGAGGTCCTCCATGAATTTCCCTGTCTCAGTATGAACACGGCTAACCCACTTGTCCGCCTCCGTTTCCATTTTCTTCAAATCCTCTAAGGCAACAACTGACTCCTTCGGAAGCTCCGATGGACGTTCTACTGCTGGGTTTGCTGGTTCACCTGGATGTGCTAGATTTTGTACGTATCCTATCAAAGTTTTGTGCTCCTTCTTCAATTTCTTATACTTCCCCTCCGTGCGGAGCAACTGATCCTTCAATGCCTGATAGGAGTTATCGAACTCCTCGATAACTTGGGCTCCCGTAGGACGACCCAACTCTACTGTGGTGATCACGTAATTTTCAGGCCTCTCCTCGGTTCGATCACAATCTTCCCTCGGAATAGCCACCTGAAGCGTGCGAGAGCCTGACTCGTCAGTCGAGATCTTTGAAAACTTTCGGGCCCTTTTCTTCTCTGGTGGCGCACTGATCCTCCTAAGGAACTCCTCCATCTCAATGGCCGGATCCGTATCATCCTCGGGTTCTCTCCTCATTCTGTCGGAAAGCCAATCAGGCACTGTCTGCTGTGGATTACAAATGACAAGGGGCTGTTCTTCTGTTGCCTCCATCTCGTGCACTTCCTCCCTTCTTGCACTGGTTTGCTCAGGCTCATCCTCCTCTATAAGCTGGGTATCTCCCGACCCTTGGGTCCCCTGTTCTGTGTTTTCTTCCTCTTCCAAAGCCGTGTCCAACATCTGCTGAAAATGGGTGTCGGCCATTGTTTCCTCTTCCTCCTCCTGTTGGCCGCCCCTGGATAGACTGACGCTAGCTGATTCCCGGGTGTTGGGCTGATCTACCTCCTCAAGTCCCTGCTCTTCCTCTAATCCTACCCTCTGATCGGCAAATAATGAAACCACTCTCAAACTCGAAGACTGAGTTTGTGAGTGCACGGGTGATGCTTGTTCTATCCTCAGCGGTATCGGTTGGGTTGGCACTTCCACTTGTGCCCTCGATGTCTGAGCAATTTGTTTCCCCTTTTTTACCGATAACGGCCTTGGGTCACCCATCAAGCTATAAGTAAGGGCGATCGACTTGCTCTTGAGTCTGCATACATGTCTGTCGACCCAAGTCCTGGTAAAAGTCATCACCGGGATAGAAAGCGTGTCCAAGTCCATGATCTCTGGCTCGGACCAATCAGGTGGTGGGACAGGAGTATCCCTAACTGAACCATAGTCGGGTTGCATGACGTTGACATCCTCCTCCACCTGGTCGGGAACTGGGATAATCTCACATTCTCTAATCAACTTGAGAGGAAGTCTGGAAAACATCCTTCTTATCTCAGCCTCATCCACTGCATTTGCCCAAAAGTCCTCCAGATGAGCTCTGTGCCGGTATTCAACGTTCTGTATCATCCGGATGTTCCTGTAAGGATCGAAATCCTGCCTGCCTGTGTGATATGACAAATGATAAGATTGCAGCTCGTCCTCTGCCTCTCGGGCTGCCTGCAAAGAGGGACACACCTCAATGGAATTTCCCATGGTGATAGGGAAATCAAGTCCACCCTTCTTTTTCCTTTTCTGAATCTTATCGTAGGCAATCAATTGCCTAGATACCTCAAGCATTACTATGTGATCAGTGGGGTATCGTGGTAACCGATACGGATACGAAGTGAACCCCTGCAGCCTAATATATGTGAATTTCGGGAATTGGATGAGCCAATACCCATATTCCTCAATCAGTGTCTGTGCTTCTTTAGATATTCTCTGCTGCGTCCTCTGCTGAAGTGTCCTCGCAATGTGCATTGTGAATGCATCATTTGCCCGTTTATAGTTGGCAATGTTAGCTAAATGTAGCTGTGTGCAGGCTTCATGGATTTTGAATTGACCAGGGGCACAGCCGATTGGCTCCTTGTACGAAATCCCTCTGTACTTAGTCATTCTGGCCAACATGTAAATTACATATGAGCTCATGTAGAAAGTCTTCGTCACCTTCAAGCTCCTGAATTGCTCATCGATGTGGTTGCTAATCATCCTAGCCCAATCGACACACTCCTTTCCCTCCAAGATGATCTCGATGAAGTAGAACATCCAAGGCTCGAAAATGTAAGCCTGTGCACTCCCATTTACCCGGCTCAACATCATTATCAAATCACAGTATTCTTGTTTCACGTCCTCGGCAATTATCTGCTTTGGGAGCTTAGTGCGGGGTGGCCTCGGCTTCTGCATCCAAACTCTGTTGATGACTGCAGTGACTCTTTCGAAAGAGGAAGAGTACATCTTATCTGCCCTTTTGTTTGTCCTGTATAACATCTCCTCAGCAGTTGGAATCCCAAATGCCTCTCCGATGGCATCCGGCGTGAAGTTGGCGAGCAGTTTACCATCCGGAGAGACAATCGTCCTACGTTCTGGCTTGTAGTGATTGGCGCACTCCATAATTAGCTCCGGACACTGAATTGCTGGCGGAAAACTAGCAGCTGCGTAGATTCCACTCTTCATTATATTATGTGCCGTGACTGATGGTTGATGGCCCCCTAGCCCGAACATCCTCGATTTGAGTGCATTTAGATTAAATGAACCAAGGTTGGTGTCATTTAATCCTGCCAACTTTGAAACTATTGCTGACTTTGGGAGAAATGGCTTAGCGAGCCTTTTAATCATTGCCTGCCGGGATGAGCCAGCCTTGCCTGCTTCAGTGTTTGCAGCTCTGCCTGCGGCTCTGCTTGTTCCTGCAACATCCTTTGCTCCGGCCATCTGCAAAAATAAAATAGAATAGCAATAAGCTAGGCTGCAGATTTTTAATAAAATAAAACAATTCCCGAGATGGCTGCGAATACGGAGTTAGCTTTGAAAATAAAATTCCTCAGCATAAATTTCTAACTCCAAACCTCAAACTATATAAAAATCTCTGAGTTTAGAGACAACTCTCAGCAACTGCACTTCTGACTGGTGAAGAAAAAACGCAGCAAGCTAATAACTTTCAGCAATGTAGCTAATTTCTCCAGCACAAATAGTTCGAACCTTGACTTCACTTTGTCAACTTCAGCAGTTAGAGGAATAAAGAGTTGCCAGCAATATGAAATTTCAACTTCCTCAACTTCTCAACGTTTAAACTTCTTCAACACTTCGACTTTCAGTAGCTTGAAAATAAAGATCTCCAGAGAAAAGAAATCTTCTACAACTTCGCAAATCTGCAGCGACTTCAACAATCTGGAAATAAAATCTTAGCTCTCCAGTATACAACTTCAAACTTTGCAGCAACTCCACTCTCAGCTCTTTGAGAATTAAATTCTCCAGCAACTCCGGAAAACAACTTCACCCTTCAACTTCGAAGTTGTAGCAACACACTTTCAGCTTTTCGAAAGAAAGAGTCTCGGCAAATGAAAATTTCTCCAGCACTTCGTACTTTCAGCAACTCAACACTCCGAAATAAAATAAAATCTCAAAGAATTTCTCTCCTCAACCACTTCGAAATTATTTCAATCTCTCAAGAACTTCTTCAGCAATTTCAACTTCGAAACAATGTGAGGAGAAATGAGAGAAGAGATTGTTTAAATAACTCTTCTCGGAGAATCCTGCTAAGTAGTGCTGGGGCTATTTTTAGCACCTTCATCAATTTTCCACTCTCTTCGTTCGGAATCTTCTAATTCAAGCACAGTAGTGGGCTAGTCGTCAGCCGGTCATTATGGCAGTTGCCATTAATAATGACTCCTTCTTTGTAAAAATTCGAATTTTCCTCTTATTCTGCTAGTTAACTCTTGGCGATTTAAACAACTCGCGAGAAACAATCACTTGACTTGATTTAAAATTCCATTTTAAAATCTCGCAGTGTTTAAATAAATTCAACTCGGAAAATTTCGTGGGAGTTGTAAATTTATTTCCAACTTTTAAAATGTCTGTCATTTAAATCCTCGATTTCATAAAATTTGCCTTAGACATTTTAAATTCTCTCATTAAAATGTTCAACTCCGGGTGAAAAAATTATTCGCCTGCTCGAAATAATTCATCCTCTGAGATTTAACTTCCGTCAGGAAAATAATCTGGGCAAAATGAGTTTCCTCTGAAAATATTAAAATTTCCCTTAGGAAATTAAATTTTCAAACTCTGTTAACTCATGGGTGTATTTTAAACGGGTTCATTTGATTTTCACTTGACCCATGGAAAATATTCATCGATATCAAATCTTCCCCTTGAAAAATATTCGTCAACTTTCAACTGCCTTTGGAAAATTTTAAAACTCATCAAATCATCCTTCCATGCCAAGGGCGTATTTTTCCCTAGTGAAGTGTCATCTCACTTAGAAAAATTTTCTAACATTCTTTTTTCTTGGCGTATTTCCCTTGGTATAATTTTTCTCTGAAAAAAAATCTCCATGCCTTATGAATTAAAATTTAAATCCCTCTTCAAGGGCGTATTTCTTTCAAATTTAAATTTTAATTCCCACGCCTTAGGAATTCTTCACTTGTTTTCTTCTTGGGCGCACTTTACCTAGTGAAATTTTATTTCACTTAGGAAAATTTTTTTTTAGTTTACACCTCAGGCGCATTTGGGGGGGGAAGCTTTCTTTAACACTTAGGAAATTTCCTCAACATTCTTACTCCAAGGTGGGCGCATTTACATATGCAAGCTTTTACTTTCACACGCCTTAGGGAATTCTCCCATCTTTACTCACCTTCAGCTCATGGGCGCATTTCAACTTTTGCTTTTAATGCCTTAGAAATTTTCTCAAGCTCACTTTACACCTTGGGCGCATATGACCCTTGAGCTTTCACTTTCTTGACTTAGAAATTTCTCCAAGTCTTAGCCACTTTATCTTGAGGGCGCATTTTGACCTCTAGGCACTTTTATTTTCGTTGCCTTAGAAGAATTTGAAGGCACTTCCAAGGTGGGCGCATTTACATGGGTCTTCTTCTATTTTCATGCCTTAGACGTTTTGAGAGAGTCATCAAGGTGGGCGCATTTCACATAGTGAGGTTTCATGTGAGGGCGCACTTCATATGCCATGCTTTTATTTCGTAACTTAGGAATTTTCCAAACTCCTACACCTCAAGCCAAGGGCGCATTTTCATGGGTGTGCTTTTATTTCATGCCTTAGAAACTTTCAAGGCTTCCATCAAGGTGGGCGCATTTGCTATGCTCAACTTTGAATTCTGCCTTAGACAATTTTCAAGCTATCAATCTGTGAGGTGGGCGCATTTTGAAGGGGATACTTTCATTTTCCCACACTTAGAATATTTTCCATGCCTCTGCCTGTCTTTGTTTACGCATTCTATTTTTAGCAAGTTGTGCTATTTTTAGCAAGTCCCTTGATTTTCAACCTCTAAGGCTCCGTTTTGCCTGAAAATTTCATCATATGATATTCTTCACCTTGTGAACCTGTTTTGCCAGTCCTCTGCCCTGACCTGCTATTTATAGCCACCTGCTATTTATAGTAAGTTCTGACTTTCTGACTTCAATAGCTCCGTTTTGCCTGAAAGTTGCAACGCTTGATCTTGATAGCTTGAGTGTTACTCTGATGCCAACCTCGGGTGCAGACCTGCTATTTATAGCCGTGCCCCGACTTACTAAAAATAGTAAGTTCTCCGTTTTCGCTCAAATTTTGCCAGTAGGTACCTTGAAGTATGCTGACATTGGTGGGGTGTTTCGTTTCGGCTATTTTTGGATTTTACCCCTTATAAAAGTGGAAACCCTAATTTGACTTGTATGTATCCCGAACGGTCTCCGTTTGACTTCATTCCTTCTGCATGTCGTTCTGCTTGCTGAACTGGAGTGTTGGGCGGCTGCCAGAGTGTACCTGCTAAAAATAGAAACTGCTTGAAAAGTGACTCATCCACTGCCGGATGGTTTTGCATGTCATATTGCCCGTGGGATCTCAAAAAACCCAGAAAAACCCAAAAAACTGGTTGCATGCATGCACTGGCTAAAAATAGTAAGTCCTTAAACTTTGATCTTCTCCGCTTGCAAGTCACACCGTTGTGAAGCTCTCGAAAAACCCATAAAGAAAAACCCGACATGCGTTGAAAAACACTGCATGCGAACCCTAAAAATAGCCTCCGAAGGCTGAACTCTGAAAGTGGTCGTCTCGGTTTGCATGTTACATCACTGCGAAGGTTTTGGAAAACCCAGAAGGATTCTCCAGACATGCATCTGAAAAGCTCATGTGGAAACCTTGAAAATGGCTCTTGAAGCCTGAACTGCCAAAAATAGCAAGTCGTCTGATATGGCTCAAAATTTACGTGTAGGCAGCTTGATGTTACCCGGATGCAGTGGAACTGACAGAATTCCAAAATCTCAATAAAATAGTCCCAAATTGAATACTTACTAAAAATAGTAAGTTGCCGGAATACAGTGAAAATTTAGGGGGACTCTGCTGGAAGTCTTCTGACTGCTGCACTAAGCTTAGATCTCAATTTTATAACTCAGTTTGACCTTTAATAAGCCTGAAGGATGAAAGCCCTAATTACACAGACTTAACCAATACTTTAACCTGGGTCAAACGACGGGACATCCCCGGAAGGACCAGAGACCAGAGAGAGAGCGAACCAAAGCCAAAGGACCAGAATGGAGCAAAATTTAGGGGGTCCCCATCTTGATGGGGTGATGTGTGAAAAAGGTCACAACAGAACCCACTACCAGAAATAACACTTATCAAAAATTGAATATTGCTAAAAATAGTAAGCGACTCCAAACACCATTTGAGCACATTTTGGATAGTCGTCATAACTTACTGAAAATAGTAAGTCTAGTTATAGGAACTAATAAAAATGCATGTAACTACCCACCAAAGCTCTCTGAAAACTCAGAAAGATTTAGAAAACAAACTGCCAAACCCCTACAACCAACCCTTGAAAAGTTGAGAAGAAACCTCCAAGAATTTAGGAAACCCTAAAAATGCCTCTGAATAGCCCACGAGACTTTAGGAATGGGCTATTGGCCACTGAAAAGCATAGGGCTAAAAAGGGGACATTATAGGTACACCCTAAGTTTAACAGTGATGGCTTAGGGTGTATTTCATTAAAATGCAAATCAACAAGATGCATAGATTGACTTACAACCTCTAAGGTGAGTCAATCAGGATCTACATCTTTTTGAGGATGGGAATGATTTGAAATGATTGACCTAATTAAACTAAATGACCTAATATGATAAATGCAATTTCTTGAAGATAAATAGATGGAAATAGAACTCTGCAAGTGGATCTGGAAAGTGTAGACTGATGTGTGTTTGTCACCAAAAGTCAGATTTGAGTGTTGTAGCAAGATTGGGTCACCCCTAGGCAACTGGGTCTTTGTTAGGGTGTCTTTCTCAATTTTTGGGGTCCTCTAGTGTTGGATTAGAGCTTCTGTTTTGCACTTGTCTCATTGTCGAAATGTCATCATTAAATTATGTAGTTGAGTTTCCATGTCTTGACAACATTGATGACAATAAGTGCAACAATGGATAGTTTGGCTTCAAGATCTCTTCAATCCTTTCTAAACCTGCAACCTGCACATTCACAATGAGAGAAGATGTCACATATAGGGGCTTGCCTTAGTCAAACCCTGTGTAAGTGTTTCCACTTCCACAATGGCAATGTCAATGATAAACCGGTAATGGAAAGGAAGAAAATGATGAATGAACAAAATGCTGCAACTCACCACCCTTCAATGGCTTCCTTGAAGGGCTGAAGACATACACATTACTTCAAGGATTTGGATCTTGCTTGATAGACTTGCTTGAATGCATTGAAGATCTACAACAATGTTAGTCTTCACAAAACATGAACATGAACACACATAGAATTTGACATGATGTTGGATCTTGAATTGCTGTAATAAACTCTGATAATGCTGCTCTTGACTTGCTCAATAATGCTCTTGATCATAAGTTTTCTCATAGATTCCTTGTTAGATTTCAAATGATAAAAAGACTAGGTATTTATCGGTGTTTATCTAATTTCTTGAAAATTAAATTCCAAAAGTCGACACGTTATATTTGAATTTTGGATATTAAAATACTGCCAAATACATATTTAAATTTGGGTCTTGGCTAAGGGGGACCCAGTCACCTGTAAGAGACCAGGTGTCTCTCAACCCCACTGATACCGAAAATGCAGATGTTTGTATTTCTTTGTTTTGTTGATTTTGTAGTTTTTGTGGTTTTATGCGAATATATGATTTTTTTGTTATTTTCTAGAATGATGCCAGATTAAAGGAAATGCAACAAATAACAACTGAAGCAAAACTACTTCTAATATGATGGCAAAAGTCTTTATGATGCTCAAGGAGTGGTTACAATGCTTAAAATAAGACATGCATACAAAAAAGCAAACAATACATTATTCATGAACCTGATTTTAATTCGCAGCCCTCTGAAAATGAAGATAGAATGGACGGCTAGCTGAAAGAACAATTTCTCCCACCAATAAATAAGTGCAATGCCCTCCAAAGACCAAGACGCCACAACTAGAAGAGGTGAAGAGTTGAAAGAAGAGGCGCTTTGCCTTTTTGATGATCACGCCCAGCTGTTGGGATAAAGTATGGCCTGCAACAACAAGGTACGGCTTGTAGAATGATGTTGGGTGAACTAACAAGTGCAGCCACAAAGCAATTTGTCCTCCCAAAGAAAGTTCACCCAACATCATTCTACAAGCCGTACCTTGTTGTTGCAGGCCATACTTTATCCCAACAGCTGGGCGTGATCATCAAAAAGGCAAAGCGCCTCTTCTTTCAACTCTTCACCTCTTCTAGTTGTGGCGTCTTGGTCTTTGGAGGGCATCCCAAACCCTTGTTTATTTCTCTCAAATAAGCAAAAGTACTGTAACGTTCTACTGTAGTGCAGCACTGTTCACAGGTACTGTAGCAGCCAACACTATTTCTGATCTGAAATTGATTATCCCTTAAAAACCCTTGTAGAAAATGTAAATCTTCTTCCAATGAAGCACAAATTTTGACCTCTATAATGAAGCCAACCATTAGCAATCTTCAGTTGATCTTTCACAACCTCAGTATGCTTGATTCTGAAGAGGGAACGTTCTCCAAAACCTGAAAATGATACGAATTTGCAGAAACCCTTGTTTCACAAACTCCAAAGTTCTCAAAGAGAATAATAGACAAATTAGAATAATCATCAACATAATGGTTCGATTTGTCTTTGGTGAAATATATATATTCTCCCAATAGGGTCGACCCTTCTCAAAAAACAATTAAATGATATTAAATTCGCCTCTTTGACTTAGGCTATTTACTTAATAAATGGCGTCCCCTTTAATGAGTAATAAATACTCACTTAAATGAACATTTTGCCCTTTTTATTATAAAGTCATTTAATACTTTATAATAAGCCATTTAATTAATTAATAACTTTAATATTTCACTTAAAATGAGTTTATAATATAAAGTCATAATAATAATCATTTAATTATTATTAAATGCTCCATTATTCTCTGTTTGCTCAACAAACTGCCAAATTGGATCGAAACTGAGATAGCCAATTGAGCCAGGTGCCCTACCAGAAATAGTAACCTTGATGACTTGACTTACTATAAATAGTAAGTGCCTAAATAACACTCTATAAGCATCTGCAAAGGTCCAAACCTGAATCAGAAAGTGAAGTATTGTTTCCAACCACCGAGTAACTGCTACAAAGGACCCTTTGTCCATAACTGTCAGCCTACGAGGGTCAAAAAGATAGGCTCACTCCTCAACAAACAATGTCAGCTAAAACGGGGACATTACATCGCCCATGGGTGACTAGGTGCTGGCCCAAAATTACAAGACACTCAAAGTTGGAGACAATTTAATGATTGGATGCATTTGTTTAAAACTTGTCTTTCTTTAGAAAACGGTAAAAATTAGGCTTTGGAATGCATAATTTGGCAAATTAGAAGCTTAATTAAGTCCAATAAATTAGGGTGTGAAATTGTAAGTGTATACAATTTTCTACGCAACATTTAGCCCCCACTTGAGTGAGAGTATGAACTCACGCTTAGACTCACACTATAGTAGAGAAATATATGTCAAGAGTTGTCCAAATGATAGAGAGATAGGATGACTAAGGATCAAGGAGGGTGATCAAGCGCTCAGGATCTAAAATTCCATGGCAAACCAACATAAGCACAAAGGAACACATGTATGATATGCAGCAAGATTGGATACATAAACATACATCAATGCTAGGAAAAGGAAAAGAAAAGGGTATGGGCTAACAAGCTGTATTATGCTAGGGGCCATACAAATAGGAAGACACACAAGCTAGTGAGGACTATTTTTCACTAGGTGAGCTCCCGAATTAGGTAGCAAAATGAGAAACACACACTAGGTCTACAAGGTGTGCCCATAACTATACCAAGAGTTGTACTCCTTGATAACCTTGATAAAGTGATACAAGATGATCAAAATGTTATGCCAATGCTTGCAATAGGCTCAACCTCTGTGAACAAAGTGAAGCCAAAAATGTCAAATGTCAAATGTCAACACACCACTAAGTTCAGCGTCTATGAACAAAGTGAAGCAAAAATGCCAAGTGCCAATGTCAACGCACCACTAAGTTCAGCCCTTGTGAACATAGTGAAGCAAAAAATAATGCCAATGTATGTCCCCACTTTAAAGAAATTGCTAAACACCATGTTGTGAGCAATTACTTTAAAGTAGAGAAAAAAAAATGATAAATACCAAGGAACAAAGGATCACAAGAGCTTATTTGAAAAGCCCTATGCCAATGATATGTTTCCAAATAAGCTACATCATGATAGGGGGTTGCCACCAAATACAATGCGATAAACAACATAGAAAGGTACATTGAGGGATCCACGGATCTGGGGTTAGTATATGTTTTTGCTACAGTGATATAATAGAGCTCGAAACTGACATCATTCCCCAAATACTTGTGGAATAATGAACACAAAAGAGGAATGGCACATAGAGAGAGAAAACATAGAAACTTTTGGGTCAACATGGAAGAGACCTAAATGTCTCAACACCTTGCATTGTCCCCAAAAAGAAAACACAAGACAAAAAGAAAAGGAAAAGTTTACGACATATAGAAGAATGAAGATACAAATAGAAAAATGTCACAACAGGTTCGTTTCCTTTGTATCCCTCTACCAACAGAGCAGCAAGGGTTGTCCAAAGAAAACTCACAAACATAAAGACATGCTAGACAACAAAAAACATGAGATCACATCATGTGCAAGCAAACACACAGAATACATGAACAAACATAAAGGAGTACGTCGCATGCGAGCTGACATAAAGCAAGTTGTTTGCATCCCAATCTTGCTCATCATAAATGGAAGGCGGATAACTAGCTAAAAGGACTACAAGTGTCGTACTAGGAGCATCACCAAGTTCAACACGTGGTGGGTCACTCTCATTAGGAGGATCATCATGGTTGCCCCCATCTAAGTTCATAGAAGTGGAAAATAGCAAATTCAACCCATTATGCACTTCATCAATCTTAGCAATGTCATCATCATCATCCAAATTAATCACAAGAGGAGGTTTTATGATAACTGCATTTGAATTCTTTTGTTTCATTTCTTGCTTTGGTTCTATGTCTTGTTTTGCTGAAAGTTGGGTTTCTTCTTGAGTTGTTTCCATAGGTGTGGGTGGTGTTGGTTTAGTCTTTTCTTCCAATTGGTGAGCGATAGCACGACGTCTACACCTACGCTCTTTAGCACTTTGGTTTATTTTTGCACAGTTTTCAAGTTGTGAAGGTGTAGGAGCGAGTTTATCAACTATTGGTTTCTTTTCTTCCCTTTAGGGAGGAATTGAAGGAATCGCCGGGGGTTGGGAAACCGCTATCTCTTTCGCTTTATAGACTTGTTTTATCTTTGGAGGCATAAAAGGGATCATCTTATTGTCTCTTGGTCTTTTGTAAGAAAGTGGTGGAGGAACTATGGTGTACTTATCTTGGTTATTTGGAAGGGCTTTTGGCTCAATCATAGGTTCATCAATGGTAGGCTGGAGAGAAGGAACAACCATGGACCTATTAGACTTAGGAATATTGCTAAGAGATAACTCTGCTATGTGCTTTGCTTTGAAATTTTGATATGACTTGAAAAAGAAATCTTCATGAGGCTTTATAGGTTCCAAGAGGTCCAGGCCAAAAGAAATCCAATGAAAAATTCCCACGGGAAGACAAAGGATTGAATCCACTGTGATGCACTGTAAATATCTCATTTTCAAAGGGAAATTTTATGCACTTGTGAATAATCGACGAGACGACATTCATGGAGTGTAACCATGGGTAGCCTAGCTTCACACGAAATTGGTTCGACAGTGGGATGATGGAGAATGAGACATCTAATTGCTTTGGTCCAACTTTTAATGGAAGAGTGATCAAACCTATCGTAGGGCAAGAAGAACCATTATGTGTTTTAATCCATGCTTTTGATTGTTCATAAGAATCTTGATAAAGTTCATGCACAAACAAGAATTCCTTAGTGATCACATTCTCTACACACACAGGATCAATAAGTATCCCAGTTGTGGGCTTATCATTAATACGTCTAGCGATATAGAGAGGACCATTAGGTGGATGGATAGAGGCATCAATATGTGTGAAAGCAATGTTAGGTAACAAAGTGGTTTGGCCCTTATGAAGTTGAACGTCTATAAGAGTGACCATGTCATGTAGATCATCCTCATTATCACTCTTATCATCATCATTATCATCATTCATATCCTCAATCTTATCAACATTCATCACACGATTCTTGACTTCACTAGCTTTCACAAAGTGGGTGGAATGATTTGGTAGTTGGTTGGTGAATATTTGCAAATTTTGGTTGGGTGGGGCAACTGACTTATTGCCTTCGTCATTAACACCTCCCAATTGAATATAATTAGAATCGATGAGGTACTGAACTTGATGTTTAAGACGCATGCATTGTTCTGTGTCATGTCCACTTTGTTAGTGATATTGGCAAAAGGCATGTGGGTTATAATTTGGTGGTAAGGGTTTGGTTGTGTCCATAGGTTTGACGGGAGGTAAACGAATTAGGTTTTTAATCAAAAGTTGCAACATGATTGAAAGGAGGGAATCAGGTAATGGTGTAAATTGTCTATCCCTAGGTTGGAATTGGTATGGGATAGAGCTTATGGCAGCAACTTGAGGCTCAACATGGTTTCTTTGGGATGGATTTATCTTTAAAAAGTTCTTGTTTGGTTTTTTTAAGTTGTTGGTAATTGGTTTGATGTACAGGCTCAAACGTCTCAATATGTTTAGATGAAGGTGCTTCATACTTATTAATTGAATTCTGATATCACGAAGCATTGTGCACAAGCTTATAAAGGCTGGAAATTTTCGCAATAGGACTTTTTCTCTTATGTTTTCTTGCAAGTTGTCAATGAACATCCTTTGGATTTCCACATCAGGAAGACTTAGATTAACTTGTGATTGTACCAACTGATAGCAACTAATGAAATCTGTAACTTTTTCACCTTGTCTTTGTTTGCATCGCATTAAATCAGTTATATTGATCTTAGGACCAATTTGCACTTGGAAATGGTTGAAGAAGGCATTAACAAGCTCATTAAATAAGTGAATTGAGTTATTTGGTAATGAACAAAACCACTCCAAGGTCATGTCCTTCAATGGCCTAGGAAAAAGTTTAGCCAAGAGCTTGTCTTCAAAAATGAAGTCACTCCATAAGGCTGTGTATGTGGAGATATGGTTGCTAGGGTCTCCTTTACCATTGTATTTTTCAAAGTGGGGTATCTCTATTGTTTTGTGGCATTTGTGCTTTCAATATCTCCAATGACAATGGGTTTCTCTTGACATATTGTGATGGTTTTCCATTTTGAGTTAGGTTCAATGTTGATATTTGTTGTTGAAGGTGTTAGTGTTACTTAGATCAGATTGAGCAATATAAGTACTTAAAGAATTGCAAACACATAAGACAATGAACACACAAATATACCCTGGGAAAACCCTCCTCTTGAGGGAGAAAAACCCAGCAAATTAGTCTCTTATATATTGTATAACAAATGACAGAATTCTGCTTACAACACAGGCCCAACAATGGCCAATAGAGAGTCACTATGAATTCGCACTTCTCCTTAATGCACAAGATACAAATGAATCTGTTCTTCCTTGAAATCGGACTGCTGTAGCAAATGCGAATTCTGCTCTTCAATGATATATGCGAACTTCTGCTCTTAATGGTAAATGCGAACTTGCTTGATGAAATCGAATTACCTTTTACAATGATAATGACCTTGTACTTATACATCATAGGCGCCGCTTCATTTAGGTCGGCCTTTCTTGAAAACAAAAATATAACTTTAGGTCGGCTCAAATTAAGACAAGGATAGGCGAACCATAAAGGGTCGCCCCTGTAGCAAATATATTGTTTGATATAAATTAAATAGCCGAGAGGCTATCCATTTAATTTATCTTTCCTTGGGAAGTGTAGACCGAAGCTGTCATGACATCAACAGAAGGGATGTCACATTTTGCAAGAGTTGGTTTATGACGGAATCATTGCTTCTTGTATTTTGGGAATGAGGTGAATATGGTGGAAGTGTATATGTATTCGGTGTACTACTATATTGCAAGTTTGTGAAGGGTGATGGGTTTGGAGATATGATGTTTGAGTTGACAAAACTATAAGGATTCCTAGTGGAAATACCCAAAGTTGGAGCTATACTATTGCTTGGTTGCATCGTTGTGGTAACAGTTGGATTTGTGTATGTGGGAATGGAGGCTATAGTTGTAGGGAGAGAAACTTGACTTCCTTCTTGACTTTGAGTATATCCCAAAGCTTTAGCGCAACTAACCATTGTTGTAACATGTCCATTGTTCTCCTTGATAAATCTTCTAAGTTTTACCCACATGTAATTGACTATGCATCTAATGTAAAGCAATAAATTATTTTCTTTTCTATTTAATAATTAATGCATCATTTGAAATATAACTTTATCCAAACTTTTCCATTGCATAAACAAAGATTCATTCCAATAATATAAGAATGAAGTAACTTTACATAAATATATTCAAGGCAACGTTTCCAGATTACAATTGCCATATAGATGGACTCAAGATTAACAAACATTGCTTCAAGAAGCTTACAAGAACTAGAAATACAAATGGTCCAGAATGTCCTCCAAAATCTTGGTCGCCAACTGCATGAGGAGAAGCATCGCTCAAGTGCTTTTCCGCCAACCATGGACTAACTGCAGTCCCCTACTCATCTACCAAATTGGTAGATGGTCCTACCCTTCGACGAAGAGATTGGTTTGGTAACCTCATCCTTCAAATGACCTTTTCTGAGCATAGTGATGTGTCCTACAAATCTAGAGCTACCATAATGTCTACTTCCTCATATATAATTACTTAGCCTAGAATGTAAATTGGAACACACAGTGAACCGACAGTGTAGATAGTGGCTACCTACACTACTTTGGCCAAAGATTCATCATCCATCGAGTGAGGTCTTTTAAATCACCACTACCTTTGCTCGATTTGTATTGATCATTAGTATTTTATTCTAAGGTTATCCACTTTCACGTGGATTTATCCCAACCCCAAGAATAACCTTCTAGTTTAACTTATATCTAAAAACATACTATAATTTCCACAATTTAACTCTTATCTTATGCTATGCACCTAGAGCATTGTCAAACTATGTATAGTTCTGACATTCTATGAATAATGTAATTAATATACAAACATGTAAATCCCTTCTACATGTTGTGACCTTTTCACACATCGCCCCATTGCAAATGGGGACCCTCTTGTTTTTTTTTGCTTTTGGGTTTTTTGCCTTGGCGTCACAACTGCTAATTACCATGTTTCTTTTACGATGAGGAGTTTGAGTTTTTATTTGAAGGGTCACTCGAGCCAAGTAATGAATTTGAGCCCAAATCAGTGCACGAACGTCATCAAAGTGTTTAGAGGGCCTTGTGGATGAAGATCGGCTGTCATTTCGGTCAATTCTGACACCTCCTAAATTTTAGGGTTTTCACCCTGACCCCCTATTTTTGAGGAACTTTTTTTGGGAATTTTTAGCCCATTCTAGATTCCCTATTTTTTAGGGGCTATTTTTAGAAAGTTTCTATTTTTAGAAAGTTTCTATTTTTGGAAAATGTGCAGGTCATGGGTATGTTGGGATCAACTCCAGAAACCTCTGAAATGGAAAAAATTTGAAAAATCTAAAAATTTGCCTAAGGCATGGACAGGCATGTGCTAAATTCGCCCAAGCATGAAGAAACCAAAAATGGCAAAGCGGCAAGCAAGTTCGCCATGTAGTTTGCAAAATGGCAAAGCAGCAAGGAAGTCCGCCAAGTCAAAAATGGTAGAGCATCAAGCAAGTCCACCATGTCAAAAATGGCATGGGCATTAGTAAAGTACGCCATTGTAAGAAAGAAAATGGCGAATGGACAAGCAAGTCCACCATGTCAAAAATGGCATGGACATTGGTAAAGTCCGCCATTGTAATTAAGAAAATGGCGAATGGACAAGCAAGTCTGCCCAGCAGTTTGAAAAATATCTTGGACATAGTGGAAGTCCGCCCTTGGATGGTAAGAAAATTTTCTAAGGCATGAAAAACAGGAAGTCCGCCATGTAGTTTGCAAAATGGCAAAGCAGCAAGGAAGTCCGCCAAGTCAAAAATGGCAAAGCACCAAGCAAGTCCGCCATGTCAAAAATGGCATGGACATTGGTAAAGTCTGCCATTTTAAGAAAGAAAATGGCGAATGGACAAGCAAGTCCGCCATGTCAAAAATGGCATGGACATTGGTAAAGTCTGCCATTGTAAGAAAGAAAATGGCGAATGGACAAGCAAGTCCGCCATGTCAAAAAATGGCATGGACATTGGTAAAGTCTGCCATTGTAAGAAGAAAATGGCGAATGGACAAGCAAGTCCGCCCAACAGTTTGAAAAATATCTTGGACATAGTGGAAGTCCGCCCTTGGATGGTAAGAAAATTTTCTAAGGCATGAAAAACAGGAAGTCCGCCATGAAGATGTCCAGCCACAAGCTCAAGTACGCCTAACCAAGGAAATTTGAAAATTTGGCTAAGTAAAAAAAAGAAGGTTGGAAAAACTCAAGTGAAGTCCGACCTCCCTCATAAAAGCAACGTCCAAGCAACTCCAAAGTCCGCCCTTGGCATGATGGGAAAATGTCTAAGGCAATATGAAGTTACAAAATGAAATTGAATAGCAAAAATTTGGCTAAGTATGGGAAATACTTCACAGAGAAAGTTCCAATTTCCTGCATTATGGCGAAAGCACAGGGGAGTTTTTCTCCAAATTCAAGGCGCTTGTAGCAATCAGGAAGGAAAACCTTAATGACTTCCAGTCTAAACATGTGCTCCAAGGCGAGACTTCCAATACAGGTGAGAAGAAGAAATCAAAGTCTCAAAAGGAATCCAAGATCAAAGGCTAGGAAGGAACAAGCACCAAGGACAAAGCCATCGGCAAAGAAAATATTCTAAGGCAAGAACATGAAAAAATGAACATGGAGACCAAGGAGGACATCCAACCTGCTGAAGTGGCCCCTCGACCAATCAAATTGTTCCAAGTCAGCATGTCCAGATTCAATGAACTTGGCACTCCACAATGTAGCAACTTTCTATTTTATTGTTGGTTCATATTTAGTAGGAAGGACAAGTGTCCCTAGTGTAATTTTCTCATTGGTCGAGAAGAGTTAGTTATGACAAGCCCTAATTAGGGTTTTATTTTGTAATCTTGGCCGCTGATTCTAAATCAATCTTGGCCATTGAATTGTAATTGGGGAGCCTATAAATTGAGCTCATCCCTCATTTGTAAAGCATGGGAGCATGTTGCAAAACATGTTGAGATAAGTAAATTGTTGCATACGACTGCCAAAGTAATAAGTAATGCATTGTTCAAATTGATGGTGATTATTTCTCTTATCTTGGAGTTGGCATGGTTCTTATCCCTCATCATAGTTTAGATTTCATTTCATGTATGTTAGACGAATGCAAGATCTGATAAGTATTGATTTATGGTGAAACTTTTGCTCATACTTTCTTTGAATGGATGATTTTTATTCAATGTGTAAAGTTAGACTGAGCTTTTGATGTGTATGCTTCAATGTTTACTTCGAATAATATTGTTCTATTGATGGTGTTGTTCATAGTAAAGAAATCTTAAGCACACTCCCTTGAAGATTGCACCCACTTTGTGTAGTTGTCGTTGAGTGTGGCGAAGCAAAGCGTGGTTATTGGTTTCACCAAGTTAATACCGTCTCTTGGATTCTTAGGAAGTAGATTAAAAAATTCTAAACCCTTATCTCCTTTTTTAGTTTGTTTGATCCAGGACCCAAACAATAGAGCTTTATTGTCTAGACCTTCATTGTGAATTAAACAAGCCTAGCATAAGTCCCCTTGTGATTACCAGCAAATTACAACGACCACAGAGCTTATCCGCACCCCAATTTTGGAACATTGGAATTACCTTGTGACCTGTCTCGCAATCTTAGCACAAAAGATGTTTTTTTCAAGAGAGGATAGAGCGTCTATGGACACTTTATTCTAGAGTGTTTGTGTGTGTCACAAAACACGCTTCAACATAGAATTGGCACTAGAAGGAGGGTCGAGCTTTAGGTTGTTTATTTTCACAACTAAGGAAATCCAGCTGGATGGAACCAGTATGAACTTTGAAATGCCAAATCAGAGATATGTTAGATCTCTTTTATATCAAAAAATTCAAAAAAAAGTGAAAAGTTAGAAAAAATTGTAAAAAAAAGAAATAGATCAAATATGGAAAATCAAAAAAGAGATTTCTCAATGGATGGGCGTTCATTCCATATTTCTTGCTCTCAAGACAATCTCGTGGATATTGCTCAAATCCAAGAAAATTTGAATGCGCAGTTGCATCCCAGGAATTTGTCTAAGTTTGCTTTGCCAGGAAGATGTCGAATTCATGAGACCCCTCCGAGCATGAAGAAATCAGTTGCTTGACATTCCTCTCAAGGGTAGAGCTTGTTCTCCAAGGGAAAATTTTCTGGTGGGATGTTCCCAAGCCAGGAATGTTGGATGTAGAACCTGATGATTATAGCATTCCAAAAGTTAGAAATGAGGCCTTCACGAGGTTCATATTTAGAATCCAATATCAAATAGAACTAGGTAATGTTCACTTGGAAGGTGTTTTGCTCCCTCGTTGGTGTCGGATTCACAACGCACCTCATCCAGAGTTCACTTGCACATCATGTGAACAGGCCATCAACCATGCCAGATGTCGCCTTGGATTACCAGAGTTACCATATGGATGTTTTAAGGACAAGGCATGGATTGAATATGTCAAGCAAACATTTTTAGCACCAAATGAAGAATGCACCACAATGTCATCTAACAACAGGAAGAATAAGTCACAATAGGATAATGTGATCGAGCTTAGGGATCAAGCAGATGAAGATTGTTCCTACATCACACTAGAACGAGAGACCATTGGAATAGAGATCAAAGAAGCAGTGGAATACATCCAAGCAAGAGGGACCACCCAAGGTAACTGCCAGCATGCGGAAGTGAATGAATATATAGAATTGCAAATTCTTGAAGATCCTCAAGAACCAGGAACGAAGGACTTAGCTCTAAGTAGAGATGGTGTGACAAATTTCCAACGTTCATTCATCCAAGAAGAACATGAAGAGGTAAGCAATTCTAGAGCACTTCAAGAAGGAATGGTCTTTGATGAAAAAGTTCAATCATGCATGAAGAAGATGTAAAAAACGATAAGTGGCTTGAGAGAAGACAATATGTTTGACGATCAATGGGCTACCAAGATGGAAGCAGAATATGGAATACATTTCGAGTCAGCGCTTGATCCATTGTTCACAGTCATGGAGGAATTGCTTGATGAAATTGAAACAAATGGAAGGCTACTTGATAAACAAGCAACTGTGACAGAGACAAAAAATGAAGAACAATCCAGGTTGGGGCTTGATCCATTGTTAGGTATTCAAAAGGAGCCAACGCATGAAATGATCCAGATTTTCAAATGTTGTCTTGAATCCAATCCCCGCCACACTCCACCCAGTTTGGAACGTGTATTTGATCTCCATGTTTCAGATGCAAGTGGTATGGTTCACCATCAACTTCAACCCCCTGATGAAGCAATGGATGACGAGCAAGAGTTCATATCTACGGATGAAGACCACCAGGTTGTATCTTTCCCGACTGTTGATTATAAGGAATATCATTTTGATTATGGAGATTTAGGAAAGATAACTTGTTTATGGATTAATCATGGTCCGGGTGAGTTTCCCCAGTTACTAAACTTTCCCGAAGGTTTGCTTGAATTTCAGGTTTTTCCTTTGAAAGAATATTTTTCCGAGTTTAAAGATAAGTTTGCAAAATTTCGCACTGTGACCGCTGCTTTGTTGTTCCTACACATCCTGAGAAATCATGCTAGGAGTTGTCTATACTCGGGTCTTTTGACTGTTGTTCGCTTAAAATTTTTGTTTTTGTTTAAGGTAGGTTTTCTTTCACTGTTTTCTTTAGATTAGTTGTTTTGCTTTCAATAAAGAGGCTCCCATTTGTGAAAGGCGTTGTATCTTAAGAACTCTAGCATCTATGCTAAATTATGTTCAGTCCATTTCTTGGATATTATTTTATGAAGTACCTTGAATCCAAGATTGTTCTTTTTCAACTTCATCGTTTGGTTAAGGTTAGTACTTGACTGGAAAGGGAATCATCTATTGTATCTTGACACTGAGTCTCACTGTTATTATATCTCACACTTAAGGAATTCTCTGAGTCATTATGGTTTCCTAAGTGAAGTCATGGCTAAACAAAAAGAAATAATTAAAAATCTTACTTCAGCGCCACTATAATGCTCAAGCCCATGTGAGCTTCATTGCTTACAAGCCAAAGTGTAGAAATTTGTGAAAAGAAAAGAATATCAAAATGAATGAAAAGAAAATGAGAAAAAGAGTAAAAGCACTTGGCCACGGGTGTGCAGACATCTCTACAGGCGTACACTCAATGACAAAAGAAAAAATAAATCGCCGAAAGTAGAGCAATCTCCGTGAGATTATAGAAGATAACCTCGCCGGGGCAATGAACGGTTGCTGGCAGCGAGGCTCTATCCAAGGATGCTTTTGAAGTTAAGACAAAGTCACACAAAGGGTCATGACGAAACCAAAGAGTCATAATGGTCTTATGAGACGGAAATGAACGCACATGCACACACTCATAACTGAAGGATGAAAGATCTCAATACAATTTATGATTCCTCTTTCTTTTTGAGTACTCTTCTTAACCAAAAGGTAAGTTGGTTAGAAATAATCTAAGATTCTAGGTTTGAAGTACATTCTATCTTTTGAAATGTTCAGGGACATTTATTCAGGTTGGCGCTAGATGTTGTGACCTTTTCACACATTGCCCCATTGCAAATGGGGACCCTCTTGTTTTTTTTTGCTTTTGGGTTTTTTGCCTTGGCATCGCAACTGCTAATTACCATGTTTCTTTTACAATGAGGAGTTTGAGTTTTTATTTGAAGGATCACCCGAGCCAAGTAATGAATTTGAGCCCAAATCAGTGCACGAATGTCATCAAAGTGTTTAGAGGGCCTTGTGGACGAAGATCGACTGTCATTTCAATCAATTCTGACACCTCCTAAATTTTAGGGTTTTCACCCCGACCCCCTATTTTTGAGGAACTATTTTTTGGCATTTTTAGCCCATTTTGGTTTCCCTATTTTTAGGGGCTATTTTTAGAAAGTTTCTATTTTTGGTAGGGTTTCTATTTTTGGAAAACGTGCAGGTCATGGCTATGTCGAGATCAACTCCAGAAACCTCTGAAATGGGAAAAAATTGAAAAATCTAAAAATTTGCCTAAGGCATGGACAGGCATGTGCTAAATTCGCCCAAGCATGAAGAAACCAAAAATGGCAAAGCGGCAAGCAAGTCCGCCATCTAGTTTGCAAAATGGCAAAGCAGCAAGCAAGTCTGCCATGTCAAAAATGGCAGAGCATCAAGCAAGTCCGCCATGTCAAAAATGGCATGGACACTGGTAAAGTCTGCCACTGTAAGAAAGAAAATGGCGAATGGACAAGCAAGTCTGCCATGTAAAAAATGGCATGGACATTGGTAAAGTCCGCCATTGTAAGAAAGAAAATGGCGAATGGACAAGCGAGTCCACCCAGCAGTTTGAAAAATATCTTGGACATAGTGGAAGTCCGCCCTTGGATGGTAAGAAAATTTTCTAAGGCATGAAAAACAGGACGTCCGCCATGTAGTTTGCAAAATGGCAAAGCATCAAGCAAGTCCGCCATGTAGTTTGCAAAATGGCAAGGCGGCAAGCAAGTCCGCCATGTAGTTTGCAAAATGGCAAATCAGCAAGGAAGTCCGCCAAGTCAAAAATGGCAAAGCATCAAGCAAGTCCGCCATGTCAAAAATGGCATGGACATTGGTAAAGTCCACCATTGTAAGAAAGAAAATGGTGAATGGACAAGCAAGTCCGCCATGTCAAAAATGGCATGGACATTGGTAAAGTCCGCCATTGTAAGAAAGAAAATGGCGAATGGACAAGCAAGTCCGCCATGTCATAAAATTGCATGGACATTGGTAAAGTCCGCCATTGTAAGAAAGAAAATGGCAAATGGACAAGCAAGTCCGCCCAACAGTTTGAAAAATATCTTGGACATAGTGGAAGTACGCCCTTGGATGGTAAGAAAATTTTCAAAGGCATGAAAAACAGGAAGTCCGCCATGAAGATGTCCAGCCGCAAGGTCAAGTACGCCTAACAAAGGAAATTTGAAAATTTGGCTAAGTAAAAAAAAGAAAGTTGGAAAAACTCAAGTGAAGTCCGACCTCCCTCATAAAAGCAACGTCCAAGCAACTCCAAAGTCTGCCCTTGGCATGATGGGCAAATGTCTAAGGCAATATGAAGTTACAAAATGAAATTGAATAGCAAAAATTTGGCTAAATATGGGAAATACTTCATAGAGAAAGTTCCAATTTCCTCCATTATGGCGAAAGCACAGGGGAGTTTTTCTCCAAATTCAAGGCGCTTGTAGCAATCAGGAAGGAAAACCTTAATGACTTCCAGTCTAAACATGTGCTCCAAGGCGAGACTTCCAATACAGGTGAGAAGAAGAAATCAAAGTCTCAAAAGGAATCCAAGATCAAAGGCTAGGAAGGAACAAGCACCAAGGACAAAGCCATCGGCAAATAAAATATTCTAAGGCAAGAACATGAAAAAACGAACATGGAGACCAAGGAGGACATCCAACCTGCTGAAGTGGCGCCTCGACCAATCAAATTGTTCCAAGTCAGCACGTCCAGATTCAATGAACCTGGCACTCCATAATGCGGCAACTTTCTATTTTATTGTTGGTTCATATTTAGTAGGAAGGACAAGTGTCCCTAGTGTAATTTTCTCATTGGTCGAGAAGAGTTAGTTATGACAAGCCCTAATTAGAGTTTTATTTTGTAATCTTGGCCGTTGATTCTAAATCAATCTTGGCCATTGAATTGTAATTGGGGAGCCTATAAATTGAGCTCATCCCTCATTTGTAAAGCATGGGAGCATGTTGCAAAACATGTTGAGATAAGTAAATTGTTGCATACGATTGCCAAA
The DNA here is from genome assembly GCA_007115665.2 of Sequoiadendron giganteum. Lineage (NCBI taxonomy): Eukaryota > Viridiplantae > Streptophyta > Pinopsida > Cupressales > Cupressaceae > Sequoiadendron > Sequoiadendron giganteum. The sequence goes on along the minus strand of CM021107.1, from coordinate 73,085,539 downwards.
GTAATAAGTAATGCATTGTTCAAATTGATGGTGATTATTTCTCTTATCTTGGAGTTGGCATGGTTCTTATCCCTCATCATAGTTTAGATTTCATTTCATGTATGTTAGACGAATGCAAGATTTGATAAGTATTGATTTATGGTGAAACTTTTGCTCATACTTTCTTTGAATGGATGATTTTCATTCAATGCGTAAAGTTAGACTGAGCTTTTGACGTGTATGCTTCAATGTTTACTTCGAATAATATTGTTCTATTGATGGTGTTGTTCGTAGTAAAGAAATCTTAATCACATTCCCTTGAAGATTGCACCCACTTTGTGTAGTTGTCGTTGAGCGTGGCGAAGCAAAGTGTGGTTATTGGTTTCACCAAGTTAATAACGTCTTTTGGATTCTTAGGAAGTAGATTAAAAAATTCTAAACCCTTATCTCCTTTTTTAGTTCGTTTGATCCAGGACCCAAACAATAGAGCTTTATTGTCTAGACCTTCATTGTGAATTAAACAAGCCTAGCATAAGTCCCCTTGTGATTACCAGCAAATCACAACGATCATAGAGCTTATCCGCACCCCAATTTTGGAACATTGGAATTACCTTGTGACCTGTCTCGCAATCTTAGCACAAAAGGTGGTTTTTTCAAGAGATGATAGAGCGTCTATGGACACTTTATTCTAGAGTGTTTGTGTGTGTCACAAAACACGCATCAACACTACAGTATAATAACTATATACCTTTTATCCCAAAAGAAAGGTTTCCCAAAGCAAGAGATAAATATAGTTCTTTCAAAGACTTGCAATCATTAAACACACTTAAAAGACAATCTTTTCAAGATAACATCAAATAAACAAACTCTTCAACATAATAATATTAAGGGAGTAGAAATCAGCATGCCTTTTTAAAGCTCCAACTGAATAATCTTCCCTCCTAGCTTGATGGCTCAAGGACGTTTGTCTCTTCCACTACGAAGAACCAAAATACTACTACTAGCTTCTCTCTAGAACTCTCAACTAACAATATAAAATATCAAGCAACTCTCTCACAATCTCACAATTCTCAATTCACTCTCACAGATTGCAGCAAAATAACACTAAGAAAACCAGAAAGATAAGTGTAACAATTGGTAGAATGGGCACCTCTATTTATACTAATTTGTGAGGAATCGAAGGCTACAAACAAGTAAGTATTTATGCCACCTTTCTTCTTCTTCATTCAATGACTCACTCACAGATTTGCAACACATGATAGTTTCATGGTTGAGTCGAGTTAGTATTTGGGACAGCAAGCTTAAAACAAGTTTCTTAATTCGGATTCCATTTCAAAATGATGCCAAGTTTGCACTTGATTGAGTCTACACACTTATTTGCAAGCTTATTCAAATTCAAAGATTTCTTTTGCATTAAAACTTCTACCAAATGTGGCACCACCTCTCAAAGGTGTGGTTTAGACAGTCAACATAATTTATAACAGCAATAACTATATTCTATGCTGTTTGCACAGCAGTACTATATGTGCTTTTTCCTTAATGCTTTTGACTTAGTCTTTGAAGACTTATGCGCTGGCTACTTTCTTGCTAATGCTGCACCACATATACTCTATGCGCTGGATATGTTTCATGCGCCATATGTTAACATATGCGCTTTGTTTCATAATGTTTATCAATAATAATCAACGCTTATTAATGCGCTTGGCAATTATATAATTAACTCTATTCATACATATATATATATTTTCCATAAGTTTATCAAATACATTTAACGGACAAATTTATATTATATATAAATACAAAGAATAGTATAACGTATGTATACATATATATACGATTATATATAAGTATATATATTGTTGGTGTAATTAAATGTGTTGTACCTTGTCTTAGGTCATGATTACACCTTAGTTAAGTTTACTTAGGGACCACATAGGAGGTAGTTGGAGCTTTTCCGCCTTTGGTGGACTTATCATGTTATTACTTTATCACTTCCACCTTTCGTAGGCATATCATGTGATTACCTCTCCACCTTTCGTGGACATATCATGTGATTACCTCTCCACCTTTTGTGGGTGATCCACCATTTGTGGTGATTATCACATTATCACTTTTCCACTTGAGATGGAGTGATAGATTTTCATAGTTGTCTCATGTCATAAGATTACGACACTTGTCATAATCTTATGCCCTTCTATGTTCTCACCTTGGGTAAATAACCAAGGGGTCTCCTATGTACATACAATTATCTCATATTACAATCATATTGATGAGAATACAGTTTATTCTTGTCACATCATTTTCTTTCTTTTGTGTTTTCCATTTGGTCCAAAGATCTTGGCATCCATAGCCAATTCTAACATGGTATCAGAACGGGTTGGGTGCCATTGGAGAGTCTTTTTCTAAAGAGAGATACCAGATTTGCGGAGGTTCCATTTTTGGTTCTTTATTGCAGGGTCATATTGGAGCTTGATAATGCAAATCTAAGCTCATCATTGCGTCCAAGAGGCTCGAGAAAGTCAGATTTGGCTTTTGTTTCACTCAATTTGATCACCATTTGCATTTTTGGCAAACAAAAGTTTGTTGCAAGTCGTTTTTTATTGGAGCCGTCATCATTTTTGCTTCAAAAATCCAGTTTTCACTCATTTGCAGGAAAAATGATTTCTGGGTTTTCTAGCCAGCATCGAAATCTCAAATGGGTATCTTTTAGATTTTGCAAATCTTGCACAGATCTGGAGGAAATTGCTGTACACAAAGTGGCACGCGTCATTTTTCTCCTGGCTGAAGGTTAAAAAAATGTGTCCACTTTTGGCAAACGAGATATCGATGGAAAGCTAGTTTCGAGCACTTCACAGTAGTGCAGACCATTTTTTCAGATTTTGTCATTTACATAAATTTGAGGTTATTTTTTATCATGGAGACAGATGTGAACATTCATCAGTGCATACACTATTTCCTTTTTTGTGTGCACTAGGTTTGCATTTTCTTTGCATTTCATTTATGTTCCAGATAATTTCTCAATCAATTGTTGCTTCATAGATTCCAGAGATGTGCCAGTTTGCGAGTTTTCCAGTGTTCCTTGGCATCAGGTCTGATGTTGCTTTATCATAATTCCACCTTGAGTCAATCAGTGACTCACATATGGTTTCAGTAGCAAACAAAAGTATCTTTCCTTGTTTGCCGAATTGAGGATTTCAATGTTACTCCACAGTGTACTTCCAGTGCTTCTCTTGCAGTAGGTTATCTCATAATGGGTCAACTGAATGGTCTCTCTTGTCATCTTTTGTGTGGATGGAGATTGATTGGATTTGTGATGGATATCATTTTTGTATTTCATCTCTCTTTTAGAGAAGAGTTTTGTCCCACTGGGTTTTCTCCGTTGCTTCGTTTGTGAGAGATTTCTTTGCATTTGTACATGGTTACCTAACATGGCCTAGTTGCCGGGACCCATCTTTCATTGTTTGTTTTTGTGTACATTCTCCCTAAGTTGCACTTAAGGGGGGGTGTTGGTGTAATTAAATGTGTTGTACCTTGTCCTAAGTCATGATTACACTTTAACTAAGTTTACTTAGGGACCACATAAGAGGTATTGGAGCTTTTCCGCCTTTGGTGGACTTATCATGTTATTACTTTATCACTTCCACCTTTCGTGGACATATCATGTGATTACCTCTCCACCTTTTGTGGGTGATCCACTATTTGTAGTGATTATCACATTATCACTTTTCCATTTTAGGTGGAGTGATAGATTTTCATAGTTGTCTCATGTCATAAGATTATGACACTTGTCATAATCTTATGCCCTTCTATGTTCTCACCTTGGCTATATAACCAAGGGGTCTCCTATGTACATACAATCATCTCATATCACAATCATATTGATGAGAATACAGATTATTCTTGTCACATCATTTTCTCTTTTTTTGTGCTTTCCATTTGGTCCAAAGATCTTGGCATCCATAGCCAATTCTAATATATATATTAATATATATATATGTCGATACATGTTAATATATCGATTTACACACAAATATATATATACGTAATTCCATTTCAATATTTTTATAAAACACTCAATCCTACAATACCATCGATCGTCATATATACATGGAATGTATATATATATATGTCACTTAGTCCAATCGGTATTCCCATGCATATGGGTAATTTCGTCCATGAGCATGTGTAGGTATGTCTACCTACGTATACTCATGTGCGTACTTACATGTATGAGTTTACCAAGACGCACACATATATACATTAAATGCATATATCTTGTTAATATAAAAGTAAATACTCAATGAAAGACTTCAAAACAACTTCAAGACTCATCACATAAAACATCAATATAACACATGATTAAAATTCAATATACACATGCACAATCAAAACAGTATATCAATTACCCATTACTCGAACCGACTTGACTTAAATAAAACTGACTAGGGTGTGAGTGTGAAAGCTCAATAAGGCCGAATTTAAAGGTTACCGGACCAAGTTTTTCTCTTGAGTGATACTTCCCCTCTTGTCCGGAGGTTCGATCTTGTTCTTGCATACAACTTAGTTCACCATAACAGTAGTTAGCTGAATCAATGCATCTTATACCTCACATACATGTCATATTCACATTATATATTTCATATGCTGAATCAAAAAACATTTAATTGAATCAAACACTCATTCAGCATATTTCCAGCAGAATTCATAAATAAGACACATTCACATTTTATTGAAGCAATTTATCAAACTAGGTAATAGTAAATAGATATTAACACATGGGGTGTAACAATTGTAGGTACATGATTGCTATGATGTGTGCTAGACTACACACTACCTCTAATCCTTGATCGTTATCAAGCATTTTCCTCATGTTATCTATTATAGGGACTGCTGTGCTAGCGATATGCTCCGTGCAGACAAAGTCTTGAAGTTTTTCTAAGGCTTTGTCCAATTGTTTCAGTTTTTCTTGGGGAACATGAGCTATCATGGCGTCAACATCAGTGATAGTGGTTGATTGTAAAGTCATGGGAATTGGAGCATTAGGGATGGAATTCAAAATGGGTTGAGTATTGACAACCCTTGGCGTGAAAGGTTTAGAGAACTCAAGATCCACAGTGGATGTATTAGCAGCACGAGATGCCATGAGTCTCGAACTATGTATCACTAAGGTATTGGCAATAGGACAGTAGGTTGTGAAACTCATGCAAGTTTCACTACACCAAATGTGCACCCAAGATGAACACAAAACTATTAAATAAGTACAACAAACACTCAGAAACAAAAAGCAGCAAGTAGGAGCAAACATGAACCATAGTAACAAAGATCTCAATGTTTTTTTGTTTGGCCAAGACAAGTAGGACAAGGTCGCCTAAGGGTGTCTAAGTCCTAGTTAGGGGTTTTCAAATTTTGAAGTTTGACTGAAGACTACTTTGTTTAAGGATTGATTCTACTTGCAAACAGTTGAAACAGTAAATAATTTTCCAGAATTTGCTTAATGTATTCCAATTTGATGCCAAATGCAAGTATGCAATGATTTTGAAGATTTTTGAACAAATTTTAATGCAATTTTCAGATCTGAAATGTAATAATTGATTGATTGTAATATGCAAGGACTTGAAAATGATAATTTTGAATGCAAATTTTGATCTTAAACAATGCACTTTCTTTCACTAAATGAACTAGATTGAAAATGCTTTATATACTGATTCCAAAACAAAGATATGCAAGTATAGTGCAATTGAGCAGACAAAGACAAAACAATGTCAAAAAGCTTGTTGAGACACTTGTACAAGGACAGGGTTGCTCAGGGGCGACTAAGTCTTTGTTCAGGGTTCTGAAAATTCAAAATTTGAATGTTGAGATTTATGTTTAAGGTTACTATTCCTATCTGCAAACAAGTTTGACAATGGTTGCTTTTCTAGAATTTCTCAATGCAAAGGAAATGCAAAATGACACTCTTTTTGAATGCAATTTTGGAACAAAATGACAATTTTTTTGAATGCAATTCTGAAATCAAGATCTGATCTAAATGACTGAAATACACTGTAATGCCACCTATGATGCAAAATGAATGCAATATTTTTGGATTTTTATGATGCAATATGCAACCTTAAATGTGAAACACAATGATACAAAACCTAGATCTAGGGTTTGAAAGACTACCAAATCAAAAAGCTATGATGTAAGAATGTCAAGTTCACCAAAATGATACATAAAAATGTGGTAGACCCTAAGTTTAGCACTCATGACCTAGGGTGTATTTCATCATTTTTAGGATTTTATTAAAATGCAAATCAACAAGGTGCATAGATTGACTGACAACCTCCAAGGTGAGTCAATTAGACCTAGATCTACATCTTTTTGAGGATGGGAATGATTTAGAAATGATTTGAAATGATTGATCCAATTAAACTAAATGACCTAATATGATAGTTGCTGGGAAACTCCATTATGGGAACATAGACAACGTACCAATCTCCGTACCCAAAATTTTTGGTGAATCATTTACATATAAAATAGCTGTTTCCTTATTCATTTAACTCACGTACCATAATTTGATTGGCGTCCCCGTCCCCGTACCATTACCAGTACCATGTGTCTCCTAGCAACTATAGATAAATGCAATATATCGAAGATAAATAGACGGAAAAAAAACTTTGCAAGTGGATTTGGAAAGTGCAGATTGATGTGTACCTGTCACCAAAAGTCAGATTTGAGTGTTGTAGCAGGATTGGGTCGCCCCTAGGCGACCGGGTCTTTGTTAGGGTGTCTTTCTCAAATTTTGGGGTCCTTTGGTGCTGGATCTAAGCTTCTATTTTCCACTTGTCCCACTATCAGAATGTTGTCGGTAAATTTTGTAATTGAGTTTTCGTGTCTTGACAACTTTGATGAAAATAAATGCAACAATGGATAATTTGGCTTCAAGATCTCTTCAATCCTTTTTAAACTTGCAATCTACACATTTACAAATAGAGAAGATGTTGTGCCATATAGGGGCTTGCCTCAGTCAAACCCCATATAAGTGTTTCCACTTCCATAATGGCAATGTTAATGATAAACCGATAATGGAGAGGAAGGAAATGATGAATGGACAAAATGCTGCAACTCACCACCCTTCAATGGTTTCCTTGAAGGACTGAAGACATACACATTACTTGAAGGATTTGGATCTTGCTTGATAGACTTGCTTGAATGCTTGAATGCTTTGGAGATTTACAACAATGTTAGTCTTTACAAAACATGAACATGAACACACATAGATTTGACATGATGTTGGATCTTGAATTGCTGTAATAAACTTTGATAATGTTGCTCTTGACTTTCTCAATAATGCTCTTGATCATAAGTTTGCTCATAGATTCCTAGTGATAAAAAGACTAGGTATTTATAGGTGTTTATCTAATTTCCCAATAATTAAATTCCAAAAGCCGACACATCATATTTGAATTTTGGATATTAAAATACTGCCAAAAACATATTTAAATTTGGGTCCCGGCTAAGAAGGGAGACTCAGTCGCCCATGGGTCCTGGTCCAAAATTTCAGGTCACTCAAAGTCGGGGACAATTTAATGATTGGGTGCATTTTTTTAATACTTGTCCTTCAAAAAATAGTAAAAATTAGGCTTTGGAATGCATAATTTGGCAAATTAGAAGCTTAATTAAGTCCAATAAATTAGGGAGCTAAAACGTATGCAAAATTGTAAGTGTATACAATTTTCTACACAACACAATCTACAAGCAAAGACCTGCAACAATCGTCAAATTGCAAACCCTCGTCTCACCATGAACCTCAGAAACCATTGGAGCTCAAATAGGAGCAGCAACAGGGGATGAGGCCTCCACATTGAGCACAACAGGACAGGGGGAAGAAAGAAAAAACCCCTTTTTGAGGGCATGGCCAAGGTCATCAGGCCTTGAAAAAGACACAACAACAAAAGAAGAGCATGCCAAAGAAACATTTCTTTGCTCCTCCCTCCACAAATCAAGGAGAGAAACATCTTGCTTGTCTAAACCAGAACTATACCTTTGAGCCTCTAACCATGGTGTCAAAAAAGAATCCACGTCTTCGTCCACTAATGAGCAGTACCATTCCCCAATTGGCTCACTATTGTCTTCTTCCCCTTCCCCTTCATTGAAACCAAACCCACTTCCTTCCACGCTCCCTTCACTTCGTCCATCTCTGCACCCACCCCTGCACATGCCGTCACTTACTTGCTCCATCACTAGTTAGGTTTTTAAAACTTTTTTGGTGTGTTAACACCAAGGTAAGCAATCTCCATTGTTGACATGGTAGAGAGCAACCCTGCAAAATTTGAACCTTGGTTGTTGGCACTAGAGGCAAGAAGCCCCGCCATTTCACCAAAGGGTCTCCCCCCTTTTTTGCTGCTATAGTTATTGATAGAATATAATTATATTTATCATAACTTTAAGTAATTCTATTCTATTATGCCTAAATGAATGTTGCCTCGTGAGCAACAAGTCCCATGATAATAAAACTGGAAGAAAATCCTTGTATTCAGTGGTGGCATGACAGTAAGTGTTGTTCCACACTGTGACTCTTTGAGCTTTTGAGATTGTGCTGCTTGGCTCGGCTCCATAAGTTTCTATTGTGTTGAAAGATTTAGGATTGATTCCTATCATGAAGACAATATCTTAATCATGGTGATTGCTTGAGGTGTTGCATTATTGGATGACCATTTCGTCAGATCACATCTTAAGTTCAACCAAATAGCCTACAGTCCCTTGTCAATTCTCTATTAGAATAGTTGTTATTATATCATTAATAAAATAATACATAACTATGTAATTAGTTATATTTCTGTTGATCGGGTATGCTTGGTTAGGTTGGTTATTAACCAACCTTTCTTTGTATTTATTCTCACCTTCCCGCATAATGAAATCACTTGATTGCTCTCTTTTATTCTTCATGGTATCAGAGCAACTAAAATCCTGAGCCTGTGCGCTGCATCGGGTGATTAACAATTCTTTTTGAAGAAGTGCCTATAGACGAGTTTGCTGAAGGTGATCGCTCAAGCATTTGTTCTTATTTGAGAACGATGTCAAGGCATTCTATACTCAAATAAAGCATCATCGAAATCTTTTTGAAAGTAGTGTTCATCATAAATTGTATCGACAGGGACAAGAAATAAAGGAGTCGGGAAGAGCACTGCCAGAGAAGCAAGTTGCGACGGGGAAGCATTTGTTTGATCACGCCGGTGTTATTTCTGAAGACCTGGCTGTATGCCTAACATTTGTGAAGGCCCGTTTGATTGTATAGCAAAGTAATGCTTCGTTTCTTTCTGTAAGAACGATTGATGTTACAGTGTCTTCAATTGCTGAAAAAAAAAAAGATGTTCCAAAAGAACGATTGATGTCCTAAAACGACAAGTTCTATCGGAAAGCGTAAGCGACATTCTATGTGAAAGAGGCATTGACGAGAAGATCTTTGCTGAATGCAGTGTGAGCAAACATGTTGGCACGTACTGAAGAAGATACGGGTCTCCTGGTGATGTGAAGAGATTGTCGAGCCTGTGTGATCCGGTTGTTGTATGAGGCAAGACATTCTAAGTAGAGAATGTTGTGCAAAGTTGCTTGCATAAAAAGCAATTCGGTTTTTGAATGCGTGACAAGTTTGGCATCTGAACGCGTGCAAATTTCAAACTATAAAAAGGTGCATTTTTTCATTATTTCTTTCACAGAAAGAAGTCAAAGTCTTCTATTGCATTGAAATTTTCAAAACTAGGAGCATTTGGTTTATATTTTCTGAAAAAAAAATATAGTTGAGTCAAAAATTTCAGAACTTTTGTGATTCTGCATTTGAATTTCAGAATACAGAGTGTTGGCGTAACAATTAGCACCTCTGGAGTGCGCGTTGGTACAAACAGCTATGCACAGTGTGTAATGACTGCTCTTCAAATTAGGAGGGGAAGCTCCCTCTTTTGCTGATATGTGTTCTAAAAGTAAACTATTCTAAGTCTTATCTTTTTGACTCAGCTGGAAGAGGCACAAGGTTAAGAAAACCAAGGACGTTGCAGCTAAGGATTTCTCTGGTTTCACAAGTCTTAACTACAACTAAAAACTAAAAGCTTTAAACTATCCAATTTCCTCAAGAAAATAGAGCATGAGGAAAAGGAGCAGGAATGTGATTACATGATAAACTTCAGGTACAGATTCACAACGTGAAGGCAAGGTGGCACAACAATTTGCTCGGCTGGGAAGAAGTTTATTAATACAAACAAATATATGATAAGCTTTAAGTACAAATTTGCAACATAAGGGCAAGGTGGCACAACAATTTGCTCATCTGAATAGGCTTATTAGAAACTAAACACAGGTAAGCCTCTAGAATAGTGAATTGTGCATACAATGAACGATCAAACTAGCAACCCCATTTAACTAAGATTTGAATAAACACCATAATAACAACATGAAGGCAAGGTGGCACAACTATTCATTCATACAGTAATCACTCATGAACAGATACAAAATAACAATATTACAGGCAAGGTAGGCTCAACATATATTGCTATCGCATGCAAAAGTTATTTACAAATGAGCTGAAAGCTCTTATTTATAGGCATCAAAGGTGTAGGCAACCCTAAAATCACCTTGAGTCAACTAGAGTCTTGCGAACATGCAAAGATCTTTATTCCTAATCTAAGGAAAATAAACTACACCCTTAACTGGAAAAATACCATTAGTTAACTGAAACAAGACTCAACATAATGGACATGTGCAACGTGCACGTCTTTATTGAAATGAAAACTAACTAATAACTCCAACTATACAAAGATGTTTCCAAGAAAGGCATAGCGTGCAATGTGTAACAACGAGTTAACTCAGAAAGAAGCATCGAGTTCAACTCCTGTGTCTAATGTCTATCTTGGAAAAGATGGGACGCCTTGGACTGAAGTTCATTGGCCCTGATCTCGAGCAACTAACCCCTCCATGAGGTCGTTGACTGCATCACCATCTGGGGCACTGATACTCTTTCGTAGTCCACGATGTCTGCGCAACATCTCCTCACCACTTGTGATCTGGCTCTGAAGTTCACCTCTTCTTCTGACTGCCTCATCGAACATTGGCATGACTACAAGTTGATCTAACTTACAGTCAACAGAATCTCCACTGAAAATACCATGAATGAGTGTTTGCAATTCTGACTGAATGTCTGCAAGTTCAACATACTCACCACCCTCACGCTGATATCGGCAAGAAACTTGTGACACAAAAGATCTCACATAATGAAGTGCAGCAGTCACATGCTCTCTACTCTCGGCCAACTCTGAAGTAATCTTTTCCTGTATTTCTACGTTGAAGACTAACCATGTTCTCCAATCAAAAATAGCTAACGAAGAAGATAGAGAAGCTATTTTTTATTAGAGAAGCGGTGACATTCTCAAGCCTACGGACGAGATTAGAGATGTATTGACGAAGCTGCTGATTTTCAGCCTTGAGGGCTGCCTTGTCTTCTCCGTCTTTTGTCACTCTATCCATTATGCCGTCAGTTGCAACTCGAAGAAAATCAACCTTTGTTTGGCGTGTGCTCCTACCAAGGTTAACCTTGATAACTTCGAAGTCCTCAACTTCTAACTCATCCAAGTTCTTGTTTGGTGGAGGTACTGCAGTTCCTACAATGATTTCTTTCTCCACATTCCTCTCCACATGAACTTGTTTCTTAATCCTCTTATCTGCTGGATCCTGGTAGATGTGATCAAAATCTGAGTGATCCAGTATGTATGACGGTTGCCTCCTCTTCCTACCCAGTTGACTCTCAAGCCAAGACGAGTCTCGACTAATCTCATTGGATGGATCGGTGCTAGTCACAGGAGGTCCCGATGAGGTGGAAAGCGTAGAAGTATGGCTACGCAGTGGCGAGTCCAAGTCCAAATCAATGTGAATTGGAACCGGGAGCTGCTGTGGTGTTGGTGATGGCAAAGGAGGCTGTACCTCCAGCTCTGGCATGCTCTGAACTGTATTCGTAGTTGGCTCCACCTGTGTTTCTACAACTAGTGCCTTCCCTTTTGATTTATTAGACACTTTGTTTCTTTGAGGAGGTTTCCTCCTTTTCTTCTGTTTGGGTTTCAACGAGGATGGCAATGTAGATTCCACCAATGGCGGCTCTGTGCTTGGCATGATTGCCCTCCTTGTTTTCTTGCTTTCTAGGTAGAGTATGCTATTCTGAATAGCTCTACTTGTTCTCTCTTCCACGCATGAATACTATTGGGTGTACCAATCAACAGTTGGAAGTGGTTGTGTATCAACCCGCTCTCTAAAGAATTGAGGAAGTATATCTCCATCGTCATCTGACAACCCTTCAATATCCTTTGACATGTAAAGGGAAATCTGCGAGAGAGTGAACCTGCTGTAATTGTGTCGGCGCACCTCGAAATCATCCTCACAGCTGACCCAGTAGTCCTCCATAGTAGGCTTGTGATGAGGGCGACCTCCAAGATGCATTGAATAATAACCCCAAGGGTCATATGCACGTGCGTCGATAAGGTACTTGAGCTTGAGTTCTCTAACTCTTGACCTACAGTCTTGGCATCAACTGCTGTTTTACATCAATAGATTACCATTTGCAAAGGAAAGCTGGCTGCTGGCTTGCGCTTGTGATACAACTGTGAATGGAATTCAGACAATTTCCTTAGAAACTCCATGAATATCGTCTTATCCGAAGGATAACGTGGTAGCATGGTTGGATTTCCTGTATAACCGTAGACATGGATGTAAGTATATGTAGTGAACTGAATAAACCAGTCCGCTCATTTTTCCATTGCCTCACGAGCAACTGCTAAAATAGGAACATATAACTCCCGGTCTAGATCTCTCACTGTGTACATCAAGAATGCTTCCTACACACGCTTGAAATGTCGTTCAGACTTTGTGAACTCAAGCTGATCATAGTACTGATAAACTTTCTGCACATTGAGAACGCCCATGGTGTTCAAACCTCTAAATTGATTCTGATATGCAATCAAGTATTCTAGATAAGAACACATGTGAAACTCATGGGCAACAAGGAATCCAGTAATCTATTTGTGAATGACGTCGCTAATTAAAGAAGCCCAGTCATAATATTCTCGCCTGGAAACAATTTGAGCAATGACATAATATATCCAAGGCTGGAATTTATCTGCATCTAAATGACCGAAGATACGATTAAGAAGAGTGATCAAAATCGCATACTCATCCTTGAACTCTCCGTGATCGACATTATGTGGCAATTTGACTTTCTTTTCTTTCAACCGCCTTTCTGCCATTTTGTTTTGACATACATCCTTATCAGCATTCAACGCTTTTTCACACAGTTCTATGGTAATGACCAAACTATTTCGATGCTGAGGAATACCAAAACATTTCTCAATATCTCGGGGCTTAAGACTGCAAATCACCCGTCCATCCGCTGACTGAATTTCACGAGTAGTAGAATTGTAATGCTTGATACAAGACATCACAAATTCTATGGACTGAATTGAAATGGGGATAGAAGTTGCCTCGAGCAACCCTGACCTTTCAATGTTTTGAAGTATTGTTGAATTTATCTTTTTCGGATCCAAAACGGCCTACGGAAGCACCTTATGCAAGTCTATGTCAACCATTCCGATGAAATCATGAATTAGGACTGACTTGGTCCTGAATTCCTTCTGTGTGTATTGCATTTTGAAAAACTTGCTTGTTGTCTGTGAACACGGCTATATTCTGACGACTTCTCCGGAAAGCCAAAAATCACTCCAGATGAGGCTAAAAATACCTTATCGGAGAGCGATTTTTATGAAAAATTCTGAGATATGGATTTTGTGCAGAATAAAATTCTAAGATGACCCACAACGTCAGAAATTCAAAAAAATTGAGATTTAGGCTTGCATGCAAAAGGTTTTCAGTCGAGATTTGAACTAGTAGTTAGGGGCATTGGGGGCAATTTTTTCCGTGAAAATCTGGAACATGGGTTTTGTGCAGAACTGAATTAAAAAATGACCCAAATCAATATATTTTGGAAAAAAACGTGTTTTAGGCCGACATGCAAAGAAAATTCCCGAAAAAAGCACAGTGCTCTAGAATAGAGGCAGCGGGGCAATTTTCATGAAATTTTTTTGAGACATGGGTATTGTTGTTGATGCTCAAATACACGAACCCAGATGCTCCATTTCTAAAAATTCTGCCGTTTTCTTTGACATGCGAAGAATACCTAAGATGAGAAATAGAAGAAACTTAGACAGAAGATAGAAGTTTTTTGTTTGTTTGTTTTCTCTGCTTCTATAGAAATTCGCCTATGTTTGTCTAAATTTTGCTGATTATTCTAGACTGTATCTGTAAGGAAGTCTGAAAAATTATGCCTTTGAATGCTTGCACAAGAGAAAACTCGCTTGCACTTCAACCTGTTATGAGAGAAATGAATGCCATTTTGAAATAAATAGAGAAAATTTTAGGTTTATGGTGCCAACTGCAAGAAGAAACCCTGATTTAGAAAGAAGTAATCTGATTGGACCCCACTTTGTGCAATAGAAATTGAGTTGAAGTCTCAAAGATATTAAAATATTAAAATATTCAGTTTAACTCAACATGCAAATTGCAGTGAGTCTCAAAATAGGCGCCAATATTAAAATCATAGTAACGAGACTCAGACTCAGCTAGGGCGACTCGACTCAAGACTCGGGGACTCGGACTCAGCTAGGGCGACTCGACTCGAGACTCGGGGACTCGGACTCAGCGCAGACTCGGCAAAATGAAAAAAAGTTGAAAAAATCCTAGAAATTTAGAAAATTTTAAGGATTTAAAACTTGTTTCAAGCACCCTTTATTGAATACAACACAAATAAAAGCAAATTTGATCACATACACAAGTATACAACGATCACATAAGTATAAAGTACACAAATTGTAGTTGCACTGCTGAAGGAAATAGCATACTTAGATATATAAAATTAGTCAAATGTATACAAAACTCATGGAATATGAAATCCATGACATCAAATGTTCCATACAAATATGAAATATCAAAACAATAGCTATAAGTCTATGACTCTATGGCATAGTGGAGCTAGCATCCTTCCTACAAAGGCGTCTAAGGGTCCTGGATGATGTTGCAGCTGCAACCATAGTCTCTGCCTGTGTCTGACTCTCCATGCCACTCTCACCAACAACAGCTATGTCTCCTCGTGCTCTAGCCTCCTCCTCAGCCATGGCTACAACCTCAGCCTCTCTCTTTGCATGGTCCACCCAATCAAGGTCCTCGTCACTAAAGATTGCATCTATAGCCTCAGTGATCCACTCAGACTGTGGATCAACCTCCTCTAGATTGATCGAGGTGTTGTTGTGGTCAAAAAGCTTCCTGTATCTGAGCCGAAGGTTGTAATGAACATATACCAAGTCATTCATTATCTCCACTGTCAATCTATTATGCTTCTTGGAGTGTATGTGCTCAAACATACTCCAATTGCGCTCACAACCAGATGACCTGCATGGCTAGCTCAATATATGAATGGCAATATTTTGCAGGTTCGGTGTATCAGAACCAAACATCTCCCACCATCTATTTGAGATGAGAGAAAGAAACAAAATCAATCTCATTTCAAGTTTCAAGTTCAAGTTCAACATTTAATAATAAATTACAATATAAAAAGATGAAAATTATGCCCTTAAATATATTTTTACTTGGTAGTAATGTTGTCCTACTGTCTTTGCACATTTGATGTGCAAAGAAGTCTTCTTCTGCCTTACTGAAGGCATCTATCTCAGCGGGAAACATTCGCTCTATCGTCGAGTAGAGCCCACTAAGAATTTCTCTATCTACACAAAAATCACGGCGGAATTGGAAGGCCGGATTTAGGAAACATGCGGCTGCATGGATGGGCCTATGAAGTTGGTTTTGCCATCTCCTATCAATGATATCCCAAATGGGACGATAATTCTTCTCAACTCCACCATAGACTGATCTAATGGCCCTTTGGCCCTATCCATGCCCTCATATATGTAGCCCATTGCAGGCTTCTCCCCATCTGCAACTCATAGGAGAACTAGCAAGGGCTCAATAAAGTGCAAAGTGCAAACATGTTTCACAAATAAGTGTGAACGAAAATAAACAAATAAAAGTAAGATATGATTAAAAATTAAATCATAATAAAGAATTAAATTTTACCTTCACAATCTCCTCCGCTGGTGTCCAAAACCCTTGCTCATCAAAAATGCAATCAGCCACATCAATCCCTGCAGTGCTTGTAGAAAAGGATGAGGAAGACCACTACTCACCAACAAACATGCACCTTAAAGCTGCCTTTGACCAAATCAAGGATTGCGACGTGATAAAATTTGTTGCAAACCTAGTGATGCGAGGATGAGACAACTCCCTCAACCCTGTGTATTGCCTCATAGGGTTAAGCACCCATGTGTGATTGTATACAAATTTGCAAATGTTTTTCGTTGCATCCACACATGTTTTGATCCATGGGAGCTTGCCAATATCCTCCATCATGAGGTCAATGCAATGGGCGGCACATGGAGTCCAAAATATAGTAGGGTGCCTCTCCATCAATAATCTACCAGCAGCAACATAATTTGCTGCATTATTTGTCACCACTTGCACTACATTCTTTTCCCCCACATCAGCTATCACCTCCTCTATAGCCTCAACAGGTATGCGACATTTTTGAATTGGGCAGAAGCATCAATGGACTTCATAAAGACAGTGTCACTTGAAAAAATAAGCAAAACCAATTATTCAATAAATTAAAAAAGATAAATCAGCCATATTAAATTATTAATCACTAAATCAAATTCAAATTTCAATGCATTGAGGGAAGTACAATTACCTCCGGAGGAAACTAGAAAATTAAGCAGCGTCCTATTTCTCCTATCGGTCCAACCATCAGTCATAATGGTGCGACCAATCCTCCTCCACTGCACGCGCTGCTCCTCTAATTGTGCTTTCACATCTACCACCTTTTGAGTCAAAAGTGGGCCCTTTAATTCATCTTCAGTAGGGGCTTTGAACCCCGCCCCACATATGGTTATGGCATCAACCATGTTTTGCCAAAAAGGTGACCTAAAACATGTCATAAATAAATTAATAAGTTACTTACATAAGTATTGTAAAATGAAAAGTTTTAAGCTTTTAACTTTAAATTTGAATTCGATAATGAGATACATCTAGATTCTAAAATAAAAAAATTTAAATATAAATTTTAAAACAATTAAACGAAAAAGAATTACTTGGCTACATGGAAGGGAATGGTGCAGTAGTACCAAAAATGTGCAATTGTCTTTTTTGCTGCATCATGTGCGTCTTTGTTCCAACCCATGTTGTCAAGCGACGGTTGGGAACCAGGAGTAGTGCGTGGTACAAAATATGAGTCCACCCTACATTTACGAACTCTAGGGCTAATGCTAATATTGCCACTACCACTAGCAGTAGCAGTGCCACCAACACTAGGAGTATGCATAGGCATAGTTGGTGCAGAAGCAGAAGCACTAGCACAAGCACTAGCACTAGGACGGTATGGAGGCATGGAAGAAGCATCTCCAACGACACCAAGTCCTTGTCCAACTCCAACACTCACCAACTCCTGCTTTTGTCTCTTTTTCATTTCTTTTTGCATTTCAAAAATTTCTAATTGCACTTGCACTTCACGAACAGCCTCAGGAGGTGCTATAGTGCAGCCCACTGCATCATGGATGGGTATGCGTGCAATATGGTATTTTAATCTATTTATGCCTCCATGATATATTGTTTTGCAGTATTTACATTTTGCTTCTCCTTTTTTCATTCCAGGCAAGATTTCAGCATGTTTCCAACTAGGGTCTTTTTTGCTTGGGGTTTGAGACATTGTGAAAATAATAATATGGTTTGATTTGCAAATGAATGTGGCTGCAATAACAACTAGGGTTTCTAAAATTATTTAAGTTGCAAGTAGAGTTTGTAAAAAAAATGCAAACTCAAAAAAACAATGATTTTACAAATTACAATAAATTATTTGTTAAAAAAACATAGAAAAAACCAATTAAAATCAAACTTACCTCTTAGATTTGGCTTGGAATGCAATGCAAACTCCTCCCAATCACTGGTAATGAGCTCTCAATGCACCTCCTTGCTGGTATGAAGCTTCCCAAATGATATATGACCCTGGATTTGTCTTCAACAGCTTGCTGGTTGCCCTCTCTTCTCCTATTTTTCTTCACAACTCTCTCTTCTCCTCCTATTTTGTCAAATGAATGAAATGAGGTTGCTTTTAGGGTTGGGGAGATAATATAAGACAAAAAAAAAAAAAAAATTAAACTTGAGTTTTATGTTTTTTTATTGGCCTTTTAACTTGCTGCCACCGGCTGCGTCTAGGGCTCAGGACTCTCCTAGAAGCAGTGAGTCTGGCTTGGATGCAGTTGGACTCGGCCGCGTCCGAGTCCGGGCTCCTAGGACTTGGCCAGGGGTGCTCGGCTCGGGACTCACCGAGTCCTGGCGAGTCCCGTTACAATGATTAAAATATTGAAGAAATTCGCCCTTTGCACATCTAACATGCGGAAACTGAATTTTAATATTATTTTATTAAGTTAACTGAAGTCTCTATTTTTGGGACACCTTAGAATATTTTTCTGATTCCAAAAAATCAAAGTTTGTCTTTCTAGGCGTCCATTTGAAAAAATTGAGATTTTTTGCTAACTTCCTATTTTGTAGCTTGTTGAAAAACGTCACAGAAGCCTCTGTTGAACCCTGATTTTCGGGTTCCCGGGTGATGCTGAAACTGAGCTGATGAATTCATCGCGTAGCCAAATCAAAACTGATGAAATGTCTGTTGGGAGCTGTGATCTCTGGTGCCTCAAAATGAAGGGCGCCTTTTTCAAGGAGATGTAATTTCGTAAGAATTCCATAAGACATTTTTCTGATTTGCCATTTGACGCTTCAATCTGCTATTGCCAGTGAACGATGACTCCTGTCGACTGGATGCTGGATCCATCACATAGATGAAAGAATTATGCACTTGATGACTGCATGTGCAAAGCTTGCATGCTAGATTAAGATCCCCAAATGCAAGGGCGCCCTTGGCTAGCAAAGGAGCAAAAACATAAATCAACATGATTTTTCATTTTGTCAATTTCAACCAAGTGCCCTACTTTGACCCTCGCTACCGAGAGCTGGATTGCTCCGATTCACGTGCTGAAAGGCTTGCTGCGTAGCTGGAACAACTTGGAAGAGATGTTCTTGGGAGTGACGAAGTGAACAGACTACATTTAATGCCTCCCAAAGAAAGGCGCCTTTTTTAAGGCAATGTGTAAAACCCTTAGCCATTTTTCCACTTGTCTCCATTTTACATTGATTCTTCGACTACGGGAGATTGATAGATCCCGAAGGCTGACTGATAGATTCACTGCATAGCTAGGAGGATCCTGCACAAGTCTCGTGAAGACGCCAATTGCAAGAAACCTCATCTAACTGGCCTAAAGGCAAGGCGCCCCTAGCCAGCAAAGGAGCAATTCGATATTTCATTTTATACTATCCTCCATTTTACATGCTCACTGGAACCACTGTCACAATCACTGAGCTTGTCTGACGATCTTACAAACAAGTGCACTGCGGAGCGGAGCTGAATCACCAAGGATTCCTTGGAAACGGAAACTGCAAACTCCATCATCTAAGGGGTTTAATTCAAGGGCACCCCTGGGCTACAAGGGCGCAGATTTGCAAATTTCGATTGCCTCTGTGATGTGTAATCCCCTCGTACTTTCTGCTTCTACCTTCGTTTGTCGGAGTTCTGCAACTCATACGGTCTTGCTCCATAGCTTGTTGGAAAGCTAACATAAAACCAAAGAGATTGAATGCATTTGCAACCCAAAACAACAGAATCTTAGCCTCCAGATTGAAGGGCGCCCCTGGGCTATAGGGGCGCAGGTACTGCTCTAGATTTGGTAGTTTCCTCCGTTTAGCGCTCTGCGAACACTGTGTCGGCTATCAAGTTGACCACGTAGAAGCATTATTGTTGTTGACGCATGTGTGTGACTGTATTTCACCATCTTCACATGTACGAACACTGTAAAGTTGATTTGCACGTTGATTGCGCAAGTGTCTCCCACATTACAAAGTGAAAGTGTTTCCAGACTTAGAATATTTTTTGCACTTTTCACCATTTGAAAATCCCCTTCGTCGAGAAGCATTTTTTTCAGCATCTTTCATCATAAAATGTTATGCTTTGAGTTTCAGGCTTAGATTTTGATACTTGATACTGCTCAATTGCCATTGACGACCTCAGAGGTCTTAACTTTTCTCCTGAAAAAGTGAAAACTACCCACCAGGCTTAAACTGATTTCACCACTGTGATCGTGATGCAAAATAAGCTAATCAAAATTAGTTTCAGCCAATTTTGACAAGTTTCCATTTTTAGGGTTTTTTGACCAAAAAACAAGGTCCAAAAACCCTAATTTTCAAATTTTGCTAGTATCTTCTTAACATCACACTAACCAAAAGCCGATACTTGATTTGCCCAAAAATTGAGTTTTGACATCATTTTAACAAGGTTTAGACCATTTTAAGCAAAATGCCTTAATGAAGCAAAAAAATTGGTTTGGGTACAACAGAGTACTTGCAGTTTTTTGTTTTCTGAAAAACAAATAGAGTTCTAAATTTGAAAGGGGTTATAACGATAGTTCAATCAAAACTAGAATGGCCTCTAGTGCACCTAAATTCCTCCTGCATGATTCCCAACTTTTGAAGGGTGAAAACTATGCTGCCTGGAAAACCAAAGTCCAAATGCAATTAGAGTTTGAAGACCTTTGGGAAATTGTCTCGGGAAATAAAACCAGACCATCCACAACCGGTGATGAGAAAAATAAGTTCGATAAGGCCAACCAGAAAGCCAAGTTTATCATCCTTTTTAGTGTGTCAGATGAGGTTCAACCTCACATTCGCATTGTGGCCTCTGCAAAAGATGTCTGGGATCTCCTGAAAACTGTCTATGAGGCTAAAAACAAAAACCAAATCCTTCATTTGCAGCGTCAGTTACATTGTCTCCAAATGCAAAATGGTGAGAAGGTAGAAAATTTCTTTAGAAGAGATGTTGAATTGAGAACTGCACTTCAAGCATTAAGGGAAGAATTCACAAATGACTCTCTTGTACCAATCGTCCTGAGAGCACTGCCTCCTTCGTTTAGAGTGTTTGTTACATGTTTGAATGTGGCACATAAAACACCCTCATTTGAAGAACTGATCAACTTGCTTCAACAAGAAGAAGCAATGTTTGGTGAGACTGATACTCAAGACAATCAAGCCCTTGCTGCAAAACAAAAGGGAAAACAACCTGATTGTCGAAGTGGTCCATTAGGATAGTCAAATCAAAATCAAGACAACTCTTCCAAAAAGAAAAAGAAATGCCTCATTTGTGGTAAAAAGAGTCATGAACTCAAAGAATGTTGGTATAATTCCTATGCCAATAGTGAATCCAGTAGCAAAAAGCCACAAAAATCTTC
The DNA here is from genome assembly GCA_007115665.2 of Sequoiadendron giganteum. NCBI lineage: Eukaryota > Viridiplantae > Streptophyta > Pinopsida > Cupressales > Cupressaceae > Sequoiadendron > Sequoiadendron giganteum. The sequence goes on along the minus strand of CM021107.1, from coordinate 73,064,114 downwards.
TCAAGGGGATAAGAAGAAAAATCCACTATGGCAGAAAAAGCCCAACAAACAACAAGGAAATGTTGCATGTAATTCAGATGAAGAAGATTTTTTGTATGCTGCAGAAACAAAGGCTGCCACATCTACCAATTCAATCTGGTATGTTGATTCTGGTGCATCTAGGCATATGACAGGGGAACAAGAATGGTTTTGTGCCTTAACTCCATCCACCTCCTATGGGCATGTTTCATTGGGTGATGACACCTCATATAAAGTTCAAGGAATTGGTGATATTGCACTTCCATTGATAACTCATACATGTCAGCTTACAAAGGTTCTATATGTTCCAGGGCTCACTAAGAACCTACTTTCAGTAAGTCAATTACTTGAGCACAATCTACAAGTTGAACTTGATCAACTCAATGGTGAGAAACTTTGTCTTATCAAAGACAAGATTCGCAATGGGGCAGTTGTAGCTCATGCTTCAGGGGTAGGCAAGATGTTTCAGATGAAGATCAAGCCCTTGTAGTCAAAACCAATTCATCCACAACTCTTTGGCATAAAAGATTTGGCCACCTCAGCATTGGTTATCTTCTTGCATTGAGTAAGAGAAATATGGTAAGAAGACTTCCTCCCATTCAGAAATCAGAAGTTATCTGCTCACATTGTCTTGCCGGGAAACAACATAGGGCTCCTTTTCCTGCTGCCGAAAACCGAGCCTCCAATCCCTTAGAATTGGTTCATACCGATCTCTGCGGACCTATGCCTTGCAATCATCAGAATGCCCGGTATTTTCTTCTCTTTGTGGATGATTATACAAGAAAAATGTGGGTCTATTGTTTGGCTCACAAGCATGAATCCTTGGAGAAATTCAAGGAGTAAAGAGCTCTTGCAGAACAGTCATCTGGTCAATCTCTCAGAGCCCTTCGCTCAAATCAAGGGGGGGAGTTCACTAGTAAAGAATTTGGAGCCTACTTGCAGAAGCATAGAATATAGAGACAATTGACCACTACACATATGCCGCAACAGAATGGTGTTGCTGAGAGGCGTAATCGTACTATTGTTGAAATGGTGTGATGTATGTTGAAGGATGCAGATCTTGCTCCTGCATTTTGGGTTGAAGCAGTTCACACAACAGTGTATTTGTTGAATCGAGCACCCACCAAAGTGTTTGGTAATATCACACCCAAAGAAGCTTGGATTGGGAAAAAGCCCTCTTTCACATTTCAGTCGGCTCATGGATGTAGTCAAAAAGAAGGTGTACATTAGCAGGGATGTAGTCTTTGTTGAGGAATTTGGGAGCACTCCCTCTTCCTCTCCATCACCTGTTTGTTCCCAAGCACCACAGTTGGTTGAATCTGCCGATGAGGACATTGCAGAAGAGCAAGAGGTTGCTGAAGGGAAGGAAGTTGATGAAGGCACTTCAGATGACATTTTGTTTCAATTGGATGAGTTTCCTCCTCTTACTCCTCCATCCTCATCTTCTGTACACAAGAAGATTCCTAAGTGGTATAGTACCACTATAAAGGCTGCCAAGGATGATGCAATTGTTGATACATCTTTTCATGGGCCTAGGACTCATAGCAAGTCTTGTGAAGAAGTGAATATGGCCCTTATGTGTACAGTTTTGTAGAGTTCGAAACCTAAAACAGTGCAGCAAGCTCTTGAGTCACCCCCTTGGAAAGATGCTATGGATGCTGAATATTAGGCACTTCTGAGGAACAATACATGGGAACTTGTTGATCTTCCACTAGGGAAGAAGGCTATTGTTTGCAAATGGGTTTTCCGGATCAAATACAAGGTAGATGGTAGAATTGACAAGTATAAAGCCCGACTTGTGGCTAAGGGCTATGCATAGAAGGAAGGCATAGATTATGATGAGACTTTTTGCCCCTACAACAAAGATCAAGACTATCCATACGGTGTTGGCTATGGCAGTGCAATTTGGGTGGAAAGTTCACCAGATGGATGTTAAGAGTGCCTTCCTTAATGGAGATCTCATGGAGGAAGTCTATATGACTCAACCAGAGGGATACACTGCACCTAGGCAGCAACACAAAGTATGTAGACTCATCAAATCCCTATATGGTCTTAAGCAGGCTCCTCAGGCCTGGTATATCAAGATCAATGAGCATCTCCTTAACCATGGATTCATCAGGAATCCATATGATCCCAATCTCTACCTCAAAGAGCAAGAGGGGGAGATTGTCATTTTGGTTGTTTATGTCGACGATCTGGTCATCACAGGGAGTTCTCCATAGATGATTGATGCAACAAAGAATGATCTCAAATGACCGTTCGACATGACAAATCTCGGGCTCTTGCATTATTGTCTTGGACTTGAGGTGTGGCAAAAGAAGAATCAGATATATGTTTCTCAGATGAAATATGCCAAGACACTGCTCGAGAGATTCCGCATGGAAGATTGCAAACCTATGTCGACCCCCATGGAGACAAGTTTGCAACTTTCCCGCTACGATCCATCTGCTTAGGTGAATGCTTCTCTTTATCGCCAGTTGATTGGGAGTCTCATCTACTTGACCTATACTAGGCCGGATATCAGTTTTGTTGTCAGTTATCTTTCTAGGTTTATGCAGAAACCTAAGGTTGTTCATTGGAAGGCAACAAAGAGGGTTTTGAGATACATCTGTGGTACAGTGGCATATGGCCTGGAATATAAGTAGAATGCAGATTTTTCATTGTATGGGTACATAGATGCAAACTATGTAGGTTCAGTGGATGATAGGAAGTCTACTTCAGGCTTCATTTTCTTTTTGGGATTTGGTCCGGTTTCTTGGGGGAGCAAGAAGCAAACCACTGTTGCTCGCTCTTCCATAGAGGCAGAATATTGCGCTGTAGGGGGGGCTGTCTGTGAGGCGATATGGTTACGTCGCATTTTGACAGGTATGTGTGTTCCTAATATAAGTCCTAACACTTTGTTCTGTGACAATTAGAGTGTGTTGAAGCTTGTTCGCAATCCAATTTTTCATGAGCATACCAAGCATATTGAGGTTCAGTGCCATTACATTCGTGAGCATGTTCAACAACAGAATATACAACTCCAGTTTTGTCCAACTCAAGAGCAGCGTGCAGACATGTTTACCAAATCACTTGCAGCTATGAAGTTCGAGGCTTTCCGAACTTTCATGCTTTGGTCTCTTGGGCATATGATGTAATAAGCGGGGGTGTTAGAATAGTTGTTATTACATCATTAATAAAATAATACATAACTATGTAATTAGTTATATTTCTGTTGATCGGGTATGCCTGGTCAGGTTGGTTATTCACCAACCTTTCTTTGTATTTATTCTTACCTTCCCGCATAACGAAATTGCTCAATTGCTCTCTTTTATTCTTCATTCTCAAATACGGAAGCAAATACACATACCATAAAAACAGTGGTAGTAACACCCTTGAACAAGTGAGGAGGAAATCTTGATACTATGTAATCTATAATAGACTTGGATATATCAAAATGTAATTCCTCAACAAAGATTTACATTTACTTACTAGATGGTTCAGTGCGATATGTTACTGAAACCAATTTGGATAAGGTGGAAAATTAATGTTTGTTACAACTTACAGCTTTTGATTGCCATCTACTTGCTTAATTCAATTGCAATGTGTATATACTTAAATATATATCTAGATTGTGGCTATCAAAATATGAATTCCAATCCATTAAATTAATTGTGTAACAAAGAAGCACGCCAAAGTCACATGTGATGCTTCTTCTTCTACTCGTGAAAAGAATTATTTGTAATGCTTGCTTAAGTGCTAAAATTTGTAAAGTAGTTTCATGGAATGACATTAAACTATTAAAAAATTGAACGAACATACAATGGCAGCATTGACATTGAGAAAACTTGAGAAGAAGGAGTGTGCTTCGTTATCTCCACTATCGTCAAGCATGATTTACAAGCCAGTTGCTCAGTGGAGTCTCCAAGAACACAATGGGACTTTTTTTAGCGCTGTGACAATTCTCCATGAGCTTTCTTTGCTTGGAAAATTTGCTCAAACAACATGATGCACTACTTCATCTAGTTGCTTAATCATTCCATGACATTGAAATGGTATAGATTTAGCTCTTGATTGCAATGCATGACCTCAAGGCTATATTTATACTTACAAAATGAGCAATTCTATTGCACAAATACTCCAAATGACAATTTCCTTAAAGGGATGAAAGAGGAAATGCTTCAGCTTCCATTATGGAATTTGAAGTTTTAGGGAATTTTAACATGTGCTGAATCTGTCTATGTACCCTTTGCTAAATGTACCAGTCTTTGGAACACGCCCAATATGTCTACATCTTCAGGACATGCCTAAATTGGCATGTTGAAGATGTCATCATAAATGGTTTGCTCATATTCTGTTGGCCTTAGGGTGCCTGGTTCATCCTTTACCCTTTTTGCCTATGCGTTGCCTCTAATCATCCTCTACATTCTCTGTTTGTCCAATGTTGTGTTGTGTGGTGAGTGGAAACATGTCGTGAAGCACTTGACTAGTCATAAAAAGTTATGGAGAAATTTAAATCATCTCAAACAACTCAATTATTACACATTTTCATAACCTAATTCAAATTATGGCTTACCATTGCAGTTATGGTACCAATCATTTAATTTATTTTAGTGCTAATCTCTTTTAATTATAAAATTACTAGTGGTAGCAACTGCTATTCAATAAGAAAGAACTGTCTTGATATTAGATTTTATTGCTCCTCAGTTTCATTTGGGTGGAAAATTCTAGAGTCTTCCAGTTTCTAATACTCTTAAAAGAGATTTTCAGGTTTCTTCTTAAATTTACTGGAGATGAAAAAGAGATTAACCTAGCAGGTGACGGGACTGAAGCAGCTGAATTTTCAGAGTGGACATGGATGCCACCACAGCAAGTTATTGAACAGGTAAAGCTAGAATTATAATTTTAGTATGTTCTTGCCAAGAATAATATGTGAGATTTTTGTTTCATCTAAACACATACTAACATCAATGGGAAATTTAATCAGGCCGTGGATTTCAAGAGACCCGTCTATGAGCAGGTTTTTAGGTTCTTTGCTCCTCATTTTGCTACAGGATCAACTGTTATGTAAGAATATATAAATATCATAAGATCCTTCTCACAAGTAGTTATCATTGCACTAGACAAGATGTGTGGATGATGCTTCCTGTGATATTATATTTGTGCGCAAGATGTTAATATTGTCAAACTGAACAAATATGGAATATATGTCCTTTATAATTTTTTCTTTTACAGGGAAGCGTTCCTCTTTAATGTATGCCTTTATAGGAGAACTGCTTAAAATTTAGGATGTCCTTTATTACTTGAACTAGCATAATCCCTAACAAGAAAGACTGTCCAACAACATTTTAGATCGAGCATAGGCCAATAATCAGTTCTCACGACTTGAAGATGTACTAGAAGTATTTAAATTTGAAATTTCAAAATAATTAATTTTCATATGTATGCATAAGATAGGGGTGTAAAAGCACTCCAGATGGAAGGGAAATAAATATTTTTAGGTTTTTTTTGTGTAGAAAAGTATTTGTTCAAATTGGTAATGTTCAAATCACTGTCAATAACCAATATTAAGAATATTTGTAGCGAGAAATTTTGTGAACCTTTCTTCCCCTAAATTATGCTGACATACGATTTTGATCTTCTCAGGCTTAATATGCATACTAGTTTTTTTTCAGAATAACATAGTTGAATCCTCTGTACAATAGTATGCTTGCCGTGAAATCTTTCAATCAAACCATTGATTTTAGTGTGCATATAACACCGACTATATTCATCAAAGCATTGTGAAATTTTTCTTTCTTCTATGATTCTTAGATTTGGGGGTTGCATATGCCATCTTTTATTATTAATTCTTATTTGTTCCTTCATGTAAGACTATATTTTACATATAAATACATTATAAAACAAATGAGTTTGAATAGAAGTCCATGAAACTAGTTTGAAAGGAATTATCTTGTTTTTGATAACAAAATGAGTGTGAATAATAATTTTAGATAAGAAAATCAATTTTAAAAGGGCTCTTAAACATGCAGGACTCGAAAGCAGTTCTAAAAATCAAATTGTTTAGAAAATATTTAAAAAATTAACTTCCATTTTTAAAGAGATATTGATACTCTCTTAAAATTGATTGCAATTCTTTTATCACATGCACGAATTTTAACATTTCTCATATCTTGAACTATCTTGATATATGAGCCATTTCTCTAGCTTAAATTTTACATGAGTTTTTTTATTCCAGTATCTTTGTATTAAAGAAAAACATGAGATTAAAATCTATTCTAAGGATAGATATCATTGAACGTAGAGGTATTATAAACTCTATTTTAAGGATATATATCATTCAACCTAGATTAAATGGAATGTATTGAAAACTTTTGAATCTTCTCACAACACAGCATGAATTTTCAGTACATGTGATGTAGATCCAACCACTTGAGAGCTATAGAATTGTATAGTTTTTCATATCATGTTTTCCGCATTTACTTATCAAATTTTCTTCTTATGCTTCAGTTTATAAAAATTTCTAATGCTATTGGTTTGCCAGCAATGAGACTTGCCTATTATGGAAAGCTAAGGCGAGGTTGCCAGCAACATTAATCAAAAAGTATGTTTGCACTTGACATTTTCCATTGAATGCCCTCTTCTTTTGTTTGTTTTCACTTTTTGTTATCTTTGTTCACTATCTACAGAATATATATAGAATGCTAGGGTGATGCTGCTGCAACATGTTTCAAGCCACATAGTCATAATTTAGTGTTTCAATTGTAGTTTTAGTGCTTGCTCCTCAATTATACAAATTCCTTGCAGCATTATCATTACAATTCATGTTAATCATCATTTTATAAGTACAGTTGTTCAATTTGATGAACAAATCTAAAATATAAAAATTAATCCAATTAATCTAGGAACCTCTCTTCATTGTAATTGCATTTTCCTTAAAAGGTTGATAATGTAAAATATTAAACAATAAACTAGGCTTAAGCTACAGACAAGATAAATGTTAAAATATATTGATGTTAACTTAACCCAGCGTACCCAAAGTAACTTGAAAAGACATGCTAGTCCACTTACATTTGAGGTCCGAAAGGGTGTTTTTATTTATTTTTTAGTTCATTTAAGATAACTATTCAACTAATAGTTTTATTAACGTATTCTTCTTCCAGCTAATTTGTTAGGGCCAGTTGCCGAATCCTTTTAGATTTGTATGGTCGATGTTTGACCCTTTGTTCACTTGATAACCCTGAAAGAACCTTATTCTCGTTTAAATTTGAGGTAACGAAGTTGAAACCTATTTGTATTCGTATAAATCTTCATGGCAATCTCCATATGTGCTTAATCACGACATATTTTCTAAGTCTAGGGACATAAAAAACTAAACAACCCTTGACTAAAGTACTCTTATAAATGTATAAACAGAATTCGTGTAGCCATACAACACTACCAGTTGTGGAAAATTAACGCCACAAGTCACCTCCTTAAATCAAGCGGACACCATCTACCATTTGTGACAGTAGGATGACTGGTAATCTCAGTGTACCCTTGGAGTGGGGTAACTAGAAGATTCTACGGGAAGGAGCGCAAGGTCTACACGAAAAGATTGTAAATCCTTAAGTTAACAGTAAACCGCCAAAACTTCCTTATTCAGCACACAAACATCACCTCTCGAAGTTGGCTTCTACAACGCATCAATAGCTAACAAGAAGGCATTTCTGCCGCAAACGTTGAAATAGACTCCTGAAGGAGCAAGAGACAACTCACCCAGCTCCGAAATTCACAGTTAGAAGCCTTTTCATCGAAACATTTCTCTTCTCAAATAGAAGATTTCTTGCGAAGCTTTCCAGAATTTTCAGCCTCATCCAACATCAAAAATGCATTTTTTATGGAACTTAAATAATTCAGAGCCAAGCTATCAAAAATAGCTTTCAACTAACGATCTGAAACAACACCGCAAAGGAAGGTTTTAAATCTTTCCTCCCATGCGCCATAAGGACAGAGGCCCAGACAAAGCCCCCACAAACAATTGCAAGACCCACGCCCATCCACCAACCAGAAACTAAAAAAAAAAAGACAAAATACCGAGAAGATATCGTAACTACCTTCCGCGATTGACAATTAGAAGGAAGAATTGGTTTCAAAACAAGGTCGCAGACAAGGCGACGTCTACCCAGCCATCAAACTGCATATGGTCGTACGCGGAAGGAGGTGTGGAAGGTCAATCAAAGAAATTTTTGGTCTATTGTTTTGGCATACATTTGTGTGGTACATAGGGTCAATTGGCAGGACATTTAACAAATAATATTATTTGTGCAACAAAGGAAGATAATTAATCTCTATTATCAATAGGCTCACGATATGTTAAGGAGATAGGGATAGAAAAAGGGAGAAATAGAGTGGGAAGAGAGAGATAGAAGGGAGAAGAGTGAGAGAGAGGGGGTTAAGGAGATAGAGAGGAAGATAGAAATATAGATGGAGATGAACTATAAGGATATGGAAAGGGGAGAGAGATAAAGAGAGAGAGGGGAGATAGGGATATATAGTGATGGAAGAGATAAATATATTATAGAGAGGGAGAGAGAGGGAGAGAATGACAAGGAGATAGAAAGATAATATAGAGAGAGAATGAGAGGGAGAGATATTGGGGTAGAGAGAGATTGTGAGATAACAAAATAGAGATAGAGGGAGAGATGGGGGAAGAAATATGGAGAGATAGAGATAGAGATGCAAAGAGATATAGATATAGATGTTTAGGAGGAGGAGGAGGGAGAGGGAGAGGGAGAGGGAGAGGGAGTGAGGGAGACATGTCTAAAGATAGAAGGGGAGAGAGGAAGAGGGAGACAAATAGATAGAGAGATAAAGGGAAAGATAAATATAGAGAGAGATAGGGAGATAAAGAGGTAAAAGAGGGAGAGGGAAAGATAGAGAGAGATATAGATGGTGAGTTAGAGTGATAGAGAGATAGAGGTATAAGGAGATATAGAGAGAGGGAGAGAGGGAGAGAGGGAGACAAAAACAAAGAAAAGCAGAGATAGGAAAATAGAGATGGAGAGAGGCAAAGAGAAATATGAGGAAATAGAGAGGGAGGGATATAGATTTATGGGAAGAGAAAAAGAGAAATAGAGATATATGAGAAGAGAAAGGGAGAAAGAAATAGAGATAAAGAGATAGATAGGGGGATAGGGTGGGAATGAGGGAGGGAGAGAGAGTTTGAGGGAGAGAAAGGGAGAGAGAAGAGGGGGGATAGGAGATATATATTTAGAGGAGGGAGAGAAAAAAGAGGGGTGAGAGGGAAAGAGATAGGTAGAGGAGAGAGAAGAAGAGGGGGGGAGAGGGAGAGGGAGAGGGAGAGATAGCTCAATATATAGAGAGTGAGAATGAGAGGGATAGGGGGAGAGGGAGAGGTAGCTCTATATATATATATATATATATATAGAGAGAGAGAGAGAGAGAGAGAGAGAGAGAGAGAGAGAGCACGCTCAATATATAGAGAGGGAGAAGGAGAGAGATATATAGATAGAGAGGGTTAGAGAAAGAGAGAAAAATAGGGAGAGGTAGAGAAAGCTATGGATAAAAAGATTTTTTTTTTTAATTTATTAGAATTGAAATATTAATAAAATATGTACTTAAAAATTATAATTAATATATTACAAACAATATTAACATTAATGAAATATAAACTCAATATTAACAAATAAAAAAGTATTATAAAATTGAAAGTAAGTATAGTTAAATTTTTGAATAAATTAAATTTAAAAAATTAAATTCGTACTTCAAATAGAATATTAAAAATATAAATAATATATACTAAAATTGTAAAAGTTAGAATTATAACTTTATATTAAAATTACAAATCAAACCAAACTTTAAAAGTTAAAAATAAAATGAAACCTATTAAAAAGGTAAAATATTTATTCCATTTTTGACTATTTAATGTTTTTTATCATCTCTTAGACTGCTTAATGTAAAATGGTATTAAAGTTGTATTAAAAATTTTGTAATCAATATTTTAAAGAAAAATTAAAATAGAAATATAAATAATAAATATATTTTTAAAATATAATAATAATGAATATTTTTAATGTTATTCAAATTAATATAAAAAAAAATATTATAGATATGAGATTTTTACATATTAAAGTTTTTTTAATCAAAGATCAAATTTTAAAATCAATCATTGATAGAAACAAAAAAAAACAAAGTTATTTAATATTTTTTTCTTTCAATAATCTAAATTATTTTATATAAATAAAAAAAAGTTTCTTTAAATTTGATTTAAATGTATTATTATGTGTTGAAAATTTATTTTATAACAAAAATATAATATAAAATAATAAACAAAATATAAATGAAAATAAATGTATTTAATTATTTAGTTTATTTTAAATTGAAAGTTCTTCACTATTATTAAAACGATGAAATTAAAGTGCAATTGAATTAATGTATTATTAATGTATTAACAAGGATTGGATTGAGATTAAAGAATGAATTGAAAAATATAAATACAATTGGAAAAAGGTGATGGCGAAAAAAATCAAAAAATGATGAATTGAAGAGATATTTTTTAATCATCTTGCATGTTTAAGGAGCATTTTCAACTATTGGTTTGAAAAAATAGGTTTTCTATTTTCACTAATTATGCTCAACTAATAGAGCTACAACTGTTTCCTTCTTTATTTTTTGTTTTCTATTAGATTCAATTTTCTACATTGGTACCTCTTTTTTCATGGCTTTTCTCATCTCCTATTTTTCTTTTCTTAAACTCCATCTCTCTCTTCTCTTTTTCGCTTTCATTCCCTCTCTACCTCTCTCTCTCTCTCTTTGTTTCACTCTACCTCTCTCCCATCCCCTCTCTCTCAAGTTCTCTATCCTCCTTTTTCTTTCTCCTTTCTCTCTCTTGCTCTCATCATCCCATCCCTTTGTCCCTCTCTCCCTCCTTAGCTATTCCTCTCTCTCTCTCTCTCTCTCTCTCTCTCTAAAAAGTCAATTAAATTGTTAAATCTAATTTTGTGTGTGAATTTGGCATCTAGAAGGACACAATGAGGATTTGCAGGGATTTTCAAGTGAATTTTTGAATTCCAAGTAGATTGTGGTTAGGAAACGATCAAAAGAGTGAGGTGTTGAGAACAATCAATGGTCTTAGAGGTTGAGTTGAGTTGGATGTGCTAGTTGTAAACCTAATATTTAGATTTGTAATTTTCATTGGCTTGTGGATTTTTTTAGTTTTCCCCTACATGTTATTTTCTTTAGTGCAAGTTCTTACTTCCCTTGCATTTTCTATGTTTAACATTGATTAGAAAATTTAGTGTGTATGTCTTGCAAATAAATTTGTATGTTGACAAATATTGTATGAAATATCCATTTAGTTTGCATATCAAGTGGTATTAGACTTTATTTATTGTCATTAAAAGTTGATAACTACTTGTATGTTATAAATCTTCATTCCATAGCATCTCCATAGGCACATAACCATGACATATTTTTAAGTCTTGACCGTAAAAATAATTAAACCTCAAATGAAGTACTCTTATATTGGGAAAGTTGTGTCAACCTTGATCTTAATGCTAAAATTATAAAAGTGTGATTTTTGGATGTAAAATAGAAAAACTCAAATTTTGGGCTTTAAAGTTGGTTTTTGGATAAACAAATATTCTCAGTTGTTTTGCATGATCTACTGGGGTGCTAGTTGCATAGATATTTTCAAGTACTTCAATTTAGAAAAAAGGGCCAATCGACCCACTAGATCAAAAGTTATGGCTTTTGGAAGTTTGCATAAGAAATGTAAAAATTTGTTGAATGGATAAAATAGTTGTAAAAAGGAGTTACACATGTTGACCAACTTATGATGTGTGTTATGATACAACATTAGACATATTTTATTGGGGATAATATTGGTGCTAACTTTATAGGTGGTTGTAGCTCGTGGGCTTCTAATTATTGTACAATGGTTTTGGATTTTGCATCTTCTATATATTAGGTGCTTGAGATGGAGGTTGAGTGTAGAGTTTTGTAGATATCGTTAAGCTATAAAAATTCCTCCAAATCTTTGGTTGGTGATACTCCTATTATGGCTTGCTTTACAAGTGTATTATAATTGTGGTTTATTGAATGATTCATTGAATTGCTTTGGAATGTAGGGTTTTATCCCAAAAAGGTTTTCCCTATATACATGTGTTATGGTATATATTGTTTATTTTATGTTTAAATGTGTTTTTATCTATTATAATTGTTAAAATATTAAAGTTTACACAATGCTCTTGTCAAAATATTTGTGTAGGAAGCATTTCCACAAACCATGTTTCCTTTCATTTGGTATCAAAACCTAATCATCTCATGTTCTAGGTGTTGGGTAGAGGGTAATTTGTACTGATTTTCATTTGAGTGGGAGCTTGGACAAATAAGATTTATGATCTTATTGTATGAAGAGATGACAAGCATATCAAGGATAGAGATGGAGAAGTTCTCAAGCACAAACTTTGAGTTGTGGAAGCTCAAGAAGGAAGATGTGCTTGTAGACCAAGATCTATGGGTTGTAGTATCTAGATCCAAACCTTTAGCTACATCACACGAATATTGGGACAAGACGGGTGGAAAATAAAAGGGTCTTATTAGACTTATTTTAGCTAATTTTGTTTTGTTGAATGTGCATGAAGAGACTATTGCAACAAACATTTAAAATAATCTTGGAGAAATTTATTAAGCTAAATGCTTGGTGAATAATTTTTTCTTGAGAAAGAAATTGTATATCCTTAGGATGGAGGATAGTGGGTCTATAGTTGAACATCTAAATTCCTTCAATATGATAGTTTCTCAATTGCACTCCATGGGAGTGAAAATGGAGGATGAGGATTGATGTATGAATTTATTGTGTTCTTTGCTTGATTCATGAGTCCATACTTTTATGACCATTGTAATCACTACCACCAAGTCCAAGATGGATGAAGTAGTTATATTTTATTTTTGAAGAGATGAGAAGGAGGAACTAGTGGTTCATGGAAGATCCAAATGAAAAGGTAAGAAGAAAGAAAAGAAGCAGGATAAGTTTAGATCCCAATCTTGTGGAAGATCCAAATCTCCTAGTAAGTTCAAGGTGAAGTGTTGGAATTGCAGCAAATATGGACACTTAAGAAAAAACTTTAAGGAGGAGAATACAAATAAGAAAAGTGTAGATTCTAATGACGAGTATGAGAGGTTTTCCTAGGATAAAGGTGATGTTTTTGTTGCTTTCTTGGCTAATCATGCATCAAAAGATGCATGGTTGATAGATTCTTGTGCCTCTTTCTACATGACCTCACATCAAGATTGGTTTATAAATTATGAAGACTATGATGGTGGCAAGGTGTACCTTGAAGATGATTCTTATATATAGATTATTGGTTGTGGTAGAGTCTCGATTCAATTACTTGATGAATGAGTGAAGGGGATTAATGGTGTACTACAAATCCTTTAGTTTGGCACAAAACCTATTTCTTGTAAGTAAATTAAACAATGTGGGGGTGCAGGTTGATTTCTTTCAAGTGGAGGGTGCAAGATGGTTATAGGAGCTATGGTTCTTGCTAAGGGTGTTTGAATTGGCATTATGTTTCAACTAGATACATACATGATTTATTGTAATAGTTCTTCTTAGGTGTAGTGTCTACTTTTTATGGTCATGTTTTCTAGGCACCTAAGGTTGCTCATGCCTTGTAGACTAAGTTGTCAACAAAGAAAAAAATGTTATGGCACTTAAGGATGGGGAACATAGGTGAGAAGGGTTTAAGGACAAGGCATAAGAATAATTCAAATATGATGATACTAAATTCTAGACGTCTTAGGAGTAAAAAAATTAACTCTTTTTGAAAGATAAAATGATTATAATCTTGAATTTGATTTTTATGAATATTGCATTAAGTTTTAATTTAGTTCTCATAAATATTTTGGGGTCTTAGATTTAATCCATTTATATGTATTTGGTCCTATAAATGTTCCTTTGATTTTAAAATCTATACATTATATTTCTTTCATTGATGATTGTATTAGAAAGACATGGGTATATTTTATTAGAAGTAAATTTAAAGTCTTTAGTCATTTTAAAGAGTTTAAGGTTTTTGTAGAGAATTGGACTGGTAAGAAGATTAAGATTTTAAGGATTGATAATAGTGGTGAGTTTTATTCAATATATTTTGATAAATTCTATAAAGATCATGGGATAGAAAGATACAAGATAAATTTGTACACCTCTTACTAGAATGGAGTTACTAAAGGAATGAATAAGACATTGATGGAGAGGGCTAGGAGTATGTTGAGTGGGGTTTGTTTGGAATATTATTTTTTTGGGTAGAGATGTTTTCAACAACTTATTACCTAGTTAATAGGTCTCCCACATCAACACTTGTTGATAAGGCACCTATGAGGTGTGGTCAGGAAAAATATTTTATTAATATATCTTCGAGTATTTGGTTGTGAAACATGTACACATGTGCCTAACGAGAAGCGATCAAAGTTGGAGAAAAAGGTTGTAAATGTATCTCCATTGGTAATGGTGTTGATGTGAAAGGATAAAAACTTAGGGAACCTATGGATGAGAGAGTTGTATATAACATAAGTGTCATCTTTAGAGAAGCTAAGTCTTCTTTCATAATATTACAACTAGAGAAGGATGTAAAGAAAGATGTGGTTCAATTACCCTAAGAGACTAAAAAGGTTGAACCAAAAGCCCATAAAGGAGTTCAAGAGGAAGAGAGATTAGAAAGTTCAAATATTTTTAAAGAATAGATAGAACCGAGCCACCTTAGTCATCGAGGAGGCCCACTCAATAAATAAAATAACATAAATATATACTTCCCCTGAGTGGAGATATATTTTTGCTTTTTTTACTATCATTGATGAGCCCAGAAGTATAAAGGAGGTTATGGATATGAATGATTCAAAGTATTGGAAGGTGGCCATGGATGAGGAGATGGATGCTTTAAAAAAAACACATAAGACCTAGTACCTTTGCCTAATGGAGGAAAGCCTATTGGATGCAAATGGGTGTCGAAAAAATGATTTGATGGTAATGTTGATAAGTACAAGGTAAGATTGGTTGCAAAGGGTTATTCCCAGGTTGAGGGAATAGATTATGGTGATATTTTATACCTAGTAGTAAAGCTAACATCCATTCAATTTCTATCATCTCTTGTTATAGTGTATGATCTTGAGGTTGAGTAGATGAATGTGAAGACAACATTCCTTTCTGATTTGGAGGAAGAGATTTATATGAGATAGCTAGAGTAGTGCATTGAGAAAGATAAACAACAATTGCTTTGTCAATTGAAGAAATATGTGTATGGTCTTAAGCAATTTCCTAAGATATGGTACCAAACGTTTTATTCTTTTATTAGGTTTGGTATTTTTCTAAGATCGAAATTAGATCATTGCATCTACTATAAGACAAACAAAAATTGTATTCTCATTGTTGCATTATATGTTGATAATATTTTTTGGTAATAGAAAATGTTTGATTTATGATTTGAAGTCTCCAATTTAAAAACAATTTGAGATGGACTTAGGGGAATATAGATATATCTTAGGGATCAAAATCAAAAGAGATAGAGTGAATAGATGATGTAGGAGCATCCCAGTATAGCTTACCACATTTCACCATATAATATTATTTTAGTTCATGGTAGGGAATCAAAGTTGTTTAATAGATCACACACATCATATCCAAATTTCAAGAGTTTTGGATCAAACAATATAAATTTATCATTGTTAGAAGATGACAAGTCAGAACGGTCAACACTTAGTTCATCAGGTGAGGTTGTGAAACCTTTTCGTGCCTTTTAGCATTCAAGCAAACATATCTTAGGACAATATGAGACCAGAGGGACTTTGAAATAGAACCACATTGAGTTTCTTCAACACCCAATGCTTCACTATCAGGTTTTGGCTTGGACCTAAATGTTACATTGGACATAGAAATTTGGAATATCTTACCATTGACATACATTATTCCTAAATATTGGACTTGATATAAAAATACCCTTGGAATTCATTTGAAAGATAACTAATCAAGAATTGATTCTATGAGGATAGTAGTTAGTGAGTCAATTAGTGATAGTGGTAGAGTGATAGAATAATAACACTATTATTGTCATATCTTTGCATGTAAGCTTGTAATAAGCCTATGGTAGCTTGTGAGATGATTTGTATCTATAATCTAGATGTAACAAGATAGTGGGCCATTGAACTATTTATTATGTGATATTGAATCAATGGGAATTCATTTTTCTAATTTGTATTAATTTTATTGTATCAACTCTAAGATGCATGGTTGGATAGTTATTCCTCTAGACTCTCCATTTGTGACTACATTGTGGTATTAGATCAAGTTTTTGATCCATTGAAAGGGAATTATAGCAGATCAAAGTGTGAATAGATCACCAACTTGAGGCAGTATGCAAGTCATTATCAATAGAGCACTAACCATGAGGCAATTACGACCTTGTATCCAATCTTCAACTTGAGGCAATTATAATAGATCTAAGGAAATATTCCACCAAAGATAATTTGTAGTATGGAAAATGTTGCTAGAAGAATAGAAGAAATGTTAGACGTGATGAGGACAATGAAGATATGATTGGATTTTGTAGTAGAAGATAGGAAAAGATGTATAAACCCTAGACATGAGGATGAAAGTGATGATGATGAATTTGGAACCCAAATTTTAGATCAAGATGAAGAAACCCTATAAGAGGAAGAATCATATTAGGTCAAAATTTTGAAAGTTATTTCCAAGATAGGTAAGAGATATAGAATTGAGTTTTCTAACTATGTGTGTGATTTGAGTCTTGAGAATTTATTGATTGGATACATGATATGGAAGAATAATTTGAATATCTGAAAAGAGAGATTTGAAAAAACCAAGTTAAAAGGACATGCTGCTATTTGGTGGAATTTTAGTTAGATCGGAATAGGAGAGGAAAGAAAAGATCATAAAGTGGGATAGTATGGTGACAAAGTTGAAGAATCAATTCATACCTATTGATTATGAGCTTGAACTACTGAAGAGATTGTGAAGCCTAAGGAAAAAGGAAAATTTGATGTAGTACACTAAATATTTTCATAAGGTTATTATCAAAACTAGACATAGTGAAGATAACAAGGAGAAAGTTGCACAATACATTGATGGACTGAGAACAAACATTAAAGATGAATTGAACTTGGTGAGGATGACAATGGTTGAAGAAGTATATCAATTTTCACTAAAAAAAGATTTGAAAAAAGGAAGAAGGGTAGAGGACGTAGATTCCAGAGAGGTAGATCACAAGACGACGAATGAAGGTCACATATAGGAAATCATAAGGAAGACAATCCATATGTAATGATGAAAGATGTAATAATTTTTTAGGGGGAATGATAGGATTTTTACTACAATGTCAGAGGAAGAAAAAATACCTACCATAAAGAAGGATATTAGAGAGGTAATAAGGGATTTGATAAGAGATAATTCATAGGAACTTGTTTCAAATGTGGATTTGAAGGACATAAGGCATTTGAATGCTACCTAGGGAGTGCTAGAAAAGGGCATAAAATAGTGCAAGAGAAACATATGCAAATGAAGAACCTATTGGATCACCAAGTTCAGTAGGAAAAAATAATAAGGGTGAATCATTGGTAATGAGGAGAGATTTGTTGCATATATATAGAAAAACCTAGGAATCAAAACAAAGGAAAATTATACTCAAAACAAAATGCAAATAAGTGGGTAAGTTTTGTGATGTTATCATTGATAGTGGTAGTACAAACAATCTGGTTTTTGAAGAAATGGTGAATAAGCTAAAGCTGAAAAAGATAAAACATCCAAGCCCTTATAGGATCTAAATGAATTCAAGATGAAAATAAGATACTTGTAAGTGAATTTAATATTTGATGAAATTTCACTTGGTATCATACAATGATGAAGTGTTGTGTGATATTTTGCCAATGAATGTATGCCATGCATTTTTGGGAAGGCCATGGTTGTATGATAGAAAAGTGATTCATGATGGGAGAAAGAATAATTACATCATGAACTCAAATGGTAAAAGGAATATTCTTATACCTTTAGAAAAAGAGAGTAAAAGTGAAGTGTGCAGTAACACCAATTTTGTTTGGTTGATGGGGGATAATTTTTTTGGATGGACTGAGACATGAAAACATGTGTTTTGAATTGATTCCAAGAATGCATGACACTTAGAACACAACTAAAAATGAAGAAGAATCACGATAGAAGGAAGTCATTGTATTGTTGATGGAGTACCAAGATTTTGTGTTTGAGAATGTTTTAGAGGATTGCCACCAATCTAAAGCATCAGTCACTAGATGGATATGATATTACGATCCAACTTACCAAACAAATCAATGCATAAGATGGCACCAACAAAAATGTGCACCTAAATCAACAAGTTTAGGAGTTGTTGAGGAAGGGTTTGATATGAGAAAGTTTAAGTCCGTGTGCAGTACCAACATTATTAGCACCAAAGAAAGATGGAGAATGGAGGATGTGAATAGATTCAAGAGATCAACAAGATTACTATCAATTAGTGATTCCCATTGAAAGGATGGATGACATCATGGAATGTTTGAGTGGTGTAAATTATTTTACAAAGATTGACATTAAAAAAAGATATCATCAAATCAAGATCAAAGGGGGTGACAAGTGGAAGACTTCATTCAAGACAAATAAGGGCATATGCGAGTCACTAGTCATGCATTTTGAGTTAACTAATGTTGAGAAAATGTGTCTCAACCTTGCAATTAGATCTGTGGGATGTTGTTGATGAGAATGTTTCAAGACCTATAGATCCTACTCATGTTGCTCAATATGATGTTATGGACCGTAAAGCCAATGATATAATCAGATTATGCTTCACAAACTCTATTTTAATCAATATCCATGAAGAGACCTCTACATAGGAATTATGAAAGAAGCTTGGAGAGATGTATCAAGCCAAATCTTTAGTGAACAAGATTTTATTGAGGAAGAAATTATATTCCTTGAGAATGGAAGAGGGTGGAAAAATTACAAACCACCTGGAAGCATTCAATATGTTGGTGGCTCAATTGGCATCAATTGGTGTCAAAATGGATGAGGAAGAGAAATATCAAATCATGCTTTGTTCTTTGCCCGATTCATGGGATTCTCTTGTTATGGCTATTATGAGTACTTCTGTTATATTAAAGACTGAAGATGTGGTGGGTTCTTTTCTTTTTGAAGAGATGAGGAGGAAGGTATCCATCAATTCCAAGGAGGCCCTAAATGTTCATGGAAGACCTAAGGAAAAAGGCAAGAAGAATGAGAAGCGTGACAAATCCAAGTCCAAGGGGAGATCTAAGTCTCCTAGAAAGTCCAAAGTTATTTGCTAGAACTATGGTAAGCCTGGACATGTTTGTAAGGACTACAAAGAAGAAAAGAAGAAGAAAAAGAAGAAATTTGATTCTAATTCTAAGTCTGAGAAGGAATATGGTGATGCATTCATTGCAGCTTTAGCAACTCATGTAGGTAATGATGCATGGTTAATTGACTCAGGTGCATCTTTCCATATGACCTTTGATAGAGATTGGTTTTTTTAATATGAAGAATTTTATGGAAGTAAGGTGTACTTGGGTGATGATTCTCATTTAGACATTGTTAGTCGTGGTAAAGTTAAAATTAGGTTTCCTGATGGTAGAATAAAAAGGATTAGTGGTGTGTTGCATATCCCTTGTTTAGCACGAAATTTGTTATCTATGAAAAAACTAATAGATGCAAGTGTGCAGTTAGTATTTTTTGATGCAGGATGCAAGATGGTTATATGTGTTATGGTGATTGTTATAGGTATCAGATATGGCACATTGTATAATCTTGATGCATGCACTGTTGAGTGCAATAGTACTTTTGTGAAAAGAAAGTTTGTGGAAGAAGTGAGGATTTCACCTTCAATAGATGGTCATGGATTTTGGGTACCCAAGGGTGCTCTTTCTTCTGAATCAAATTTACCTATAGAGAAAACTATGTTATGGCACTAGAGACTTGGCCACATTGGAGAAAAGGGTCTAAGGACCTTGAAAAATAAAAACCTTATTGAAGGTTTGTTTGATTCTACTATTGAATTTGATTTCTATGAGCATTGCATTTATGGAAAACAAAATCGAGTTCAGTTTTACTCGAGTTCTCATAAATCTTGTGATGTGTTGGATCTTATTCATTCTGATGTGTTTGGTCCTATAGATGTTCCTTCAATTGGTAAATCCACATGTTATGTTTCATTTATTGATGATTATAGTAGAAGGACATGGGTATGCTTTCTAAAGAGTAAATCTAAAGTTTTTAGTTGATTTAAAGAATTTAAAGCAATGGTTGTGTTGTAGACTGGAAAGGAAAATAACATGTTTGAGGACTAATAATGGCAGTGAATTTTTCTCTAATGATTTTGATATATTTTGTAAAGATTTTGGTATTCATAGACAAAAGACAACTCCATATTCTCCACAACAAAATGGAGTTGCAAAAAGAATGAATATGACACTGATGGAGAAGGCTAGGAGTATGTTGAGTGGTACTAGTCTAGAATGAAGGTTTTGGGCTGAAGTTGTTGCCACTACTTGCTACCTGATTAACAAGTCTCCTACATCAATTCTTGTTGATAAGACGCCTATAGAGGCATGGTCACTTCACAGGCCTTCATTTTGACATCTTAGAGTTTTTGGTTGTGAGGCATATGCACATGTGCCAAAGGAGAAGCAAAAAAAGTTGGAGAAAAAGGCTATGAAATGTATCTTCATTGGATACAGTTATGGTGTGAAAGGATACAAGCTTTGGGACCCTGTTGCATAGAAGGTAATACATAGTAGAAGTGTTATTTTAGAGAAACTAAGCCTTCTTTTGTTACATTGCAGCCAGAACAAAGTTTAATAAGGGAAAATAAACAAGAATAAAGAAAAGCATAACAATGACAACAACCACAAATTGCCTAGATCATGCTAAGATTCCCAAATCGATAATGAAATGCAATGCAACAAAGGAATTTAATAAATAAGAATCATATCATGTAATTCCCATGCTTGCTTGACTCATCTCCATTATTCTTCTCAACTTTGCTTTAAATTGCTTCAATGCCCTCAGATTGTGAGTATGCACTTATTAGCCTGTAAGTATTTTGACAAAAAAACTTTGAAGATTGTGGTTATCGAAAATAGGATTGAAAAGATCCTTTTATATAAGTTTCATAGATTCGATGATCGAGATTGATTTCAATTCAAATGGTCCAGATTGAGTGTGAGGACCTGATTACATAGTTAACTTGACTTCATTGATTAGATTGATTGAATAGTTAAGCGACTTGATTGATTAGTTCAAGAGGTGTAACTGAGAGAGTCTGTGAGTCAAAAGAAGGTGCTAGGTCAATTCAGTGAGTGAATTAAAAGAGATTGTTAGTCAGAAGGAGGTGATAGATCAATTTGGTGAGTGAACTGAGAGAGAGTGTTAGTCCAAATTGGAGAGAATTATACATGAGATATTTACTTAAAAGGGTAGGAGACATGTACTCAAATAGAAGAATTAATTATAAAATTAATTCCTTTCTTTTTGGGGAGGAAGTGTGTGTACGTGATTAAATAGTTGAATGAACTATTTAATTTATGAAGGCACTTTAGGTGAGAAGATAAGATAATTAATTAAACAAATAATCATTTATTTAATTAAATGTGGGAGAACATGAATGAATTTAAATGACTTAGTTAAATAAATTTAGGAAACTTATTTAATTAATTAAAAGAAGATATTATAATTAAATGACGTAATTAAGATAAATTAATGTAATTTATTTAATTAATCAAAAGAAGAGATTAGAATTAATTAGGGACGTAATTAAGATAAATTAATTTAATTTACTTAATTAATCAAATTTAGAAGAATAATGAAAATGAATCAATTAAATGGTTAAAACTATTTAATTAATTAGAGGAATTAGGATGTTAAGTTATTTAATCATTTTGCAAGTATCTCGAATTGATGATGAAAAATGAAGTCCTCGGCCTAAGCCATTTTTGAAAGTCTACAGTTTGTTCCTCTTTGACATAATTTCATTTCAGAATTGATGTTAAAGAATAACAAGTAGCATGCCCTAGTCATGACCTGGTATGCAATAGGTAAAGGTATGCCCCCTCATAAAAATTGATGATTTTTTAAAAAAATCATTTTTTTTAAATTATCCCGATTAGGTAATTGGATAGCCAGAAGTTCGATGGTGGTGAAATAAATTAGTTTCGACGAGGTTTAGAAAGTGAAATTATCGTTGGAAGTGTCAGAATAGTGCGTCCAGTACATTAGGCTTCAAAGAAAACCCTAAAAACCCTTAGGTATAAATAGAAATTGGGTAGAATTTGAATTCATTTTCACCCTTGGATTTTGAAAACTTGTGATTTTTCTTTAGAGCTCCTTGTAACATGTCTCCCATTCCCTACTACGAGCATCACAGTTATCGCATCAGGACTTTCCGACGGCCAGTCGACGTAGGGGAGCCGGTATGCACCCTAAACCAAACTTTTGAAGTTTGAATTTTCATGCTTTTCTAGGCTTTTTATTTTTAGTTTTCATATGCATCTCTTCGTGTGCATCGGAAATGCGTTCATATGTGACACATCTGTCTACGATACGACACATTTGCAGAAACATGTGGGGGCTATCTTTTTATTTTTTGTTAATCAACACATATGTATGTTTGTGAACCACATTTATTTTATTAAGTCGCATATGCTAGGGATAATGACGCATTTGATTTTCTAAATTGCATTTGACTGTTATGTGACACATTTGCATGGTGAGTCACATCTGCTAAATGGTGTGATGCATGTGTTTGACATGACACATTTGTATTATGCATCACATTTGTGAAATGAAACGACACATTTTCCTGTCAATTATTTTGAGCTTATGAAGTGTGTTGTGATTTTGCAGGTTGTTTTGGATTCGATATACGCTCGAGAGTCTAGACTAGCCACTTATGGATTGTGGGACCAGTTGACCAGTGCAAAGAAATGTTTGATATGGTGTCTTAGACTTCATCATGTTATAGCTATGCCTAGCATCCAGGCAAACCGAGGGATGCTCACTGCACTTGTTGAGCGATGGCATTCAGAGACTTTATCTTTCCATTTTCCCACAGGAGAGGTGACAGTTACATTGGAGGATGTGTATAGGATACTGAGATTACCGATGTGTGGTGAGAGGGTTCACTATGATACACAGAGGGGTTACAGTGATATTACCTGATACTATGTGTATGAGGATGTTAGAATCATATCATGTAATTCCCATGCTTGCTTGAATCATCTCCATTATTCTTCTCAACTTTGCTTTGAAATGCTTCAATGCCCTCAGATTGTGAGTATGCACTTATTAGCCTGTAAGTATTTTGATAGAGAAATTTTGAAGATTGTAGTTATCAAAAATAGGATTGAAAATCTCCTTTTATAGAAGTTTCACAAATTCAACGATTGAGATTTATTTGAATTTGAATGGTCCAGATCGAGTGTGAGGACCTAAATGCATAGTTAACTTGACTTGATCGATTAGATTGATTGAATAGTTAAGTGACTTGATTGATTAGTTCAAGAGGTGTAATTGAGAGAGTTTGTTAGACAAAAGGAGGTGACAGATCAATTTGGTGAGTGAACTGAAAGAGAGTGTTAGTCAGAAGGAGGTGACAGATCAATTTGGTGAGTGAACTAAGAGAGAGTGTTAGTCCGAATTGGAGAGAATTATACATGAGATATTTACTTGAAACTTAGGAGACATGTGCTCAAATAGAAGAATTAATTATAAAATTAATTCCTTTCTTTTTGGGGAGGAGGTGTGTGTACATGATTAAATAGTTGAATGAACTATTTAATTTATGAAGTCACTTTAGGTGAGAAGATAGGATAATTAATTAAACAAATAATCATTTATTTAATTAAATGTGGGAGAATAAGAATTAATTTAAATGACTTAATTAAATAAATTTAGGAAACTTATTTAATTAATTAAAAAAAGATATTAGAATTAAATGATGTAATTAAGATAATTAATCAAAAGAAGAGATTAATTAGGGACATAATTAAGATAAATTAATGTAATTTACTTAATTAATCAATTTTAGAAGAATAATGAAAATGAATTAATTAAATGGTTAAAACTATTTAATTAATTAGAGGAATTAGGATGTTGAGTTATAATTAAATGATAAAATCATTTAATCATTTTGCGGGTACCTTGAATTGATGATGAAAAATGCAATCGTAGGCCTAAGCCATTTTTTAGTGTCTACAAAAAGAACTATGTAAATGACCCGATGTGACACATTTGGCAAAAAATGTGGTGCAATTGACTTGCGATGCAAATGGTTAAAACCATGTTGGAAATGGATGCTAAAGATACACATCTAGCAATAGAGTGTAAATGGATAGAATCATAATGCATTTGGTTAAAAATGGGGTACAAATGGCAATATGAAAATGCAAAGCAACATGGCATGAATGAGAGACAGAGCGACACAATTGGAAAATGTGTGTAAATAGAAAAGAATATAGCTCAACTAAGAGAAAATGATAAAATGAGCAAAAATATAGTGCAATTGGCAAGGAATTCTACAATTGGCTAGGATTAGGGAAGACATGAATGAAATTGTTTGATTTAAATTTATATTTTTATGAAAATGCTAATGACATATGAATGATGGATTCAAGATGAGGGTGAGTGACTACACTCACAAGAGAGACACCTTGTGACCATGTAGTTGTGATTGAAGCTCATAGAGATGGATGAGATATTCCTAGAAGTGATGAGTCTATGACATGCTACCTGCATACCATATATTAGGATGCATAGAGCCATGATGATTTCATTGGTGGAGAGCTGACATAACCATAGTACATTTATGCTTCCTACTAGGGAGGCCGCTATTACACTAGAGGATGTCTAGAGGATACTCTAGATTCCTATCCATGGAGAGTGGGTGGTCTATGACACAAACCATGGTGAGAGTGCACTTAGATGAGTCCTCTTGATAGATTACTTGGGAATTGAGGATGAAGAGATTGATCTTTTATGGGTGATGGGTCAATTTGACCCACTTCCTTTGGTGGTGGTGAGGATTATTGGAGGGATCCTAGTGTTAGATAAGAGATCCTAAGGCTTTTCCATTGGATGGGGAAGGGTGCTGGAGAGGATGATAGAGGATGGAGTGTTATATGTATGGTGATCATGTGTCCTGACACACCTATACCATGACATGCATATGGTGGTGTATAGGTATGGGGCCAACATAGCCTATGGAGTGACCTTGCTACACATATGGGCATGGGAGGATATGGCAATGACATGGCCAATAACCTATAGAGTGTGGGGACTAGGACTACTGTACATCTATATGTACGTAAGAGTGATGAAATATAGTAGGATGGGGGATCTATGGTACTAGAGGAGAGATATAGATGACTTGTACTCATTCATATGGTGAAAATGGAGGGATTGCAAGGTGTGGAATGAGGATGAAAATAAATGGCCATATCATTGGTAGCCACGATACTTGATCAAGTACACCATACATATTATTAAGAGATGCATGAAAGAGTGGGTACAATGACATTTCATATAGAGACATGGAGTTCCTATGGGAGAGGCCATATTTGCAATTACATAGAGAGAGGTGGTAAAAACTAGGATCCCATGATTACCATAGAGACAACCATCACAAAGATTGAGGGGCTTACCTCAATGACATGGAACTTGAGGGCTAATTCAATAGATGTAGGTATAACACCTGGTGGAAAAAACACAAGCATGTTAGATTGAAAAGACCTAGATAGAGGGTGGGGCAACCACTTGTGGGAGGAGATAGTTTCATATGGGTGAGATAATGAAGAGATCTAGCTATAGAGGTTGCATCATAAAAACTACATGAAAATGATTAGGATGGATAGAGGGAGGGGGACCAACCAGTGGGGAGCTATGGATCTCCATAGAGATAGGTCAAGGATAAGGTGCAAAGAGTGGAGAAGGAGGAAACATAGGTGCAAGTGGCCACTGTATAATCAAAGAGGGATGAGGCCCATAAATAGCTAGAGAGGTCCCATGGAGATAGGGATTAGGCTATAGAAAAGTAGGATATCCTACAAATACATGATACACAAGTTACCACCAATTAAAATGGGCTATGAGCATGGCTAGCCTAGATTCAGAGATAATTAACCTAGGTTATGATGGAGAGAGATGTAGAGAGGGATAGGAGGAAGTAAGTGGAGGTACAACTTGCATAGGTGGCTATCGAGAGGGATGTAGAGAGGGCCTGATAGATGCAGGAAGAGGCTAGCACAAGGGTTCCTACCCAACAAGTGATGTATAAGGTGAAGAGGATCACCTAGGAGGCCACCCAATACATGACCCTATATGAGAGAGAGGCTCTACCCTACTCCTTGAGTAGACACAAAGCTAGTTAAGGGACAAATCAAGAGGGTCTAAGAGCATGGGGAGTATGGGGCCACCACCATCGAGACTAGGAGGGGGTGGGGGATCTTCAATCCATTCAAGAAAAAGGGGCTTAGGATATGACATACCTCTTGTAAATATATATTTATGATGTATATTTTGTATTCTATGTATATTATTTAATCTAGACACTATGCTTACAGGTCATTGTATATGTATACTGATACGGCTTATGTATCCCATGTATAAAAATTTGTATTATATGATGATGATGTATATATGACATTGATAACAAACATTATATATTGTTGAACACTTTGAGAGGTTGAGAGGGGGGTGAATCAGTCTACACAAAACTTAACCCCTTTTGAAACTTTAAATTTTTGGCACAACTCAAACTCCTTTAGCAAATAAAGATATCACTGTAAGTAGATTAGTAATAGAGAAAAATATAGCAGTTTGAACCTTTAACACCTTCAAAAAACTTTGCGAATGAAAGATATAGCAATAATAAGATCAGTAGTAAAGAGGAGATAGAGAACACACACTTGCACAAAGAGACACCATATTTACGTGGAAAACCTAATGAGGGAAAAACCATGGTGAGAGTTAACTCACAATATAAGGCTCACTACCAAAAGACTTGTAAGAAGGTTCTCTTCCTTAGAGAAAGATATAAAATGACTTCTAGCACTAAAGTACCAACCAACTCCAAGAGCAAGATATAGAGGAATTGATGAGATTCACTATCTCAAAGCAGGATACAAAAGATATATAAGAGAATTACAAATATTGTCAACACAACTCTCTGCTGACTGAGGCATTCAAGCATAATTTATCTTTCCTTTCACAATCTTTAGCATTATCTTTGCTGGATATTCAATACAACCTACTCACACACTTTTCACACTTATACATTTAGTTGTATCCAGCGTGCTTGCATTTATATCCATTGT
The DNA here is from genome assembly GCA_007115665.2 of Sequoiadendron giganteum. Lineage (NCBI taxonomy): Eukaryota > Viridiplantae > Streptophyta > Pinopsida > Cupressales > Cupressaceae > Sequoiadendron > Sequoiadendron giganteum. Next base: position 73,036,718 of record CM021107.1, on the reverse strand, counting down.
AGCACTTTGATTCTTCAATTAGGTCAAACAAAAAGAGTAAACAATAAATTCAAGTGGTTGACCACCAAATCATGATGTGGTCATATCCCAAGAATAAGGACCAAAAACAATCTTAACACTTCTTTCAATATGATCCAAAATGATTTACACGTAGGTGCACATCAACCTAATTTGGCATCAAGGAAATGTGAGGATGAGACAATGAAACACATAACTATTCAACCCATAAACACTCTTTCAATTGAATTTACTTGATGCATTCCTAAACAAGATAGTTCAAGACCCAAATCTATCATGACACATCTTACATTGTTGGTGCAGACCCCCAAGCACACAAACCAAGCAAAGGAACAAGCCTTGTCGGCCAGATATCCATAAAAGATCAAGAAAGCCAATTCAAAACATAATACAGTACCAAAGTGGCCAATTAGCAACATCTGGATCACATAGGGATGTTTCTTGAACATCCAACATCACTTCATACACTCATTTCATACTATCATGCCATCAACTACGACCATAGACCAAAAGGGTACAAACAACTCTATTTAGGAAACACATAATACATAATCAGATGATGCAACATTTATGGAAAAACTTGTGGACCACTTCACTATATGATATTGGAACTAAGAAATTGCAAAGACAATGTGAACACATTCACCAAGCTACAAGATCAGAGACATGAATGTGGAGAAATGCTCCGCATTTCTTGGACTAGTCCAAAAAACTAGCACACTACCAACTTACTATAATTCACAAGAACCTCCTTGGCAACACAAGTGACCTAGAAATATAGGAGTGTCATATACAAAGAGCACTAACATTGAATACCAAATCGCAAGACCAAAACTGCAACAACGAAGTAATGTGTAGAATTCTCTTGGACATACTTTAACGCAGCTTCCTGAACTAGAATTATTTATGCAACTTGCAGAGACTAGAACTTCCTTTTAGCAACACATATATTATCAAAAACATTAGAAGAGAGCATGAGATAGATTTTAGGTCATCTCTCCAACATTATTCATGCTTCTAATCCTCATCTTAATATATTATCATGAAAATAACTTTGTTGTCAATAATAATGCATTATATGAGCATCAAAAATAGTACTTCTTTAATAAGGCATGACAACCAACCATGAACTTCTTCAAGTCTTCTTTTCTTTGATAAGACATGATATCCAACCATGAAATTCTTGAACTCTTCTCTTCTTTGATAAGGCATGACATCCAACCAAGAACTTCTTCAACTCTTCTCTTCTTTGATAAGGCATGGCATCCAATCATGAACTTCTTCAATTCTACTCTTCTTTGATAAGGAATGACATCCATTACAACTATCAATTAGTGTTGATAACAACTTCCAACAATCTCCATCAATGACAACCATCAGTGTTGACATCAATGACAACAACACAACCATCAGTATTGACATCAATGACAACAACTACCAACACATATATGAATATGCTTTGATTTATGAGATGCTTATGATTCATATGATGATTATCTTATTATTATTATTTAATTACTTATGATGTTATAATGTGATTATGTATATTGATGATTACTTACTATCACCATACATAAATATGATGATGAATGTTATTGATTATGTTGATGCATATATAATAGATGGATGATTATGATATATGATAATTATGCATATTTTATGGTTATGATACTATGATGCATGCTAACACTTTTAAATGCAACAAAATTAATCTCCACCAAGGATCAAATGTCACAATGAAACCTATAAAGAGAAGATGCAACAAGGTGATATGCAAAGTGCACAGTGATAAAAAGAAAAGAAAAACAAGACACATTATTAATTTTAAGAGGAACCATAGCAAGGGGATAATTCTTGTCATTTATATATCTTGCATACACATAAAAAAATATGCAAACATAAAAATAAAGAAACTCGTGTCTAAACCCAAGCTACTCTAAGCACATTCAAACATAGGCCTTCATTAAGAAAATGGGAGATAAAATAAAGTCAAACATATGAAGGAAGACTCTCATGCTATGACCCAAACTAATCAAATCAGATTAAGATAGAATTTCATCAAGAAAATGAGATATTGTAGTGTTGTAAATTGTCACCATTGACAATTTTAGACTATGTTTTTCTCCTCCTTAAATTATTGGACCTAATTGAACCCCTAATTTCCTAAATTATGTATTCTATGGCCAATTTTTAACAAATTTCAAGTGGAAAACAAATGAATTTATCTAATACTCTTCCCCCAACACCTTAATTTCTATAAAATAGGGTTAGGACACAAATGCCTAGGCGAAATTGGTCCCCTTTTGTCAAAAGTGTACTATTTTTCTCCAAATCCAAATATGTCGGTGTTGGTGCTTTATTATTTGCAATTCAAGTGTCCAAAGTCAGCTATCAGGATTTAATTTGCAGGAAATTAGAATAATTGCATATAAATACCTAGTTATTGCATCATTTGAAAACTAAGTGAAAGAATCTAGCATCAATTGTTATCAAGAGCATTCAAGAGCACCATTTCAATGATTTATTGTAGAAATTCAAGATCCAAGCATCATGTCAAATCATATGTGAGTGTATGCATGTGTATGCCATCATTGTTTGTGAAGGCTAACCCTTTATAGTTCTCCAAGTAATTCATGCAAGTAAGATCCAAAACCTTGAGGAGATTTGTATGACTTCAGTCCTTCAAGGAAGTAATTGAAGGGTGGTGAGCTACAACACTTTATTAATTCATCATTCCTTCCTAACATTTATCATTTCTATCATTGGAACTGTCATTATGGAAGTGGAAACACTAACACGAGGTTTGACCAAGGCAAGCCCCTAAATGGCACAACCCTTCCTCTCTTTGAATGTGCAGGTTTTAGGTTTAAAGGATAGTGGAGGAAGCTTGAAGATCAATTATCCATTGATAAAATCAAAACCCTACATCTTGAAAACTCATGGAAATGCACTTATATAAATATCTAACAATGATCTGACAAATTTGTAGACATAAATGAAAAGCTTTGATCTAGCACCAAAGGACTGTGAAAACATATCTAAATTTCCTCTACAAGGACACATGCACCCTAGGAAAATTAGTCCTCCATTTTTAGCCCTAGATTTGAACTACATGTGCACACTGTCTCTGTCTGTTCATTTCAATTGTTTAAATTTATCTGTGACTTTTTGTGTTTGTTGTATTTGCATCAGAATAGTAGATTATATCATTATCCTAGTTAGATAATTGCAATTCATCCCTAAATTCATCCTAAGTTTGGTCAAGGGAAATTTACTCACCTTTCAGGTTGTAAGTCAGTCTTATACCTTGTCCAAATTCATCAAACACCCGCTACCTCAAATCAAATTTTTTTTTTTTTTAAAAAGCATCTAAACCCTAGGATCAAATCTTAGGGTTTCACTTTTTCTATGTTTCATTTTGGTGAACCTAACATGTTAATATTATATACCTTATAAAATTTGAAGCATTGCATCCTAGATCTAGGTTTAGCATTGCAGTGTTTTGCAATTTTCATTTAGGCATTCATTTTTGCATCATAAAAAGGCATAATTTTTTTTTTAAATCACATATCGTATTGCATCATAGGTTGCAATAGGGTTTATTTTAGTCATTATAGTTTAGATCTACATTTCAATTGCATTCACAAATCTGCATTAAGTCATTTAAAATCTAAAATCAAACTTGAAAGTGTCATTACATGCATATAGCTAAAAAAGTGAAAAGTGCATTGTTTTGTTCAAAATTGCAATAACGTCATCATTTTCATATTTTGGCATCTTAGAATCATTCAATTTATGCATCTTAGATCTAGAAATTGCATTTATAGTTGTCTTTTATTGTTTAATTTTTTTGCAAATTGTTGCACACTTGCATTTTGAGTTACATGTTCATAAAATTGAGCAGATTATGGAAAAATATTCACTGTCAAACCTACACGCAAATCCTTAAAGAGTATAGTACACAATCAAATTTTGAATTTTTCAAAAATTTATTCAAGACATAGTCCCCTAGGCAACTTTGTCCTACCAAATTGAGCTCAAATTCACTATGAAAAATCTTGTCTCTAGTATCTGCCCAAATCTGGCATCAATTTTTTAGTATCAGTCATGTAACTATCTATTTTGCTATAAAAATTTATAACTTGATCTGTAGGGAATAACATCATGCTCTCATTGCAAAAATATTGTGTTTTCATAATTCATGTTATATTATCAAATCTCAATAATTTCAAAGAATTTTTGTTACAAACATATCACATTGAGTTTATTTCCCCTATTTTCTTGTTTTTCATTGATCCCTCTCCCATTATCTCTCCTATATGTGAGGGTAGCTTGGTGAAATAGAATTAAATCATTAAAAATCATGACAATCATGTTTGTTATTCTCTTGATATCTCTCCTATTTGTGAAGAAGGTATATTGGTGTTAGAAGATTCAATCATTGAGCATCTTGAGAATCTTGTTTGTTTCTCTCCTGATACCTCTCCCACCTGGGAAGATATTGTGAGGAAAGTGGATAAAATCATTGATACATGTCTTTCAAAACATACTAAGATGGATTGCATAGATGATGTTAAGGTGGCCTTAAGTACCCCCTTGATAGAAGATCATCAACAAGTGATTAACTCAATTGATGTTATGAATGTATAATTGACTATTAGGTCTCCTCTAGTTATTGGACCTTCTAAAACTCCTCTAATTATTGGACCTCCACTAACTAGTTCATTCTTAGCTAGTTAGATAAAGTACCCCTTTTAATGATTCTTCAAATGTTAGATAAAGTACCTCCTAAAATTCCTCTAATTATTGGACCTCCTAAAATTCCTAGAATGTTAGTGTGAAAGGGGTACTTTATCCAACTAGTTCATTCTTAGCTAGTTCTCCACTAAAGTCCTCTTCACACTAGCTTAACTTTACATAGGGATAAGGTGGTTGGGCCTTTAATGATATGAGTTGTCCCACCTCATAGGATGCCAACACTTTTCATAATCTAGTTGCATCTATCTCTCCCCTCGGCCTATATAACCAAGGCATTTCCTTTGTAATTCTCAATTCTCAAGCTGAATATAGCTTTGCATTCTTGAGAGGAATATAGTTTATTCCTCCTCATATTTCTGGTTTTGCTTTCCTTGAGTCATTAGATTCCTGGGTAGGCTAGTTAACAAATCTCACATGGTATCAAAGCAGTTTTTGAGTTGTGGGTTAACAATTCTTTAGGAAATCTAGGAGTGTAGAGTTTGTTTTTCATAGCACTAAGTATGCTCTTCTCTTGCATCCTCGTATGATTTGGAGAATCATAAAAGTGAAGAAAACATCAATTTCTGGGGGGGGTTCATGCATTGACTTGTCAATTACAGGTCTTTTGAAGCTTCCTAGAGAGATTTTGAGCTCACCATTGAGTTCAGAGCAGCTAAGACATTCAAATCTACCCTTTATTTCACTTGAAACGAACACCGAAGGCCAGATCTACAACAATATGAAGCATGAGGTTCATTGCCAGATCCAGCAAGGGGGCCATCATTTCGAAGCATTTTGGGTCAAATATGACCTTGCCATCGTGCTCATAAGGCCCGAAAACCATAAAATCGGTTGTCAAAACGTCGATTTTGGACAAAGTTGCCTGGTAAGGCAAAAAAAAATTATCCAGGGAGCCATTTGACCCCCATGAACAACTAATTTAAAAATAATATATTTTTTTTTTTGAAAATGAAAAAAAATTGTTTTAAAATAAAAATCATTTTATTTGTTTTTTTGTTTTTGCAAATAAAACCATTTTTTTATTTTTAAAAAAATGCAAAATATATATATATTTTATTTTTAAAAAAAACACATTTGCAAAAATATATTTTTTTATTTTTAAAAAAATTGCAAAAAAACATATTTTTTTTTGGTTTTTTAAAATCTGCACAAAAATATATTTAGAAAATATTCTTTAAAATATATATATATATATATATATATATATATATATATATATTGCAAAAATTAAAAAATCAATACATTGCACTTTTTTAAAAATAAAAAATAAGTGGGTGGTAGGGTGGGCGGCCCTCCAAGTTGGCGAAGGGCATCAGCCAACCTGTTAGTTGGCATCCACGTAAGGTGGACGAAAGCTGAGGTGGTTGATAAAAACTAGAGGATGTGGTCAGTGAAGTGTAAAGTACACTTTTAAATGCATATATTTATATGCTTGTCCCTTCATGATAGCCTTGCTATCAGAGCCGGGGATGTAAGACAAAATCCCTCATGGCTGGATAGTTTGACAAGCTTAGAAAATATGTTTGGCTCATGTGGCGGTGTCATCGCTTGGTTTGTGGTCATTATTAATTTGTGTGGAATCAAATGTTTATCATTTCAAAGTTTGGGTTTTCTTGTTCATAGTGTCGGTCTAGTTGGCTTTCTTTGCCTAGTTTTTGTCTTGAAGGTGGCAACTAATGGCTAAGCAGTTGAAGTTCGTCATTGCAAGTTCAGTGGAGGGGTTGGTTTGGTTTGGCACAAACACATTGGTGTCTTTGTTGGCAATGAAACGACAAGTTTCTTTCAGAGAGGTGAAGGACCAGAGGCTCAAAAGGATCCTGGTTAATAATGATCTGCTTATAGTGGCAGTGGTAAAAATGGTGTTGGGTCGAGGGCATTTGGAGAGGAAAGAGTATGGGCACAATAATGTGCACATTTTGTCACGTTTCCTGGCTTCTTTGTTGGATAGTAGTGTTCCAAAGGAAATGGCGAAGGAATTGCTTGCTCAGCTGTTCAGGGAGGACTTGGTAGGAGGTTTGGATGTGGTGCTTAAGTCGGCGTTAATTGGAACTGGGATTCCGTATCCCTCAAACTTGGAGCTACTAGCAAAAACGAATGAAGCAGTCAAGTTTTACTCATTTCTGTTGGATTTAAGTGGGTTATCCCTCATGCATCGTAGGATGATCATTGTAGTGGCCGAGGAGTATCTAAAGAAGGTGTTGGGTTTGATGGTGACATGTAGAATTGACTAGGTTAAAAAAATTGAATCCTTCGCAAAATTGAATGGATTTTTGTAAATGTCGATATGAGGTTTACTTTTTTTTATTGTTTAGTTAGTTGGTTAATGGTGGTTGTCTATAGTTGGGGCTTTTGTGGTTCGAGGATGCACTATAAATTTGGAACTCTTTTATGTTCCTTTGATGGACGGTTTCGGTTTACAAACTAAGCGTATATAGTAGGTTGATGCAATATTCTATAATGGGTGAATATAGATGGTTTTGTCGGGTCTGATCGAAGCGAATATCCTGCCTAGCAGACATATGTAAATTTCTATAATATTTAATAAATATAATGCCTTACGTATCAAAAAAAATAAAAAAATAAAAAACTTAAATTTTCATTTAAGTTTTTTCAGAAAACAAAAAATAATCAAAAATAAATACTACACACAGTACCACGCAGGTCCCAATTGTTGTGCAACGCGCCTCATGTGCGGCCTTCGAGCCTTTAAAAAAAAAAATCTAAAGTTTTTTTATGTTTTTTAATATTTTTTTAAATGTTAAAAAAATTATTTTTTCAAAGTCCGCCAACATTACTACATTGGCGACAATTTTAATAGTTTTTTAATATTTTTTTATATCACTTTTTGAAAGTTTCCGCCGACGGTATTTAAATTGCCAACTCCTCCATTTAATATTTTTTTAATGTTTTTTATTAAAAAACATAATTTTTTTAATGTTGGCCGACACTTTTTAAATGTTTTTTTAATAATTTTTTATATTAAAATATAAATCTTTTAAGTTTGGCTAACATATTTAATAATTTTTAAATTTTTTTTATATTAAAAAATATAAATCTTTTAAGTTTGGCTAACATATTTAATAATTTTTTAAATTAAAAATATATATAAAATATCAAAGCTATCAAATTTGGAGGGGATTTTAGCAGATAGCTAAACTGGCAGATTGCTAAATTTATCTGGTGGAGTGCTAAATTTGGTGGAGTTTCTAAGCTAGTTGGCAGACATCTATATTTGGTGGACCACTAAATTTGGCAACAGTTCTGCTAAATTTGGTGGATTTTTTTTAAAGAGTTTTCACCCCCTCTCCATTGATGCATTGATTTTTCAAGGTCAACTTTGAAATCTCATAACTGAGTATCCCGACCTCCAAATTTAGTGCAATTTTTTTATTTGGGCTACTTTTTTTATGCTCTACGCATTGGTGAAGACGGTTTCAGATTTTCATACATGATTTGTTCAGAAATTTTTGATTCTCGAGGACTCCTCACCGTTCTCATTTTACAAACTTCAAAGTTGTATAACTTTTGCATACGACCTCAGATCGAATTGATTCTTTTTTTGAAAGTGCATGATTTTTTTGTGTGCTTCACATTGGTGCTATTTATTTCATATGTAATTGTACCAAATGTATACTTTCAGCACATGATCATTTCTTGAGGATTGTAAAAGCATTGAAATCCAAATATTTGTAACTGCACTAAATATAAAGTGCCAAATCATTTTTATTTTTTTTGGGGGGGGGGTTCTTTGATTGAGTAAAGAAGGGAGGGTCTCTTGTTGTCTTTGTGCTTGAACATCTCTCATACTTTGTGCTCTATTTTTCCTTCACTACGGGTACATTTAAGTTTCCATTGCTCATGCCCTACAACTACAACACATGGCATCAAAATACATGGAATGCCTTAATGCAACTAGGATATACTCCTTATGTTGAGAAGAAGGTAACTGAACCCACAAATGATCAAGAAAAACTACTCTGGATGTTAGAACATACAAAAGCTCTTGGTTGTTTATGGAGTTTTGTTTCTCTTGATATAATGTTTCAGATTGAAGCATGTAAAGATTTTCATGATGCACGGGACAAATTAAAAACTCTCTATGGTACAAGTGATGAAGTTCGTGGTTATCAAATTGACAACGAACTAATGAGTCTTGATCCAAAGTCTTTTGCTAACATCCAAGATTATGTAACAAAGGTCAATGACCTTAGAGCACAATGTAAATCATGTGGCTTAGAGAAGAAATACATTCAACTTGTCTATAACACTCTAAACAAACTTGGACCTGAATTTGCAGCTTTTGTTTCTAGCTTTCACACTCATAGGTTGACAATGGGATCTACATTCACTACACCTTCTTTTGCATCATTTTTTGAAATTTTGATGCAAGAACAAGGTAAGCTTATGTCAATGGGTCTTCTCAAGCCTTCACATTTACAAGCTTTTATGGTTGCTCAACGAAAGGGTTAGAAAGAATCAAGGAAACCTGACAACAAACAAAAGCAGTTCAAGAATAAGTCACAAAGAAATCAAGCGCAATCATCTTCAACAACAAAAGTTTACTCCAAATCCTCTTCAAAGGGGAACTTTCAAAAGAAGGAAAGGCCAACTTGTAGCTACTGCAAGAAACCTGGTCATGAGGAACATTCTTGTCATAAGAAGCAGATCGATGAGTTAAAGAAACTTCTCAAAAGGGACAACCTTAATTTTCCTTCTTGTGTTTCTCAACAATCCTCTACTCCTTCCAAATCAGATAAAGGGAAAGCGCATGCACTTGTTGCTATTACTGATTCTTCAAAAGAGTAGATTCTTGACTTAGGTGCATCACATCACATGGGTTCTATTAAAGAATAGTTTTCTTTGTTGGAGCCTTGTTTTGTGCCCCACATTCTCATCGGGGATGATTCTCCAGTGGATGTAATTGGGAAGGGTTCAATTGATACTAGCAATGGTACATTTGAGGATGTCCTCTACGTGCCTAATATGTTAGCTAACATTCTCTTCGTCTACCAAATCACTCAAAATGGTAGAAAAGTTGAATTCACCCCAAATTCTGTTAGCATCTAAATTCTTGAAGATAATGCACTCCTTGCATTTGGTAAGGCCAATCATGAGTCTCACCTATATTCTTTCTCTCATTTTGTGCCTAATTCACATTCCACTACATTGCTCACCCATTCAAGTGTTGTGAGAAAACTATGGCATGAGCGATTTGGCCATCTCAACTACTGTTATCTTCAGCAACTCAATAAATAGAATATGGTCATGAGTCTTCCTCAAATCAATTTTTCAGATGGTTTATGTTCAGGTTGTGCCTTGGGAAAACATCTTGAGGATAAGTGTGACAAAGGGAAGGCTTGGAGGGCTTCATAAGTCCTTGAATTGGTTCATAGTGACTTGGCGGGTCCTTTTCCATCATTATCTTTCAGTAAGGATCACTATTTTCCCACCTTCATTGATGGCTATTCCAAAGACACATGGGTCTACTTTCTTTGAAACAAAGCAAAAGTCTTTGATAGATTTCAAGAGTTTAAGGCTCGTGTTGAGAAGCAATCTAGAAAGTGTTTCAAAATTCTCCGCACTGATAATGGCAGGGAATATGTGAACCATCAATTTGAGAAATTTTGTACTCTTGAAGGGATTGATCTTCAACATATTGTTGCCTACACACCACAAAAAATGGTGTAGTTGAGAGGAAAAATAGGTCCCTGAAAGAGATGGATGGTTGCATGATCCACGCTCACTCCCTTGCACCTTCATATTGTGCTGAAGCTATCAACTGTGCTACTTACATCCAAAATATAGTTCCACATAAGGCATTAAAAGGCATCACTCCCTTCAAAGCTTGGTGTGGAAGGAAACCTGTTGTGAGGAACTTTAGAGTTTTTGGCTCCCCAACATGGGCACAAATTCCTTCAGAGAAGCACAAGGCCTTGGAACCTCATAGTCGGACTTGTATCTTTGTTGGTTACCCTAATGGTGTCAAAGGATATCGACTACTGGATCCCGAAACACATGAGCTCTTCATTGAGTGCAGTGTGCAATTTGAGGAAAGCTCTTCTAGCTCATCCTTTACTCTTCCTTCCTCCACAATGGATTTAGAGAATTTTGGCATCGGGGATTTTCCTCAAGCTTCCTCTAGTCGTCGAGTTGATCATGAGATTTCATCTTCCTCTTCAGAGAGTTTAGAATCTCCTCCTCCATCCCCTACCATGCCTTGTTGGGCTCGCCAAACACTTGAGTCTACAAGTGATCTTGTTGGGGATCCTTCAAATACAAGGAGGACTCGATCACAACATCAAGACATTCCACATTCCTACATTGCCACAGCTTCATATCCACAGTCATTTTGTGAAGCATCTGGTATTGTTGAGTGGGATTCCGCAATGGAGGAAGAGTACAACTCTTTAATGCGGAATGCAACATGGGATCTTGTTCCACTTCCTAAGGGAAGAAAACTAGTTCAGTGTAAGTGGATCTATCGAACCAAATTTTCAGTGGATGGCTCAGTTGACAAGTATAAAGCACGACTTGTGGCCAAAGGTTTCTCTCAAGTACCAGGTATTGACTACACTGAGACTTGTGCCCCTGTTGCCAAAATGAACTCCATTCACTTTCTACTTGCTATTTTTGCAGCCCATTGTTGGTTTGTACATCAAATGGATGTGAAGAGTGCATTTCTTCACGGATATCTACATGAAGAAATTTAAATGGAGCAGCCACAAAGATTCATTCAAGATTCTTCATTGGTTTGCAAACTAAGGAAGTCTCTCTATGGCCTCAAACAAGCTCCACGAGCTTGGTATGCCAAAATGGACTCCTTTCTTCTCTCCATTGGGTTATCCAGATTCCACTCAAATCCGAATACCTACATCTTGTGGTAGGAGGATGCTCTTCTCTTCTTGGGTCTCTATTTTGATGACGTGGTTGTCACTGGGAGCACTTCATCCATCATCTCGACTGTGAAGACTACTTTGCATGATATATTTTCCATGACTAACTTGGGTCTCTTGCACTACTTTCGTAGGATCGAGATCACACAGACCTCTTTCAGGATCTCACTTGCATAGCCCAAGTATGCTCTTGATCTTTTGTCACATTTTCATATGGTTGATTGTAAGCCTGCACCGACTCCCTTTCTATCTAGATTTAAACTTGAGGCTAAATTTCCCACACGAGTATTTGATGCTACTTTGTATCGTCAACTTGTTGGTAGCCTCATCTACTTGAAACATACTCGCCCCAATATTTCCTTCGCAATTGGCGTTATTTCACGCTTCATGATAGAACCACATGAACTTCATTGGAAAGCTGCCAAATGCATCTTGCACTTCATCCAGGGCACTCATCTGTATGGGATTCACTGTGCAGTAGGCACAAATTCATAATTACTTGGATACACAAATTCTAATTTGGTTGGTTCTATTGATTATCTCAAGTCCACATCTGGCTATAGTTTTCACTATGGTTCTGGCCCCATTTGTTGATTGAGCAAGAAGCAACATGCAATGTCTCTTTCTTCCACTGAGGCTAAGTATCAGGGAGTTGTTAATGTTGCCACTAAGGCTATTTGGCTTCAGAATATCCTCACTAAACTTGGTATCACCTTTCAAAATCCATCAATCATCTATTGTGACAACTAGAGCACCATCCAGATCTCAAAGAACCTGATCCATCATCAATGCACCAAACACATCAAGATCCATATGCATTTTCTTTGGGAGGTGATTCAGGAGCAGGTCATTGGTTTGTGATACTGTCCTACAACAGATCATGTTGCCGATATATTCACCAAACCCTTCACTGAGAGCAAGTATTTTCATCTTCGGTCTCTCTTGGGGGTGAGGCACATCTCTTCTGGAGGGTCACTTAGACCTTCTTCATTCACCCTCTCATGGGCAAGAGTTTTTTCCCACTGGGTTTTCTCCTTCTTTATCATTGAGAGGTTATTACGTACATGGGTACCTCATCAGGCCTAGTAGCCAGGACCCATATTTTCATCTTTTCATTGTATGCTTCTCTCTCAATTGCACTTAAGGGGGGGCGTTAGTGTGAAAGGGTTACTTTATCTAACTACTTCATTCTTAGCTAGTTATCCACTAAAGTCCTCTTTCACACTAGCTTAACTTTACATAGGGATAAGGTGGTTGAGCCTTTAATGACATGAGTTGTCACACCTCATAGGATGCCAATAGTTGTCATAATCTAGTTGCATCTATCTCTCCCCTTGGCCTATATAACCAAGGAATTTCCTTTGTGATTCTCAATTCTCAAGCTGAATATAGCTTTGCATTCTTGAGAGGAATACAATTTATTCCTCATATTTCTGGTTTTTCTTTCCTTCAGTCATTAAATTCCTAGGTAGGCTAGTTAGCAAATCTCACACTCTAATTATTGGACCTCCAAAATAACCTTTCATTATAAGACCTCCTAAACCTCATGGACATATCCTAAAATTTTCAAAACAACTCAATAGTAATCTTGTGTCGAAGCAACTAATTTATCACATAGTTGCTCACACATATAACACTAGAAACAATAAGCAACCAAAAAAAGAACCAACATCCATCCCATTACCTCAACCATACCTCCCACCCACACCTAACATTCCTCAACAAGTGGTAAGGAGTATGATCCTATACAACAACTTCATTCTACTCCTGTAAGATCTCTTTGTGGGATTTAATTCAAACATCACATGTTTATCATGGCATGCTTCAAAATTCTTTGTAGAAAGTCGGTGTCCCTTCTAGTGCTCAACGAAATGATGTGGAACATTTTCTTGAGAGTATGAATTCAACTAATTTGGATATTTTCTTTCATCAAAATGAATTACCCCATTTGGAAACGTAAAAAAAAATTGATGCCTTGATGATAATGGTTATTATTAACAAGATTGGGATTAGGCGTACCCTTATTGATAATGGTTCAGGGCTTAATGTTTGTAGTGTTCATCTTTTTGATAAAATTGCAACGGAAAAAACTTTAATTCAACCAACCAATTTGTCTATCCATGGTTTTGACAATGTGGGAAGACAACCACTTGGTGTAATAACATTGCTTGTTAAACTTGGTAAGGTTGTGTTAAAAACTCTCATCCATGTCATGCCCCATGATATTTCATATAATATTCTCTTGGGTATACCATGGATTCATGAGATGAAAGGAGTACCTTCAACTCTTCATCATTTAATAAAATACACATACAACAATAAGTTTTATACAATAAAAGTTGCTCCTAAATCTGAAAATTATTTACAAACTAAAATGGGAATAAAGAGCCCTTTTAGAACATTGATACCAATGTCATAAGTAGAACCTTTACAAATTGAAGACAAATATGAGTTCCTTTCATCCATAAAAAATTTGTTGGATGATGATTGTGGATCATTAGATTTCACACCTATATTTATGGGATAATACAAGATGACACCATCAAAATCGGGAAAGGAGAAAGAAGCCAGAATGGTGTCAACACAATCTATCATTGAATCGTCAAAGCATCCATAGCTTCTAGCAAAGAGGAAAACAAAAATTACACATCTACTTATGGTGAAACTAATTATGAGAAACCACCTTCCTTGAAAGAAATGGAAGCCATTTATGGAAGAGGTTATCAACTTTTAAAACAATTTGGCTATAATGGAAAAGGATAGGTGTAAAATAAAAAGGTATCCATGTCCCCATAGCTCACCTAACACATAAGAAACAACAAGAGGTCTTTTTTATTCTCCTTCAAAAATAATTAAAACATCAAAAAGACCTTCACTTAATCATACATGAGACAAATAGTATTAATTGTTACTCTTTGCCATGTGGTAGTTGTAGTATCACAACATACTCACTACCATGCATGGAGGTATAAACTTGGCTTTATGCAATCATATTTCATCTTGCAAGGAGCAACATTCAATCATAATCTTGGCTCACCTTTATCCCTACACTTGGGGGGCAAGGGTTTGGATAGCCTTATGTTAGGTGCATTCCTTCTAGCAAGTGATCCTTTTTTTATCTTTTTAAAATGTTAATTTAGTAAGTACACTAACATTTTAAGGGTGCATATAGCCTCTCGCTCATTGTTGGCATAAGAAATGGTCCCTTTTAGTGATGATAACATACATCTCCTATGAAGTGTGACCTTGGCAATGAAAGTGTGGCCTTCTCGATCTATGTTACCATCTCCTTTGTGGCAATATTAGGCTTGATATCCCCTAAGGGTATTTTTATGGCATATGACGTTACCCTAGGTGGTAATGCTATGGCTAGTATTTTGTAAGGTGTGAGTTTCTATTCCATGACTTATCCTCTCTTTGTGGTGATTTCATGTGTGATATCCCCTAAGGTGTGACCCTTCATGTATTGAGTAATGCCCCTTTGATATTTTTGAAGTTCCTTTTGTGGTGGTGTTGTTTAAAACATCCCTTGAGGTTTTGGACTTGTCTTGTTTTATCCTCTTGGACACTTATGCACCTTCTTAGGTGAGCTTTTGCACCTTCTTAGGTGAGTTTGGAATTTATGCACCTTCTTAGGCGAGTCTTTGTGCCTTTTTAGGCAAGTTTATACACCTTAAGGGAGTCGTTGTGTCTTCTTAGACGAGTTTGTGCACCTTCTTAGTTGAGTCTTTGTTCCTTAGGTTATTTTATGCACTTTATTAGGTGTTTCTTTGCACCTTCTCAGGAGATTTTATGCACCTTCTTAGGTGAGTCTTTGCGCCTTCTTAGGAAAGTTTATGCACCTACTTAGGTGAGAGTTTGAAAAATTAGTTCATGGATTGAGCATTATGAATTTTTTTGATTCATGGACACCTCTTTTAACATGTCCTCTAAGAATAATACACCTTGTTTGATAGTAGAGCTATGTGTTTCATGAGTGTTTAGCATAACACAACTTGCTATCCTTATGGAACCCATCATATTGCTTGGAAACCTAGCATAATGCATCTTGCTAGATAGTAGATCCATGTGGCTCATGAGTGATGTGGCATAACACAACTTGCTACTCCTCATTGGAGCATCCCTTTGACTAACATTTATTTCATGGGTGACATTTGGTATTTTAGACAATTTAAGACTAAGGTCTCTTTTTCTTACGGACTTGAATCCTTTTAGTACTAACCTTGTTTTTTGTTTTTTTCTTCGTGTTTGTATTGTGTTTACATCATTTTTGTTTTCATTTAGTTGTCACCTTTATGTTATGTTATATCATGTATCTTCATCATGTATGCTTCATGTTTTCAACATGTATGTTTGTGTAGGTTGTCATGTTGCATCATGTAAATGTGTGTTCCTTTGTGCTTATGTTGGTTTACCATGGGATCTTGGATCCTGGGGGCTTGCACACTCCCCCTATATCCTTAATCATCCTATATCTTCAACATTTGGACAATTGGACCCCTCTTGACACGTATTTTTCTACTTTAGTATGATTTTGAGTGTAAGTTCATACTCTCACCAAACTGGGGGCTAAATGTAGCATCATAAATTGTCACCATTGACAATTTCACACTATGTTTTTCTCCCTCATAAATTATTGGACCTAATTGAATCCATAATTTCATAAATTATGCATTCTATGGCCCATTTTTAACAATTACCAACAAATTGCAAGTGGAAAATAAATGCATTTATCTAATACTTTGCCACCAACACCTTAATTTTTGGAAAATAGGATTGGGACACATACAAACAAGGGGAATTGTTCCATTTTGGTGAAATTTTCCCCTATTTTGGCTCCAAATTCAAATATGTCGATATTGTAACTTTATTATTTACAGTTCAAGTGTCCAAAGTCGGTTATCAAGATTTAATTTGTGGGAAATTAGAATAATTACATATAAATACCTAGTTATTGCATCATTTAAAAACTAAGTGAAAGAATCTAGCACCAATTATTATCAAGAGCAAGTCAAGAGCATTCAAGAGCATCATTTCATTGATTTATTGTAGCAGTTCAAGATCCAAGCATCATGTCAAATCATATATGATTTTATGCATGTTTATGCCATCATTGTTTGTAAAGGCTAACCCTTTGTAGGTCTCCAAGCAATTCAAGAAAGAAAGATCCAAAACTTTGAGGAGATTTGTATGACTTTGATCCTTCAAAGAATCCATTTAAGGGTGGTGAGTTGCAGCACTTTGTTAATTCATCATTCATTCCTATCATTTATCCTTTCTATCATTGGCATTATCATTGTGGAAGTGGAAACACTAACATGGGGTTTGACCAAGGTAAGCCCCTAAATGGAACAACCCTTCCTCTCTCTTAAAATGTGCAGGTTTTAGTTTTGAAGGAGATTGGAGGAAGCTTGAATATTAATTATCCATTGTTGCAATCAAAACCCTACATCTTGACAACTCATAAAAATGCACTTACAAAAATATCCAACAGTGATCCAAAAATTTGCAGATGGAAATAGAAAGCTTTGATCTGGTACCAGAGGATTGTGAAAATAGATCTTAAATTCCTCTACAAGGACACATATGCCCTGGGTGAATTAGTCCTCCATTTTTAGCCTTAGATTTGAATTGTGGGTGCATAGTGTCTTGTTTTGTCCATTTCAATTGTCTGAATTTGTCTAGGACTTTCTATGTTTGCTATATTTGCATCAGAGTAGTAGATTGCATCATTATCCTAGTTATATCATTTCATTTCATCCCTAAATTCATCCTAAGTTTTGTCAATGGATAGTTGACTCACCTTTCAAGTTGTAAGTTATTCTTATACCTTGTCCAAATTCATCAAACCCCCGCTACCTCAAATCTAAAATGAAACATTTAGAAAAAGTAACTAAACCCCAGGGTCAAATCTTAGTGTTCCACTTTTTCTATGTTTCAGATATAAAAGATAAAATCAAGAAAGTAAAATAAAAGCAATTGAGAAACAAAATAAACAACCAATATAACTCTTGCCAAAAAAATAAGCTCAATTTTCATATGAATCTGTTAGGACCTTATAAATATTTTGATAATGCCCATCATATGAAAGATAATTCCATTACGGACATGAAAATGTTTTGATAGTGATATTGAAAGATAGGCAAGAAACCATGTAAGCCAAAGATTTAGCTCCACAATTGATATTTGTTTTGCTCGTGATTTTTGTTAAAGCTCAATGTTTTAGGATTTGTGCATAATCTCAAGATACAAGAATCCAGACCCAAGGCACAAGGTGCCTATAAGAGTTGGTATAGAATAATCTACATCATGCAAGATTTGGCTGAAGATTATAGCCACCCAAGATCTGGGAACATCATGAAACCACAAGAGAGATCAACTATAAGAGAATAATGTTTTTTATACCAAAGGATGTAAACGATATATTATGATGATATGATTGATATCAATTATTGGGTAAAATCTCAAAGTTGTGTCACACTTTCAGCCAACTTATTAACACAATTGAATTTAAGTATTTCTAACTACAAATCAATTTTGGTCAAACATATGATCTAGTAAGATTCATTCTAGCTAAGTTAGATACTTCCACAATTTTTTCAACTGAAATTGTTGGCTAAAAATATATGGAGCATCACTTTGAGTCAAATTTACCAAAAAAATAAAATTATTTGAAAAACTTGAAGTTTCAATAACTCATACTAATGTAAATAATATTTTTAAAAAAATATAAAATACCCTTTTGTAGATCCATAAGTGTAGTTTTCAAGAATATATTTATTTAAATAGTTTAATTATTATTTTTTATTTTTACTAAATGTAGGCTATCAACACAAAATATTAGGTTGATTACCATGCCAAGGAAAAATACTAAAACTTATTAAAAAATAAATTAAAAAAATATGATGCACTAGATAAAAGAATCTATTTCAAGATGGTATAATTTTTTTTTCATTTTAGATAAATATTTTATGAAAGTTGACGTCCGATGGAAACAACTATTTTTTGATTCACGCACATTTTGATATTTATTTAAAAATATATATTTATCAAAATTGGAAAAAAAAATATCCATGCACTAAAGTTTCAAGTTATAAATACACACAAAATATTTGAAAGAAAAAAAACTATAAAAATTTTGACATCTCATGCAACTTCATTTTTCAGCATTTTATCAGCAACTAAATTATATTGTTAATTTATTAAAAACTAGTTTAAATTTTATTTTATTTTTAAAATACAAACATAAAATATACTAAAAATACATATTTTACTAGTTTACATCATTTCAAAATTCAAAACATATATGCCACTTTTTAGTGATTCAAGTTTAAAAGTTGAATCAATGTTGGTTGTTTATTTTATAAAGTGTGAAACAACTTTGTACTTTTACCCTATTATGAATGTTGATTTACACATGATACCACCTGGTTATATAGCCAAGGTGAGACATAGATTTAGATAATATCATGACAAGTCTCTTAATCCCATGTCATGAGACAATTAATATTAAATGACTTAAGACACAAGTATTAAAAGTCAAAAGATAAGATAAGATCTAATAAAAAATAACACTTTCTAGAAATATTCCCTCCTCATGCTTAAGTAAACTTAACATGTAAATATGACCCACCAATGAACTAGTTAGGTAAAACAACTATTTACACCAACATCCCCCATCAAGTGAAACATAGAGATTAGATTATTATGTAAATATTATTCTTGTTCGATGGTTCTTGAATATGAGGCCATGTTAGGTACCCATGTACAAATGTAATCTCTCACAAACGAAGAAAATAAAAAAATCTAGTGGGACAAAAATCCTCCCCAAAAGAGAAAAAAAATATCTCTAAATGAAGAATGAGAAGGAAAAAACCCCAAGCAATGAAAAAGACCTCCCCATAAGAGAGAAGAGTGATCATGCAACCCCCTTCAATGTAGAGTCTCCTACAATGTGTAGACACATAAAAATGACCAAGGTCTGCAAGCACTATTTTACCACTTTTCGTCCTAGCATAATTATGACTTATAATTATGTTTCTAACCCTCCTTCAACTATTAATTGAATAATGCATAATTATTTAATTAATTCATGATCTTTCATTCTTCATGATTATTAAATAAATAAATCTTATTTATTTATTTAACGTGTCACTAATTATCAAAGTCTTCTCATAATTAAATAAAGTCCTCATTTATTTAATTAATCTTTATCATTAATGTCGTCTTGATTATTAAATAAATATATTTACTTAATATGTCACTAGTTCCTAAATCCTCTCTTAATTAAATAGATTCATTAATTTATTTAATTAATTAACTACATCTTCTAAATTAAATAATTATTCTTAATTATTTAATTGCTTTATGTGACACTTCCATCTTTTTAAATAAAACAATTTATTTAAAAATGACTTCACATAGTTAACTGATTCTTCTTTTAGTAATTAATTTTAAACCAATTAGTTTTTATCTCACAAATCTATATTTTGAATTAATTTAATTCAAAATGGAAATATTCTTCTACAAATCTAGTAATTGCTAAAATTACTGATTTTCTAAAATCTCATCTTCTTATCTCTTGATTTTTTACTAATTTCATCTCAATGTCACGTTTATTCTCCATCATTGATTTAATTTCCTAAATTAAATCTTGTCCACACATTTGGCGATTTTTACCCTAACCCTAATTGAGAGTTGTCATTTTGAATCTTGACCATTGATTCTAGGGCATTTCTCAATCTCTCATCTCGTCCGTCTGTTCAAGATTGCATTTTCTATGAAATGGCAATCTTGTCCTCATTTCCGACATCTTGATTAATCTTATCTCTGGTTATTATCTCTTTTTTATCATCTTTTGCATTTGTCATTTTAGCCACTTGCATTCTAGAATTAATTTTCTTGTGCAATCATATTTAAGAAATCCTTCAAAGTTTTGCTTAGGATTAGTCAAATATAGAGTTTTGCTCACACAAATCTAAGGGCACATTTTTCATCACAGCAAACTAAGGAGGTGCAATGGAAATCAACCATGGAGGAGAGAAGAATGGGTGAGATTGTTCTAGTTTCATTTCTTTTCTCGTTTATTACCCATGTTTTTCATTGCTTTGTTTGGATTTAATTTGATATATGCATGCTTTAGACACTAACAAATCTATCTTGCAGAAATCCATCATTACATTGGTGAATCTGACCCCTTAACACGTTTTTGCAGGTTCTCGTACGGCTTCATTTTTATTTTGCGGGTACAGGAGTATGGAATGACGCAAATGATAGCCGTCGCGACGCAAACGCTCTGTCGCAACGCATTTGAGCTCGCAAGCGACACATTCAAACTGTCTCAATGCATTTGAGCTCGCAAGCGACGCATTCAAACTGTCATAATGCATTTGATCTCCCGAGCGACGCAATTGACCTGTTGCGCCGCATTTGACCTCCTGCGACGCAAAAGACTGGTAAATTTTTTTTTTTTATTTCAATTATTTTCTCTTTTCTATTTCTAGGTTAGAGATTTCTTGTGTTACTAATTTTGTGTGACAGCATGTGTTTGGCTAGATTTAATTAGTTTGTTTTGTTATTTCTTTCAAACAAATTGTATTTTACACACATTGGTTAAAAAGAATAGACATGCAAATGCATATTGGCTAAAAAGAACAACAAACTTTGTTTTTCATTGGGTTTAAAATTAACTCTTAGATAGAAAATACTACAAACAGTTAAAATTAACCCCTTTGCTTGACAAACACTACAAATGGATAAAATGAACCTTGTGCATTCTCTATTTGTACACATTTTATTTTTGGTTTAAAAAGAACACCATGCGAGTGTGATCTGAAATATTCATGTGATCTCTCTTTGTTTTTAAACAAAGATCAATTGAACTATGAATATTTTGGTTCGCTTTTGTTGAACTTTAGAAAATTGGGCCTGCTTTGGTGGGAAAAAGTACTCGCCCCAAAGCGACTCAAATCAGCAATGAAGCTCTTTAGCCGAGCTAATCCCGACCGGTATATAAATGTGAATCCTAAGGGAAAGCCTAGGATTACGAGTGCAGATATGTCATACGGACCAAGTATTACTCCCCAAAACCCTGTTGAGCTTAACCTCTTTAGGCTGGAGTGCCTCATTAATGGAGCTTAATCTTGGCCCCATGTATGACCACTTGAACGGGTGTTCGAATTAAATCCTTTGTTATAGAAATCCAAAAACCTTATATTCTTTGGTGCAACAACGGTCGTTGCCAAGGCACCCGCACCTGCGCAGTTCTTAGTAGAAATGATCAATCTGCCATGGGAGTTTCATGGAGGTTGGAAGCTTGGCTACCCTAAGAAGTGAGTGCACTATAAGGGGGAGCCCGTGGGGCCAAGCTTATGAATTCATTCGCTAAGGATATGTGATTAGTGAGATCCAAAAGAATATTGTCTTTGCAGCCCTAGGATTTTTGTCAATGTCTTTAATGTGGTTGATTTTCAATTCTTTTTACAACACCAAGTGTTTTCCAAACTGTTTTAAGAAAACTTCAACAAACTGAACATCAAAAATCTGAGACAAAACTGGTGAAATCTACAAAAAAACTTTTTTTTCCAAAAATTGCTTCTTGTGATGTAAACGCTCTGTCAAACCGCATTCGCTATATTTTGAGCCACAATCGCTCTGTTGAGTCACATTTGAAACATTCTGAGCCGCAATTGCTCTGATGAGCTGCATTTGAAACATCCTGCATTGCATTCGCCATTTCCAAGCCACATTCGCCAATTTCAAACCGCATTCACTATTTTGAGTCGCATTCGCCAGTTCCAGAACCGCATTCGCCATTCTGAGCCGCATTTGCTTTGTCATGTCGCATTCGCTGTGATGCATTTGCAAAACTTCACAACCATCTTCCCACTATCAAAATTGAAGTTCAACCCTTGTCTTTTCCAGAATTACATCAAGTCTTCCTTTACTGTTACTATTTAAACCAGACATTGATTTGCTCAACTTCCCTTAACCATTGCATTATAGGTAAAAAAAAAAATTAGATCACAATAGGGTTCCATTTCCATTCCATTAGTTGCATTAGTAACTCTACCATCTCCTTAGACACTTACTTTTGCAGATTTTAGGAGTAGACTCTTACCATCCATTGTCGAAACTTTGCATTCAATAGTAGGTTATTATTGGACCCAATTACCCTTTGTCATTTAGTCAAAACTTTTGTGAATTATTTCCCACTCAATAGTCTAGTGTGGAAACTTCACTTTGTCCTCTTTTAGTCCTTTTATGGTCCATTGGTATTCCAAACTTGAATCATTGCAAAAACTTTGTTTTCTCAAGTTGTCATCTCCTTAGAAATTTCAATAGTGAGTATATCTTAGGCTCCTTTAGTTGCATACCATTTAGCATCTCCATTTTAGTGTCACACAATTTGCATTCACAAATCTTTAGCCTCATTTTGGTCTCATTTGCATTTCATAATATTCCTAAAAATCCAAAAAACCCAAAAACATAGTGTCATATTTAGATCATTCTCCCCCATCATCCCAAAGTTAAGCAAAACTTTTATGGTTGAAACTAGATTACAGAAAAAGAAAAGACTCATGGATTCCTTTGGACAAGACACCAACTTTCTTGGTTTCACAACTGGCATGGATTCTTTCCCTAATGACACGAACGATCCTTCTTATAGCATGGGAAATTCCAACATCAATCCTTTCAGTGAGATGAACATCCCACCCTCTCCACAAGATCTTTTTGAACAATTTATCCCTAGAGACTCAAATGGGGAAGTCTTTGAAGAAGACATATTAGTTGTTGCCCAACACCCAGAAGTTGCTTCTTTTGTGGAAGAAGTAATCTTAAATGACTCCTCTAGATTCCTAGATATGCTCCTTGACTAAGGGGCTAAGTTACCAAAGGGATTTGATCTTAACACTCTTAGAGCAACATCCCCCAATCCCCCATCACATGGGAGCTTCTTCACAAAATATCATCAACACTATCAATGCTACCTCCCTTGGTCATACTACCACCACAACCAACACAACATCTATCGGGGGATCATCTACCCAAACCAACACCACATCACAATCCATCCCCCAACAAATGTTCACCATCCCTTCACAAACAATGGGTGCAACCACCTCAAACCTCTTTGGAACTTCATCTAGTTCCATGAGTACATCAACAAACCTGTTATTAGGTTCTTCAAATGCTATGGCAACCAACTCATCCAACCCTTTTGGGAGAAATAAACGAAGAGTTGTCATTCAAGGCACCCAACCTAATTCCTCATAGGTTAATACCAACATTCCTGTGGGCCAAAACACCAACATTCCTCATGGCCACAATTTCTCATTTGGGCAAGGCAATCAAGGCGCTCAATCCTTCACTGCATTTGGGCATCAACATGCTCAAAATCAACAAGGCCCCCAAATTCAATCTAACATGGCAGGATCTCATATCCCCACTTATGCCTCTCAAGTCCATACACAGCAGCACACCCCTCATCAAAACACTCATTTCCAACAACCGCACAATCAAAACACTCATTTTTCTCACTGACAACCAATTACAAATCAACACATCTCATCACAACAGGTGGGCACTCAAGCCATCCCTATCACCAACATGTGTGATGCTACCAACAACCCATTTGTGGAAGTACTCACACTCCAACTCGCTGCTCTTCAAACACAAGTGGAGACCTTGCAACAATCCAACAAAAAGTCTTACATGTCATATGACTTGTGTCCATATCCATTCGACACAACCTTGTATATGCCACCCTTTCCTCATGGATATGTGGAACCTCATTTTCCTAAATACAAAGGCAAAAGGAACCCTATTGAACACATAAGAGAATTCACCACTAGTTCTATGGACATTGCATATGAGCAAACTTATCTCATGAGACTTTTTTCTAGAACTCTCACAGGTCATGCACTGGTTTCTTGCTATTGCCTAAGGGAATCAAAACATGGGATGAATTGGCAAACAAGTTTGTTGAAAACTATGCATATAACATTGACACGGATATCGACATTTCCTACTTATGCAGACTTACCCAAGAGGATGTAGGAGAGAATTTTATCCCATTTTTTCAAAGAAGGAGAACGTTAGCAAGCAGATGTCCGGTAGAAATACCTGAAAAGGAGAAAGTCACCATGTTTGTACAAACTCTCCTAGGACCGCTAAGGTATGGCTCACAAGTCCATTGTTGCACCACCTTTGTTGACCTTGTTGAAAAGGGTGTTCAACTTGAGAAAGCCTTGATCGCCAAAGGCAAATTAAAATATGGTGGAAAAACCATCAACACCACCACAAATAATAACCCAAGTAGCTCAAATGATAAAACCAAATACTGGGTTAAGAACAACCATATCACCAATGACGATGTGGTCAATGCAAAAATCATCAATACAACAGGTCATGTACTCACCATCAAAGGAGTACATAATCAAAATGCACCTATAACTACACTGATACCAAATGCCAATGCTATCCAAAGCAATCCTGCTCAAACTAATCAAAGGCAACTGCGTCAACCTCAATAATTCCAAGAAAGCACATACACCCCTTTGGGTGAACCTATTGAAATTGTCTTGAAGAAACTTCTTCAAAACGGTGTCATAACGCTGGAAGAGTCTAAACCGTATGACCCTGGTCAGTTCAAGCCATCATGGTGGGATGATAGCATATTTTGTGATTACCACTGTGCCAAAGGGCACAAAACTTCCTCTTGTTGTCAGTTGTGAAATTTGGTACAAGACCTCATAGAAAACCACACCATTGAGTTAGGTGGTCAGTCATTTGCATCTAATGTGGATCATACTATCCACAAGAAACCACTACAGGATCATGGTAAACCTTCCTCATTTGGCATGAAGAATAACAATATTCAAGCCAATTACATTCGTCCGGCCTACAGTAATGTCTGTCCTACCTACAATTATCCCAATGGTACAATTATTAACAATCTTTGCGTTGCTGATGAAGATAAGTGTGTTAATACCATTACCATTAAAAAGGCCCCGGAATGCAATGTCACCACGTGTAAAGGCAAGGTCACTATCCCAGGTCCTTCTACACGTCATCCTAAAATCACCATACCTGGTCTGTCTGACAGATAGTCAAACCCTAAACCAGAGTTCAACCTTATTGAGCAATTGAATAAAACACCAGCTCAAATATCCATTCTCGAACTGCTTCATATCTCACCCGCACATAAGGCCATCTTGGATAAAGTCCTACAAGAGTCATTTGTCCCAACCAACATTGATGTCAACCACTTTGAGACTATGGTCAGATATTTGAATTCATCTCATCACATCACCTTTTCAGACAATGACTATTCCTCACCCAAACCATCTCATAATGATGCCCTTCACATCGAGGTTTTTGTCCACAAACATAAGGTTAGACGAGTCTTAGTAGATGGCGGAGCAAGATTGAACATCTACTCTTTAAAATTGGTTAAAGCTCTTGGCTTCTCCGATGCATGTGTAGATGCTACCAAGAGCATTGTCATCAAGGCGTATGATGATGAAGAGCGCGCTTCTAAATGCGTCATTACAATTCCACTCCGGGTGGGACCAGTCATCATACATATAACATGCCAAGTCCTAGATCGTGACATACATTATAATATCTTACTTGGTTTCCCCTGGATTCATGCTCTAAAGTCCATTCCATCCACATAACACAAATGCTTGAAATTCCCTTTTGATGGTACTGAAATCACTATCCGAGGAGATCCCGATCCATTTCAGTACTGTACAAATCTGTGAGCCACTGTTGAGCACCAGGTACCCATCGATCGAGAATCCTGAGCTTCCACCTCATCCAAATATATTGACCCATCTTCACTCACCAAATCATCCATTCCATCAACCTCTACCACACCATCTTCCTCGGCCTCCATACCAAGTAAAGACTTTCAGATCCAGGACCTTGGCTATGGAGAATTCAAATTGAATATGGCTTACTGTATCACCATAATACCTAAGCCGCCTAAAGTCTATGGTAGACCGTGTTTCATAGTCGAGCCCAAAACAACTTTCAAGGTTCCACCAAAAAGTGTTTTCACACTGTGGGGCGATATGGGTAATGAAGTCATCATCGGCATAGCTAACTAGATATACAAAGAACCAGAAGAATTACCTCCACTACCAATGCATCTCTATGGAAAAGGCTATGATATATGCAAGGCACTAGGTTTTGATGGCATAAGTGGTCTTGGAAAGGCCAACAATGGAAGGAGGGAACCTGTTATCATAAATGCAAGACCAAGGTACATAGGGCTAGGGTTTGACCAACTTGGAACTGACAATCGATGTACCTATGAACTTTCAAGTGAGGGCGTAACGGCTACAAAATTTTTTGAGACACGTGAAGAATCCCTTACCGAAACTGACTCTAATGAATGAGAATGGGGATCTGAGAAAACCCTAAGTGACTATGAGATTGACGAACTATTCCTGGACCCTGGTCAACTCCCCTTCGAAGAAAAATTCTGACAAGAGTACAACATTGACCCTATTGACCGACATTCCAGAAGAACATAAATTATCGTTGGCAACACCTGAATCATCCCACCCCATTCCCGAGCCCACCCAAGAACCTAACGTGTTTGAACCTACTGTGCATACTATTGAAATGCCAGCCACTAGTCATGATGCTGATAATTTTATCCCTATTATGACTTTGAATTTGACTCATCTGACTCTGAGTATGGTCCATCCATTGCATCTGACACGGATATTGAAATTGATAACTTTTCCTTCACACTTGAGGCTTCAATTTACACACTTTATGCATCTTCCCCATCTTTTACCGACACTAATGATGGGATTCCCCTTGTTTACCCACAACTGATTGACTGGGACCAGCAAGAACCACCAGTGATGGACATCTTTCAGAATGATGAGGCAATTGCAAAATTCATGGGGCTCCGAGAAGGCATACCATGGGGTGATCACAAAACAAGGTTTTCCATTGACCTAGATTGTGCAGCTTACTTCGGGGAGACTGTGCAATCCTCCAGTCGCAAAAATACAAAGAATAAAACAAAAAAAGAAATGTCTTTAGGTGAAAACCACAAGGCACCTTCTGACAGCAAAATAGCAAAAATAAAGGACGTATTCAAAGCTGAAAACCTCTCTGAGGCACCTAAGGATGGAGGATTGGACTTTCTTCCCGTGACACAGGAAAAATCAGCTATGCTCATTGAAGACACAATGGAAGTTAACATAGCCACACCAGAGAATCCCAAAATGATTCTCTTGGCTGCATCATTGTCAGAGGAAGAAAAACCCGAATTTCAATAATTCTTCATAGATAGGAAAGTTAACTTTGCATGGTCATATGCTGACATGCCAGGCCTTGATCTAGAATTGGTTTTACATCATCTTCCTCTAATCCCAGGAATCAAGCTAGTCAAACAAAATTTGCGCAAAATGCATCCACAAATTGCACTACTTGTAAAAGTTGAACTAAAGAAGTTACTGGATGTTGGATTCATAAGGTCAATAGGTTATGCTGATTGGATATCCAACATTGTCCCTATCACAAAGCCAAATGGAAAAATTCGTATCTGCAAATGTGTCTTTGGAGTCACTTCAGGAAAGCTTTTGAGATACATAGTTTCACGACGAGACATTGAGGTTGATCCCACAAAAGTCAAAGCAATTCTAGACATGCCTCCACCAAAAGGAATCAGCGAGCTGAGAACACTTCAGGGCAGACTGCAGTCCATCCGTTGTTTCATTGCACAGTTAGCAGACAAGTGTCAACCATTTCAATATTTGTTACGCAAAAGTATTCCCTTTGTATGGACGGACAAATGCCACATAGCCTTCGAACAAATTAAAGAATATCTATTAACACAACTAGTGTTGATGTGGCCTATTGATGGCAAGCCATTGATCCTGTATGTCTCTGCAACTACAAATGCACTGGGGGAATTATTGGCACAAAATGACAATGAGGAAAAATAAAGAGCCATATACTACATCAGTTGCACACTGATAGGATATGAGTTGAACTATACAACCATTGAATGTGCATGCCTTACAGTTGTCTTTGCGGTACAGAAACTAAGACATTACATGTTGAGCCACCAAACACACCTGGTAGCCAAGATTGATCCACTAAAGTATCTTCTAAGTTGGGCAGCATTGACAGGTCGTTTGGCGAAGTGGGTCATGATATTGAGCAAGTATAATGTACAATATGTTGAGTGCAAGGCAATAAAAGGTCAAGTAATAGCATATCAACTTGCAAATACACCGATCCAAGCCACTCATCCGTTGATAACTGATTTTCCTAATTAGTCTATCTTTCATGTAGAACCAACCTTACCATGGAAACTATATTTTGATGGGTCCTACACCGGTCATGGATCTGGAGCTGGTATCTTATTCATCACACCACAAGGGGATTCAATTCCTAAATCATTTCAGATCGCCTTCCCTTGTACAAATAACATTGCAGAATATGAAGCATTGGTCACAGGTCTCAAGATAGCAATTAAATGGAAAATTCAGACATTGCTCATATTCGGGGATTCTCAATTAGTCATCAACCAAGTGAATGATGATTATGAAACAAAAGATGAGAATTTGCTTCCCTACAAGCGAATGGTGGATAGTTTCATGACATATTTCAAAATGATTGCTTTTGAACAAATCCTAAGGACACAAAATAAGGCAGCCATGTAATGGCTACTATTGGATCTCTCTTGGACATCCCTAAAAATGTGTCACAATTTGAGTTCTTAGTGGAATAGTTGTTGATGCCTACATATGATATCCCAGAGTCATAAATGGTTTGCAAGATTGTTGGTCCCAGTTCACCTTTGTACCAAGACATCTATGATTATCTTAAGTCCCAAACCCTACCACCCAACCTTTCCAACAACCAATGAAAGTCCTTTATCCGAAAAGCTGCTAGACACACCATCGTCAGTGACACCCTATACCATCGTGGCTTTGATAACACCCTTCTTCACTGTCTTAACACTGATGAAGCCCAAACAACTTTACGAGAAGTACATGAGGTTATATGCGGATCTCATTCGAGTGGTCCAACGTTAGCTCAAAAATTCACCAGACTGGGATACTATTGGTCGACATTAGAAAAAGATGCTCTTCAGTTTGTCAGAACATGTCAAAATGCCAGGTGCATAGTGACCTAATTCACGCACCTGCACAAGAGCTAAGACCGATCACTTCTCCATGGCCTTTTACACAATGGGGACTCAACCTCGTGCGTAAGATCCATCCTTCCTCCTCTAATGGCCATAAATTCATAATCACCGCCACAGAGTATTTTACTAAGTGGATTGAACCTGTACCTCTCACTTACATCACTGGTAAGCAAATATCCAAGTTTATCCTAAATTACATCATCTGCCGGTATGGTGTCCCACAATCCATCATCATAGATAACGACAGTCCATTCAAAAATCAGGACGTTCGTGAACTCTGTGAGTGATTCCACATCCAATACCATTTCTCCACCCCATATTACCCACAAGGTAACGACCAAGCTAAGGCATCAAATAAAACAATTATTCACATTCTTAAGAAGACTGTCAACAACGCTGGCCGAGATTGGCACCTACAACTTAATCCTGCTTTAAGGGCCTCTAATACCAGCATTCGTACCCCCATTGGAGCCACTCCATTTTCCCTGGTTTACGGATCTGAGGCCATATTTCCCATCAAGATCGAAATTCCTTCTCTCTAAGTCTCCTTGAAAGGAATGATTGATGATGAAGAGTACAGACAGTATTGCCTACATGAGCTAGAAATGCTACAAGAAAGACAACAAATTGCCTTAAATAATTTGTAGGCATATCAAAATCGTCTCTGCCGAAGCTATAACAAAAGAGTAATGGTGAGAAAATTTGAAATTGGTGACTTGGTCCTCATGCAGAACCCAAGAAATTAGGCGGACCGTGAAAAACCTGGAAAGTTTAAGGCTAATTGGCTCGGTCCCTATATTATTACTGCAACATTCGTTCTGGAGCTTATCAGTTGGCCACACCTAATGGAGAATAGTTGACAGAACCCATCAACAGCTTACATCTGAGAAAGTTCTACACATAGCATCAGAGAGCTTGGCTAAAAACCTAAAAATGCAAAAAAAAATTGAAAAATACAAAAAATCGTCCCTTGATGAAAACCTGGCAAACAGGCATCTTGGTAACACCAAGAAAAATCAAAAAATGGCAAAACAGTAAAAAAATAAAAATTCATCCAATAGTGAAAACCTGGCAAATAGGCGCCATGCGTAGTCGATCATTGCTTCACCATCTATTGTTACTCAAATTGACCTTTATCCACTTCCCATAATCACAACAACCTAGCACGTTCATGACATCCATCCTAAGTCTTATCAATTCCGGCCATGGTTAGCATTTGGTTGACATCATCCCTTGCATATCCATGCCTTTGCCTTGTGTCTTCCTATCTCCATATCATTAGGCTCGGGTAATCCCGGATCTATCTGGGGGTGAGACCTTTATCATATAACTGTACTGGGTGTCGCACATGATCCTACATCCTTAAAAAGTCCTGAAAAAATCCTAAAAATCTGAAAAAGTCCTAAAATTTTGAAAATGTCATGAGAAAATTCAAAAATAGAGTCAAAATCAGTTTTTGTCTAGTCAACTCAATCAATCCCGTCAGTCAATCTTTTATCCATGTCTAAACTACGTTGTCTCTGTGCATTTGCTACGTAGGCAAGATTCATCTTTGAATACCTGAGACATTAGGTCAGTCTTTCTAGGTTTGTCAAAATAAAATCATGATTCAAACTTTTGTCCTTTGGACAACGTCTTTGGTCGTGTCGAACTATGAGGTCTCTGAGTGCACAACGTAGGCAAGGCCATCAATCGAGGAGGCCCGAGGTTGCACTAGGTCAGTCCATCAGGGTTCATGGCACAACATTTTCACACATGTCCAACTTTCTTCAAATCAAGCAAATCTTCTGTCGAACCTGAGCGGGCAGTCTATCAACAATTTGTTTCATTGGCTATTTCGGTCAATTCAGCATGTCAGCAATGACATGTAATCAAATTCAATCAAGAAAATTCACCCTGGAAAAATTTTGGGTTCTTCTTCAGATGTGTCCTTCTAAAAAGCAACTCTCATCATTTCTTTATGCTTTTGGAGGTGTCCTTCCTAAGCATCATCATCATCATTTGGCATTTTGATGGATTCTCCTATCTCTAAGAATTGATCTCCTAGATATCAACATCATTCAGGATGTGTCCATCCTGAATTTGATATCACTCGACATTTGGCAACACTTGACATTAAAACACTTGGCAAACTTTATCTGTCTTTTTGATGATTATCATGATATTAGTTCCTTATGTCTTAGGAACCACGACATATCATGATGATTATCCTTGTCTTATTGTAAATCACTCTGTTATTAGTTTCTCCAAGATGTCTTGACTTCAGGATTTAAAGCAATGACATAATACGATGATTTTCCTATCTGTTTTTTACTATCATGTGGCTAGTTTCTCAAGGATGTCTTGACGTCAAGATTTAGAGAAGCAGCGACGTCTCATGATTGGTCTAGTTTTTTTTGACAATTGGTCATGACGAAAGGACTAGGGGCAATTATGTTCCTCGTATGAGTCATGATCATCTTTGTCTGCGACTGTTGATCTACGTGATGGTTCAACCTTGCACACTATTGATCTACGTCATATCATAGTGTTTGTCGGCCATCATGACATTTTTTGCCCAATGATGATTAAGAGCAATAATTAGGATAGCACTATAGCAAAGCTTTGAAGGATTTTTGTTTCTGCACTAACATGCATATCTTTCTTCGCACTAACATCAATCTTCACCTTCTCTTCTCTCGTTCTCTGATGATATCCTGTGACATACAAAAAAAAAATTGCATACATGATTGCACGAGCATTTCATATTCACATCTGCATAAATCAAATACCATAATTCACATTGCATAACGCTATCATTTACATCCATCTCACATCATAAAATAATAATTTGCATCAACATATAGGCATCATAAATAACATTTGCATTAGCATACAAGAATCACATCATCATCACATTACATAATGCATACATACATAACCACATCCATAATTGCATTCATAAACATAAGCATAATGTCCATACACCTCATAGCATCATAAAAGCATCACATAGCATATGCTAAAACATAGAATACCATAACACATACAACCATATAGGCCACATCAAAAATTGCATCGCATATATATAATCTCAAAAAAGTAATGTCACAGGATAGAGTCATATGATATCCCAAAAATGAGCTCGCAGGCTCGAATATTAAAATATGAAAGTGTCTAAAAAGAAGTCCTATGATGTCCCTCCTCTGTCCCGTGGAGGTGAGCTGTGTGGTAGTTGCGGCTAACTCATCAAGTGAAAAGTGACTTGAATAGGAGTGGTGTCCTGAGTCTGACTCCGAAATCCCGAGGCCTTGGTAACATGAGGTTGGCTCTGCTCTGTCTGGTGTCCTGATGACACTAATTTGTGGCCATGCTATGACCTATGGCTATGGCCTGATGAATTCCTGTGAGAGCTATGTGACCTGTGGCTTGATGGCTGACTTGATGCAGTGGACCCCCCAGCATTGGTATGACTACTACTGTGTGATTTGTTGCTACTGTGGGTCCAGCTGCCATTATCTGTCCTATTGTAGGATTGAGACAATCATGGGTCCCATCTATCAGGTGGAACAACCTGCTCATATAACAACCTACACCACCCCTTGCTCTCTTCCATCCTGGCTAGCTCCTTGCCCATATCCCCTATCAGTCCTATGCACAACTTGGAAAACTTTGTCACCCACCGATCTGACTCCTGTCGTCAGATAATGGCCTGATCTCTCTCCACCTTGGTAACCTCTAACTCCACTGCCAAGGCCTTGTTCTAAGACAAGACCGCATCAAGTTTGCTCTAAAGATCTGTAATCCTCTGATCAATAGTGGCATCGGCAGGCAAAATCGATGATCTGTCACCCTCCCCATCCCCGGTAATCATTTGCTCCTGCAGTCGCCGGTCTGTCTCATCCTCCTCCTCCTCATCATCTCTCTCCTCATCCCTCTCCTCCTCTGCCCGGATCTCCTCCACATCAATATCAAGAGGCTATCCTCCAACAAATGGATCCTCCTCTGTGGGCATCTCCACCTCCTCTCCACCCCTGACCACCTCCTCATCCCTCACCTTCGCCTCCTCCTCACCCCTTCTGAGCTCCTCCCCTGCCTTCTGCTCGGCCAGTAGCTCTCTCTCCTCACCCTCCTCTCGAATGGGTGGCAGTGGTGCACCACCCACTCTCCTCCTAACTCTCCTAGGCTTACTCTTCCCTTCGCCATCCCTCCTCCTCCTCACACCCCTCCCATCTCCTCCATCACCTCCTCCCCCACCACCCCCATCATCTCCCCCACCGCAGCCTCCATCTCCTCTACGTCTGGCTCCCCTACCTCCATCTCTCCCCCCAGCCCCTCTGCCATCTCTGCCTCCATCCTTGCCCCCCGTCCTCTCCTCTATACCTGTGGGATAACTGATCTCTGATCTATAGGCAACGGACCATCTGGATCTATCAATGGGATGGGCCTGTGAATTTGCCACCAGACGTCGAACTCGAAAGATGTACCTACATCTGCTGGACCTCCCCTCCACATCCACCTATTGCTTAGCCAGTGTCACTACTATGGGCCCCCATATGGTCTCTCTAGAAGATCGTGCATACTCTACGGTGCCTATGGGCACATCTTGCTGATCCCTGAACTGTCATAGTACCCACTAGGGCAGGTACATCGACTCTGCATTGTACGACCGATCAGGTATCTAAACTATCTACACAATGATAAATGGCCATCCTCATCTAGACACTGGGCACAATCTTTGTACGGCCTCCATACAAAACTAATCATGGTGTCAATCCTACGACGCCAATAACTAGTATCCCCAATGCGAGTCTGACTGACTGAACCCGCGTACAGATAGACATATGGCATCCCATTGCCCAACTGCTGCATCTATACTGGTGGCCAAAAAATGGGAATGCGCTCCCATGCCCAGATCATGAGGAGAGTAGTCTCACAACTGATACTCTAGCCCTGATGATAGATGACCTCATGCAGCTAATGATATAGCATGGCCAACAAACAAGCCCCCCAAGAAAAAACGGTCCTCTGTCCTCGCATACAGACTAATACATCCCCCCATCTAATAGGAAATCCATGACGACGGTGATCTGGATTCAGTAATCTAGCAATCAAGGTCATAAGCATAGCATCCCACCTAGGAAACTGGTCGGCTACAACATCCCAACATATCTTATAACCATCAATACCCATTTGGGCACCACCGGCATCCTCATACATCTCTAATAGGGTCTGTCACCCTCAGTGTGGATCATATACAACTCTCTCTCCATTGATCAGTATGCGAAGAATGTGGTACACATCCTCTAAGGTGATTGTAGCCTCTCCTGTAGGCATATGAAAAGAGCAAGTCTCCGAGTGCCACCTCTCGCAAAGAGCTATCAGCAAACCCCTGTTTGCTCGAATAATGGGCATGTATGTGATGTAGTATAAACCCAGTGTCATCAGGCGTTGTCTCTCCCTGTCACTCAAATGATCTCTAAAGGCGTATGTCGCTAGCCTGAACTCATGCATATAAATTGGCACAAGTTGTCTCTGCACAGGCAAAGACAAGAGTTAGCACACATGGGACAATATTGTTGACAGATTATTACTATTGGGAAGTCAAAGGTGCATCTAAAACTAATATTTGCACATAGTCAACACTGGTCAACTCTGGTCAACTGTAATTGTGTCGCGTTGACTACAAATGCGTCATGATTCGTCACTTGTGATTGCACATGGCAGTTGTGTTACAATCTTTCAAATGCGTCACCCTATCTAGCAATTGTGCAGCCTAACAACGATTGCATCGTTTGATATGGCAATTGTGTCTCAACTTTGCAATTGCATTGTTTGACCTGGCATTTGTGTCGCAACATTGTAGATGTGTTGCAGAATGCCTCACTTGCATTGCAATCTTGCGTTTCTGTCATTTCCCCTATCAAATGCGAGCTTTTAAACTTTGACCTATCTGTCTGGTGCACTTGCATCACGACGCAAATAAATGCATCGAACGCGAAGGCATTTGCGGCTTACGTGACAGCATTTGCGTCGCAACGCATTCAATTAACCCCCCAAAAACCCTCATAAATGCATAAAATTTAAAAATTTTACAAGTGGGATAGGGTACTTACCAGTGCCTCTACACCCTCGGGTCGTCGAAAGGTCCGCACATGATATCCACGGTGGTCTGTCATAGGAATCACCATCATCGTTTTAGGCTCTGATCTCTAAAAATTCTATATAGCAAATGAGCAAATGACACTTGGTTTTGCTTTTTCAACCTATTTATAGGCTAAAAATTAGGGTTTTGACCTAGTGGGTTTGTACTAGAGGCCCATTTGATCGTCTTTCTATGGCATTTTGGCTAGCTTAGCATCCTTCATTGCCGAATATGATGACGCCCTTGTGTCTTCTGACATTAAATTGTTTAATCGGGACACTTTCCAAATTTTTCTAACTCCGGGGAAAAATTCAAAAAAAATCCCGAGGGGGCATAGGCACTCCGTACCTTCGCTAGGGCATATTCTAGACTTGTTTTCTTTGCCATAACACGATAAACTACATTATGACAAAGAGAGGAAAATGTAGACACATAAAAATGACCAAGGCCTACAAGCACTATTTTACCACTTTTCGTCCTAGCATAATTATGACTTATAATTATGTTTCTAACCCACCTTCAACTATTAATTGAATAATGCATAATTATTTAATTAACTGATGATCTTCCATTCTTCATGATTATTAAATAAATAAATCTTATTTATTTATTTAATGTGTCACTAATTATCAAAGTTTTCTCATAATTAAATAAAGTCCTCATTTATTTAATTAATCTTTATCATTAATGTCCTCTTGATTATTAAATAAATATATTTTAATATATTTACTTAATATGTCACTAATTCCTAAATCCTCTCTTAATTAAATAGATTCATTAATTTATTTAATTAATTAACTACCTCTTCTAAATTAAATAATTATTCTTAATTATTTAATTGCTTTATGTGACACTTCCATCTTTTTAATTAAAACAATTTATTTAAAAATGACTTCACATAGTTAACTGATTCTTCTTTTAGTAATTAATTTTAAATCAATTAGTTTTTATCTCACAAATCTATATTTTGAATTAATTTAATTCAAAATGGAAATATTCTTCTACAAATCTAGTAATTGCTAAAATTACTAATTTTCTAAAATCTCATCTTCTTATCTCTTGATTTTTACTAATTTCATCTCAATGTCACGTTTATTCTCCATCATTGATTTAATTTCCTAAATTAAATCTTGTCCACACATTTGGGGATTTTTAAACCCTAATTGAGAGTTTCCATTTTGAATCTTGACCATTGATTCTAGGGCATTTCTCAATCTCTCATCTCGCCTGTCCATTCAAGATTGCATTTTCTATAAAATGGCAATCTTGTCCTCATTTCCGACATCTTGATTAATCTTATCTCTGGTTATTATCTCCTTTTTATCATCTTTTGCATTTTTCATTTTAGCCACTTGCATTCTAGAATTAATTTTCTTGTGCAATCATATTTAAGAAATCCTTCAAAGTTTTTCTTAGGACTAATCAAATATAGAGTTTTGCTCACACAAATCTAAGGGCACATTCTTCATCACAGCAAGCTAAGGAGGTGCAATGGAAATCAGCCATGGAGGAGAGAAGAATTGGTGAGATTGTTCTAGTTTCATTTCTTTTCTCTTATCTCCCATGTATTTCATTGCTTTGTTTGGATTTAATTTGATATATGCATGCTTTAGACACTAACAAATCTATCTTGCAGAAATCCATCATTACACAATGATGGTAGATACTCAACATTGAATGCTAAAGATGATCCAAAAGTGTTGAACAACGTTCCTCCCCTTATAAAGAAACAAAACCAAGATGGTATGCATGATTTCTTCCCATCCTTGAAAGGGAGATGCGGGAAGAAGGATGATGTGTGATTTCTTTGAATGATGCACAAGTGTCTCCATGTCGATGCCAAAAGTTGTCACACTCCAAAAAGACATTCTAGTCCACACTACAAAAGATGAAAATCCAAAATCTCCTAGAAATGATTGTAGAACATAATCCAAAGACAAAGATACCTCCTCTAAAGACAAATATTCCTCCTCTAAAGACAAAGAAGCCTCGTCCAAATTTTATCCAAAAGAATCCACACTCATGTCAAACTATAAGGAATGATCATGTAGATAATGAATAAGAGGGTTACAATGTTCCCTCACAACTAAAGAAGGATCATCTTCATCAAGGATAAGATTAATGCAATAAATGGTGTCTCCCAAATATAAAATGCATGACTCACAAAATAAACTAGTAATGTCTATCAATTACTTATCCCAAGTAGCCATCTCTAGAAGACAATGTATGCATCCTACTGCACTAAATCACAATGAGCCAGATCTGTGGAAACGTAAGCATCCTTAGATACAAAAATAGATGAAGGAGATTAAATATCTTGACACATATCATGAGATCCTTAATGAATGAAATAATACTAAGATTCAAATTACCATAATGAATCTCCTCAAAAGTGTCCATACAAGATGCATCAGTGTGAACATTTGTTAAATCAATAGGAGTAAAATGTGAGAAGGTGTGGACCCAAAATAGGTGATCAACCTTCCCAAATGAAACTATATCTCTTCTATAAAATCATAAATTATGATATAATTTGGTGTGAACTCAAAAATCTTGCTTGCTCCACCATGTGTGATCTAATAGATAGAAAAGATATTGGTTGACAATGAAGGCACACAAAGAACATCATTAAATGCTCTATCATCCATATCAATGGATCTTGTGCCACAAACATGGATATATGTTTTATTATCCATCAAGATGTTTGGTGATTAACAAGACTCAAATAAATCGAACATACTGTCAAATGAATCCATATGATGTAAGGCTCTTGAATTAGGTATTCACCTCTTAGACTCAAAATTTGCAAGTGAAACAAGTGCTTTCCCCTTATTTCTATCAAACTTTGTTGATGAAGAATAATATGAACCTTTTTATGTTGAAGGTAAAGATATTTAATGTTTCTTAAGAAGATGCTTCAACTCATTAATCTATTTTGAATAACATTGATGTTCATTATGTCCTATTTTCTTGCAATATGCACATGTGGGATTCTCCTTCTTAAATGGTTCCTCTTTAGAGGGGGATTCAAATTCTTTATGTGGATTTTTTTTTCTTATTTTTCTTCTTTTTAGGATTCTTTGATTCTTTCTATACCTTAGGCTCACTAGCCAACAATGCTTGTGACTTAGAATACTTGATTAGACCCAAATGAATTAGCTTTAGTTCCTCTTGGATTAGTATATTTACAAATTCATCAAACTTAGGAACAAAATATGATTCTCCCATAGAAAGACAATGGGTATGAAAGTTAGAAACAAACACTAAATACTCAAGACCAAGCTTGGGTAACACATTGAGAATTAATTGTAAATCCTCCTTATCAATATTTTAATCATTTAGTTATGTTCTTGGTTACTTAATTTTGGTGTAGTTTTGGATGTGGTAAAACGAGATTCATCAAATCATTATCAATCTTATATGCCCTAATCTTATATGTTTTACCATATAATTTCCCAAATGTCTTCCAAGACTCTTTAGGTGATTTATGATTCAACATGAAATTATAAATCAAATGAGACTAATGAACATATGCATCCAAGTATTTTCTCATGACCAAGCTTTCATTTTTCTTCTTTATCATCACTAGGTTGAGGAATGGTTTCCTTTAGATATCCTAGAAAAACCTTCCCCATGATATAAATCTATACTAATTTTGTCCATGAAGAATAATTATATGGAGTTGGGAGTTCAATTTGAGATTTCCCCATTGTAAGAACACACAACAAGAAAGAACACAATCAACCACTACAAGATTATCCCCCCAAATTAATCAATCAAGAAGCCACCTAGAAATATACAATTGTGCCACTTTATACTATTGTTATTCCAAGTGCCACTTACCAAAAAAATGAAGTGGACTTGAGCTTAGTGCTTACAGATGCCAAATTTGGCTACAAGCTCAAAGTAAATTTTTTAAAAAATGGAATCAATCTGATCATAACACTATTAATTACACAAAAAAATATGCGCGTTAAAAAAAATCACCCAAAAATATTATTGTAGGAGCAAGAACAAAGCCTTGAAAGTTCCCAAAACTAGAACGATTCAGCAACACTTGTGTGAATCTGAAATTTCTAGAAAACTAAGGAACAATTTTATTTTTTTTAAATACACTATTGTGTAGAGTATGAAATTCTACCCCAAATAAAAAAATCTAGAAAAAAAGAGTTCAAATGATTGAGTTATGATCATTTGAAGTCGGACTATAAATTCACATTTTTTGATGAAGAGGGGGGGTAGATTGGAGTGACTTATTGATGATCATTTGACTATAAAATTTAACACAATCACATATGATAGTCATTTGACTATCAAATTTAAGATGGTACTTCTGACGTTCATTTGACCATAAAATTTAACATACTATTTGATACGATTGTTTGGATGTCAAATTTAGGATAGTCGAGTCAAAATAAAAAAATCACCAAAAAAAATTGATGCCAAAGATAAAGTATTACATATAGTCAATGGGCCCTTGGTCTACTGGTGATGTTGAAAGATTCAAAATGAGCCCACCAAGGATCAAGTCTTGCTGAGTGCAAAGCCCCTACACCTAAAAAGGGATGAGGTTGGGATTGTGCCTCGGGCGGATTTTGGCGGAATGGATACCCCTCAAACCTTGGCTGCTAAGCTAAAGGGGACCCCCTAGGGATATCTCCAACAAAAAAAAAAAAGTATTACATATAAAAATAGGGGTTTTTGAGTCTTTTGAGCATAACGGAAGGGTCAAATTTGACCCAAAATACTTTAAAATGATATAGGATTAGACAATAGCATGACAATTTTTTAATCCTACATCATGAGACAACTAATATTAATTGACATAAAAAACAAGTATTAAAATTCAAAAGATAAGATAAGATCTAATATCAACTAACACCTTCTAGAAAGATTCCCTCTTAGGACCTAAGTAAACTTAACATGTAAATAGGACCCACTAATGAACTAGTTAGGTAAAACACCTGTTTTTGCCAACAGTGCCCCCAACTAGGCAATGAAAACTGACATGGATAAATTACATGATAATGATAGATATGAACAACCAAGCCATGTCAGAAAATGAAAAGGATATTAAAATGGTCCATGATAGGTTAAAGAGATGCAAATAGGTAGATAATATGGAATGCGCATATGTAATAATGGAAGTAGTATGTACAAACCACTAGGATATTATTGACATTCCATGCCCCCTTTTGATGTCCCATCATTGATAACCGATCTATGAGATCCCCCATGGGCCATCTTGCATGTTTTCTCCTTGAAGTTTCCTAAATTTTGTTGTCCCAGAATTTTGAGTTTTCGGGCTATCTCTTACTCGCTTCCTTCATGCAAATTATCCATCGCTCCTTCTCCTTTCCCATCTTTCCTCTAAGTGTTTCAGCCTTCATACTTTGGTCTTCCCTCTTCCCTCTTATCATCTTCATCTTGTAAGGTGTAAGACTTCCTCCCAACCTCTGACCTCTGACAGTTTGAGGTCTGACATCCGACATCTCATCTTTTTCACTTTCTTCCTTCTTTCCTTCTCACGTTCCCTCTTTTCTCTCAAAATTTGATGAAGTGTTGAGGCTTCAGGTTTTGGCCTTCAGACTTCCACTTTACCTCTTACCTTTCTTTAGTAAGAGGTATCTCATCTCCCTGAACCCCGACGTTTCCCCTCTTCTTTGTGGTTTCACTTCTCCTTCTTCCAAGCATGAGGTAAGTTGTAAGGTCAATGCCCAACTCCCAACTACTTGATCGTCGATGTCTAACAAATTCTTTTTCAGGGGTCTAGACCATTTAATTCATTTTCATGCTTGTAAAGGTGATTTTTTCAGGATCAACGCCCTAACCTTCCTGTGTTTTGACGTGTTTTTTGGGTGATGTTTTTAATGCTTGATTTGACTTTTGAGTAGCCTATCTTGGTTCTTGGGCTTCAAGGACAGCATTAAATTCATTCTCTAATTTTTTTAGGTCGATTTCATGGGTGCCCATGCTCATTCATTATTTTTTTGTTGACTTCCTAATGAATCTATGCCCTAGTCACATCTTTCAGAGAATGGCTCCATTATTGCACGCATAGTATTTTTCTAACCCTAGTTAGGGTTAGGTTTTGACTTGTGCTTCTAAGTTATGTTTGATCTATAAGGGCAAGAAATGTATTCATTTTTAGGGTTCTTCTTCTTCTAGTGGGTTCTTCTTTTGGCTCCTCTAGGTTTTTTCTTTTGCAAACATGTATTTTACACTCTGCCATTGTAAAGATTGGATTTTTGCCTCTACATTAATGAAATTGATCAAGTTTTCCTTTTCTCAACTCTTTTGTGTTTGAGTAATTTTATTACCTTTCATATCTAAGTTTTTGTTTTGATTTTTCATGCACGTATGTTGTGTTAAATTTTTTATAGTTATTGGTTTTGAAACCCTCTTTCCTTCCAATGTCTTGCCAAACCCTAACCTTCTTGTATGCCTCTGAAAGTTGACCAAACAAAGAGTTGTGAAATTCCCCTTGCCCATCTTCAATGATGTATTGTGCAATATTGGTCAAGAAGAAACAACCTTTCCATCTTGGTGTATCACCTCCATTTTCCCTTTCATGCATTCCTTCTAACCCTCTTCCCTTGTGAGTTGTTAGAGTAAGCTAGTGGTAGGTTTTCATGTATTGGGTTGGACCAACACTTTGCACTAGGTTTGAATAATGAAGTTGACCTTCTCTAGAGATTTGACCTCATACACACAAAGGTCTCACACCTTGAGGTCATTTTCATTGTGTCATTGGAATGTTGAGCTTTGTGCTCAACAGGGTGCAATTTCATGTGATGATAGTTTTTGGCACACCCAATGGGACTACTTCTCTCCATTGATTAATTTGGTGTTTTCTTCAATGCATCTTTCCTTTTGAGGCATATCTTTAAACAACATGGTGACTCTATTCAAAATCAGCTAGTTGAGGAAGCCCAATTTTATTTCATTCCATTAAGGAAGTGGTTCCTTCTTCAACGTTTTAACCTTTGGATGTGTTTTTTAAGCACCTAGCGACTTTGCAATATCATTTGGGTGACTCTTTTGGTATGTACCCAAAATCTTTGGTTGGGTAGTCCTTTGTTTTCTGTTCAAAATTTCAAAGTATTTCCCATGCTTAAAAATGGCATATTTTAATAGAAACCACATGTACACTCCACCATTTCATGATAATTCTAACTTTGCACCTCCCAATCAGCCATATCAGGTTGGTTATACCTCCCATTTCATTCCAAAGAACCCTACTATTGTGGGTTCTAAACCTTCTCAAAATTCATGCCACCCACCCCACCCTACTCAATCTTCTTGGACGCCTACATATTCTTATCAACAACCACAAGAGACTCATTATTTTCAAAATCATCCTTGTTTCTCTCCTACTCAACCTCAAAATTTTGATAATTTAATTGCAAGTGAAATCACAAGAATTTTCCTTGATTTCAATAGACAAATTGATGAGCTTTAGAGACAACAAGAGTTTGAACTACAACAGGAAGAGTGGGCTAATCAAACCTACCAGGGGCAACAATTTTGTTTCCCACAACATGATGAGTTTTTCCATCAAGCTCATTATTCATAGTAGAAAGAGTTAGAAGCTTCATGGAGGTATGACCAGCAATTGGAGGCTCAAGGAAGGCAGCAACAAGAGGAGTATACAGTAAATGATGTTGTTGCTATGGAAGAGAAAATTTATCTTTCCCTTGCTCTAGCATAAGTTCCCAAGACTCAAACAACTCATTGTGTTCCTAGTTTCAAATAAACACCTCCACCGATTCCAGAACAACCTGCTAAGGAGGAGGTAAGAAAACGTAAATTTGTAAGTTTCAAGAACTCTAGAAAGCCTCTTGAAACTTTCGTTATCCCTCCTTTCGTTCTAGAACAATCTATTGTACAAGAGGTTTGCAAGCGCAAAATTTTTAGTTTCAAGAATCCTAATCAGCCCCTTGAAACTCCTATTGAACCTCCTATTTCATCAAGCCAACCTCCTATGTTGGAGATCCCAAGTTTTGAGAGCCTTCATTCCTTTCAAGAACCCATTATTGAGGAGGTTGTTTTTGTGGAACCTTCATGTGCTCAAAAAAATTAGTGTCTTGGTTCGTTGCAAGGAAAAATTCAAGATAAAACAGTGTTACAGTAACAAGATATTAAAAAGGTAGAAAAAATTGATAGACTAGAGGAACCAGTCCTCTCATTTAATGTCCTCCCTTGTTTTTTTGAAGATGGGGAGGATATATCACATATACCTACATTATTTGAAGCCTCTGAACCCCTTGGTTTGGGCTTGATGGTTGAAGATAACTCCATGGTTTTGGAGTAGCAGCAATAGACATGTTTAACCCCTATTATGGTGGATGAAGATCCCCAATCTATTGAGGTCCATAGTTCTGAGTTGGAGGGCCTCTTTTGGGATATTATAGAAACTTTTTTTTTAGGTTTAAATGTTAAATCATCACCCCCAAAAGAGTGGATTTGTGGGTAGTAGTATAAGAATGAAGAAGTAGCAGAGGACATGGCAACCATTACATGCCACGAGTCTGATTTTGTTGCAGCTAGTTGCCAAGAAAGAATTAAAACCAAGAGGCAATTCGAAGAATTTATTTCTTCACTTGAAGTGTCTCAAAAATCTGATTTTTGTGTTGATGAAGTGTGCATCAATGCAAATTATTTTGTAGTTATTGATCAACCTTAGATTTGTTTGGATTATGATGCTTTTGTTGCTCAATTTGTCAATATGTCTGAGCTTCAAAGTTTCTCTTTTGAGGTGCATTGGGAAGGTCTTTCTTGTGCAAATCAAAAATCAGATTTGGAATCACCATGTGAGCTAGAAATATTTTCCTTTTTTTTAGCTCATGCATTATGGAGGTCAGCGATGGTGACATTGGCCCATC
Source organism: Sequoiadendron giganteum (assembly GCA_007115665.2). Classification (NCBI taxonomy): domain Eukaryota; kingdom Viridiplantae; phylum Streptophyta; class Pinopsida; order Cupressales; family Cupressaceae; genus Sequoiadendron; species Sequoiadendron giganteum. Next base: position 72,991,853 of record CM021107.1, on the reverse strand, counting down.
CATTTGTGAGGAGAGTTATCTTCCCTCTATAGAAGGTTTGCTCTTGGATGTTGACCTATATTCATAAAAGTTCACCCCTATTGTTGTATGTTCACCTAAGGCACTAGTGTTAGATGATTCTAAAACTTGCATCATATGGTTCCCTTGCAATGGAAAAATTTACAGTGAAATGATCCTTCACCTTGCAAGCCTTTTGTGCACTTACATGCATGTTGGCAGAAGTTATTAGTGGTTGCAATTGGGTGAGGTCTGTAACTATGGTTTGAGGTAGATCATCTCCTTCAAAAGGTTCATCTTTGATAGAGGAAATCTTTCATTCTCTGGTTTTTGTTAGTCTGTTTATATATTGTAAATATCTTTCTTTCCATGAAGTACATTTGCACACCCTATATTCTCCTTAAGGGAATGTATGTTCTAGCTTTCATTCTTTCTTCCAAGTGCAGTTGTCACATGTTTTTTTTTGCTTTGAGGAGGCCCATCTATTGAAGTTTTACCCTCATGACTCCATTCCCAATGGACCAATAAGGCCTCTGAATTCCATGATTAGCAAGAAATCATCTCACAAAAGTCATCATTAATGTTGAAATTGCATGCCCCCTATGATGTCTCATCACTTATAAGTGATCTAAGAGATCCCCCATGGGCCATCTTGCATGTTTTCTCCTTGAAATTTCTTAAATTTTTCTAATTCCTAGAATTTTGGGTTTTCGGGCTATCTCTTACTCGCTTCCTTCATGCCTTCTCCATCGCTCCTCCTTTCCCATCTTTCCTCTAAGTGTTTCGGCTTACGACCTTCAGTCTTCCCTCTTCCCTCTTACCACCTTCATTTCACAAGGCATAAGCCTTCCTCCCAACCTCTGACCTCTGACGATACGAGGTTTGACCTTTGAAGTCTCATTTTTTTCGCTTTCTTCCTTCTTTCCTTCTCACTTTCACTCTTTTCTCTCAAAATTAGACTAAGTGTCAGGTTTTAGGTTTCATCCTTTGGAGTTCCACTTTACCTCTTACCTTTCTTCGGTAAGGTATCTCATCTCCCTGAACCCCGATGTTTCCCTCTTCTTCGTAGTTTCGCTTCTTCTCCTTCTTCCAAGCAAGAGGTAAGTTGTAACATCAATGCTCGACTCCCGACCACCCGATTGTCATTGTCTAAAAAAATCTTTTTCGTGGGTCTAAACCATTTAATTCATTTTCGTGCTTGTAAAGGTGATTTTTCAGGCTCGACACCCTGACCTTCTTGTGTTTTGACGTGTTTCTATGAGTGATGTTTTTTATGCTTGATTTGACTTTTGAGTGGCATGTCTTGGTTCTTAGGCTTCAAGGACAACATTAAATGCATTCTCTAACTTCTGCAAGTGGATTTCATGGGTGCCCGTGCTCATTCATTATTTTTTGTTATACTTCTAGACAGATCTATTCCCTAGTCGCATCTTTCACAGAATGGCTCCATTATTGCATGCACAGTCTTTTTGCTAACCCTAGTTAGGGTTAGGGTTTGACTTGTTCTTCTAAGTTATGCCTGATCTATAAAGGTAAGAAATTTATTCATTTTTAGGGTTCTTCTTCTAGTGGGTTCTTCCTTTGGCTCCTCTAGGGTTTTTCTTTTGCAAACATGTATTTTACACTCTGCCATTGTAAAGATTGGGTTTTTACCTCTACATTAATGAAATCGATCAAGTTTTCCTTTTCTCAACTCTTTTGTGTTTGATTAAGTTTATTACCTTGCATATCTAAGTGTTTGTTTGTATTTTTCATGCATGTATGTTGTGTTAAATTGTTTATAGTTGTTGGTTTTGAAACCCTCTTTCCTTCCAACGCCTTGTCAAACCCTAACCTCCATGTATGCCTCTAAAATTCAACCAAATAGAGAGTTGTGAAAGTCCCCTCGCCCTTCTTCAATGATGTATTGTGCAATATTGATCGGGAAGAAACAACCTTTCCATCTTGATGTATCACCTCCATTTTTCCTTTCATGCATTCCTTCTAACCCTTTTCCCTTGTGAGTTGTTCAAGTAGGATAGTGGTAGGTTTTCAAGTTTTGGGTTGGACCAACACTTTGCACTGGGCTTGAAAAAGGAATCTGGCCTTCTTTGCAGATTTTACCTCATACACGCAAAGGTTCCACACCTTGAGGTTGTTTCCATTGTGATAAAAGTTCCCAACCAATTGGGTTCAAACTTTCCTTTCTTGTCTCTATCTTGTTGATTATTTGATTCTCTTTTAGGACCATGTCTTCAATTTCAAACCTTCAACTTTTTATCTTTTTGTTATAGCTAAAATGAAGGAAATTTTGGTAAGCTTGTGAATTATTTAATGCATTAATATTCCTTTCATCTAATAGCTCAAGCTCATGCAAACTAGATAATCTCTAAGATTATCGATATTCTTTTTCATCAATGACATGGTTTAGAGACACCCTTAAGGAGGGGAGTTCAACCTCAATAGGAAAAATGACTTTGGTTCCAAAGAATAAGAAATATGGAGTGGCTCCTATAGGTGTGTGAGTACTGGTGTGATAACCCACAAAGCAGGATTTAGTTGTAATTCTAATCATGACCATATTTATTGACCATTTCCTTAAGGATTTTCAATATAGTTATTTTTTGAGGCCTCAACTTGAATGTTAACTTGTGGGTAATAAGGGATTGAAAAGAGATGATGGATATGGAATTGATTGCATGAACATCTTGATTTTTGATAATTTTAATGATAGCATGAGGGATACCATAATGATAAATGATATAGTTTAGGATATATTTGGAAATTTTCTTTATGGATAATGGAAACTTCTACCCACTTCATAAAATACTTAGTGGTGGTGATAATGAACTTATGGCCATTGGATGAAGGGAGATTTATTTTCGTATGATTTCAAGTCCCCATTGTGAATAAGGCCAAGGACTAGTTATTGGTTGTAAATCCTAGGTGGGTGCATGAATCAAGTCTCCATGTTGTTGACATTGGCAATATTTCTTAGAAAATTATTATGCATCTTGTTCTATAGTTGGCCAATAATAATAGTTCTTAGAAATTTTTGACAAGAGTAGATCCATTAGAATGAGCCCCAAAAATACCTTCATGTACCTCAAATAAGGTGATTTTAGCTTCTTTCGAGTTTCGGCACCTAAGGAGGACACCATAAAGACTCCTTTGATTAAAGGGTATTACCAAGGATGACAAAACAAAAATATTGGTAAACTAATGTTTTCTTTTGAGCACTAGATAAGTTAGGTGGGAGGGTGTTATCATGATACCAAGGGGAATTAGGAACAACAAGCTCACATACCAGTTCACATTCTAGAACATCAAAAGCTAGAATCAAAATTTGTTCTACCAAGAAATCATAATGATGAGTATTATAAGGCATATTTAAGAGTGATCCAATGGTAGCCATAGCATCTATGGATTTTCTATTTAATCTTAATATTCTGTCAAAGATGATAGTCAATATTATTGTTTAAAACTATCTACCATTCTTTTTGTAATGGATAAGTTTTTCATCATTTATTTGATAATCATCATTTACTTTCCTTATAACCAATTGTGAATCTCCATAAATGTGAAGTTCCATTATTTTCCATTGAATTTTTATTTTAAGACCAGTGGTTAACGCTTCATACTCTATAATCTTATTTGTGAAATGGAAACCAATTTTATATGATTTTGGGATACAATCACCATGTGGAGTGATAAAAAGAACTTCAGCCCTATATCCATGTTGAGTATGGGAGCCATAAAATAATAACTTCCACAAGCATGAAGAGCTAATGTTAAAACTTGCCTCATCTACAAATTCTAAAATAATGGGATGATCCACATTTAAAGGCACGTCTGCTAATTGATTCTATAATGATTTTCCCTTTGATAGCATTACAATCCATATAATCAATGTCAAACTCACTTAGGATCATAACCCACTTTGCTATACAACCAATTAGAGCAACCTTAGACAAAAAGGTAACTTGCGCTTTGTTTGATGATTAAGCATGTAGTATCTCAAATTTTGTGATGCAAAAATAAAAACTAAGCATGCCCTTTCCAATGGAGTGTAATTAAGCTCATATCCAACCAATGTATGACTAATATAAAAAATAGTTCTCTCCTTTCTTGTATAATCATGTTGTGCGAGGAGAGAACCTAATGCAACTATAGTAGTTGAGATGTATAATAACAAAGGTTTCCCTTGACTAGGTGGCATAAAAACTAGAGGTGAAGCCAAATAATCCATTAATTGTTGAAAGTCTTGTTGACACTTCTCATCCAACTTAAATGTGACATTTTATGCAAAATATGAGTGAAATTTTGACACTTATTTGTCAGTTGAGCTATGAAATGCCTAATTGCTTAAATTTTTCCTTAAAGGCTATGCAGCTGCTTTAGATTAGTTGGATGAGGCATATCAATTATAGCTTTAAATTTATCAAGATCCACTTCAATGCCTCTATGTGAAACAATATACCCAAGCAATTTCCCATAAGTTACACGAAAGACATTTTTTGGGGGTATAATCTCACTCGATATTCTTCTAATCTGTCAAAAATTATTGCAAGGATATCCAAGAGGGAATCTCTTGTGATTGATTTTTCTAATAAATCATCTATATAATCTTCCATGTTACTATAAAAAAGGTCATGAAATATTTTTTCCATTTCTCTTTGATAGGTAGCCCCTACATTATTTAAACTAAAAGACATAACATTCTAACAAAAGGTTCCCCAAGGGCAAGTGAAAGTTATTTTATTTTGATCTTCATTGGCGATACGAATTTGATTACAACCAAAAAATCCATCCATCAAGGATAAAATTGCATGCCTAGCTATTAAATCCACAATCATGTATATGTTGGGTAGAGAAAAATCATCTTTAGGGCATGCCTTCTTTATATCTCTAAAATTTGTACACATATAGATACCCCAAATGGGTTTGTTAACTGGAACTAGGTTGGAAATCCACTTAGTATAATCAATAGTTCTAAGGAATCCAGCATCCAACAACTTGTGAAGCTATACCTTGACTAATAACACTACTTCAGGATACATCTTACGAAGCTATTTTTAACCTTTTTTTTCATTGGGAAAAACCATCAAATGATGAACCACTAACTCAATGTCAAGGCTTGGCATGTCCATATAAAACCACACAAAATTTATAGCTCTATTTTGAAATATTGTTCTGAATTCCTCATTCTTTTGCGATGATAAAGATGCTGCAAAATATGTGGTCTTAGGATTTTCAGTTGTATCCAAGTTTTCTTCTTGTGACTCTTTTATCAAGATAGAGGATTTTTCTTGATACTTAAGCATGATAAGAAGGTAAAGATTCCCAGTTTTTCCTTCAAGTAATGATAGAGCATGCTATCCCTTAGAGGTTTTCCTTATAATTGTAAGGTAGGGGGACCAACCACACCAAGGCTCCAGGTCATGGAGAGCTGAGAGTGGAGGAATGCCCTATCTTACCTTAAGCTAATGGGTGTTTAAGGAAAGGATAGAGAATTAAGAGCACTCAAGTGCTTTTGTCACTCTACAAATCCAAAAACCTAAATGAGGCTAGATGAGTCAATTTATAGAATCTAAACTACACTCCAGATAGCTCTCTACCCGAGGATGGCCTCTCTAGTGTGTTGGTGTTTGTATAGCCAAAAAGTGAAGTGTAGTGTAAAACACCAAAAACCCTATTGACAATATAGCTAACTAAGTTTAAAAAAATGAACAGAATGATAAAGAAGGTAGATGAAAGTAAGGGTAACAAAGATCAACTCACTGAGGCTTTGGCTCACAAGTGAGATCCACATGCATGTTCACCTACACATAGACAAGAGAGGGAACAATGTTGGGTTGTATAGGGTTTTGCCTCAATCAAACCCTCGCTTTGGTGTTTCCACCTCCACAAACAACTAGGAAATCCATGAAGTAGAAAATGTGATAAAGGAAAAAGTATCGAACACTAAAAAAGATACAATGCTACTCTATCAGACCACAACAAGAAAGGAAAGTGAAGTAATATCACCTCCACCCAAAGGATCACAAGGCCAATGAAGGGAGAATGCAAGACAATGAGCTTGGTAAAGTCAACACGACCACAGTAGTGATGAAGGGAGGTCTCGCAAGACTCCAAACTCACAACTTCTATGGTAGCACAACACCTATGAAAATGAAATTGATGGAGTAACAAGTTGTTGTAATGCTCAATGGAATTGTATGAAAGTGCTTCTGAGATCAAGTGAATGATATAGATTGCAAAAGAGATGGATTGAATGAGTAAGATAGGCATTTATACATTACAAAAGAGATGGATTAAATGAGAAAGATAGGCATTTCAAGATCAAAATGGGAGGGAAAGAGCCATTTTCAGGCTGGCTGGTCGACATAGATGTGTTACGCTTCATGCCCAATGGAGAACATAACATCCCTACAGACACTAGAGGTAGGAATCTATCAGGGATGGTAGTGCGTCATGTAAATGTCCGCGTGTCGTGCTTGCCTCCCCAACAAATATTCCACCACTAACACAAAAAATAGGTGCCAAGTGGATGTGTTTTGAATGGGTGATGTGAAATTTTGCTTTCAGGTTTTATTTTCTAAGGTGGAGGGATGCAAAAGTGGAATTTACACAAGGGGTGCAAATTTTCTCTTATACATTTTTCCCCCACTTTAGCGAGCACGAGTTTCAATGAGTGTTTGGTAAAGTAGATTGAAGAGTTTAGAAATGTATACCTGAACTATCGAGGAAGCAGACCAATGATGGAAAAATCCCGCAAGATGCAAGTGCTTCATAGGCCCTCGAACCTGCAAAGAAGGTGCCCCCCAGGTACTCTCTCCTGAAGGAAGCCCAGTGTAAGGGAACTCTACAGAGTCAGACTAGAAAAAAGCTTCACAGACGTACCTACAAAGCAACATGTTAATCCATGGATAAAACATGTTAGAAATCAAAAAGCAGCCATGCAGGCAAACAAGCAGACAGTCATGCAAACAATCAAAAAATTGAAGGAAGAACTTTCAAAACGGTCCCTCTGGAACCCTTCAAAAGAAAAGGGGGTCCACTCAAGGGACGCACTATTTGAAAGTGAGGGAGTGCTTTTTGCAAATCAATTCAACATCAAGGAATCATTTCAAAAAAATTCACTTCATCAAGTAATTTGAAAGGAAGAAAATACCCCCTCTTGAGGGGATGGTCGAGGCTTCTCCCATAGGAAAAGCTACTCCCTCCCAGAGGGAAGTTCTTCAAGCTCTTTCTTTGCTAACCCATGAAGAAGGAAACACATTCCGCTAGGGGTCCTTGTTGAGAAAACAACTTTTGAAAAAGTTTGCAAAGATTTTTGAGAAAATATTCATTGACCATCGAATGCATTTTCAAAAAATCAAAGTTAACATGATAGCCCCCCCTTAGGATGGTGTGTGTCGAATGTAGAGGCACGTGGCATCCTAAGGAGAGAAAAGAAAGATTGAAAAAGTGATGTTGTGGCCCGTGGGACATAGAAAGATGTCACTGTGGTGATGTCTCACGCATGAAGGACAACACATAGGCACCACAACATCACAAAGCAAGCATGAAAGATAAGAGAGAAACTATGTAAAGGAAAATAGCAACATTACGAACAAGAGACACAGGGGTGATCTGATATTTTAAGGTCAGAGCTACTCATAAATATGTATAAGTATAATAATAGTATATTTAATGAATTTTCATCAACCCCCTACTATATCAAACCATATGAAGAATGCATGAGAAGACAAAGTAAAAATTAAAAACTGGGTCAACATGGAAGGGAAGCCTAAATGCCCCCAACACTTTGCATCATCCCCAATTGTCAAAAATCAATACACATAACAGAGGAAGAATGATGCCACAAATAGAGGAAGTTTTATGAAATATAATCACTCTTGTATCCAAGCACCTATGAGGGTGACAAGGGTCATCCAAGAACACATAACACAAGCATGGGGGAACACAAACACACACAAACTCTACACTACAAATAAAGAAGAGGCACCCCTAACACTCATCAACCAAGAGGTCATCAACCTCCCAATCTAGATCATTATATGGGGAAGGCGGATGAGCCTACAAGGGCAGAATTTCAAGGGGGTACCCTCTGACCCTCCTGCAATAAGAGCCAAGGAAGAAGGCCCCGTGAGGTCTTCTCCATTCAGTTCTTGTGGAGAAAAGATCAGCGGCTTCGCAAAGATTGTTGACAGGGTCGGGACCTCGTCCAAAGAGTTAAACATGCACTTTATAGGAGTGGCATGTGTTACCTCAACAAACGATGGAGGTCATACCCAAGATTCACTGCTAGGTTCATCAAGTGACTCAGGAGCAATGATGAACTCGGGGGACAATGGAACTTTCTCCATCACTAGGATGGAACATGCTAATGTAGGACCACCCTTTGAAGAAGGTGGACTCCTCTTACACCCTCATTGTTGGTGGAGCCAACCTCCATCTTTTGCTTCGTCAGAGGATGTGAGTTCCCCACAGAAGAGGCAGAAGGTGCGAAGGAGGAGGAGAAAACCGCGGAGGACACCACCAAGGTGTTCGGCATGTCCATGGGATTTGAGAATGGTAGAATGTTTGAAACATAAATCAAGAGAGGGGCTCAATTGAAGAAACAATAAACACCTGCACCATTTTAGGGTCAAGGTTGTTTACACTTGCAATAGGAGCCGGAAACAACATTGAGGATAACTAAACTGAAGTAGAGAGGATGGAAGAGGAGGACGCAATAGCAGGCCCTGAAACAAGGATGGTCAACTCCCCTTCCTTCCTCTGCAAAGTGGCCTGCTCAGCCACTAGATCCTTTCTTTGATGCTTGCGCTCTCATGCAAGGTGGTTCTTGCAACTCTGGGAGCTAGAGGCCAAGAGGTGAGATGGATAAAAGGCTCTTTCTCATCCATTAGAGTGTCCATCATAGCCATTTTCAGTGGAGGGAGAGACTCCTATATGGGAGCAGGAGGGAGAGACTGAGAAGAGGTTGGAACAACAATGAGGGGAGTCGGATCTAATGCCACGATGGTGGGACTCTTACCATTCACTGCCTTGGGAGCAGGAGCAGTAGGAGGCCATAGAGACCAATAAATAGAGGAACCCTCATGAGGACCCTTCCCCTTACCATATCGAATAGGCCTAGGCATTTTTAGGAGGATGGGAAGTTTGAACATTAGACGCTTGGTCTTTTTCCAAGCGGGCACCATAGGATTATCCAGCAAATAGCTAGGAGCAAAATCTAATGATGTCATAGCAGGGTGAGAGGAAGTGACAGGCGAGACTATAGCCATAGAAGAAGAAGAAGAGTGTTGAGCACACTTCTCCTTTTCTCTTTTTCAAGCCAGGGTGGCATCACTATTAGCCTTTAGACAATCCCTATGCGAGATAGCATAGGGAGATGGAAATTATCTCACTTTAGGCATTAAGCACCCACTCTTGTACTTCATATAGGTATGGTACAAGAGGTTCATCCTAGGAGGAAGCAAACCAATGGGTGTAGGCCAAAAGTGATACATCGAGTAGCTACCATGCACAACCATCATTTTATCGTTGGTGTCATGGATTACATGTATTGATCCCTCATGAATGAATTTCATACATTTATGCACTACTGAGGGAACTACATTCATAGTGACCAACCAGGGGATACCCAGTTTCACCCTGAAGAGTTCGGACCCCAAGATTATGTCAAAGATCAAGTTTACTGACTTAGGTCCAACAAGGACCTACAAGGTGATGTTTCCAAGGGGAGGTACAGAAATTTCGTTATGTGTATGGATGGTACTTTTAGATGCATCAATACCCATCTTTGTGTAGAAAATTGATCAACATAATCTCCTCAGTAATGACGTTCACCCAACACGTTGGGTCAACAAGAACACCTGTCACAGTGTTTCTATTGATTTGCACAAGGATGTATAGAGGAGATGGCTCTTTGTTATAACCCATCGGTAGGTCCTACGAATTGAATTTTATGCGAAGAGAACTACTCGTAGGTTGCATGAATGGGATGGGTAGGTGCAAAAAGTAATCCATCACATACACTAGACTAGACTCTCACAGAGCCCCCAAAGGTTTCATGATTAAATAGTGACCCAATTAAGGTTTCATTCTGCCACTAGGGTTCGTAGGTTGGGTTGCCAGGCTAGGTTCCTCACAGCACTCACACCCACAACACTCCTAGGATACGAGGAAAGGAACTTTCAGTACCACTAAATGGAATCAAAATGGTTCACGTCAGGTTCACCAAAATGTAAGGTTGGGGGACCAACCACACCAAGGCTCCAAGTCACAGAGACTCAAGAGCAGAGGGCTACCCTATCTTACCTCAAGCTAATAGGTGTTTAAGGCAAGGATAAATAATGAAGAGCACTCTCAAGTGCTTATGTCACTCTACAAATCCAAAAACCTGAATGAGGCTAGACGAGCCAATTTTTGGAATCCAAACTGCACCCCAGACAACTCTCTACCCGAGGATGACACCACGGGTCAAGGATGACAACGTGACACACTAGCATATCTTTGGTGTGCTTGCGTCCATACAACCAAAAAGTGAGAAGTGTAGTGTAAAACACCAAAAATCCTACTAAAAGTCTAGCTAACTAAGTTTAACGAAATGAACAAAATGATAAAGTGCGAGAAATAACTATATAAATGGTAAATAAGGTAGATGAAAGTAAGGGAAACAAAGATCAACTCATAGAGGCTCTGGTTCGCCAATGAGCTCACACACGTTCACCTACACACATCCAAGAGAGGGAAAAATGTTGGGTTGTATAGGGTTTTTCCTCAATCAAACACCTTCTTTGGTGTTTCCACCTCTATGAACAGCCAAGAAAGCCATGAACTAGAACATTTGATAAAGGAAAGAAGAGTATCGAACACTACAAAATATACAATGCTACTCTATCAAACCACAACAAGAAAGGAAAGTGAAGCAATAACACCTCCACCCAAAGGTTGTCAAGGCCAATGAAGGGAGAATGCAAGACGACAAGCTTGGAAAAGTCGACACGACGGTAGTGATGATGAAGGGAGGTCTCGCAAGATTCCAATCTCGCAAATTCTATGGTAGTACAACACGTACAAAAATGAAGTTGATGGAGTAACAAGTTGTTGTAATGCTCAATGGAATTGTATGAAAGTGCTCCATAGATCAAGTGAATGATATGGATTGCTAAAGAGATGGATTGAATGAGAAAGATAGGCATTTCAAGATCAAAATGAGACGGAAAGGTTCATTTTCGGGCCAGCTAGTCGACACAAAGGTGTTACACTTCATGCCCAATGGAGAACGTAGTGTCCCTGTGAACACCAGAGGCAAGAATATTTAAGGGATGGCAACGCACTGTGCAAATGTTCACACACCATGCTCGTGTCCCCAACAAATATTCGCCCGCTGACACAAAAAATAGGTGCCAAGTGGATGTGTTTCGAATGGGTGATGTAGAATTTTTCATTCGGGTTTGATTTTCTAAAGTGGAGGGATGCAAAATGGGTGCAAATTCTCTCCTATACAATAATGTTCAATTGTTTGTTGTGAGTGAGAGGTTTTGAATTTTCACCAAAACATGCTTTGTCATCAAGCTCAATGACAAAACCCGCTTTTTGATATACCAAATGTATAGTTTCTCTTAATCCCATAAATTCTACAATGGCTTCATCATTTTGGAATGAATCCAAAACAAGTGGGCCTTGTTAATCCCAATCTATAAGCTAATGATAAATACATGAAATATCCTTAGATTGTGATGATGGGGAAGTAAATGAAATGGATGATAAGGTGCAAATGGAATGTTCTTGAAATATATTTTGATTAGGAGTTTCAACAATAGAAGAATCCTTAGTTGCTTTAGTTAGGTTGGATTCTATCTTGGAAGGCACCTTATTAGGGAAATTATATCCAATTCCTTCATCATTATTCCTTCTTGTGAGACATATAGGCTCAATGATTCCTTATTATTGATGACCTATCCCTTTACCTTGATAACCCATGTTCTTAATTATGCAAATTCCTTTAGGATAGTTTTCCATAGGTAGAATAGACACATGATGTTATTCATCCTAATATAACCATGTTGAGAGATCATCTTCAGTGTTTTATTTCCCCAATTCACCCTAGCACAAGAATGTAGTAGATTTATATTTGGTAACCATAGTTGATAGATCTTACATAAGTTTAGGTCTAACATATTTTTTAGGTGAGAGGAATTTGGCCCACAAAGAAATATTGGTTCATGTTTTATTCTCCTAACCAATTGTCATCAACTTGAACCTTAATCTTGGCTGGAGTGGTGTATGAGTCAAAAGATAAGGATAAGGTAGATGGATCAATGTAAGATGATAAGGATAGATCTTCTTAATTTTTAGGCACTTGGGTGGGTTTAAGATATTTTCGTCCATGATTTTATAATATTCAAAAGGGTGAGATTACCTAGAAAATAGTGACTTCAGAACCCTCATAGGGAAATTTTAGGCATTGATAATATGTAGAGGGAATGAATTACAAGGCATGTATCTATGGATGACCAATTAGGATGTTATATGGGAGATCAAGGTCCAATACTTGATAAATGATATCCATTGTAGCAGGCCAACTTGAATTAGGAATTTTATTGTTCCTTTAGATTTGCGTTCAACATCATAATATTTTATGGTGATTTTCTTCTTAGAATCAATGATGCCCTCGAAGTATCCTAATTGTTTTACTAGTTGGAGGGTATAAATGTTTAGACCTACTCCACCATCAATAATGACTCTTTAATTTTATGCCTATGTATGAATACTTCAAAGTATATGCCCTCATTATGAGATGGATCATCAAGAGAAAGGTCATTTTCAGTAAAAACCAAGTGATGAGAATCTGAAATGTGTCCCAACATGGCTTGAGATTGAGCAATAACTATGTATTTGGGTATGAAAGACTCTTGAAGGGAATTTTCTAGGATTTTCTTGTGTTGGAGATATTCTAGAAGCTCTAGGATAGATATTTATGTTGGGATTTTCCTTAGATGATCTAGAAGGTTATAATTAGATTTGGAAAATGGTGCAAATTTATCCCCTTGAAGGGTTGGTTTACCCTTACAGGTGGTTACTACACATTCAATATTTTTATTTAGAGGGGTTAAGGTAGAGATACAAAAAGAAGCTTCCCCTATATGAGCTATGGTTTAATCATAAGGGACAACATAATTGGATCCTTTAGGATTTCTATTTTTGTTCGAAGGCTCTTTTTTTTCCATGATTAGGGATAGGATTCTTGAATATATTGAGGTCATCATTAGTGGAAGTTTGATTGTGCACACCAACATTACCTTGATCTATAAGATCTTGAATAATATTTTTCAATTTATAGAAATTGGAATTTTATGCCTTTTAATCCTATGATACTCATAATATTCATTTTCTTTGTGCCATGGAGGTTTAATTTTTGGTTCTTGATTACTCACTTCAAGTGACCTGATAAGTTTAGCCTAGATGATTTTTTTCAATACAAACTCAAGAGATTCCTCTAAAGGAGTGAATTTCCTTCTAGGAGCATTGTTTTTCCTAGGTGGTCTTCTACCACCTCGATTATTTTAAGGATTATTTTCTGCCATTTGTAGGGTAGGTTGAACATTTTGAACTATTTTTGCATCTACCGCACCATCATTTACAATGTTCTTTTTTTTTGTCCAAATTTTTGGCTTGTCTTTAGATGTTGAAGGTTTATCCTTATGATCTTTAGAATTTTTCACAAGACCTTCATCAATGAGAGCTCTTTCAATTTCCATTCCATTTTCAATTATCTCATCAAAGGTACTTGCACACTGAATTCTTAAGTGAAAGGTCAATTTTTTATTTAGATTTTGGGTGAAATGTGAAGAAGTTGTTTTTCCAAAATATGATAAGAAGAATTTATTTCCATATTCCTCCACCTTTTTTAGAACGACACAAAGGATTCTCCCTCATTTTATTCTATATTACATAGATTAGTTATGGAGAACATTATATGAAAAATGTGTAATTAATTTATCTACCAACTCGTGAAATGTATTGATCCCATGAGGTAAATATGAAAACCAATCAATAGCTTGACCTCTTAAGCTTCTAGGAAGAGGAAAATTATATAGGTATCATTATAAGACACCTCAAGATAAGTTATGTGAAACTCCCTTATGTATTCTCTTGGATCATCATTTCCCTTGTATTTGTCAAATCTAGGCATTTCAATTTTTTGAGGAAAAGGTATCATGTTTAAATATTTATCAAAAGAATAGGGATATATGTCTTCCAATGTATAACTCTTCTTAGTGTTAATGTTTCCCATTTCTATGTTCGTCATCTTTTGTTGTAAATCTTGAATTTTTTGAACCAAGTCATGTATAGATGTTAATGGAGGTGTACTTGTAGTAATGTAATATTGTTGTTGATGTTGATTTAAAGGAATGTGACATTGTTGAGGTTCACTTGGTTGGATGAAATGTTGTGGTGGGTGACTTGGTGAAATGTAATGTTATTTTGGTCGACTTGGTCGAATGGTAATTTTGCATGTTTAAGGTACCCATGTTTAAATAAGATCCAACAAAGGTAGGTGATTTTTTTGGTGTAAATTGATATCAAGAAGTGTATCTCGATACGTCTTCCATTTAAACTTTGATGTGTTATGTGGAAGTGATGGTGAATATGTGAAAGCATTGGCCAAATTTGGTGTTGGTGTTTGAATTGGATTTGGTTGACTTTTTTCTAGCCTCATTTTAGGATTAGTGAGGTATACATCCTTGATAATATTAGCGGGTGTTTTAACACCTTTTTGAGCCAACACTTGAAGGTAGTTATCATGATTTTTCTCAAATAACATCTCCATAATTTTCATTGCTCTAGGGTCTTATTGAAATTATAGAAGATCTTCAGATGTAGGACCTTGATCATCCTCTATATAAGTAATCCTTAAAGGCTCAACAAAACTTCAAGAGCAAGATATAGGGACCTAATGAGATTCACTATCTCAGAGCAAGATACAATATGATTTTTAGAGAGAATTACAATTATTTCTAACGCAACACTCTATTGACTAAGTTGTTATAGCACAATTGATATTTCCTTTCACACACTTTAGAACTATCATTGTTTGATATTCAATATAATTCGCACACACACTTCTTCGCACTTGTGAAATTCTCCACCATATTGCATCTAAAATGATCTTACATTTATATCCACCGCAGCACTTCAAAACTTTAATTAGGTCAACCGAGAAGAGGATAAAAAAATGAATTCAATTGGTCAACTACCAAAAAATGATGTGGTCCTATTTAAAAGATAGAGAGGAACAAAAAAATATTAGCATTTCTTCCAATGTGATCCAAAAAAAATTGCATGCAAGCACACATCAACCTAAGTTGGCATCAAGGAAACATGTGAATGAAACATTGAAGCACATAACCAGTCGGCCCATGAACATACTTCTTATGAATTAAATTGATGTGGTCCTAAGAAGGATAGGTTGGGACCCAAATCTATCATAACACATCTTCCATTTTTGGTGCAGCCCCCAAGCACATGGCACAAGCAAAGGAACAAGCCCTATCGGCCAAATATCTATAAATAACCCATAAAGCCAGTTCAAGACAAATTGTGGCACCAAACTATCCAATTATAAATGTGTGGATCACATGGGGATATTCCTTGAACATCCAACAACACTTCCATACACTTCTTTTATATTTTCAAGCCATCAAAAGCCACTGCAAATCAAACAGGTACAAAATACTTTATTCAGGAAGCACAAATACATAGCTAGATGATGTAGCATTAGTACAACAACTTGCAAACCACTTCAACACATGGTATTGGAACTGAGCCATTGCACGGACATTGAGAGAAAATTCACCAAGCAGTGGGAATAGAGACATCAATGCGGAGCATTTCTCAGACCAGTCTGGACAACCAACAACACTACCAACCTTCTGTAATTCACAGAGATCTCCTTGGAAACATAGGTGACCTAGAAAGATAGGAGTACAACATCCACAAAAAACTAAAATTGAATATAAAATCACAAGACTAAAGAATCAACAACAAAGGAATGTGGAGCATTCTCCCATACAAACTTCAAAGCAGCTTCTTGGACCATAAACACTTAAGCAACTTGCAGAAGCTAGAACTTCCTTTCAACAACACATACTTCATCAAAAACATAAAAAGAGAGCATAAGACATAATATAGACCTTCAGCAACATATCTCCACTATCATTCATGCTTCTAATACTCATCTTAATACTTATAATCCTCATCTAAATATATCATTTTTGAAATAAACTATGTTGACAGTAATAATGCATTATATGAATTTCATAAACACTTCTTTGATCAACCATGAACTTCAACAATTATTCTTTGATAAGGCATGACATCAACCATGAACTTCAGCAATTCTTCTTTGATAAGGCATGACATCCAACCATGAAATTCATCACCAATTTTAGCCCAACCTGAATATAACAATGACAACCAATAGCAAAGACTAACGACTTAATTCTCAAGTGTTGACATCAATGACAACCAACAATGAGTGTTGACATCAATGACAACAACTGCCAATTATCTCCTTAGTGTTGGCATTAATGAAAAAAACTATCAACAATCTCCTTAGTTTTGACATCAATGACAACAACTACCAATAATCTCTCCCTTTTGCATTGATGGAAACACACACTACTCACTCACCCCCTTTGACATCAAGTACAAAGGACCATATATGTCTGTATAAAGCAACAACATTTGTTCTAACTTTAGGGACAAAAGTAAAAAGGATCTTCTATTGAATCAGCAACACATACTCCCCTTTGACTGAAAACATTTTTTACAATTGTAGCAAACTCGCCCTTACTACCAAATCCCCATGAGCAGTAGCATACATCAATCCAAGAAAAAATATATGACATGAATTTATCCCCCTAGACAGATGCACCATTTATGCATCTAGTTAGAACAAGGAGGGGCAATTACCCATAACTTCTATCGGAGATATTCAAAAGTATCCTTTGAAAGTGCCTTAGTGAAAATATATGCAATCCAGTCCTTCCAAAGAGGATCCAATCTTGACAGAAGCAAAAATAATTTAGAAGTCCTCCATTTGCAAGACGGCATGCTCCTTCCTAGTTCAATCAACCCTTTCAATGTTACTATTTTTGTTGCAATATTTTTTGGGACATAAGGCAAAATACTATAGAAGTGGCTTTTCTAAGCCACCAGTTGCATGGAATTGAAACTCAAACAAAAATGGTTGTCCTTGCTCATATTTGAGACCACAAAACCTCATCAGAATATGTGAGGAAAATAGATGTAAAGCATGAGGGTTCTAGTATAAAAAAGGTATGAAATGACCTAGTATACAAAGGATGAATTTCCATGCTAGAATTTATTCCAACACACAAGGTAGTAGTTGCATAGTAACATTAAAAGAACGTCCCACAAACACAATATACAAGATAAAGGAAATTCCCCACTATACACCAGTCAAAACACACCAAGATATAGAAATATTTAGGTGGCCTAAAGTAGGTGTAGTCATGGGTCAAAAGATAAATCAAATAAAATATTCAATGATAAACATTTCATATAGCTAATATATCTCTTACCAAAAATAGGATAATGTGATGATTAGGATTATGCTAGACTCGAGACTCGGGCATCCTTATGGGTATCGATGATTGATTGGATAGATGAAGATGATGGGAAAAATGATATAAGAACCATTTAATGTTCACTATCTAGGTGCATATGTGATTTTGTGATAAGGAGTGATGTTTGTATGTAATGTTTGGTTTTTGTTCAAATTCAATTCTAGGGAGTTCCAAACTTTATTTTGGATGGGATGATGTGGGATGGTATGGTATGAGGTGATGTGTTTTTGTTTGTTTATTATAAGGTGAAGAGTTTATTATGGTATGAAGAGATGTGTAAAGATGGATGCAAATGCATGAGCCTTGAAGCCCAATGCATTGAATATTGAGTATATATAAGGCCATATCCTTGACACAATTTAGGTTCAAATTTTGTATCTAACATTGGGGAATAATGGGGAAGTGTGGGTAATGAAGGAGGATATGACAAGTGACACTGATCAATGAGAAATACAGCCATGATAGTTTTATTATGAATGAGTGGATGGGAGTTCTTTTTTTATGATATGGGAAGATAGGAGTGATTGTGGTAGGGGGGATGACATCCTAATAGATGGTGGAAAAGAGACTAATACGCATGGTTCTTGTATCTAGGTGTTCACCATGATACTTACCTAAGGGGTTAGCAAAGTGGTTTTCACCAATGGATAGATTATTTCTCTTTACTATTTCTTGTATTTTGATCGATTATTTTATTGTTTTGGATTTTTCAACAATTAGGATGTGATGATGTTGTCATCAAAGTAGAAATCTATTGGCATGGTTTATGTTCCTTGAAATATTGATGTGGATGTTGTTTCATCAAAGAGGAATGGTATCTTGTCCCAAAGAAGGAGTGAGCTAAGGTAGAAACATTAATATGCACACTACATGTGTCTTCATGTGTCTCACATAAATAAGATTAGGCATCCTCCATATCAAAGAACTGCAAGAAGTTTCCATCAAAGGTTTGTCAATATGATATATCACCAAGGGGGATGAATCGAGATGATGAATGAGTGGGGGGTGGTGAATATAATAAGCTAGGTGAAGTGGAGGTATTGTGGGGAGAGGAAGATGATGGAAACTTAGGATCAACAAGTTCGCATCTTGATGTATTGCTTTTAGAACTTTTGTAGATGCCCCCAATTATTTTGGAGGATATTGACTTATTATGATTTTGTTTGATTGTATCTTTGACTTGAATTTTTATTTTCCAATAACGTTTGATTGAGATTTTTACTAGAAGACTTTTTTTTCTTTTTTGACTTGATGTTTGATCTCTGATTGGTAAAGACATAAAATTTTGTACATGCAATGATGGGCAGGTGCATGGAAATGGGTAGCCATTTCATGGAAACCTTTCAAAAAAACTTTTGAAAATCCATAACTCAGGCGCGTTATGGCTTGTTGTGTCAAGCTTGAGGCTCGAAAACAACAAACCAATAACATGAGCGCGTTATAACGCGCTCTCGTTATTTCTTGTTAAAAGCAAAAAAAAAAGTGAAAATTTGTCATTATTATTTCGACTATTTTTTTCTTGTAGCCGCGGCCAAAACCCCCATATTTTTGCACTCACATTCTAGGAGAAGCAATTCATCAAATTTCTTCACCAACAATTTCTATTTCTTCACAACGATGGTGCCACAACGACGAGAAGGTGTGAGAGGTAAGGATTCTGTGGTTTTTGTTTTGAATTAGTTATTTTTAGGTTGAATTTGTTAGTTTTAGGTTGGATTTTATATATATTTGTTTGAATTTTTAGGAGATGCAAATCAATCTACAAACCCTCAAGATCCTCAACAAGAAGACTAGCCAAATCCTCAAGATCAAAATCAACCACAACAACAACCTTCTCCACCAATCACTCAACCCCCTCCTGGCACTCAACAAAATTTAATGAGTGAAATTGAGAACAACAAAAAACAAATTGAGGATTTGATTAGTAGGTTTAGTGATCCAAATGGTTCAACCGTAGAAAGAATGACCCTAGCAAATTTATTGAAAGATATGTTAAAAAATGTATATTCAATTAGCAAACAAATAACTGGATGGCAAGATAGGAGGCAAGCGGCTAGGGATTATTATGCAAATAAGCTATCATACAAAGATGTAAAGGATTTAAAAATTACAAAAGGTGATTTTTTCTCATTATTCACCGACCCACGCACAAATCAAAATCTTACCCTCAATGCGAAGAGGTTTCCTATCCATTGGTGCCACCACCAACAAATTAGGGACCAATTTTATGATAGGTGGTACATAGTCTCCGATTACCCACCATGCAAAAATTGTGAGGTCTCGCAATATTTCCTTAGGAAACTATACAGTGAGTTCATATTGAACAAAATCCCAAATTATTTGATATGATGGATTTCCATGGGAGAGGTGGGGGGTCAGCTTAGGATAGACCCGGTGCACAGCCAGATCCTACGCGGAAAGGTAGACGAGCTCTCGCTAGGCCACCTCGTGAGCACATTGTTATGCCTTCCGTCGTGAAGGAAAAGGCTGACATAGAGACATAGCAGGTGATCAGCACTTTGACCCAGAGTGTCATCCATCATACTAGCCCTATTCTATAGTGCCATCCAGGGGATTCTTCGAGTGGTGGCCTTTGAACACATGTTTGTCAATCTTGCAAGACTACTTGTTCATATGACCCCACCGACACTCATGAGACTGGTACACAGGTTCGTCTGTAGCTATGGAGATGGAGAGGGAAGTTGACATTTTGCATGAGGCATATGGCATTGATAGTCAGGTAAAAGTTAGTGCATGTTCATTGAATTTAATTTATTAAATTTTGATTTTTAAATGCAAGATTAACTAAAAATGTTTTATGATTTTAATAAAATTGCAGGGTCACAGTGTTGAGACTGGATACACCGGCTCCCCACCAACTTATTTCTGCAATACACCTATTGTTGGGCTATGTAACTAGTAAACAATTATAAATTTATTGCATGTTAATAGCATTGTTTTACGAATGGTAATTTAATATGCGATTTTGGATGTTGAACAGACTAATATTGGATTTTTTTATGGAACACTTCCGAGTGGCGGTGGATTTACTCAAACCTACACGAAGGTAATAGAATAAAGAGTTTAACTAATGAATGAAGTACTTAATAGATTTGTGTAGTTTATATGCACATCGTTGATTACGTTGAATATTTGTTGTTTTATTTTTAGATGTTGCAAGCCGAAACACCTATGAATGTGACAAGGGCAATGGAGATTGGTGTGTCATCTGCTATACAATCCTCAATGGCTTTGACAGGAGAGGTATGAGGCAAATTAGTAAATTTACATTTACATTTATTGTTATAGATGTTAGTTAGTGAAAAATCAAACCATTATTGATTCATGAAGTTTAATTTCTATTTGTATGGTTTATACAGGGCTTGAGCACACCTGAGCATGGGTGTGAGAATATTTCCCTCATGGAGAGAGATCATGAGATGGTGGTAAGTGATTATTTTTTCAAATATATCATTTTTATAATATAATTTCTATATATTCATGTCTTTACTTCTTATTGTAACAGTTAAAACTTCACCATGAACTAAACCCTAGGAGGAGCAGTAGGAGCACTCCTCGAGTGTAGAAAAAATGAGTGACAGACCTATTGCCATCTGATCGAAAAGGAAAGAGAAAGAATTTATTTCCAAGGCATGGAGAGCAATGACTTTTGATTCCAGAGCCCTTTGTTGTATGCCTACATGGCAGTTTTGTACATATTTTTTATTGGACATATTTGACATTGTATGCCTATATGGGATTCTCGTAAGCCTATATGGCTATTTTGTACATATATTTCATACTTATATCGACATTTATTGATGTATGACTACATGGCTATTTGGTTAATACAAAT
Source organism: Sequoiadendron giganteum (assembly GCA_007115665.2). NCBI lineage: Eukaryota > Viridiplantae > Streptophyta > Pinopsida > Cupressales > Cupressaceae > Sequoiadendron > Sequoiadendron giganteum. The sequence continues at coordinate 72,970,352 of CM021107.1, read as the reverse complement.
ATCTTTTATCGATGCCTATCCATATTTGCATTCTAAATTGATGGTTCAATAGATATCAGTTACGTGTATTCAACTGTATACTTTACAACTTACATGTATACTTTATGACTTACGTGCGTTCAAATGTATACTTTGTGGCTTACATGTTTTCATGCGTATACCTTGTATTCGTGTATATACTTTGTATTAATTTGTGTATACTATGTATTCGTGTGTATACTTTTTGAGGCTTACGTTTTTTTGAGTACTTGTGCTTCCCTTATTGACATGTACATTCTTGAATTATTCACATGTATAATTATTAATTGGTTAGCCCTAGCATTGATCATTGTTGTCCTTCATGATTTTTCTTGAATATTAATTGATTGATGCTAAACAACTTTATCTAAAAGAAAAAAACACGTTTACAATTGGTATTCCATGAAATGATTCATAAAAAGATTCCAATATGTTCTTGATGTGTCACTATCGAAAGATTTATATGTCAAATTTTTGCAATATTATTTCTTGTCTACGAAATGGACTCAGGAGAAAGTAAGTTATAATTTATAATACAAATAATAAATGGAATCAATGTTGTCCTAGACCCCCGAATAGGTCTATTTAACAAGGAAACACGCTCTCAATCACTCTTTGAATTACAAAGTACCATTAGTGATGCAGAGTGGCTCAACCAAGTTGTGATTTGACACAGCTTCTCTCAAATATGCCCACTAAGACTCCAACATTCACCTGACTCAACGATAAGAACTCTCCTATTCCTTTATGGTTTTGCACAAAACCATTGCCAAAAGAAAGCCAACTCAACCCTCTTTCAATCCATGTCAGCCTTGGGACCATACATGAAAGTTGGAGGTTGTTCCAAGTACGGGATCAACAAGTTTGTATCAAAAATCTAAAAAATAGAGAACAATGTGAATAATTCTTATTAGATATTCTCCAAAAGTTCATCAACAACCTCCATTCGAGCCTCTCAAGGCTTTACATAGTGTTTTACACCCTTCTCTAACTGATCCATGCCCTCAACTAACTAAAAACCAACTTTCAAAATAAGTAACCGTTGCATTTCAAATTTGTTGCTTTAAGCAACTTACAAATTTGCAACTTTAGACTCCTCCAACCTAGTGAGTACATCTAATGACCTCTAAACCCATAAAAATGGCTTACAAATAGCCTTATTACATCGAAAAAACTCCATTCTTTCACAATCATATACAAATTCACAAATTTTCCTTCAAAGGCTACAAAGACAACTTCTAGTGCAAGATTGAAATTTTCACATTTTTTATCACTAGACCCAAAAGTCACCCTAAAACATACCTAATGGTCTTAATTGACCTTATTCAAGACAAAGCATGCTCAAAATACCCACAACAACCTATTGAACAACTTATTCACCATCAGATAATCACTAAAACCACTGAACTAGACCTTCTTCATCAAATGGAGGAACAAGGTGCTCTGCACCAATGATCATACACTTTTTGTGTGGAATACTTAGACTTCTCAACCATCGTTTGTATTTTTCTCTTTTCCAGTGTTTTACATGCCATCATAAGCGATCAAGCCGGTTGAACACAAGTCAGATCAATTCCACGTGTTTCGGTTCGACAGAGGACCATGCCTAGCATAAACCTACCTATTGGGATGCATTGGAGCAATTAGTTTGGTCACACGAATTGCAAAACGATAGTTGCGCCACTTTGCAACTTTGCATAGCTTGAATTTGACACTTTTTCCATCAAGTGAAAATCCGTCACCACGGGAAAACCACTCTGAGATAGCCAAAACTAAGAGATATTTTTGTAGACGGGCCCAATGCAATTTTGTAGGATCAGACGAGAATTTTCTAAGCATCATGGTATCTGAGTAATAGCATGTTGAAGTTTGCAATCATTTTGCACTTTGGACCCTTAAGGGATTGATCTAGTGGAACGTAGCTCGGAGTGATTTTGTGTGTTTCAATGTGAAAGAGGACCATACCTAGCGTAAACATACCTATTCGGATGTGTTGGAACAATCCGCTTGGTCACATGAGTTGCAGAGAGAAATTTGTGCCACTTTGCAACTTTGCACAGTTTGAATTTGACACTTTTTCCATCAAGTGAAAATCCGTCGCCATGAGAAAACCACTCCGAGATAGCCAAAACCGTGAGAGGTTTCTGTAGAGGGGCCCAACGCAATCCTGTTAGATTAGATGAAAAGTTCCTAAACATCACAGTATCCAAGTAATAGCATGTTGAAGTTTGTAGACATATTGCACTTTGGACCCTTAAGGGATCGATCCAATGGAACGTAGCTCGGAGCAATTCCACATGTTTGGGTACAAAAGAGGACCATTCCTAATGTAAAAATACCTATTCAGACATGTTGGAACAATATGTTTGGTCACACGAGTTGTAGAACAAAAGTTACACCACTTTGCAACTTTGCACTGCTTACATTTTACGTTTTTTCCATCAAGTGAAAATCTGTCGCCATGGGAAAACCACTTCGAGATAGCCAAAACCAAGAGATTTTTTTTAGAGGGGCTCAATGCAATCCTATAGGATCAGACGATAAATTTCTAGGTGTCACGATATCCGAGTAATAGCATGTTGAAGTTTGCAGCCATTTTGCACTTTGGACCCTTAAGGGATCGATCCAGTGGAACGTAGATCGGAGCGATTCCGTGTGTTTCAGTGTGAAACAAGACCATTCCTAGCATAAAAATACCTATTTGGATGCGTTAGAGCAGTTAGTTTGGTCACACGAATTGCAAAACGAAAGTTGCACCACTTTGCAACTTTGCACAGCTTGAATTTGACATTCTTTCCATCAAGTGAAAATCCGCCGCCATGGGAAACCACTATGAGATAGCCAAAACCGAGAGAGGTTTTTGTAGAAGGGCTCAATGTGATCTTGTAGGATTGGATGATAAGTTTCTAAGCATCATGATATTCGAATAATAGCATGTTGAAGTTTGCAGCCATTTTGCACTTTGGACCCTTAAGGGATCGATCTGGTGGAACATAGCTCAGAGCAATTCCGCATGTTTCAGTGTGAAAGAGGACCATGCCTAGCATAAACATACCTATTCAGAAGCATTTAAATATTTCTCTTGGTCACACGAGTTGTAGAGAAAAATTTGTACCACTTTTCAACTTTGCACAGCTTGAATTTGACACTTTTTCCATCAAGTCAAAATCCGCCGCCATGGGAAAACCACTCCAAGATAGCCGAAACCAAGAGAGGTTTTTGTTGAGTGGCCCAACACAATATTGTAGGATTAGATGATAAATTTCTAAGCATCATGGTATCTGATTAATAGCATGATGAAGTTTGCAGCCATTTTGCACTTTGGACCCTTAACGGATCAATCTGGTGGAACGTAGCTCGGAGCAATTTCGCGTGTTTCAGTGCAAAAGAGGACCATTCCTAGCATAAGAATACCTATTCAGATGTGTTGGAATAGTCTGCTTGGTCACACAAGTTGCAGAACGGAAGATGCACCACTTTGCGACTTTGCACTGCTTGCATTTGATGCTTTTTCCATCAAGTGAAAATCCGCCGCCACGGGAAAACCACTCTGAGATAGCCAAAACCGAGAGAGGTTTTTGTAGAGGGCCCCAACATAATCCTATAGAATTAGACAATAATTTTTTAAGCATCACGGTATCCAAATAATAGCATGCTGAAGTTTGAAGCCATTTTGCACTTTGGACCCTTAAGGGATCGATCTGGTGGAACATAGCTCGGAGAGATTTCGCGTGTTTCGGTGTGAAACAAGACCGTGCCTAGCATAAACATACCTATTCGGATGTGTTGGAGCAGTTAGTTTGGTCGCACGATTTGCAGAACAAAAGTTTCATCACTTTTCAACTTTGCACAGCTTGAATTTGACACTTTTTTCATCAAGTGAAAATTCGCCGCCACGGGAAAACCACTCCGAGATAGCCAATACCGAGAGAGGTTTTTCTAGAGAGGCCCAATGCAATCCTGTTGGATTATATGATAAATTTCTAAGTGAAAGGGAATAATTTTTATGGGGTTTGTGTTGCTTCCCCTATAGATTTTGATGGAAAAGAGCATGAAAAATGAGGTTTCGCCCTAGGGTTTGATAAAATATTGCATGTAGAGGTTGGGTGATTGTATTTTGAGTTTGTGCAGGTGATTTTAAGAAGGTCTTATGTGGTGGCATGTTTTGGTAAGGTTTGGAACCATTCCTTTCAATAAACCCTCCTTATACTAGCATAAAATAAGGGTTTTGGTTTGGCATGGTGGAGTGAGATTGTCCTAAGACAAATTATGGATCTGAGGGTTTGGATACATGATAATTGCTAACCCAACAAGTTAAGTGGGTTCTTGAATGTTTCAAGGTATGTTCCTTCTTAAATTAGGCCTAGTTATCCTAATGAGGATAGCGAAGAAGGTCATTTTTGATGCACATGTTCCAAGATAGTCATTGTTGATTTTGAAGTATGTGTTGTAACTCAATAATACCTATCTAGATCAGTAATTTTTTTGTGAATTAATTTGATAAGATTTCCTCAAAACACCACTTGGAGCCACTCTTTTCACTTGAAAATTCATCATAAAACCCTTTAGCAAAAACTCCACCTTTGTTTCTTGAATTCCCCTGCACAAATAAACACACACACACCTAAAACATCCTAATTCGACCTTACATGCTTTTATATCACTTCTCTAATCACCTAATGACCTCTTTGAGACTTTGAATAGAATACATATGACCTTTACATGACCTTTTTCATATTGTTTACATTTCAAAATTCAACTTTTCCAAATTTGCCTATTGAAGGCATTTACAGAACAAGGTGCTATTGCACCAAACATGAACTCCAAAATTACAATATTTGAGTAAATCTCATTATGTAAGTAAATCTCATTACAATTCCTTAGGTACTTCATTCTCACAGATCTTTTACAATGTCACTCATACATTCGAGATTCTCTTTAAATGTCTACATCATAGGTGCTCATTATGAGATTAACTTCAATTGAGTAACTTGAGATTCCCTCGCTAAGATTCACATGCTCTTTTATAATGGCTTGAAATCAAAATTGAGATTTTTCAAGATCATCAAAATAAGGATGTTGCATTGCTTTTTTGGCTCAGATTCTCTTTGATGGCTCATAAATCAGCATTTTCTGCAAAAAGAGATCAATCAATTTTTAGTAGTTTACTTACAAATACGCAAAGTAAAAGAGAAAAAGAAAGAGCATCCAAAATGGAAATAAAATAAAATAGATGGAAGGAACTTACAGATAGGCATGCAGGTCTCACATCTTAGTCACTCCTAGTCATACATCTTCACTGGGAATTCTAACATACCTATTGCACACAACACCTCTCATGAATAGAGTAAGTTGAAATTTCAAATGCTCTTATAATGTCTACATCATAGCTGCTCATGATAAGGTCAACTTCAAATGAATAACTTGAAATTCCCTCACCAAGCTTTGCACACACTTTTCTAATGGCTTAAAATCATGATTGAGATTTTTCAAGATCATCAAAATAAGGATGTTGCATTGCTTTTTTGGCTAACATTCTTATGGATGGCTCATATATCTACATTTTTTGCAAGGGGACACCAATCACTGTTTAGTATGTTACTTACAAATATGCAAAGTAAAATAATATGATAGCATTGGAATCAAACAAATTAATGTGCATATAAGTATAAATTAATAAGAACCAATGTGCATATACTTACAAATTAATCCAATAAACCATCCGGATCTACTCTACTCTTTATTGTGTCAAGTATTTCCTCATGGTCAGACTCACAGACCTTCTACAAGGTCTTGTTTAAAGGTCTACCCCCATATTTGGTCAAACAAACATTCGATGCCATGACAAGGTTCGAGTAATGAAGAATCTTATGATGCGTGTCAAATTCTTGAAATAGCCAATGTTTAACACTCGAATGTGGGTACCTTATAAGCCATGTTCTAGTAACCACAACTGAGCCTATAGGGTATTTGATGTTTTCTCCATCTATAACTGGGGCCTCCAATTTATTTTTGGCCTCACCACAATGACACAAGTAATAGTTTGTTCCCTCTTCATTGTCTTCATTTGCAATAACTGCATAAACATGCCCTCCATTGATATGTGTAGAAAAAATCTTGAAATTTATCAACATTACAAGTACAGTACAAAGTAATATAACGATATGGAATTACAGCAACTAAGCAAGTAGATATATCACCTGGTTGAACTAGATTTGATACATGGTCAAAGTCGACTGATGATTCCATCTATGTCAGTTCCAATGTTGTCAGAGGATGATACGTGTGAAGTGGGCTAAAATAGCTTGTCGACCATTTTTCAACCCACTCCCCTAACTCATAGTCATTCCAGGCTTGCATTGTACATGGAGAACAAAATCATTCCATCTTTCGTGTATCGATACCCCATGAACCTGCATTTGAGCTAAGGAAAGAGTGTACCTCACTCGATCCTATTACTGTACAATAGTCTTCATATGGTGCAATGTTAGTATCATCCATCAACCAAAAAAATCTACGAACTAAAGATGTACCTTCATTACCTAAACCCATCGAAGCATTACACCACTCGATAATTGATTTTGCATCTGTCAACTTTGCATTGTCTTATACTTTAACTCTTCTCGTGCTAATGCTCTTTTCACACATGCTCCTGCACCATCATGCTCCCCCTTTCCATGTCTAGCCTCACAAAAGTTCCACATATGTTGAACACCTATAATGACATGCATTCTGCATAACCAGTAGAACATGCACGAGTTCTTGAACTATGTTGCACAGTTATTAGACCATATTATATGTCAATCATATTCTATGCCCTTCTGAGCCAAACCACTGTAGCACATCTGGAAGCAACCTTGCACGAACTCTAGAGAATGTGTGCGATCATCATTAATGTAAAAGTGGTACTCCCTCAATACCTTCCTTTGGTCATATGTACTATCAGATGCATGAATGAATGTTATGTGCACAAATATCAAAACCTGTGTGGAGTTGTAATACTATGACTACACCTCATGTTGTGGCTGTAGTGTAGTTCTCCGCAAAGTCAACCACGGATACTATGCTTCCAATTGGAAAGGAGTCCTTGCATAGCTTGAATTGTGTTTCCAACCAGTGGGCTCTATGGGTATGCATTGCATACTCAGATAGTATATTGTCACGAAACATGGACATAAACTAGTACATTGGAATCTTCTCAATAACCAAATCACACATTTTTTTCTTGAGACCCATCTTTTGTAGCATATGCCACTATTTTATACTTCCCAAACTCTACTATTTTATGTCCCACCTCATCTGTGCTTTCAATATGTTGACATACTAGCATACGCTGGAAGCCACCACAACGCTCACATGAACCATCCAAGCATGTTGTCCTAGAGAATATTTGGCCATCCTCTATTTCACATAAAATTTTGATAAGAACTCTCTTCAAGATTTTGGTGGGGTTTCTATGCCACAATCCTACAAAACATCGTTAGTATGCAAATCTACACATATAGAATGAAAAAAATCATAATGGTTAGAAAATTCAATATGTAGTCTACAAAAACAAGTAGTGCGTGTGTGATTTATATTGACATAAAAAGGTTTAAGAATTTCAAAAAATATTTGAGAAATACTAATTTGACAATAATCATTTTCAAATTTTCAAAAAAATTGGGTTTGAGTCATATCCAAAAAATGCTTTGGATGTGGCTCACGATTCCGACTATCAATTCTCCTTCTTACCACATCCCTTTGATTCGGAGATGGCCTTGTGTTATTCTTCCAATACTCTTCGATTAGTGTTCTCAAGGCTTCGACAACTTCTTTATCTTTTCGTGACAGTCTCCCCGAGAATGCCCATAATTCATTTGAATCATTGCCCTCAATTCTTTGCCTCCTTTGAATGGCTCTTGATAAAAAAAATCTAATAATTCTCGTTTTTTCACTCATCTTTCTAATGAGATGAGCTCTCTTTGTTTGGCAGCTTACCAAAGTCGATGTAATGACACGTCGGGTGACATTACTATCCTTTGAGTGTGAGGTCTTACCCACACTCTCATAAGCATCCATTAGATTCTTCACAATAGTGTCTTCACTCGATGCATTTGATTTTCTCAACCCAAGAGTCTTCATGATGTTCCTATACTTTACACCCCGCATCATTTCAACAAATAGTTGACATCTTGCAGTCTCATTTAGCCTTTCAAATAATCGTTCCCAAATATTATCAACATATCTTCTACAAGTGCGTGTTGAAATCTTACCTTCCATGTGCTGCAAAATATCATCATCAATATTAATCAAATACTTTGGCTTTCTACGCAAAATTCTAGGTGGTGTTCTCCTAGGTACATACATCTCAACATTAGGAATTTCATCAATATTTAATTTAGGTGGGCTAGATTGCGTACCTTCGATCGAGGGTGGATAAGAAGACATACCTTGAGGTTCACATGGGGATGATGGCATACCTTCTTCATCAAATCCGAGTGATGATGTACTCTCAACTTGAGATGTGTTGGATGGTATCCAACAATATTCACTTGAGGTAGATGGTGTCCCTCCATATTCACTTGCAGTAGATGGTGTTCGTCCATATTCACTTGTGCTAGATGGTGCCCCTCCATATTCATTTGTGCTTAATGGTGTCCCTTCATATTCACTTTTCATAGAGGGTGTGTCTCCAACTACGGTATCTGAATCTGTCTTACGACAATGCTTTCGCATTCGTGCCTTTTGTGCTACCAATTCTCGTTCTCTTTTTGATGATTGAGGTTCCTCTTCAATTGGCTTGTTTTCGTCAATCGTTTCCAATTTATTATTTTCATGATATGCCGCCACCCGAACTCTCTCCTTTTCTTTGAAGGTTTCATTCTCTTCGTCTATTATTTTCCTCTTTGTCTTTTTCTTCGGCATGGTGGATAATTTTATTTGTACCATGGTAATGAGATGAATATTAGTTCCTAAAAAATGTATCCATTCAAGTTTATTGAAGAATATATGTCATTCAAGGCTTCATTTAAATAATACTTACAATCATCCTGTACAAAATTTAACCTAGAATAGACAAATGTGACATGATTTTTTTCAATCCAGAATGCCTTAAAGAAAAGTGGTAACGTGGCATGCCATGATTGCAAGATAGGCTCAAAATGGAAGCGTGGAAATTTGCAAAAAATTGTAATTTTTGGCAAAGTTGTGAAGAGGTAAGTTAGTTAAGAAGTTACAAAAATAGTTAGATACATTGGGGGAGTTTATTTTGAAGGGAAATAAGATAAATATCATGTAAGTTACAATCATAATGAGTGTAATGGCATTGTGAGTGTTTGATAAGTTTGTGGTGCAAGAGCACCTTGACAATCTATGCTTCCATTTTGGGTATCTCCATGTTTTAGAGGGTGATTAAAGACATTTTCCATGTATTGGAATCATTATGAGGTTTAATGTTTAAGTCCTATGTGTATTTTGTAAAGTTGTCACTATTTGCAAAAGTTGCACAAATACAAAATTGTGAAAAGTTACAAAAACTATGAAATAGGGAACGTGAAAGGTCATATGGGCTTATTTTCTCTTGGAGTAACTTGGAAGTTGATAAGACATGTATTTAATTTTTTTATAAGGCCTCATGTACATTTGGAAATTTGCGGGTGATTGAATATCTGATTTTGAATGAATAAACACACTGTTTTTCTGTATTTTCTTCAGAATTTCACTATTTTAGGCTCTTGTACAAATTTGTACGGGAAGGAATGCTTGTTTGGATGTTTTTAAGTGTTTTCACACTCAATAACCTCCCACATAAAAAAAATTTCATGCATTTTTCTTAAAATTTGAGTCAGATATTGCAATTTTTCTCTAAAATTGTCAAACCCTCTATTAGGGTAAACAGTGAACTTGAGAAATTGTGTTTCTCCCATTCTACTTGATTAAAGTTCTCAATTTTGGTGTAAAAAATCCTTGTGGAATGTAATTTAATATTTCAAAGGTTATCAATCATATGGTGAGGACAAAGGTGTGAAGAAAATATTTTTTCTTGACTGTAAAACTGTGTTCAAACTGGTAAAATAGGGAATTGTGAAGCTTAGAGCTTAGGGTTTATGGAAATGTGTTTGGAAATGAAATTCTAATGGATTTATAAGATTTTTCAGGTAAAATTAAATGTATTTGATTTATTGGTTATGAGGTTTTGGTGTTGGGGGTAGCAAAACCAATAACCCCTTGTTTGCACTAAGGCTTAGTTAGGCTTATTCTCAGATTGAAACAACTAGTTTACAAGCATTTTCTCTAAAGGACTTAATATCCATCTTGTAATATGTTTTGTATGAGGGAAATGGGTGTCCAAAATGAGTATCACAGTCTGAAGTGTTTGCATGGTTTGGGAGATACATGTGACAGTTTGCATATGCTTGGCTACTAGTAATGTGGACAATCAACAAAGGAACTGAGTTTGTGTGTAAGGTCAGACTTCTGAAGAAAAAAAAAATTTGTTGTACTAACTAAAACAAATATTTCTTAAGAAAATAATGGTTTGGTTGTGCCTTAAGAATTATAGTTTGTGTTTGTAAATAATGGTGCCATTATGGAAGATTTAAGACAGCTTGTGAATGACATAATCATTGGTTGATGTTTTGAGGAACCTAGTTGATTGTAATCAGTTATTTTCAAGATTTTCAAGGTGTTTTTAAGGTCCAACCTATAACCACCTGTTAACTACCAACCTATAACCACCCTATAACCAACCTATAATCACCTGTTAACTACCAAGACCTTCATTTGTCTTAAAAATTGCTAACATTGACAACTTTTGCTAAATAAGCAACATTATGCAACTTTTTTGTCCAAGACACCTAAGACCACTCGAACACCTTTATTTCATCCCTAATCCAACTTATAGACTCTTTTCTTGAACTTCCATTTACAATTCGAATAATTTTCCTTCAAAGATTATATGGCAAAATTGACAATTTTTTGAAGCAAGAGTGCATACTTGCACATTTGATCACCAAACTCACAAAATCCCTAAATACATGAAAGATTGATCTATTTAGACCTTATTTTCAATAAAATCTATGAAAAAGCATCTAAAATCTCTTGAACTCACCCAAATACCTTAAGACGTATTGTCACCAAAGTATATTTTGAAACATGGTTGTAGGTGCCCCTGCACCACGGGTTTCGAATACTACAAGGGGAAGCATGCTCAAAGGATAAATTTTGGTGAGATATTTGGAATGTGTATTTGGTTTATTTCAATCAATAACATGCTTATTATAGTGTCTTGGATGTCTAGATAAAGGTTGGTAGTTACCTTCCATGATTTTTTATTATTTTTTCATGTAAGTTGCACCATTGAGTTCTTGAATTAGTGAATCATGAACGAATTGAATGGTTATGAGTTTCTAATCAGCTTTATGCTATGTTACAATAAATTTTATGATGGTTAATCTATTTTTTGAGTCTGACAAAGAGTTGAAAGCAAGTTCTAATGTTTTGTGGAAATATGAAATCAAGTGAAATTGAAGTACCCTTGATGATTTGTGGATCCTGGTAGATGCTTTGCATCAAGTTTAAAATGGTAATTGGCAAGTGTATATAATTGTGTAATTTAAAATATGTATTGACAACGTAAGGTTATAATGACAAAAAAAAATGAAAGCAAGCCATAATAAAGTGAAATAAAATGTGTAAAGACTTCACATACCTAAAAAACTAGACTTTCAAAATGGAGTTCAACCCAATTATGTAGCCTTAGCTTCTTCTTTCTTCAAACTCCACAACAATTTGACTTGTTCAAAAGCTTTTTCCCCTTCAAGCTTCAATTGTATATCAGTTTTCAATGGAATTCAAACTTCAATTGATATTATATCTTTCAACGTGGAAACTCTGCTATTTCATGCAAAGGTGGTAGAAAGATCATGGAAAAGGTGATGGAATGTGAAAAATATGTTTGCACACTTCACAACATCATCAAAAAGCTACTTTTTATCGGAGCACGTGCAGAACCAAGAGATTATGCAGACTATTGGCCTTGACATCATGGGTATATTGATTTTTTTTACCATTTTTAGTGGAATAAAAAATGCACTCGCGTTATAACGCGAACGAGTTATTTATTCCTAAAACGATAACATCTCTACATCTTCAAAACATGCAGGCATTATATGAAATATGGTTTTCTTAATATATTTGTTTTATCCCTCTTTGTATATACCCTCTATCCTAATTATATATCTCTCCCCTGCACCCTTATAGTAGAGGAGATAGAGGTGAGTGTGTGTGTGTTTCTGAGAGAGATAGAGAGGTGGAGGGAGAGGGAGAGTGGGAGAGAAAGAGGGAGAGGGAGGGAGGGAGGGAGGGAGGGAGGGAGGGAGGGATGGGAGATAGATAGGGATGGAGAGAGGGGGAGAGGTGGAGAGGGGGAGAAAGAGAGAGTGGGAGAGTGAGAGAAGAAGAGAGTGGGAGAAAGATAGAGTGGGAGGGAGAGAGGGTGAGAGTGGTAGAAAGAGAGAGTGGGAGAAAAGAGGAGAGAGGGAGGAGGAGTGGGAGAGAAAGAGAGAGAGAGAGAGGGAGAGAGGAGGAGAGAAAGTGATAGTGGGAGAGATGGAAAATATAGAGAGGAGGAGGAGTGGGAGAAAGAGAGTGGGAGAAAGGGGAGAGGGAGGGAGGAAGAGGGAGAGGGTTAGAAATAGATAGTGGGAGAGATGGAGATAGATAGGGAGGGAGAGAGGGGGATACTAGGAGAAAGAGATATTGGGAGAGAAAGAGGGAGAGGGAGAGTGGGAGAGAAAGAAAGAGTGGGAGAGAAAGAGAGAGTGGGAGAGAGAGAGGGAGGGAGAGGGAGTGGGAGAGAAAGAGGGGGAGAGGGAGGGAGTGGGAGTGGGAGAGAAAGA
>CM021107.1:72770219-72957353 GCA_007115665.2 Sequoiadendron giganteum | reverse complement strand
AGGGAGTGGGAGAGAAAGAGGGAGAGCAGGAGGGAGAGGGAGAGGGGGAGAAAGAGATAGTGGGAGAGATGGAGATAGAGAGGGAGGGAGTGAGGGGAAGAGTGGGAGAAAGAGAGAGTGGGAGAGAGTGGGAGAGTGGGAGAAAGAGAGAGTGGGAGAAGGGGAGAAGGGGAGAGTGGGAGAAATATAGAGTGGGATGGAGAGAGAGGGAGAGTAGGAGAAAGAGAGAGTGGGAGATAAAGAGGGATAGAGAGGGATAGACAGACAGAGAGGGATAGGGGAGAAAGAGATAGTGGGAGAGATGGAGATATAGAGGGAGGGAGAGATGGACTAAGAGAGAGATAGAGGGTAGAGGGTTAGGAGTTAAGGGTTTAAATGGTTAAGAGATAGTGGGAGAGATGGATACCCCTATACCCTCTTAATCCCTCAACCCTCAACCCTCAACCCTCAACCCTCAACCCCTAATCCCTCAACCCCTATATCCTCTTAATACCTCAACCCTCAACCCTTAAACCCTAATCCCTCAACCCCTATACCCTCTTAATCCCTCAACCTTCAACCTTTAAACCGTAATCCCTCAGCCCCTATACCCTCTTAATTCCTCAACCTTCAACCCTCATCCCTCAACCCTTAACCCTCAACCCTTCAACCCTTCAACCCTTCAACCCTCAACCCTTCAACCTTAATCCCTCAACCCCTATACCCTCTTAATCCCTCAACCCTCAACCCTCAACCCTCAACCCTTAAACCCTAATCCCTCAACCGCTATACCCTCTTAATCCCTCAACCCTCAACCCTTAAAACCTAATCCCTCAGCCCTATACCTCTTAATCCCTCGGCCTTGCCCTCTTAATCCCTCAACCCTCAACACTTAAACCTAATCCCTCAGCCCCTATACCCTCTTAATCCCTCAACCCTCAACCCTCAACCCTTAAACCCTAATCCCTCAACCCCCATACCCTCTTAATCCCTCAGCCCTCAGCCCTCAGCCCTTAAACCCTAATCCCTCAACTCCCATACCTTCTTAATCCCTCAACCCTCAACCCTTAAACCCTAATCCCTCAACCCCCCTAAACCCCTTGAAGCCCTAACCCGTAAGCCCTCCCCCTCTCTCAGCCCTAATCCCCCAACCCTTAAAGCACTTAGTAAAATCTCTGCCTAATCCCTCAACACTCCTTGACCCTTAAACTACAGACCCTTAAGCCATAAACACTCAACCCTAAACCCTCGACCCTCGACCCTCAACACTTAAACCCTAAACTCTTAAACCCTCTACCCTCTACCCTCTACCCTCTACCCTCTACCCTCTACCCTAAACCCTAATCCCTCAACCCTTACACCGTTAAATCCAAGAAAACTCTCTACCCTAATCCCTAAACCCTCAACCCTTAATCTCTCAACCCCTATAACATCTACCCTATATATTGGACCCTCAACCCTAATCCCTCGACATTATACCCTATACCCTCAACCCTCAACCCTAAACCTTAAACCCTCAATCTTCAACCCTCAACCCTTAAACCATCTACCCTCTACCCTCTACCCTCTACCCTCTACCCTCTACCCTCTACATTAAACCCTCAACCCTCAATTCTCAACCCTCAACCCTTAATCCCTCAACCCTCAATCTTTAAACCCTAAACCCTCTACCCCTTACATTGGACCCTGAACCTAATCTTTCAACCATATACCCTCAAACCTATACCCTAAACCCTCTACCCTCAACCAAGTAAACCCTTAACCCTGAACCCTTCAACCCTAAACCCTTAAACCTTCTACCCTATACCCTCAACCAAACACCCTCTACCATCGACCCTATTCCCTCAGCCCTCAAACCTTAAACCCTAATACCCTAGAAACCATCAACCCTATAGGTCCTCCACCCTAATCCCTCAACCCCTATCACTTTCTCTCTATCTATACATCTCACCTCTCCCTCCCTCATACCCTCTCTAATTGTCTCTATCTACCGTCTCCCTCTTTCTACGTACCTCTCGTTCAATCAATCCTTTTCACCCTCTCTCGCTCCCTCTATCCATCTCTCTTTATGTCCCTCCCACTTTATCCCACTCCCTCTCTCTCTGTCTCTCTCATGTCTCTCCCTCCCACCCCCTCTCTCTCAGGTCTCTCCCTCTAGAAACCTACCTAGGTAACTCTCTCTCTATCTCTCTCCCCTCTCTCTATCTATCCCTCCCACCCTACCTAGATAAGTCCCTGTCACTCCACCCCCCTCTTTCTCTACCTATATCAGGTCACTCTCTCCCACACCCTCTCCCTCTCTCTCCTACTCCCTCTCTCTCACACTCCTTCTCACTATCTATCTCTCAAGTCTCTCCCTCTCACCCCCCTCACACTCTCAAGTCTCTCCCTTTGGCACCCTACCTACATAACTCTCTCTTTCTCTTCGTCTCTCTCTCCCCCCCTCTCCCTCTCCCTCTCTCTCAATTCTATCTCCCACACCCCATCTCTCTCTCTCTCTCCCTCCCTCTATCCCTCCCACCCTACCTAGCTAAGTCCCTCTCACTCCAACCCCTTCTCTCCCACTCCCTCTCTCTTAAACACTCACTTCCAACCCCTCTCCATCTCTCCAGACTCCCTCTCTCTCTAAATTCTCCCTCCCTCTAAAGACATACGTAAATACATCCATACAAGCATAATAAATTTGTACATATAATCCTACATCCATACAAGCATACATACATAATGTGTAGATACAATCTTACATACATACAGGCATACATACAATATATATGCATTAATACATACAGGCATACGTACATACATACAAGCATACATACATGCATACATACATGGCATACAAGCATACATGTACATAAAAACATACAAATATATCAGCATACATTCAATGTATTGGCATTTAACCTAAAGGAGGACATAACGCAAGCGCATTATAACACGCTCATGTTATGTCTTAGTTGACATGTTCTCTGCAGAAGCAAAAACCATGTCAAAACTGAGATATAACGCGAGCACATTATAGCACGCTCGCGTTATATCTTTATTTGGGAATTCCTGAGCCTTAGGCTTGGTATTTTCCTTGGAATACCAACCCAAAGGCTTGGAGGGCATTCCCAACAACCAGAGACGTGTTTTTAAAAAATCTACCATATTTCACATAATCGAGTTCATGCTCACCGTCAGGATTGCACGTGGTTCAATATCAAAAAAATCGAACACATGGGTAATGTTGGGTTCTCTCTTAGCTATCTAATGGTGTAATTTTTTTCACTTTCTAAAAATGTTAAGACTTTCATCCATAATTTATTTTATGTGTCTGTCTTTTTTTTGCCAAAAAGCAATGTATGATATTTTTTTCATTATAAATTAACCATTCATCGAATTTTCAAATAAATTACATTTTTAGAAACTAGACTCCATTCTACAAATTTGAAAAAAAAAAAGTAAAAAAAATTCAATTAGTTTCCAAAATTTGTAGGTGTAGCACGGCCAAAATTTTGTTTTTCAGGAAATGTCCACTTCAAAAATTAGTAAAAAACCAAATATTCCTTAAACAATTATCAGAAAAATCTTGCATCAACTACATACTGTTAGCTAACTTCTGACCATTACGATTTTAAAAATACTAAAAAAAAGTTCATCGTACGAGGGTCATACAAGAGTTGCTATGTTTTTTTTTTGTAACAAAAACAACACCAATTTGTGTACGTCCCTCTTTTGAACCCCTTAATCTCAACCATTTTAAAAATAAATTAGTAGTTTAGAAAGTAGACTTGGAGCACTTCGATCCTTTTTTTTTTTCCATCTCAAAATTTTAAGTGTAACTATCCTCAATTTCACGTCCAAGGTCAGTATTTCCCGATTTCAAAAAAAAGTTGTTCACTTAAGTCCCCTTTTTGGGAACCATCTTGGTGCACTTACCCTGATAGCCTTGTTACTTTGAGAAATAATAGGTGACACTTTTTGATCCAAGTCTAGAAGGTTGGTGTAAGTGAGGAAATTGGATGAGATGGTGAGGATATGTGAATCTTGGAAGAGGTCGGTGATATGTTTGATGGAGTTATTGTGGGTATCTTGATTAGTACTATTAATATCAAAGGATGTTTGTACTACTTTATTGGGGTCGAAATTAGGCTTACTAGGCATAGTATTAGGTGGTTCATACCATAACCCTTGATTTTTAGCACTGTGCATTGACTTCAATGGTTCTGATATTTCATGTTCTTATTTTCCAAGACCTTTTCCTTCGTATCCCATACTTTTGCATATGTGGAAAATTTTAGGATAAATATCAGTTAGTGGATCAAGTTTAGACTTTTTCTCTTCATTTTCTTCATCTTTATATAATCAAGATCAAATATCCTCTTCAATAATTTCTTTGTCCATTGCATGCCCTAACGTTGGAAGGGAGTGGGTGCACCTCATATTGTAGTTTTTTATTATGGTATCAATGGCTTAGGTTGACCATAAGTTTTATGAGATAGGAGGAGTTGTCCTATGTGGAAAGAGTAATGTAATTCATACTCTCTGCATCCAATATCTTTGATTTTAGCCTTGATCTTTGGGACGGAGTCAGAATTGGAGGAGGTCGATAGTGAGGAAGGATCAATGTGTGAGGAAGAATATGCTTCAATATTGATTGAACAATGTTATAAAGGGTCATGACTTCTTTCCAAGGATTTAAAATATTGGAATGGTTTTTGGTCAACAAGTACCATCACTTCAACTCCATTATGTGGGAACTTGATGCATTGGTGATACATAGATGGGACAGACTGCATAGCATGGATCCATGGACGACCAAGAAGGATGTTGTATGGGAGATCAAGGTCTAAAATTGGACATGTATTTTCCATAGTGAGTGATCCAAACTAGATGAGTAACTTTATGGCACCTTTAGATTCACTCTCAAGGTCATCATAGGAATTGATGGTAATATTATTTTGAGGATCAACAGAATCATGAGAATATCCCGATTATTTTATCATATTCAAGGTACAAATATTAAGTCTTGATCCACCATCTATTAGGACATTCTTGATTGTGGTTTTATGGATAAGGGCTTCAATATGAAGTGGTTTGTTGTGACATGCATTGATGGAAGGAAAATATTTAGTGGTGAACATGAGATATTATGGAGATTATATATGCCCTCTCATAGCATGGAATTAATCAATATTAATATCATTAGGGACATAATATTCTTGAAGGGATTTTTTGAGGAGCTCTTTCTACATGGGAGCGGTTTGAAATAGCTAAGGAATGGATATTTGTGCTAGAATTTTTCTTAATTTTTCAAGGAGTTTATAACTTTTTATATATGAGGAGGAGGATAAGGCTCCTTGGATGATGAATCGGCCACAGTGGGTAGTGACGGCACAATTAGATGATTTTATGGTTACAATGGCTACTTGGGTAGGACTTTGTTCAATGCGACCAATAATAGAATCAAATGAGATATTATTGTTATAGGTATAGAGGTCCACATTATAGAATGGAATTTTTACCATCATTATGCATAGAAAAAGGTTGTTTATATATGCCTAGTTGTTCATTAGGTGAATTTTGGGCTTCAATAGTGATTTCTCCATGATCAATGAGATATTGGATTGAGTTTTTGAGTCTCATGCAATTGGATGTTTTATGTACTTATGTACTTGAACCTAATGATATTCAAAAAAATCATTATCTTTAAACCATGAGGGATTAGGCATATCCTCACTAAGTTTTTTTATATCTAGAAGTTGGATCAATTTTTCTTTGACAAGTTTATGGAAGACTACCTCTATAGGTTCTCCCAATGGAGTCTATTTTTTGTCGATTAAATTGTTTAGGTTGTCTTTTGGGGATAATCACATTGTGTTGGGTAGCTTTATTATTTTTGGAAGATGCTTGCATAGATATTTGGATGTTTTGGACATATTTAGAATCATCACACCATCATTGACTATGTTTTTATTCTTGTTCCAAAATCGAGATTTGTTGCTAGGTTGATTATTGTCTTTGATCTCCTTATAAATCCTAACTAGTCATTTGGCTATAAGTTATTTTATATGGTGATTCCCTTTTCTATGATTTTTTCAAAGGATTTGGCACATTGAATATGTAAATGAAATCCCATTTCTTGATTCAATTTTTGGATAAATATGGTTATGGGTTTTTTTTAGGATTAGGCCATGCAAAGCGACTAGCAAGATGGCTCCATATTTGTAAGAAAGAGGAAAATCTTTCATCATTATTTTTTTTGTGTTACATAGGTTCATCATGGTGATTTCATGTTCAATGTTGTAGGAAAAATTTCTAACAAATCGTGTGGCTAGCTCGGAAAAGGTGGTGATGGCTCCATGAGGAAGGTGCATAAACCAATCTAGGGATTGTCCACCTAATTTTATAGGGAATAATCTCAAGAGGTATGCATAAAAATAATAAACCTCTTGTCATACTATGTAAAATTCCTTAACATGTTCCCTATGATCCCCCTTTTACTTTATATTTATCAAATTTAGGCATTTCAAAGTTTTTAGGAAAGGGGATCATGGTGATGGACTTATCAAAAGGGTAAGGACAAAGATCTTGGAATGTGTAAATTTTATTTTGATGTCCTAGTTGATGTCCCTTTAGTGTGTCATTTATTTGTTGAACATCTTGTGTCAAAGAACTTGTGATATTAGGTGGTGGTTGTTGATAAATGGAGGTTGAAGGTTGTGTGTATGAGGTTTGTAGGTTTTTATAGGTGGATGAAATTATATTTAAATTTTAGAGGGTAAGTGTTGTGTTTAAGGGGACCAATATTGAAATGTGGGGAGAAGGGATAGAAGCTTGAGGTTGTGGGATTTGGCTTGCAATGTTTTGGGTGCTTGATGGTAATTTGATACATAAGTGTGTTGTGGGTATGGGATTGGTGGTTTGAGAGGTAATAGGACTAGAATATGGAAAATGTGTGGGATCATGATGATTAGAAGTTGGGGGTTTGGAAGGATCTTGTTGTATGATTTGGTAGACATCAAATTCATGAGGTAATTTGACACCTTTCTTAGCTAGCATAAGGATGTAATGACTAGGGTGCTTCATGAGATAACAATGCATTAATTCTATTGCTTGGGTGTCTTGGGAAAATTCCTTTAACATAGATGAATCTAGGTCGTATTAATCTTGATCTTCCTCATGTATGATTTGGGATGAAAATAGGAAGGTATTCTCTAAAAATACTTGATAGACCACTTCCTCAAAGAATACATTATCAGATGATGAATTTGGTAATTCCTTTGAGGCCATGAGTTATTTCTTAGCTTGTGACCTTGTGATAGTTATACAATAAATACACCTAGGAATTATGGGACTGGATGAAGTTCATTAATGATGATGGGATAAAGAGATGAAAGGTGGACCTTAGATATGAATTGGTTGGATTGAATGGTTAGATTGAAATTTTGGTGTTGGATTCAAATTGGAAGTGCTAGTGAATACCAAGAGGTGAGGATGGATACGACTTGGTGATGCTATGGAAACCAAGAGGTGAGAAGGGATATAAGACCAAATTTTTGCAAGTAAATCTAGATCCTTGACAAATGGAGATCATTTTCTTACTGAGGTTTAACAAGTACCTAAGCAATATGAGATGGAAATTTTTGAAAATAACTTGGGGTAACCAAGGTCCCAAGATAGGGTAACCAAAATGATAAGGAATAGCTTAATAAACTAATTAATATAGGCAAGCTCTCAAGCAATATACAAGCTAGTGGAAAAATTGGATAAGGATGTAGATTTGAATCTTAACAAGATTGATTTTGATTTTGGATATGGATATGGATTTGCATTAGAAGATGAGATAGGTCAATGATGATAGAGAATGGATTGGAAGATTAGATAAATCAATGATAATAGAGAGTGGATGTTTTTTGTTTGGTCTAAGGTCTAAATATGATGATGATGTTTGGTCTAAGAAAATTGATGAATATGATGAGGTGAAGGAATGATGGGGTTTTTGGTTGAATAGTATGAAAATGGCTGACGTCTTAAATGGAATGATGGTCCAATATGGATCTCCTATGTCTCATTTAGGCTTGAAAATGTCAATATTTTGTATTAGGGCTCTTAAGTGGTTAATTGTGATCAAAATTATAGAGGTGTGGATTTATGAAATAGAAGCACCACTTTGTGAGATAAAGGTAAATCAGGATGAAACAAAGATGTGGTTATGTGGTAAAATATGCACAAGTGCCTCAATAAGAAGCATAGGAACCTCAAGATGAAATAGAAGTGGTGAATGATAGTTAGGGTTGTTTTGATTTATTTTTGGAAAGAGACTAACAAGCACAAAGACACATTGGCTGAATTTAATTTCAGGGTGATTAGGATGACTAGATTTCACTTATTTTGCACCTGAATACATGCCAAAAACATGAGAATAATTACATAATTATTCAAGTAGGTGTGTATACTTAATGTGGGCCCACCAACCAAAGGCTAATTCCTCAACATTAGGGAAATTCATTTCTCTTTCAATAGTCGATAGTTAAGGATTCAATGGCACAAGGGATCACCTTTTCCCTTTTCTTTTAGGTGCTAAGACCTTGCTCAAAGATCATCTAGGTCTAATTAGGGAGATATATGGTGAGTAGATTTGAGCATGATACTATACCTTGCACCACACTAAGCAACGGTTGATGGGATGCTAAAAGAAAAGGTGTTTAGTGGATCTATGAATAGTGAGCTCATTTGATAGTTCCTGAGATCAAGGGGTCTCCCCTTCTCTCCTCACAAAACAAGTCTTGACGGACCAAGGGTCTTATGGCTTGGCTTAAACAGTGTTGACCATACTTTGAGATACAACTTTCAGTCTCCCCATTTATATACCCTTCTAGAAAACATGGTTGAGGTCGCCCTTGAGATGATGAAATCTCCAAGAAGGCCTCCTACTGGGAAAGATTTCACTAGGTGTTTTTTATCATCCAAGATCACATAAATCACAAGGGGAGAGCATAAACATGAACTAGAAAACCTTAGGTTATAACATAAAGCATAAATAAGGAAATGTCAGATTTATGTTCTCCAAAATCTCACTAAGTGTAAGGAGAGACTATATATCTACAAACCCCTCCAAACATGGAAAAAGAATTTGTTAACCCACCAATCTAACTTTAGTGCTTAGATTAGTGGGAAAAAATCTTGGACAAACAAAACCTGCACAAACCGTTAGTAATTTTGATGAATCTAAGTTCTAACAAGCATATACAAGCTACACCACTTCATTAGTTGACCAAAATATAAGTTAGAGAAAAAATCAAGTTCAAAACCCTAACATATAACAAACTGAAATAGAGGTGCAACTTTATGAAGTAGAGGCATCACTTTATGATGTAGAGGTGCCTCGGGGTGAGACATAGGCACAACTTTGTCCAATAGAGGAATCTTTCTGCACATAGGGGTTTGAAATGCATTTTTAAACATAGGCACCCTTTTGAGAGATAGAGGCACCTCATAATCAAGTATAGGTACCTTAGGATGCTACATAGGAATAGTTCTATCAAACACAAGCACCTAATCATGGAACATACGCACAAATCTAAGAAAATTTGCGCAAGATGAAATTATACCTTATTTTAAGGACCAAAAAATAATGTTTCGACCCACCAATCCTTGAAGACCTACAAAATCAGATGATACCATAGCGGAATGCACACAAATCCTCAAACAATCTCCACCCTCCTAGATTGAGTGGAAATAGTATGCACCCTAGTTCTATTTTATTTTCTTTAGATTATGATAAGATGTGAATTATTTAATGAACCAACATAACCTTCATATTATTGCAATAATGAGATGGGAAACCAAAAGCGTAAGGTTAACAAAAACTTGATTTCTTCTTTTTGATGAAGGATGAAGGCCTGTAGTTATAGCAATCTCAAAAGGAAAAATCAAGGGTTGGGATAGATTGATGATGGATGACTAAGATTGAATGAGGATTAGGGTTAGGCTTAAATATGTAGTCATGTGACAAGTGTCACATGAGGGATAAGGATGAATGGATTAAGGTAACATCTTTATGTGAATGTCTAGGATTAAGAGGTGTGACATGAATTCAATGGTTGAGATGGAAAGTTGGTTTGAATTTTACGAAGGTGTCTAGTTTCAATAAATCTAGACAAGGGGTTAGTTAGACATGTGAAAGGGACACTTGTCACATGATGGCAATTTTAGATTATGATCTATGTGAACAAGTTTAAGGGATAGAATATATGGACAAGGATAAAGGTGAATGTGAAATTAATTAAATAAAAAATAAATATTTATTTAATTAATGGGATCAAGTGGAGGGTAAAATAATTTAATAAATTTTAATTAATTAAAGGTTAGGATAAAATGGGGGAAATGATGGAATTAATCAAAAAATAATTATTTATCTAATTAATAGCTTAGCATATGGTAAAATTAGGTACGGTTGGGTAAGTTCAAATTTTCTACAAGATCTATAGAGAACTTGAGCACTATCATAGTCCAAATTGAGAATTCCTATCTCAACCCAAGGGAGTACGTGGTGAGTAACTTCGAGGTATGGTGTGCATCCCCTGCACTACACCAAGCCAAGGCTAAAACACGGGTCTCTATCTAGGCTATACAAGGCAATCTCGTGCATCCTCGATATACGTAAGGTACATGAGGCACAACCGTGAACACCATCCTATCACAAGCGTGAGTCGGGAGCCTCAACGAGGTATTGGAAACTCGGACCAACTTTGCACATCTTATCTAGGTATCACCCTAGCTTTGACGCTTCGCTAAACATGGCGTGACTGGATTGGGGTACAACTTTCGTTCTCCCCCCTTTATATACCCTACCGATAACACATGGTTGGAATCATCCCTCAAGTGATGAAATCCCAAGCAGGTCCCACTAAAGGAAGAAGATACTAGATGCTTCAGTTGGTCCCCAGACTCGTACGTAGCGCAAGGGAAAAGCTTAGACACAATAATACCTCTTGGGTAAACTTGACTGGACTAGAGAAAGTTGTGATTTCTTGTCACCCAAGATCGCCTAAAGGCGCAAGGGGAGTGGATACATCAACAACTTACTCCCAAGCACAGCAAACAATGTAAATTGACCCTTTAATTAATTCTACGTGTGCCTAGCTAGTATGGAAATCAACAGACAGACTAACTAAAGGGGTCTTCGACCGATCATCCTATAGAAAATGTGTCAGTAATTCAATACCACCAGTCTTAGATGAATGAGGACAAGTTACACATTTAGTTAGTGAAATAGGACACTCACAAACAAACAGGTTAGCTAATCAATACGAGTGATCCCACAATAGTGGTTTACAATTTTTGGCCAAACTGGACACTTAAATTATTATTTTTAACTAAATCTTCACATTCTGGCACCTATAGCAGCTAAACCGTGAGGAATTTGAAGATGATTCAAACTAGAGTCTCATCACATTTTGTCTGTAGATTCTAAAAATATTTTTTTCAATTTTTTGGAATAAGATTGCACTTCTTTTTCCATCTCCCATGAAAACTGGTTTTTTTAAGAAAACAACATTTTAAAAAAGTGACGCTCATCGTATACAACATAACTTCTTTTGTATGAAGGATAAAATTCTAATTTTTTTGAATTTAGATTTGTAACTATGATATCTAGCACTTTCATTTAGTCTCATAGTTTTTTATTGAATATTTTTTCCTTAATAGAGTTTCGAAGTCAAACCAATTGCAATTCAGACATAGGCAGATTGTATACAACATAATGTTTTCTATATGTATCGAAATTCAATTTATCTATTTTTAATGGATCAAGGACATCAATACCCAGCACGAACCTATTTTTAAAAAAAATATTTTGATAATTTTCTATTTTTCCACATGTGCAAATCAAAGAGCTTGATTTTTGGTAAAAAACCTACGTTTAATAAAACTAAAAAAACACATACATAATAAAACCAAAACATATTAAAATTATATTTGTGGGATAGCTCATTTCGAGGACTACCATAATCATTTGAAATAAATTTTAAATGAATTCATTTGATCCCCCAAAAGGTAAATCAAAAGTGATTTTTTATCAGAATTTGATAGGTGTAAAGGAGACTCATTTATAGGTATGGTTTAAAACTAGCGAGGTTCTATTCAAGGGGGTTTGATCTAAGGTGGTTTGATCAAACCCTCTTCAATTGGAATCCTTAAAATGGAACTTTAAAGGCTTAATTCATTATATTTTCTAAAAATATGTGATTTCAACAAAAAATAGTTCCTCTCAAAAATTGTAAACCAGCTTTGTGGGATCACCCATACCCGAAAATGAAATCGAATTGAATTTGTAAATCAAAAAAAATAAGTTTTGGGTTTACCTCAAATTTGCCCCTGTACAGGGAAAATTCACCTATTTACTCTGGTCAAATTCGCCCATCTATAGAGATAGGTGAATTTGCTCTCACCTATTTTTCATGAACTTTCACGAATTTTCCCCTGCTTCAAGCAAATTCACCCCTAGTTTCAAGTTCGCCCCTCTTTTCAAAAGGGTGAATTCACTATCACCTCTGTTGATTGCAGATTCACCTGTGTAACAAGCAAATTTATCTGTCAGGGAAATTTTGCCCCTGCATGTAAAATAAGAACCTACAAAAATCAAACAGCAAATGTAAAGTGCAGACCCATGGCGTGGGTCCCACCAAGCGTGCCAGAAATGTGTACAGGTGAATTTTCCTAGTCTAAATTGCAAAACAAAATGAATGCAAGCAAGGAAAAACACAAACAACACCTCAACGATTAGCCTAGTTGAACTTGAAAAAAATAAAAGACAAAGAGACTATATTACCTTGCCCAAGTTGTTGAGTTGGTTGGCCTTGTTGATCGTTTGATTTGTGTGCTCCTTTTGATGGCAAATAGCATGAAATCTAGTTCTAAAAGATCGTGGTCAGATGGAGAATGCAATGGTGCAAATGGGTATTCCAATGAGTGTACAATAGGGATGCAAAGGGTGTTGCAACAATGGAGGCTTTGGATGCTTGAATGCTTGATGGCTTGTGTGAATTGCTTGATTGAGTGATTGTTTGAGTGATGCAAATGAGGGAAAATTTCTCTTTTTAAGGGAAGTGCCCCTAAACAATGGAGGGTTAGGATGAATCCACCATGGACAAGATCAAGGGCCAGGTTGAGTTAAGAACTCACAGGCCCTCACATCTTTCCATGTGGAAAGTGAGGTGTCAAAAGAGGAGGTGAGGTGGAGGTACTACATAGTACCTTCGGAGTGGGACAAGATCTCCTCAGAAAGGAGGTCCTTGTCAACATGTGGGTGACAAGACATTTAAGGAATTAAAAATTCCTTAAAGGGCCTAAGGGGAATAAATGTAAATTTAAAATTCACATTGGGAAAAGGTTGCCTTCTTCAAAAGGAGAAAGCAATTAATAAAAGGTTAACTTGAGAGTATTCCATAAATGGCATAAGGATTAAGTTGACCTAATTAGGTGATTAGGTTGTGCAAACAAGGGATTAGACGAATTAATGACAGATTAAGGGCAAGTGGAGGGTTATGAAGGATGTGACACTAATCCTGATTAAGGGGTGTGCACATCCTAATCACGGGTTAATTAATTAACCTGGATTAGAGAAGAATTATGGAGGATGGAACAAGGAAAGAGAAATAATTAATTTAAATTCATAAAGGTAAGTGACTAAATTAAACAAATTAGAGTATTTATTTAATTTAGAGAGGAAAGGAGAATAAGTGATGAAGTATTTAATTATTTAATTAAATACCTTAAGGACTTTAGAAGAAGAGGAATATTAATTAAATAATAAATTATTTAATTAACGTAGATGAGGGATGTGGGATAGAGGAATAAAAGGGGAAGAATTTGACCTTATGGAGGGTGGTCAAATTTCAATGTCTACATTTTTCCCCTCTTCGAAATATTGTTAGAATAACAGTGTTTCAAAGAAAAATAAAATACAAATGACTCAATAGAAGAACAGACTAGAAAGAGATGCCCCGGTGCGAGAAAAGTGTTGTAGGTTGTCTAATCATAGAGAGTGAAGGAAGATGCCCCGATGTCACGGGAAAATGGACAGGATAGAGGAATGGAGGAAAATGACAAGGTATTCCCCCTCGAGAGGGCGGATGGGGAAGAAAAAGGGGCCTTAGGTGATGTCTCGATATGGAGAAATGGAGGGTACCACACGATAGAGCACGAAAAACCATGAAGAATGGCTTTTGAATGGAGGAAAACGGACAAATGGGGTGCAAATGGCGGCCCTTGGAAGAAAAGGGATGGAGGAGTTAAAAAGAGGTTAAATAAAGGGTAAAATTACCCAAAATTTAAAAGGCTAAAAAGGTGAAAAAGTTAGAAATTATAAATAGTGAACTTCAAATTCTCTATTTACCATTTGCAAACTTGGAAATTGACTTAGCAAGAGAGAGAGAAAGAGAGAGTGACGAGGATGGCTGACGGGTCAAGCGAGGATGAGGGATTCATGGATGATGAGCTCATCCATCAAAGGTGAGGAGGTGCACAATTTCTACCACAAGTGTGTGGTACCCCACCAGGTAGGATCCAAAACCCAACTTTGTGATTTTAAACTTATATGCATTTTAATTCTGAGTTTTTGGGGACAATGAGAATACGGATTCACTGCGACCGATGAATTCGCCCATCCGTACAGTGAATTTGCTCATCACTGAGGGTGATTTGGGAAAAGGTGAGTTCGCCTTGTGCAGGGGAAAATTCACTAAAGAAATGGTGATTTTGAAAGCTCCCTACACAGCCCAAGGCGAATTCGATTTCGTCGAAAAATGAGGAAAATTCACCCCAAGAAGGGAAAAAGGACATAGGGGCGAATTCGTGGGCTAGGGAGGGAGGAAGTGAATTCACCTATCAAACAGGTAAATTTAGGTACGTGCAAGAAGAAGGACAAATTTTCCTAGAAAAGAGGCAAATTTACAAGGATGAGAAAAGAAGGGGTGAATTCACCACTAAAAAGGGCGAATTCAATGGGTGGAGACAAAAGGGGCGAATTCGCTAGAAAAATGGGCGGATTCGTGATTTGAGGAGAAAGGGGCGAATTCACCTAGCAAATAGGCAAAGTCGAAAGGAAATAGGTGAATTCATCATGCATAGGGGTGAATTCATCGGAACTCGAGACAGGGAAAGAATGATATAAAAAGGGATGAAATTGATGAAAGACTAACATAATGTTATGTGTGGTCATAGAACATCGACATGCTAAGGATATGAGAGAGACATTCAATAATGTTGGAGGTGACCATCGAGGTGATGAATATTTGGGATCACGCGGCATTGGCGCAGGTGGGACTACTACATATGTTGGGGTATCCTAACATTAGAGCACATTGAGCACTATTGACAGCACTAATGGAGAGATGGAGATCGGATACCTCTACATTCCATCTCCCAATAGGGGAAATGATGGTGACACTAGAGGATATTGCGGCTACCCATCGGAGGGTACCTTGTGAGCTAGACACAGAACTAGAGGAGAGAGTGGGACAGTAGCCTATGGGTGATCTTCGGATGGGAAGATCTCCCTATCTAGGAAGAGAGCTGGACTTGGACAGGTGTCTAGGATTGCAGGTGTTTGCATTGCCACTATACCTCTATAGTTTGATTAGCGATATTTTGCTACCAGACAAGAGTGGGAGATTTTGTAGCCTCAAGATCATTGAGGTTGTTTGACATATTGTGGAGAGGAGGGAGGGGGAGTTTGTGTGGGTTGAATGCATGCTAGCACAGTTGTATCAAGACATGCATGTGGTTTTCTATAGGAGAGCCCTCAATGTTACACATGTGGCATTGCTTCAGACATGGGCCTAGGAGCACATTAGTGTGGCGAGGCCAAGGATTCTAACAGTGGGTGCATAGGATGAGATGCTACTAGCAGCATATTGGTATGGGATAGAGTACGGTTGGTGCCTACATTATTTGGGTGTGAGTGATTTAGAGGGATGGAGGAGGACATTAGATGATCTGTAGGGAGACCAGATCATATGGAAACCCTATTAGCAGTGACGGTTTATCGGATGGAGAGAGGATGAGAGGAGACATAGGGGTATTTATTTATAGTGTGCTACTTGATCGGGAGAGACCTACACATCGTCAAGCTCCACAGACCATACAAGGTGATGAGATAGTTCAAGGTGCAACAAGATATTTCATCGGGGCCTCAGAGATTTTGTCAGATTACTCGAGAGTGGCTATGGTGTGATCCGATCATGGAAAACTTTGCTAGACATATGTGGGAGGATTTGCAGTTGGTGTCGTATCCAGGGAGAGCAAGGGTCGTAGATGCAGGGACTACAGTGTGATACTCTACATGGTGGAAAGATCATAGACTAGGGTAGATCATGATGGTGCACCTGATTGTAGGGGCACTAGGCTACGGTTCAGAGGATGAGAGGAGGCTAGTAGGATGGCGACGAAGAGGTAGGAGAGAAGGTTGACAAAAATGAGGAGGTAGGGAGGATGTGGAGATGGAGGATGTAGGAGAGTAGCATCAGCCCATGAATGTGGATGGTGTACAAGTGGAGCCACTTGCGATGGTACCATATGTACCACCATTGCCCGAGGAGCTAGAAGTACTACTGATAGGAGCTCTAGCAAGACTAAGGATTGCATAATAGAGGCTCAAGGAGTCAAAGACGGATTGAGACAGATTATAGGAAGAGGTAGACAGGCTACAGGAGGCAGAGAGCATGGAAAAGAGAGATAATTTGGCCCTTGTAGATGAGGCATCGAGGATGTCAAATGAGAAGAATTCCATGGAGAGGGAGAGAGATTAGGCGTGGCAAGAGAGAGACAAGTTGGGGTGGGAGAGGGATGAGCTCCAAGATAGGACAGAATGTGCAGAGGTAGTGATGGGGGACGCAGGGGCCATCTTAGAGAGAGCAGAGGCACCGGTGTAGACTCTGCAAGGTGAGAGGGATGCGGCAGTGCATGAGATGTCATGGATGCAAGCACAAATATACCAGTTGATGATGGCATGGGATCAAGACAGGAGATACCTAGTTTAGTTATGATACAGGTACAGGGTAGAGCAGGACACAATGAGGGCACAGGTAGCAAAGAGGGATGAGTACATGAGAGAGGCTAGCTACTACATGGGTACTTACTTTAGAGAGGTTTCATATCCCACACGTCGTGTACCTCCATATATCTGAGCGATTCCATAGATTCCAACATCATCACGTTCAGGAGGGACACACACATGAGGGTGTAGCAGTTATCGAGATACTCCCCCACACAAAGGACCAGTGCCAAACTCCCCTCAGAGATTAGATGGAGACAAAATAGGGTAGAGAGAATAGGGGTGACAGGATTCTGGTTTTGACAAGTGCAGATTGTATAGATAGGGGACAGGGACAGAGGCCACAGGTTCCACAGCACAGACCAGAAATGGATCATCTGATTCATTGATGTGGTCCCTATATTTGAGCACCACTTTGTACCTATAATTTATGTGATGACTGTCAATGGACATGTGCTTATGATTCATGATGGACTTTATTATGGACTTTGTTATGGATATGATTTTTTGACATTTATATATTATACGATGGCCCTTATTTACACTATGCATTTATGATGTGATGGATTTTTATTTATGGATGCGTGTATGGGCATGATTTATTATGGGATATGGAGATGGTTATGATATATGTATGCATATATGATGATTTATGTTATATACCTATGTGGATGGTATGGATGAAATGCATTATGTCTAATACTTTTTTATGCACGATGTGATGGATTATGTGCTATGATCATGTTACTAATGCTTTGTGATGTAGATGGTGATGTGTGTGTACATTGTACGATAAATTTTATTTTAATTTCATGATTCATACCATGGATATGTTATTATGATGTGGTTATGAGATGGAAATGCAATAGTATGCAATGAATGAAAAAACGTGATGTATGCATATAATGTAATGTATGTAATGAGATAGACTAATATTTTTAGAATAATAATTTTTAACAACCTAAAATGATAATGCAATGAAATGATAGTGGAATGAACCTAATTTTAAGATGCTTAGAACAACAAATCTACATTAACCTAAATAACTTAAAATAAATATGACAATGATGATGCAACGTGAGATGAAATGCAATGATTGAACTTGAGATGCAAGATGAGATGAATTTGACGTCATTTGGGATGAAATTGTACGCTCTTCATTTAATATGATATTGATCAAGATTAATTAACAATTAGATTCACCTATTTCCATGACATCCATGTTTTTCCTCATAGTTATGTATCAATCTCATTTGATTTGCTCATGTTGCACGTCATAGACCAGGGATTTGACAGAAGAGATGACCTTGGTACTGTAAACGTTATAAATGACATGCAAGCCTACATGAACGATGAGGGTGTAATTAAATTCCTTACAAACATTAATACTTGAATTAAATTAGCATGGGTATGAGTGTAAATAAGGGCTTGCATAGTGATGGAAGGCATGGATAAGACTCCTTTATTTGTGGATCAGGGTTGGTTGAGCTTATGGAAAGTACTTTCCTTGTAATCACTATCAAAATGAGGGGTGATGGGCGAGGTGGTAGACGTGATAATACACCTGTCAAAACCATATAAATCCTGAGAAGAAAAGGATATGGAAGATGAATTTTTGCACAACCAAAATCACTAGTCATAGGCTAGAGAAAGATGGAGGGATAAATGCAATGCAACGGGATGAGGTATGAAATGAAATCCTAATGCTATTTTTCCATTTTAGGAGCACTAATTTTTTCTATAGCACAAGACACAATATGCTAGGGTATGATGAACCAAGGCAGATTAGTGTCTAATGCATGAAACAAACACAAAAAACAAGAAGGTTATCCCAACACCCCAAAGTCACAAGAACTTTGGTCAAGCCATGCATTGGGATAACCACAAGCACAAAGGATTCCACGACATAACACAAGACCACAAGGATCATGGTGGGTACTATACAGGACAACCAGGAAGACATAAGCAGACAAAAAGATTGAGATATGCCCCTATGTTTACCAATCAAAGAACACCATGATATGACGGATCGTGATGACCTTGACGAGGTAAAATAGGAGGCTCAAATGATAAACAAAATGTCAAAAGCATCAAAAGATCACAATAAATTTCAAATTTCCTTTGCCATGGGATCAAAAGGGTGGATGGGATTGATGCGGTCTAATTAGGAAGGATGAAATATTCCGTTAAGACCAAGGATGGAGACTAAACTAGGTGATTAACATGACTCAGGATACCTGAAACTAGTTGAATCTCATGATACTAGTGACCTTTTTTTTAAGTACCAGCTAGGATAGGGACATACTCAACAACATGACACAAGGCACAAGACACAAGACCGACACACCCTAAAGACCTAGTGGCTCGGGGTTTAATCAAAGATCAGCCTTGCCTACATGAAAGCATAGAGCCCTCTTAGTTCGATAAAAGACCAACAACTGACCATGGATAAAAGTGAAAAGAGGAAAATGGAGACCGCAATGGATGACAAAGACTAGAAGAAAAAATGCCCCAAGGGCTGATCAAATGATCGACCTTTCCTACGTGAAAGCACAGGGGCAACGTAGTTCGACAAAATACTAGCGATGAAGGATGGGACCAAACAAATGAATGATGAGGGACTGACACGACCAGATCCAAATCAGTCAGTAGACCATACTATTTTAGATACTAGCAACTAATAAGGATATTAGTAACTCCCTGCCATGTCATGAACAACAAATCCAGCTGCTCACACCCTAATTTAAACCAGATGGACAAAAGCGCAGGATGAGACCTAATGAGGACTGACACGATGAAGGACCCTAAGTGATGACGCAAGACCAAGGATGGGACACAATATACAAGTGATGACAAGCTCAGATTAAGGATAAAATCCCAAGATTTTGGGTAGCATATTTGGATCATCCAATTCTCAATCACAATACACCAAGTGATAGATGACAGGATGTTGATGGGAGGATGGGATCGATTGAATGCTAGGATAGGACATGAGGATAAGATGGATGGAAGCATAAATTAACTAGGACACAAGGTAGATAATGATTAAGCCCTCTATGAATGGCGCATGTTGCTAGGTTTTCACCAAACGTACTTATCCAAGGTGCCACGAAGAGTGCTTTTTACCATTGGACGACTTATTTATCTTTACTATTTTTAGAAAAAAAATTACTTTTTTGATTTTTTTTGTATTTTTGACGATTTTTTACTTTTTTTGTATTTTCTCAAAAAAGGATAATACAACTGACTTAAGTATAAAACCTTTTTAGGTGCATGATGTTGATAAGATCTTCTAGGGGTTCTCCTTCAGGTGTAGCAAGCCTATATGCGCCAGAACCATATTTAGCTATGATGACATAGGGACCTAGCCAATTTGCCTCAAACTTTCCCTTTTTGTCTCAATCTTGCTAAGTATGTTGATTCTCCTTGAGGAATAGATCACCAACACTAAACTGGTGGGGACAGACTTTTTTTGTAGCTCCTCCTAAGACGATGTTGATATGCTTGTAGATGATTGTATGCTTTGATCTATTTTTTCGTCTAGGATTTTTAGCTAACTGAGTTGTGCAACCCGAGCATCTTCATCACTTATGAGGTTCTTCAGAGATATTCTAAGTGATGGGATCTCAACTTTGATTGGCAAGATGGCATCGGCACTATAAATGAGAGAATATGGAGTGGCATCAATGGGTGTGTGAATGGATGTGTGATAGGCCCAAAGGGTGGGATGGAGATGGAGATGTCAATCTCGACTAGTATTATTAACCACCTTTTTAAGGATCTTGATCAGGGTTTTGTTGGTAGCTTCCACTTGACCATTACCTTGTGGGTAATAAGGGGTAGACCAACAATGTTGGATGTGATAAGTTTCACAAATGTGTTTCATAAACTAATTTTTAAAAGGATTTCCATTATCAGTGATGATGGTGGATGGTATTCCATACCTGCAAAGGATATGGAAAATGATGAACTTGAAGATCTAAATACCAGTAATTTGAGAGAGTGGAATTGCTTCCACCCACTTGGTGAAGTATTCAGTTCCGATGATGATGAAAGTGTGGCCATCAGGATATGGAGGGTATATCTTGTTGATCAAGTCAAAACCCCACTAGGAAAAGGGCCATGGCGCCATGATTGGTTGCAAATCTTGGGCGGGAGCATGTATCAAATCCACATGTTGTTGACAAGGGAGGCATTTCTTCGTGAACTTGCAAGAGGCATGCTCCATGGTAGGCCAATAGTAACCCACTCTGAGAATCCTTTTGTCTAGGGCCATGCCATTAGAATGGGCCCCACAAACACCACTGTGTACTTCCTCTAATGTAGTGTGAGATTTTGATTCTTTCAGACACCTAAGGAGAGTTCCATCATACCCACGACGATAAAGTGTATCTCCTATGAGGGTATAGCGAGAGGCATGTTGGATGAAGGACTTACGTTGGTTTCGTGTAAGATCGTATGGGAGAATATTATCACAGAGGTAAATGTAAATGTTGCAGTACCAAGGGGATTCAGGACCTACGATTTCGCACACCATCTCGCTCTTAGGGACATCGCATGCTAGGATTAGAAGTTGTTCGATGAGAAAGTCATAGTCCATTTGATCCTTAGGCATATCAATAAGGGAACCGATTGTAGCCATCGCACTCGCTGCCTTATTTTCAACTATAAAGATCTGTTCAAACTGGATGAAGGTGAAATACTTTTTAACGTCATCTACCATGCATTTATAGGGTAAAAATTTGTCATCCTTCGTCTGAAACTCATTATTAACTTGTTTGATAATCAATTGGGAATCGCCAAAGACTCATAGATGAGTGATTTTCCATTGAATGGTGATCCTAAGACCAGTGATGAGAAATTCATACTCGATTATATTGTTTTTGCATGGAAACACTAATCTGAATGACTTCGGTATGTAATCACCTTGAGGGGTGACAAATAAGACACCTGCTCTAGCTCCATTATGTGTATAAGACCCATCAAAATAGAGCGTCCATTTATCTGATTCTACTACTGTGAGGACTTCTTCATCCGAGAACAACTGCCAGAGGATAAGCATCAACCAAAGGGGCACCAGCCAACTGATTTTCTATGACTTGTCCCTTGATTTCCTTACGATCAATGTACTCTATGTTAAATTCACTCAGTAACATGACCCACTTGTCCATGCGGCCAGTTAGAGAAGTTCAGGACAACAAATATTTAAGTGGATCAACTTTTGATATCAGCTTGATAGGATGATTGAGCATGTAGTGACGGAGTTTCTGCGAACTGAAGACAACTTCCAAACAAGCCTTTTCCATTGGAGAGTAATTGATTTCATATACCACCAATATTCGACTGATGTAATAAATTGCATTTTCTTTAGAAGACTCCTCATGTTGAGATAATAGTGCCCCCAGTGCAACTAATGTAGCCAAGATGTACAAAAAGAGTGGTTTACCCGAAAAAAGGAGGCATCAAGATGGGTGGATGATCCAAGCATTCTTTAATTTTTTCAAAGCCTTGCTAACATTTTGGATCCCACTTGAAGGTAGTGTCTTTATGTAGCAGATGTGTAAATAATTGGAATTTTTCAGCTAATTGAGCTATGAACTATTTAATGGATTGCAACTTCCCTTGGAGGCTTCTTAATTGCTTGATATTACAAGGTGGGGGCATTTCCATTATATCCTTAACCTTTGTTGGATCTACCTCTATACCCCTCCTAGAGATGATGAAACCCAATAGATTCCTAGATGTAACTCTGAATACACACTTCTTTGGATTCAGACATAGCTTATAATGCTCTAAACGCTCAAATATTTTCTTCAGGATCTTAGGATGCTCTTCTCTTGTTCTAGACTTCCCAAAAAAATCATCAACATAATCTTCCATTATTATATGAATGAGGTCATGGAAGATAACATTCATGGCATGCTGATAAGTAGCCCCTGCATTTTTAAGTCCAAAGGGCATGAAATTGTAGTAGAAGGTACCCCAATGGGTGGTGAAGGTAGCTTTATGTTGATCTTATATAGAAATTATGATCTGATTATAGCCAGAGAAACCGTCCATAAGGGATAGCATCTCATGTCCTATTGTAAAATCCACTACCATGTCAATGTTTGGTAGAGGCAAATCATCTTTAGGATAAGCTTTATTGAGGTCCTGAAAATTTGTGCAAATTCCGATACTCCCATTTGGTTTTGAAATGGGCACTATGTTGGATATCCAGTCTTAGTAGTCAATCGGCCTGATGAACCTAGCTTCTAACAACTTTTCTAGCTCTTTCTTGAAAAGGAGAGCTACTTGTGGATGCATCTTTCTTAGCTTTTGTTTGACAAGTTTTGCATCCGATCGAACATCCAAATGGTGTACCACTAAGGAAAGATCTAGACTTGGCATGTCTGAATAAGTCCATACAAAATTGATGATTCCTTCTCGTAACAGGTTGACAATGGTAGCATTCTATTCTTTTGATAATGACTTGGCTACATATGTAATCTTAGGATCTTCCTCTGTTCCCAAGTTGACTTCTTGAGTTTCTTCGATCAAGATAGAGGACCTTTCGAACAATTGAGTTCCAACAAGGGGAAGATGAACATCCCCATCCTTGAGCACCTCATCGAGGTTTTCATTGTCGGATACATCCTTTATTTTGACTTTTGATCAGTTAGGAAGTGCCTCAGAGAGGTTTTCACTAGATGACCACTTTTTATTTTATTTCTTCTTACTTTTGTGGTTAGGGTGTTCATCTTCCCATAATCCCATGAGATTTACATAGGTTTCCACTGAAGGAAAGGTATCGATAGGTGCACTACCTCGTAAGTCCCAGTCAATAAGTTCGGGATGGCAAAGGGAAAGGCTAATGGAAAAGACAGATAGGCATTCAAACATGGATGAGAGATTTGTTTCATCGTATGTGAGTATGATGGACTCTTCTTCGGGTATGTCCTCAAGGAGACCATTGTCCACACTAAATTTATTAGGGGCACTAGTTGATGGTGCAAGACCCTTTTGTTTTGTGTTAGAGCCTAAGCCCAAATGTCTTGGTCGCATAGGAGTATCAATAGGTTGTCATCTTCCTTGTTCTTATATGTCGAGACCTCCCCCTTGATAATTATACTTTTTCAGCTAACTTAGAGGCATGAGGATAAGTCTCCTAGAAATACTCCTTAAGAGGGGGAGTAGGTTCGAGCTCTTCTCAATATATCCACTACTAATATCATCTTCTGGATGAGCTTGTCCTAGCCCAAGAGATCAGAAAGTGCTAGACCCCACATTTTTAAAGTTG
Organism: Sequoiadendron giganteum; assembly: GCA_007115665.2. Classification (NCBI taxonomy): domain Eukaryota; kingdom Viridiplantae; phylum Streptophyta; class Pinopsida; order Cupressales; family Cupressaceae; genus Sequoiadendron; species Sequoiadendron giganteum. Next base: position 72,933,054 of record CM021107.1, on the reverse strand, counting down.
GGTGTGATTGTCTTCTCTTATTCTTTTGATATGGACTGCGAAGGTTGAACATACATATGAGGAGTGGTGGCATGGTTGCCACATTTAAAGTTGTGTGCATCTCGTACTCACCACAACCTTTGTCTATGATCTAGACCTTTGTGATGGTGGATTCAGAAGTGGAGGATAGAATGGATGATGTAGTATATGATGGATTGGAGGATAAGGCTTGAGGTGCCCCCACTTCAACTCCTGGATAGTAATGAGAGTGGGGAAAGGAAGCTTCCAAACCATGACAGTATTCAAACGATTGTGGATCAACATGTATAGTTACCTCCATCCCATTGAATGGGAACTTCAAGCACTGATGGTAGGTGGATGGGACGGCTTGCATGGCATGGATCCATGGGAAACCGAGAAGGAGATTGTATGGAAGGTCCAGATCAAGGACATGGCATGTGGTATATTGAACTACAAGGCCAACTTGAATGGGAAGATAGATAATTCCTTCGGAGTCCCTTTCTACATTGTCATATTCTTTTATGGTGATAACCTGGTTGTTCAAGTCAGTGTGGGTGTACCCAACCTTTTTTATAAATTTCAATGTACAAAGGTTAAGGACAGAGCCATTATCTACCAGACCCTTTTTACTTTATGATGGGCTACGAGGACCTCAATGTGAAGGGGACGTTTATGATTTGAGTCGATGGAAGGCATATTCTTTTGACTAAATCCCAATTGATAGGTTGATGACAAGTGTCCTACTAAGGCTTGGAATTGAGTAGGATCTATGTCATTAGGTACATGAGTATCCTGTAAAGCTTTGGTTAGGATTTCTTAATGAATAGGAGAAGACTTAAACAAATCCAAGATGGATATTTGAGCGGGGATCTTTCCTAGATGGTCAAGAAATTTATACTAAGAGCTTATAGGAGTTGGTTGGGCTGATGTGGAGGGACTAGGAATGAAGATATGGGTGTGATGAGTTGTAACATAACATTGTGGATCTTTTCCCTTAACACGAATCATTGATACGTGAGGCTCAACCTGGCTAATGCACATAACTATACCATCATAGTTATAAGGCACATTTTTATAGCTAATATTATTGGTGTTGTTGTTTTCACTGTTGTTATTACTTGACCCAGGATTAGCATTGGATGTACTAGCACCCTGGTTGTGTTTTGGGAAGGTGTTTTGGTACATCTAAAGTTGAGAATTAGATGATGTTTCCTTATTAGGATCCACTAATATATCTCCACGATCTATGAGATCTTGGACATATGTTTTAAGTCCCTGACACTTTTTAGTGGAATGGCCTTTGATCTTGTGAAAGTCGCAGTACTCATTCTCCTTATACCAAGTTGATTTTGGTTTAGACTCGTCAAAAGGCTTAGTTATAGGATACGTGATTGGATAACTCACTTGTAGAAGCCTATTAAAGACGGCACTTAAGGGATCTCCCAAAGCAGTAAAAGAGTGTTTATTGTTGCCTTGATTATTCTAATTGGACTGTTGAGGAGGACGAGGTACACCTTGTGGCATAGATATGGCATTTGGTATTGATTCCTATGGAGGGATGTATTGATGCCTTGTTAGTTATTAGCTACTTTAACATGTTTGGTATCAATGACACCATCATTGACCACATTCTTGTTTTTGTTCCAGTAGCGAGACTTATCTCTAGATGACTTATCCTTATCTGGATTATATATTTTGATCTATCCCTTAGCGATGAGTGCTCTCTCAATGATAGTAACTTTTTCTATGACTTCTACAAATTTTGTGACATAATGAAGATTGAGGTTATGTGTCATGTCTGGATGAGCATTCACCACTAAAAGAGTCACCAGGTATTTCTCACTGAGTTGAGATTTCATTCGACTAGCCAAAGCACACAACCTTTGTAGGTAGCTAGCAAAGGTTTCTCCCTCACGTTATTTTTCTTTCAAAATATCTAGGGTATCAATATCCTTTTCCAAATTGAAGGAGAAGTGTGTAAATAATTTCTTTGAAAGATCCACAAAAGAAAAGACGAATCCCTTTGGAAGACCCATAAACCAATCTAGTGCCACCCCTGTTAAACTCCTAGGGAATAACCACAGGAGATAACTATCATTGTGCAGGACTTTTTGACAATGTGAAAAGAACTCCTGAAGGTGGTTCTTTGGGTCTTTATTTCCCTTATACTTGTCAAATGTTGTAATTTATAAATTCTTGGGAAAAGGAACAAGTGAGATCAAGGGATCGAACAAATAGGGATAAATCTCTTCAAACTTGAAAGACTTTTTAGAGGTCCATGTTTGTAAGTCTTTCAATGCGGCTTTTACCTCTTCCCACTCCTTATTAGTGGGTGTTGATGAAGATGGATTTGACGGATTGGATTGATTATAAGGAGCATATTGTTGATAAGATGAGGATGGGGTAGACATGGTTTGATCATATGATGGAGGAGACACATACGAAGGTGTTGATTGGTATTGATTAGTGTAGGCAGATTGTGTTGGTGGGTTGGTATAGGATTGATGATAGGATGACGGATTTTGATAAATAGAAGAGGAGTCCCCTTGTTGATATGTTGGAGGTTCTTGGTAATACGAGGTGGAAGCACCCTACTAATATAATAGTTGTTTGTAAGACGGTTGTTGTTGTGAGGCATAATATGGATTGGATTGATAGTTGTAGGTAGTATATTGTTGGGACGCATACGGAGGTTGTTGTGGATTAGGCTATTGATAGCAAGTGTTATGTTGCGGCTACAAAGGGGTAGGATAAGATGATTGCAGTCGAGATTGTTGTGGATTTTGATAGGTATACCCAAGGTTTGGATTGGACGCAGCAAGTTGTGCATAGAAAGTACTTTGTGGGTGGTATAAGTATTGAGCCATGTGGTTGGGAATTGAATGGTGGGATTGTTCAGGTTGTGTTGGGATTTTTGGTTGTTAAAGAGGTTGTTGGTGAGGTGAGGGTTGTTGATAAAGAGGTTGAGTTGGGATTTGAGGCTACTAGGTGACTTGCAATTGGTGGAAGGGCAGAATTTATTGTGATATTTGTTGATGTAGAGGACCTTGTCGCTGATGAGGGGGTTGCAATGAATTACCCTACAGCTAATGTGGGGGTGGTTGTTGTTTTTGCGAAGAGATCGGGATATTCTACTACAGAGGTTGTTATTGATGCGATTGAGATGGAATTGGAATGTGTTGAGGGGTTTGTTGTGGTTTTGTTTGTGGATGGACCTACGGTGGTTGTGAAGATTGAATGCTGCTTTGAGGTGGTTGCTAAGAGGTGAATGAAGGTGGCGGTAAATTTGAAGCAGGTGTTGATCCTGGAGGTGGTGGTAACATAGCAAAAGTATTTCCCCCAGTCTTCACTAGTGGTTGACCTAGTTGATTACGTGGGAGAGGCAATGCAGACAATACGGAGGTCAGACCTTGTGAGACATTCAAAGGTGGAAGAGGAGGTAGATTTGGTGGTATACCATAAGCAAGGGGATCATTTGGATCAGGTGATTCTCCTGCAACTATAATCGGAACCTAAGGGGGGTGTGTGACCTAATAAAGCACGACATTACCAAACCTAGGCTGATACCAATTATCTATCAAGGGACCCTCGGGGACATAATAATTTCCAAGAGGGTTCTATGAATTTTGGGGATCTTGAGACACAGGAGGCGTGGGAGGTCGCATATTGACATATTTGGATAACTTAAATCTCAATGGTGGTTTTATGCCCTTCATGATCAATGTGGCAAGGATTTTATCTCCACGCTCATTAAGGAGGCGATCTATCATTTTGAGATTGGTGGGATTATTGAGGTACTCATCGATTGTGACCTCAGGTTGACTGACCATGCTCTCATCAGTAGGAGGCGATGTGGTGTGAACCTCAGTATTGGATTTCCATGCACTGTCATTATTAGGATCCCGAGGGATGTTAGGATGGGTACCTTGGGCCTGTTGTTCTGCCATGAGTTTCTTTGTTTGTCATCGAGTAGTAACAAGCATGAAAATGCAAAACTACAAGATGACTAGGATGATACTACGCACTAAGATACAGTGAAAGGATGACCTAAGAGAGGATTAAGGGATTGAATAGATAGGATGATGAATTGATTGATCGATTAGATAGAGGATGTGATTGGACTCAATTAGATCGATGGACGGGATGAGATGATTAAAAGGACTGAGTGATCAATTGGATTGGACTAATGAAACTAATTCTAAACTAAGTTCAGAGGTTTGACTAGATGGCATAAGGTGCTAATTGATCGGATTGAACTGCAAAAGGGATGATTATGACACCGAATCTACCTCAAGATGGAAGTAGATTAATTGGACTAAAGATGATTTATTGAATCAAGATGGATAATAATCCTAAGTAGAGGTGGATGATGACGATCGGAGTCAAACGCCTAAGCCAACTTGGATAAAAACCTCTAAAACAAAGTCTATGGGATTGGGATTGACGAGCCGATGATGAAAATGCAACCTAGGAATGATCTAAGATGCAACTATGTGATTTGATTGGTGCATTGATGACTTTTGGAAAATGCATATGAACTAAAGTGATGATTATGGAAAGATGGATAATGATAAAAAAGCATTTGATCGCAGAAAAGTACTCATAAGACAACAAGTTTTCAGTGGCCAAAAGGATTCACTCTCTGGAATTTGAATGGGCAGCGCATACGCCTTTGTGTATCACAAATTTTCCTTTTTCAGTCACAACTTCACCTATTTAGAGAAGGCAAGTTTTCCTCTGTGTTGATCAAATTCTACTAAGTCAAAGGATCGGACAAGAAACAGGTGAATCTATTGCGCAAATTTTCCTATAATTGAGGGAGACACAAAAATGGGCGAATTTGTGACTCAAATTCATCTATCTAAATGCAGGCTCACCCAAAACCTAACAAAATCACCTCTCTCGGAAGAAGGATCACCTAAAATATCAGTAGACGATAGGAGATGGGTGAACAAGATTTGAAAAATCACCCAACAGAGATGACAAATTCGCCTATCTCTTGAACAATATGGACGAGAACGAACTCGCCTGAAAATGGGATCGCTTGATAGACAAACAAATTTGCCTAAATCTTGACTTGTACAGATGGAGGAGAGACAGGCAGAAATGACCTTGCCCCTGCGGACAACAAGTTCGCCTATCTAAGGGGATGTACGAACGAAAGGACTTGGACCAAAAATGGGATTGCCCCCCCTATGGACAGTAGGTTCGCCCCAGACAATGGAAAATTCACCTATTCTTTGGAAACGGGTGAATTTGACGAATGGAGACCGACACAAACTCACCTAAAGGATGGAAAAACTCGCCTATTCTAGGGAACGGGTGAAAATGGGGATCGCCTAAAGAGGGACCCACAAGAAAATTCGCCTCTGACAAAGACAAAATTGCTTAAAGGGATGACCTAAAACTGACTCAGACACAGAATCGCCCTTTTGCAGGGAAAAATCGCCTATCCACGATGAAAATTCGCCTCTGTATGGATAAAATTCACCTCTGAGGGCAGGGGCTGACTATGGCAAAGGACAGAAAACACGACAATCAACAGGCAGAAAGGACGGACTTACTCAACTGAAAATAAAAGCACTAGTATCGCACAATGAAGACACTCCAGGCAACACAATCCTAGAATTAGTGATAAGGGTTTACAAACTTGATGTAGGCCCACCACCTTGAGTGGACAACCCAAGGTTAATACTCTGTGATACCGGGATGGTTCTCTGGAGCACCCTTTCTCACGAAGGTGGATAGCTAGTGTTCCAGTGGCACGGGGTCATCAACAGACGCCACGGGCTCACCTTCACACTCTCACTCGAGGACTATCATAGTCCACCATGAGGATTTCTATCTCAACCCAAGGGAGTACGTGGTGAGTAAATTAGGGGTACGGTGCGCATCCCTTGCACTACACCAAGCTGTAGCTAAAACATGAGTCTCTATCTAGGCTATACAAGGCAATCTCATGCGTCCTCAATATATGCAAGGTACATGAGGCACAACCATGAACACCAGCCCATCACAAACATGAGTCAGGAGCCCCAATGAGGTACTGGAAACTCATACCAACTCTGCATGTCTTATCTAGGTATCACCATAGATTCGACGCTTCGCTAAACACAACGTGACTGGATTGGGGTACAACTTTCGTTGTCCCCCCTTTATATACCCTGTCGGTAACACGTGGTTGGAATCGTCCCTAGCGTGATGAAATCCCAAGCAGGTCCCACTAAAGGAAGAAGATACTAGACGCTTCAATTGGTCCCCAGACTCGCACGTAGCGCAAGGGAAAAGCTTAGATGCACTAGCACCTCTTGGGTAGACTAGACTAGACTAGAGCAAGTTGCAATTTCTCATCACCCAAGATCACCTAAAGGTGCAAGGGGAGTGGATACGTCAACAGCTTACTCCCAAGCACATAAAACAATGAAAATTGACCCTTTAATTAATTTTATGTGCGCCTAGCTAGTAAGGAAATCAACAGACAGACTAACTAAAGAGGTCTTCGATCGATCGTCCTGTAGAAAGTGCGTCAGTAATTCAATACCACCGGTCTTGGATGAACGAGGACAAGTTGTACAATTCATTAGTGAAATAGGACACTCACAAATAGACAGGTTAGTTGATCAATACCCGAAAATGAAATCGAATTGAAGTTGTAAATCAAAAAATTAAGTTTTGAGTTTACCTCAAATTTGCCCCTATGCAGGGCAAATTCGCCTGTTTACTCTGGTCAAATTCGCCCGTCTATAGAGATGGGTGAATTCACTCTCGCCTATTTGTTGGGAACTTTCTTGAATTTTCCCCTGCTTCAACCAAATTTGCCCCTAGTTTCAAGTTCGCCCCTTTTTTCAAAAGGGAAAATTCGCTATCACCTCTATTGATTGCAAATTTGCCTCTATAACAGGAATATTTGCCCATCAGGGTAGTTTCGCCCTTGTGTGTAAAATCTAAACCTAAAAAATTCAAACAACAACAAACGTAAAGTGCAGACCCGTGATGTGGGTCCAACCGGGCGTGCCAGAAATGTGTGCAGTTGAATTTTCCTAGTCTAAATTGCAAAACAAAATGAATGCAAGCAAGGAAAAACACAAACAACACCTCAACAATTATCCTAGTTGAATTTGAACAAAACAAAAGAGAGACTATATTACCTTTCCCAAGTTGTTGAGTTGGTTGGCCTTGTTGATCGTTTGATTTGTGTGCTCCTCTTGATGGCAAATAGCATGAAACCTAGTTCTAAATGACCATGGGAAAATGGAGAACGCAATGGTGCAAATGGGTATTGCAATGAGTGTACAATAGGGATGCAAAGGGTGTTGTAACAATGGAGGCTTTGGATGCTTGATGGCTTGTGTAAATTTCTTGATTGAGTGATTGCTTGAGTGATGCAAATGAGAAAAAATTCCTCTAATTTTAGGGGAAGTGCCCCTAAACAATGGAGGGTCAGGATGAAGCCACCATGGACAAGATCAAGGGCCATGGTGAGTTGAGAACTCACGAGCCCTCACATCTTTCAATGTGGTGAGTGAGGTGTCAAAAGAGGAGGTGAGGTGGAGGTACTACGTAGTCCCTTGGGAGTGGGATAAGATCTCCTCATAAAGGAGGTCCTTGTCCACATGTGGGTGACAAGAGGTCCTAGGGAGAATAAATGTGAATTTAAAATTCACATTGGGAAAGAGTTTCCTTCCCCAAAAGGAGAAAGCAATTAATAAAATTTTGACTTGATGGTATGCCATAAATGGCATAAGGATTAGGTTGACCTAATTACATGATTAGGTTGTGCAAACAAGGGATTAGATGAATTAATGACAGATTAAGGGCAAGTGGAGGGTTATGGAGGATGTGAAACTAATCTTGATTAAGGGGTTTGCACATCCTAATCACAGATTAATTAAATTAACCTGGATTAGAGAAGAATTATGGAGGATGGAACAAGGAGAGAGAAATAATTAATTTAAATCCATAAAGGTAAGTGACTAAATTAAACAAATTAGAGTATTTATTTAATTTAGAGAGGAAAGGGGAATAAAAAATGAAGTATTTAATTATTTAATTAAATACCTTAGGGACTTTAGAAGAAGAGGAATATTAATTAAATAATAAAGTATTTAATTAATGCAGATAAGGGATGCGGGATAGAGGAATAAAAGGGGAAGAATTTGACCATATGGGGGGGTGATCAAATTTCGATGTCTACAGTAGGGTTGAGTATAATAGTTTAATATCAATGTACCTACTATCTTGCAACATCTTAAGTGTGTTGTTTGTTTTATTTTTTCTATTATTAAAGAATTTTGTAATGTATTTCAAATGTTCATGGTAACAAAAGAATCTTGGGAGCTGATTTACCTTTGCTGGCTTCATTGTAATGTATTTTGGTCTCATCAATGGAAGGAAGGCTTTTCCATTTATTTAAATATTCATGAACCCCATTTGTAATATATGTTGTTATAATATTAGTTGTTGTAGCCATGTATTGAAGAGGAAATTTATAGGTTTGTAATAGATGCAATTTAATTTATTTAAATCTAAAAAATATTGATAAAAGGGTATTAAAAAAAATTGCAATAATATTTTAAATGGCATATTATAGACAAACAAATATTTTGCCTCTAGTCAAGTTGAAAACTAATAAATTGATTGATTATGATGATGATGATGATGATGATAGTGTTGTTGATGATGAAAACAATGCAAGGATTGGGAATTATATATCTCAATAATAATGACTTGAGTAAAAAGGATCAAGGTTTACAACAAGGATGGATGCTTTGGATGGTGTGCTAGATTGCTTGGCTAGATTGGTGTGGATTATGATTACATGCATTTGGATGTAATTATTTTGGATTGGATGGGAAGAGGGGGCTTGGAAATGATGACAAGGGAGAAATAAAGTCTAGAGATAGGATGAACTGATGGATGGATTTCCTTATATAGCATATGGGAAGGATGGCATGATGGATGGAGGGGTTGAGGATGGATGCTTGAATGAAGCATGATTAGAGAGAGTAACACAAGAAATGGATTTATGTGACATGGATAGAGAATATGGGAGGGATTGTAGTAGGTGGAATGGTTTTAGGATGTGATTGCCAAGGACTATATCTTGTAGGAATAGCATGTCCCATTCTAGATATATTTCTCAAGGTTTTCTTGTAATGCTTGTATTGTCTAAATATTATATAGGACTCAAATGGATGGAGAAGTGTGAGGAGGTAGAGAGTTACATGTTTTAACAGAGTTTAGCCAAGCTACATCATAGAGAAATGGATATACTAAAACCACTATGATAAAATATGCTAATATTCATGTTAGGCAACAACTAGTGAAAGCATATGGTAGTCTGAGGAAGTTAGTTTGATGGCTCAAGGCAATATAGACTAATTGCAAAGAAATTAAGGCTTGTAATGTTCAAATAATATTTAGAGATTACACTTCTATCCTTATTAAGGTCAAAAACAAGGGGATGGATTGGATAGGATGGGATAAGTACATGGATGTAATAGATGGTAAAATAGAATGAGGTAGATAGAAAGGGAGAAGCTTACCCCCGAGTGTAGCGTGCTCTTAGTGGATTTATGCATGATTCTTATTTGACAAGTTTTCATCATGGTTCCTATCCAACGTGCCATAAGAATGGTTTTCACAATTGGATGTTTTTTCTCTTTACTAATTTTTTGGATTTATTTTATTTTATTTAGAATGGGACAAGTGAGATAGATATATGGATTTGAAAATTAATGGACTAGATTATAGATGGAGGTTCAAACTCAAGCATATGTTTCCATGGTGATTAGATAGTATCCCTTGCTAAATAATTGCTTCATATGCACTACATTGATTGTTGTTGCACTCATAAATATTTGTAGAAACCTTATTGATTGCTAAGTTGTCTTCTCCAAAATGTAAACATCGTACCATCATAACTCCAACATTGTAGGATGTTTCCAAGGGAATGGAAGGTGTACAATGGATGGAGAGAGATGGGGATTAGGTGAAATTTGGGATTAAGGGGGTGTGATATGGTAGATAATTGATTAGATGATGGCAAAAAGGTGAATGGAAGGATGGGATAGTGAAGGCATGAGAAAATGTCATGGGATTGTGGAAAACCAAGACCAACAATAGCACATACCATGATGGACAGTGAATCTTGGGATTAGGATGTGGAATTTTAAGTGTATGGGATTTGATATTCTAGGATTTTTGTGGGGGAGTTAGGATTCTTAACTTTAGGATGTAGGGGCCAAAATGGATTTACGGACTTTAGGATGGGGATGCATAGATTTTGACGAAGGATTTTGGGATTAGGATGGAAGATACATATTTATGGATTTGGGTATGGAGTTAACATTTGAAGATGTGGATTTGGATGTGCTACATGGATTCATTACTTCTTTGTGATTTAGAACCCACCTTGTTTTTGTGCTTCCTTTTTTATTGGGGCCTTTGTGGCTTCTTGCTTTACTTTGATTATGGATCTAATTTTGATTCAATAATGCAGGTTGTTACTTAGTGACATGGTGATCCTTGGATTTTTGTAGGCTCTTTTTTTGCATATGCTTGTGCATCTAAATCACTTCCAAAGAAAATTCTATGATCCCATGGGGATATATTATTTACAATCCCATGAATTTAGTGATGGCTTCATAATTATGGAATAAATCAAATGATGTGTGAATTATTTGATCATGATGGGGGATATTAGGTGATGGATGGCTAGGGTTAGGGATAGGGATAGAGGTATCGATGAAAGGATTGGTGTTGAGGGTGGTGGGAATTATGGTGATTATAGGAACGATGATGTTAATGAAATGATTGATAGTAGCCAAATCTTGATTTGAGCAATGAGAGTTAGCTATTTGGATGTTGGAGGAAGTTTCCTTCAGATTGGTGGAGGTGTTACCAAAAAAATTTGTGAGATCCATAGCCAAGGCCCTATAATATTTGATTTTCTTTGAGTTGTATGGGATCCAAGATGCCTTGCTCATGAAAACCTAATCCTCTGCCATCATAATTCATGTTTTGAAAAATCTAATTTAAAATGGGATAGTATTTCTTTAGAAACTATATATGAATCTATTTGTATATGGGTAAGGAGTGGTGGTGATTGTAGTTTCCTTGACAATGAGAAAAATAGATCAGATAGAGATGGAGGAACCAATGTGATAGGAATGTGGTTTAGGGATGGACTTGATAGGATGCTCTAATATAAAGAGAGGATAGGATAATGAAAGGGATTAATGTAGATGCTTGGATCTTGATTGAGGAAGAGACATGTTTGGGCATGGTTTAGAACAACCTCTTGACATAGGCGAAATTTTTTAGATGATATGAGGAAGGAGTAATGTTTTTTGTTTACAATTAATGTGTGGATAGACTCTTTTAGATGCACACATGGATCGGTGAAGAGTCTTAAAAATTTATAGGTTTTGGGTTTGATAGATTGGATGAATTTAAGGCTTATGATTACATTGTTGATGACATGATTGGATGGCATGGGGTTAGTGATGTTGTGGGATTCCAAAATTATGATTACACTTTGTGTCTTATGATCCTTTGTGAATATTACTTGGCGAAAATTCATGAAGGTTACATTATTTGGTTGGTGTCTAGATTGGGATGGGTTGGATTACAAAGGTTTTGAGGTTGAAGGATTAGGATAGGAGGGGGAGGTGACAAGGCACTTACATGTGGGGATTTAGGATATGGATGGGTGATGAGGGCTTGGGCTAAAGATGGCTTTCCATTTTCAAGGATATCATATGGATGACCAATGGATATGTATTTAGGATTGGTGGAATAGCTTGTGCTAAATATCTCTTGGCCTCTGAGTTCAAGATGCTTTATGCTCAAGTGACTAGAGCTTGTGACAAGCTTACTTAAAATAAATTTATCTAAGGGTCCATGAGTGAATTCATCTTGATCTATAAGACTCTCATCATTTCCATTATGTTCAAAGGGATCATATTTTTCCTTATCAACTGTAGTGTCAAAAATTACATACTCATGCAATTTCACCTACACTATTGTATCCACTTTATTATCCACTCAGTATTTGTGTAGACTCATATTAGCCCTTGCATTGGCCTATTTCCCCTCAAGATGCTCAAGACCCCTTTTTAGCAACTACCTTTGTGTGTCAATTCTATGTTAACCTTGCATTTCCCTCGTTCTTACCATTTCTTAGCATGATTTATTAGGACACTAGCATGATGTGTGGACGTTTGTACGTCGTGCTAGCATCCCATGACATTTTAATGTTCAAATGGTTATTTCTGAGCATGTTGCCACTTGTCACCTACCTTGGTCAATGGAAACAGCCTGAGCCAACTTGTAACGACTCAGCAACCTCTTTTTCCCTCCTATTAACTCTTTTAAATCTCTCTTTCACTTTATTGCCCTCTCTTGGTCTTTTCTCTCTTGCTCTCTCATTTATCTCTTTTCTTTCTCTCTTCTCTCTCTTGGGAAGCTTTCCTCTTTCTCTCAAGCTTGCACAGCTCTTTATATCTTGCTACAATAGTCTCAATTTCTCACAACACTCTTTGCAACTCTCTTAGCTTTCACAGCTTTTTATTTCTCTCTCTCATTGGTTTCCTCAAGCCTTGCAAGTATATGTATTTATCTTATGTATTTGAGCATCTTGGGATTTATCACATCCCTTGTCTATGCATTTTATCTTCTTGTCTATTTAACTTTCTATCTATTTATCTATCTAGTTTTTCATGGAGGTGGAAACACCGAAACGAGGGTTTGACTAAGGCAGGCCCTTAAACAACCCCAACATTTTCTCTCAGTCTTATGTACATAGGTGTTGGATACATTTCTTTGTTGGAGGCTTCATTACTTGGGTTGTTGTGAGCAATTTCTTTCTCCTCCTTAGTTTTATCATCTACATTTCATTTATTCTATATTTCATTTAGTTTACTTTATTCTAATTCTATTACATTATGTTATCTTCTCATATTTCAAGAGTACTTAGCAATCATAATAGAAGCAATCATTTTTTGTTTTATGTGACATTCTCAGTTTTTGGTTCATATGAGACACCAAGGCACCATTAGGACGTGCATGTGTCGCACTATCATCCTTGGCTGAGAGCTTTTCAAACTATCTAGAAGACCTTTGTGACCCACTCTTTTTGTTTTTGGAACTCTCATAATGTTATCCTGTCACCTAAACTTTGTTTCTTGAGGTAGTTGAGGACCATTTTCTCCTTCAAGACTCTGCTTGTCCTGAGACTCAAGTGTAGAAAATTTCCTCCTCTACATCAACAAAGCTATCATCATCATCAACTCTCTAAAGTATATCACACCTAACAGTTGCACCCATATATGCCTCATGAGACTCGCTAATTAGATTGAATGATGGTTCAAACTAGTCAGCATGATTTGGTTACATGTAAAATGATCTATAGGGACCACTAGGATACCTTGAAAGGGATGGTTTATAATGGAGGATATGAAGGTGACCTAATTTTCTATGCTTCTTAATGTGACTGACAGATTAGTATGGGCCAACTACACTTGATCCATGAGGATAAGAAGTATAGTTATGCCACCAAACGTCAATCCTAATAAGATCATTCAAATAAACATTAAATTAGGAATCCATTAAAACTTAACATGTCAAATCATGAAAGCTTTGAAAACACCTATTCTAATCCATTGAAACTTATCCTATTAGGGGACTGGTGTCGTGTTGATGTGGAACGGTGACCCTTTCCCAATCCCTTGGATAATGAGCTTGTTTCAATCAGTTTTATTGAAGAAAATTGATGAAACCGATGAGAGATGTGTATGAAAACATGATTTAAAGCTAAATGAGCATGATGCAAGTTATTTTAACATGATTTATGCTAAGATGATCAAGATGTGTGAGTGAAAATCTAATCTAAATGGATTCTAAATTAAAAAGATTCAAACCCTAATTAACCAATAAGCTAAATGTATGCATCTATGTTATCATGGAAGCCATTAATGGAAGTTAAGCTAATATGCAAGTGAATTAAGCTAAAATGATGTAAAATGTGAGTGCAAATGCAAGTGATATTAATAGGATAAGTTTGATGTTAAAATATGGATCCATTTGTCTCCAAATAGTGACCTATTTATAGGAGAGCAAATGAGAAATGAAGGGTTAAGATCAAAAAGGTTAATCAACGGTCAAAGATGGAGGAGAGATGAAACATGGATCATGGATTCCCATCAATGGATGAGAATGAAAGATGCTCTTTTAATCAAGGGTTAATATTCCTTCAAACAAACACACTTTTAACTTGCACAAGAAGTCTTGTAAGTTAACTTGCACATGAAGTCTTGTAAGAATATTCCCTTTTTCAAATGAGTGGAGGAGAGAGAATATTCTTATGGGTGAGGGAAATAGATATTTAGCAAATTAAAACAAAGTTTAATTGTAGAAAAGGGGAAGGAATATTGGAATGTGCAAAGGAGGAATATTCCCTTGCAAATGAGGGGAATTAGACTTATTAGCAATTGATAATTAAATAAGGGTTTAATTATGCAATTAAGGAGAATTTCATGATATTCATTAAATAAAGTGATTTAATGAAAAGGGGGAAAGTGGAATGATATTTAATAAAAAGACTTAGGGGTTCAAATTAAATAACTTGATGTATTTAATTTAATAGGACGAAGTGTTAGCATGAAAGGGGGTGAATTAACCCAATTTGATTAATTAGGTTAATAGATGCAAATGACATAATTAATTAAATAGCTAGGCGAATTTAATTAATTAAGCGAAAAGATGATGGGTTTGAGGATGAAGCGATATTAATATACCTGATTTGAGTGCATGGCATCATTTAGGACATTTTTAAGTGTCTACACCTACATATCACATTATCATAATTATTCATATATGGATATAATAAAATATTTAAAGTTAACAAGATAAAATCATTATATTATACCTAGATCACCCTCTTGCCACTTCTCATCAACTAGAATTTGTTTCAAAGAGGCACAATGTCCAAAGGACCCTAAGCATCTCCAACCATGGTAGTTTCCTAAAATAATGTGGTTGATGGTGCACCATTGGAGGCATCTAGTGCATAAAATGGGGTGGTCTCCCAATATCCCATTGTGCCTAAAAGTCAACGGACACTTGCATCATGACCCAATATTAACTCTACTACCTCATTGCACTCATCATAATATACACATCTACTCAATAATCAAGGGCATATCTCTCTCCCTCATCTATATAGAGACCACTAATGTCACCTATAAATAATGGGTGTCAATAACACCATCTAGTGAACACCAAATTTTTTAACCACTCACTCAAACTAAAATCTCTCCATCTCTATTACATGTCTCCCAAAAAACCACCTACACCACCTAATCTTGCCCAATTGAAACCTAGCATTTACATCTACCACTACCTACCTATAAGGCATCCATATGATATCCCTTGGGGAGAGATGATAAAAATTTGTCACTATGCTCATTGGTTCATGTCCTTTCTCCATCAACCAATACATCTCATGTCTAGTCAATATGCTAATGTTGTATTGATTGCTTCTATTGAAGGTAACCCTATATGGTGGAGAATGTGTATGTGTTCATACACCCATGTCTACAATAGGGATGTGGCTATAATTCTTGAATCACTACAATCCACAAACCTATGGAGATCATCATAAAGATGAGCCAACATGCATCTATCCCAAGTAGACCACACGCAATGATTGAACCCTTGCCATCTAATAAGATGAGGATGTCAACAATCAAGAGTAGTTGCTTATGTTTGCAAGATGTTTTCTAAGTAAAATATCACTATATGGGACCCCATCTCATCCATGTCTAGCTCAATCAACACACCATTGGTATAAATCACTATCATGTTGTGCAATATGTTATCTTCACATACCTACCCACCCCTAACAGTGAAGCAAATGATCCTCCACAAATCTTCAAGTGTCACAATCATCTCACATGTAAGGAGGTGGGAGTTTATATCAAAGTTTTGTTGCTTAGCTAGGGTCATGAGCATACAAGTATCATAGAATAATGTTGGGAGTTGAACCATGTGCCTAATCCAAGCTACCTCTAATAAGGCCCAACTAGTGTCTATGGGTGGAAAAAATTCACATTAAGTTCCTAGTTTTGTAGTCTCTTGTGGATCTCCAGTTCTATTTGCATCTATAGACATGAAAAAAGGATAATATTAGAACACAACCAATTGAGGAAATCATTTAAAAATAAACAAAATTAATGTTGAAGATAACATATAATTGGTGGGGGATGCAATTAAGTTCAAAATGTGCTCTGCAACGGCTCCATCGACGGAAACGGCTTCAACGGCTCCTTCACGCACTTCGGCTACTTCGGCCCCGATTCCTGGCGACGGCTCCTCCCCTGTGTCTGGCCCTACGTCCAACGTGGTTGGGTGTTTTCCTAGCGTGGTTTTGTCGGATTGTCCTGCAGGGTCCCTCCTGCTGGGGGCTCCAGCGTTCATCCTCCGGTGACTTGTGCGCGTAGGAAGGTTGTTGTTGCCTCCGTGCCTCTTGAGGTGCCTATTGTTGGTTCGGTGACAATGGTTGGGCATGATGCGGGCTTTGTTCCTACCTCTCAGTTGGTTGTCCCACCTATTGCTGGAGGTTTTCGGGAAAGGCTAAGTCTTTCTCTAATGTTGCTAGGGTGGGTGCTCGACCCCCTACTCATGTTTGTCGGTCTCTACCCTGTGCCCAGGACTCCCCTATGGTGGTTTGTGGTCCTGAAATCGTTGAGAATGAGGAATATTATTTGAAAACGAGTGCGGTCTGCAGATTCAATGGCCTGTGGCCCTCCCTCCCAGATCTCCATGATTGAGTGTCGGTTTCCTGGAAGCCATTGGTCATTGGGGAAATCGAGCTCTACCCTAGTGCTAGGGGATTCTTTATTGCTACCTTTGCTTCCTCGTTGGAGCGTAACTGTGTTCTGGACAGGGGGTGGATGTGGGGTATTCACTCTCTAGCCATCAGGCCCTGGTCTCGTTCCTTCAACCCCCTTACGGAGCCGTTGAACACTTGACCTGTTTGGGTCTGTCTGCCAAATCTTCCTCTCCAATTGTGGGAGGAATCATGTTTCGAGGCCATTGGCAATACCATTGGTCGCTTCTTAATGGTGGATTCTACAACTAGGGAATTTGGGCATACTACTGTCGCTCGGTTGTTAGTTGATCTGGACATCTCCAAACCTCTCCATGGGGATGTTGTTTTGCTAGTGGAGGACAGAGCTTGGAAGCAACTCTTGGACTATGAGGGTCTCCCCTTTCCATGTAGGAGATGTTTTTCGGTGGGTCATTTGGCCTCTACCTGTCCTCATGCCCACCGCAAGGGCGTTGTGACTTGGTGGAAGGATGCTCTCTTGGATCACCTCACGGTGGTTCCTTCGGATGTTTCTTCTAAGGAGGTCGACCCCATTGTGCCTGCTCATAAAATTTTTGCTCCTCACCCGAACCTCCCTACTGAGGAACCACCCGTGGATCATTCTGTTGACGCTGTTATGATCGTGCCTGACTGAACTGTTTCAAATGCTTTTGCTGGTCCTTTGACAATTCTTGTCTCCTCCCCTGTGCAGCAGTCCCCCTCGTGTGGTGATGGCTCTTTGCCCTTGGTGGTTTCTGAGGTTCCGCTTCTCTCACCTTGCTCGGTGGACTTGGATACTAAGCCTTCCTAGTCTTTGGTGTTGAGGAAGAAGAAAGGACTCCCTCGATTTGTTGCTTCTTCACGTCCTCGGGTCAAGGGTGTTAGTTTTGTTCACTCATATTTTGGAATTGTGTCCTAATCTGTGGTTTTACGATTGTATGTCAGTTGTCCTATGTTTGGTCTATCCTCTCCTAATTCATTCTTTTTTTGAACTAGCTCTTTTTTGGCCCTTTGGGCTCTCTATATAAAGGGTTCGGCACCCTGTAAATGTTGCTTATCTTTTCAAAAACATATAATTGGTGGGAGTTGATTAAGTGGACCACATCATTCTTGTAGGTTGATCTCACACATAACAATCAACCTCACCTATCAATCTAACACAGCAGGTCACTACTATAGGTACCAAAAAGCAATATAAACAAAACATATGCTATGTTTGAAAAATGAATATTTTTCAAGATTTTATTTTTTTAAGTGAAAAAAGACACCACGTTTAGGAGCTTGCCACACTCAATACTCACTCATACTCTACCACCTCATGTCAAAGTATGTTTTAAGCTTTAGAAGGTTGATCTCACAAGGGTGACCATAACAATGAAAATGACCTTTTAGTATTCACCGTCCTATGTATAACTACACACCATTTTATGATTGCACATTATTAACTATACATCCCCATTTTTGTGTGCCAGTAATCCTATTGATAATGACACATTTTTGGTGGTAACACAACCTTATTACATTTTTTTAAAGCTACTTTTCATATTCATGCATTTATTATGCTACATCTTACATTAATAGATTTATGAGATGACATTGACCACATGACATCTATTAGAGATTACAATTACCACTAATTTATGATGCTTTCATATTAATCCCACAATGATTATCGATCACACATGTCAATTTTCATATGATTTATCTTTATATCATGTGCCTATAGTAGTTATTATGGACTCAACTATAGTATCTCGAGAAATTGGAAAAAGAAAATAACTTTACATGTGTTTTCATGGTCACATTATATTTTTTAATGCTTGCATGCCCATCTATTGACTTGATTACATATTTATGACTATCACATGGCATATACCTAGTTTTGGGGGGATGTTTTTTTATTATCATTTTCTTACATCGAGGGCAACCATACATTGCTTATGATATTTCTAGGCCCACATTGTTTACAAGCCTCATCTTACTATCTTTTACCCATTTAGAGGCAACCACTTATCCATATGCTTTCACAATCATATATTTACTCGTGTACTTCATTGCCTTATCCTTCAAGTGATGTGTTAGGCATCATGCCTTCCTACACCATTATTTGCCTACATGAATCAACATGTTCCTAAGCGCTATGTTTGGTACACCATGGCTTCATATCATTGACTGTTCACATGCTTTGTCATGTACCTAATAGCTATATTATAACATTGGGGGCACCATGCCTTCCCTATCCTATTGAGTGCACATGTGCCCTATCATGTGCCTAAGAGCCACATTAGGGACACCACACCATTCCCATCTAAAATATGCATGCATGGTCCTTATCTTGCCTCTAGGGCTCTTTTTACTTCCATTTGCCTATAGTGGAGGCAAACTTATGTACCTTTAATTATTATCTTTAATCTATATATTTTTCATGCTTATCATTTGATGTCTTACTTATTTGTCACTCAATGCTATCTATGGCATTTATCACATAGTTTTGCATTATCTATGTGCTCATCCAATTCCTTGCATCCAATAGATGCAACTGATTGGAGTGGGAAGCAAAAGAATATATTGTCACTAACACTCTTATGTTGAGATTGCAAACAACTACCTACACTATACATACTATCACCATACCTAGACAAATCAAGATTGCATTGCATATTAATGTTTGAAGTGCTAAACTACAGTATTGTTGCCTAGGCAAAGTATTTGAGTATCACTTTCTATACAAGCAAAATTTCTAACCTTACTCTCTCCTTTTCGGTTTTCATAGACAATTGGATTCACTTGCACTTGTTTTTACTTGTATTATAGAAAATAATTGATTTTATTTTTTTGTTTTGCAAGTTCCTATGGAGTGCTTACACCAAGGAGAGTACCATGCAAAGAATTCAAAATGGTACTGTTACTTTACATGAAACCCATTTACTTTTATGTCAATATTTACTTTCATGTTGGTTAAGAATATTCACATACTTTAAAAAACATGTGCATGCTAAATTTGCATGCGCCTTAATGTACCAACAAAATGTAAGTAAAATTTTGCATACCCATACAAATTCCTATTTAGTCTTTGGCCCATTTTGAGACAATGACTTAATACAATTACATATAGCCAAGTGACACTCTTGTGCTAAGTTTTGATCATTCCCCAATCCTTATCTAATTCCATTTCATACACATCCACAACTATTCCCATACATCTGACTTTTATCACATCTCTTAGTACAAATATTCACCATTTTAGCCATTCATTGTATCAACCATTCGCATACATCTGACTTTATCACATCTCTTAGTACAAATATTCACCATTTTAGCCATTCATTGTATCAACCATTGAATGCATATTCACACATTCAATCCCTATCTCAATATAAATAGTTTCCTATCTCGGGCCAAACTCATACTACTCAAAATCAATCTTGAGCCACTCAAAATTGAACCAAATTTCAAATTTGATACATGTTTGCCCAGCTTTTTGACATCCATTTATGCAATTAATTTAGATATGAAAATCAAGAGCATAAGCAATTGCAAGGAGAATCAGTATGGGACATGTTGACTTGAAGTATTAAGCGGAATTAGAATATATACCAAAACTATGTAGAGCACCTACATGTTCGAGAATAAAATCAGTTTGACAAGGGAGTTAACCAAGAACTTGACCCTCACAACTCGACTATCTCCCTTAAGGCATTCCTAGTTACAATAGTCATTGTGTATATCCAAATATCAAGGATCAACACGAAGCAGATTACAAAAGCCCATAGTCAGCCAGATCAACCAGCAATTTACAGGACAATCCTACACATTGTCAACCCCAAGCAGTTCAAGATCAACCCCAAGAGATCCAGATTCAACCCACATGGGATTCTAAGAGTGCGAAGCCCGAGACACAAATCAAATTGCTAGCATTAATTTTTTGGGTCAAGGTGACTCAATTTTGTATGGCATCAATATTTATTCTTCATTGTAATTCCCAAACTAAGTACCGTGTCCCTTCCTCAATTCTGAATTTTCATTTATCACAATCATCAATTCCCAGTACCTAAACTCAAATCTGAGTCAATTGTGATTTATTTGTATACAATTATTTAATTAGCCTAGATTTATATAAAAGGGATTTTATTCCCTTAACAGTAAATCTAACAAGAAAAGAAAATTGAAAATTTATACTGCAATACTATCTCCTAGGTAAGCATCTTTTCTATTGGTAAACAAACTTTTAGCTTAGTGGCGTGTTGTTTTGCAAATTAGGAAAACATAAAAATTGGCGTATCACATATTTACGATTCAGCCAAAAATGCCAAATTTGGTAAAGATAAAGAGGCAAATTTAAAGTCACATTAGTGCTTATATCCAGGCCATTTGTAAAGGCATCAAAGTACAAATGCAATGACAATAAAGGAAGCCATCCCAGCACAAAAAATAATTAAATTTGCTGCAAGTCGCATCAATAATTGCAGAAATAGTACATGCACTAAGAAATATCAAAATGTCTTAAACATAATCTCCAGAAGAACTAGTCAACAATAATGCAATGCACTTTGTGTCTAAAGAGGTTCCTTCTTTCTTCTAGCCATGTCCACTAATTCAACCAAAAAGTAGCTTACAAAGAGGTGGAATTTTCCAACTATCGGGAGTATTTTTGGTTTGATTAATTCAAAATTAAAATAGATAAGATAGATATTTAAACATACATTATATTTTAGTTTTGGTCAAAACACACCCAAAAGTGAAGCTTTTCAATTGGAACTCCTGCCTAAGTTTTCAAAGGCACGAAGTTCTTGTTACTGAAGAACTTTGAGTAGAGTCTTCCATTTTCCATCTCTAATGGGCTTCTAGCAGCAGAACAAGTTTAAAACATGCTGCTAGCATATTAATTTTGTGAGCTGAAAAAAGAAACGTTGAAGGAAAAGAATGGGCAGGGCCAGAAGGCGCAATAGTGTTAGAACCTGTAAAGAAAATGTATATTTTTCACTGGATGGCATTTACAATCTGTTATATTTGTCTTTACCAGGGTTGTATCCTTTTGTTCACCCATTTTTAGGGGCATATTCAAAACTTATATATGTCATATAGATACGTCTAGTAAAACATTGTACCTGTTGCACAGTGCATCCATTGATGAAGACATTGATGATGACTTCGTTTTCTAACATCCTAATAACAAATTTGTCTGCCGAGCCATTGAAGTGTATACACAATGCAGTTCGCTTAAATTCCCACTGCATAGTGTGGTCTTGGTGTTATTTTGTAACATACCATAAAAAACCAATCGCTCCTCATATGGAAAAGAAAAAGATTAAAATCAATCCACACCAAGTGTGAGTTATAAAATCCTACAATTAATGCCATTATATTCCCAATATGGACAGACCTAAATGTAATTCATGCCAAAACATATGAAGACCTTGTTGCTGTGAAACATGGATAAACTCTTAAGAATCAAAATGCTTCATGAAATACCTGCACGGTAAGCAATTTGTATAGAAGAAAACAACTTATAGTGACATGCATGAAATGCAATTGTAGCACGTTTTCATTGTAGTCTTACATGCATACCTCCATGGAAAACTTGTTATGTTTCTCAGAGAATGGATTACTGTTACACGGATGAATAAAAACTAACTATAGTGACATGCATGAAATGCAATCATAGCATGTTTTCATTATAGTCTTACATGCATACCTCCATGGAAAACTTGTTATGTTTCTCAGAGAATGGATTACTGTTACACGGATGAATAAAAACTAACTTACAAACACCTCAACAGAGATTTTATAAACGAAGCCTCTTCCCTGGTTGTATTTCATCATCATAATGGCCACTATCATCATAAGCATCTGCCTTATCTTTTTTCTTTCTATCCAAAATCTTGTTAATTTGATGTAACTCATTAGTGAGCTTCTGGTCTTTATTTTGCTTCCTTGTCTTACGTCCATCTTGCATCTTCACTCCAAATTGAAAAGCAGCTTTAGGCATTGCCTCCTTCTGTTCATTATATTTTGCCCATTCTTCTTCTGTCTCGAAGTCCCAACGATGAAGGCGCCCCTTAGCCTGTAAAATAGGTTTATTAGACAGCCTCAGAAAGTGATAAAGAGTTGAGAGTTAGGATTATAATAACTAAACATGGTTTAGCATGAAAACATTTTCTACCCAAAGCATATGCTTCTTACCCTTCCACCCATATCCATTTTTGATAAGTCATCTTCCTCATCACTATCTACAATCTCCCGATTATATTCCTGGTAGCCAGGGTAACACTCTGAGTAACTTTCTGAGATAAAGTTTGGATCCTTTTCCCGTGCATCCCTCTCCCTCCGCTGTTGAAGACCTTGGTCATCTCTTTTGAACACCGATCCAAGACCGCGGTCCTTTTCCTCCTGTGTCATAAACCTAGGATCCTTCGGAGGGAGCATTCCTACCTGCACATTATAATCTGGTATTTGACTGTGCACATACTGATCGGAGTAATTCAATGCTTCTGGAGCCCATTGACCAGCCTGTTGTTCAGGTGGTGGTGGAGGATATTCCTGCCATTCTCCTTGATAACCTTCCGGCAGTGCTGGTCCTTGAATAGCATCATACCCACCCTGCAATGACAATATTAGATAATGGTATAGCTCATTATCATCAACTACATCAGCAAAGTATAAAAACACCCAAGTTTCTACTAATGAGATTGGAAATATAATTCTACTAGTGAGACTGGAAATCAGCATCTTGCAAATAGTATGCATACTACATTCCATAGACTCACTTGTTGCTGCCAATCTTGGCCAGCCATCTCAGCAGGAAGTGCTGGACCATATACGTCATTAAAGTATGACTGCCTTTCCCCATCCCTAGGGGATTCTTCCATATCTTCTGAAAGAGGACTCTGAATTTGATTACCACCAGGAACATTATAGTCAGTGCCAGCTCCTTCAAATATATCATCCTCTTCAAGGGTATTTGTAGGTACAGACGGCTGTTCCTTAGCATCCAGATGACCTTTGCGTGGAGGAGGAGGAGGAAGCATCTCTCGGGTTTGCTGCTTCTTAGAGAAACCATCAACAATGTTTGATTGTTTTTCATAATCAATTCCATCTTCATTGGCCAAGGATTGGAGCACCTTCACTGCAGAGTATCCGAAAAAAACAAACAAACAAACAAGTAAGCATATCAGAATAAGAAAAATACTTGAAGCATATTTGGAATTAGATAGCAGCTCTAAACTTCACCTCTGCCCTCAGATTTGTCTTTCCTCTTTTTCTTCAAAACCTACAGAATATTTGAAAAGATTCATTCCATGCATGTCTTCATAATTTTATCTACTCCTTTAAGTTTATGCCAGAAGAGAAAAAAAGGAGTACAGCAGATACATACCTTTCCAGAGGAGCCTAAACGAAGATAAGACATGATCTTAGCAATACGCTCAAGAACAGATGCATCTACCCCAACAGTAACTGTTTCCTGCAGTGGAAACCCACATTTAAACATTCTCTATATAAATGAAAATCAATTAACAGTTTGAATCCTGAAAACTGAGCATTTGCCTAAACATAAAAATGAACCTGAGGAGGTGGACAATCAGCTTTGCTTCTATGCACTGTTGTTGGAATGTCATGATAGAATTCCTCTCCCTGCAAATATTATTAGAAAATTCAAGTTTCAGATGATTTCATTCAATGAAATATTTTTATAGGCTTTATGATGTCAAAACCAAACTTCATATAGAAGTGCAAATAACAGAAGTAAGAAAGCATATCATTGTTTATGTATGCCAATCATGGTTGCCTTCCATTGCCACAGTATCATAAAAACAGAAAAATTATAAGCAAACATGTATTCCTCCCAATTAAAAGCAATCATGGTTGCCTTCCATTGCCACAGTATCATAAAAACAGAAAAATTAAAAGCAAACATGTACACCTGAGTTGGCCTAGTACACCTGAGTTGGCCTAATGGTGGAGAACTTGTACTCTTGAAAGAGAGGTCACAAGTTCAAATCCTGCAGGGGGTAAAGGTATGTACACCTCGTATTGTGGAGCACGAGTTAGGTGCCTCCCTCATATTGGGAGTACGAGGAGTCCCATTTACTGCAAGCCATCTGTAGACCCAAAAACAGACCGCCTGGTATCGTGGACTATAAAAGGACCTTTCCTTTCCTTTCCTTTCCTTTTCCCAATAAGGTGCAATGTTCTAGAATTAATAAGGGAAGATTTCACTGGTCAGCCCCAGAGCCCAATACAGTTAAGCTCAATCTTGATGACACGTCTCATGGGAATCCCAGACTTGCTGGCACTGGTGGCATCTTGAGATGCTTTTGGGTTTATAAAAATAATAATATCATTGCTACCAAGAGACACAAGGGTGCCAGTACAGGTGCAGGGATGGGAACGGCAGTCAAATTCAGGTATGCAATAAATGAATAAGGGGATGGCTATATGACATATAAATGTAGTCCCCAGAAATTGTGGGTACAGGGACGGATGCCAGAAATTGTGGGTACAAGGCCCCATATGCTGTCTATGTTCCTATAATGGAGTTTCTGGGTAACTATGGTTCATATATTCATCTCAATTAAGCTCAATATCAACAATAACAAGAAGGCAGAGGCAGTTGCTCTGGTGGAAAAGGGCTAAAAATGACTTGCTCACAACGCATTATGCTTATCTCAATGTTAAAGTGGTAAAAAAATTTTGTAGACATTGACTTTCCCAATGCAATTCTGAAATTGGGTTGAGCCCTTCTCTATCAGTTCTGCTCCATATCCTGGGTCTGTAAAAGGCAACAAAGCTGCAGATTTTTTTACAAATATTGTCATCAAGAAAGTTGGCACCCTTGACCAACCCTCACCCCTGGCTTGATATGGCATTGAAGAGTTTCTTTTTTAAGATGTCATATTATAATGCTCTTCTTCGAGCCATATGCATCCCTCTTCTCTTTTCATTATTATTTCACAGAATTTAATTTTGAGATGAAAACTTGTACATTCCCCTTCTCAAAGCACGTGATGGAATAAGTTTCCTAAGCACTAATCTGATATCACCTTGATTCATGTAATCACCACTTTACCTTTCTGTTTACCCTGCTTCCTTAAAGCATTTCAAGCTCTCATCATTCTCTTCTGTGTTGAACGTAATGGCCTGCTGCAATAGATGGTTGTTGACAACAGAAAAGTTGAAGACGACCTCCAATGTATTCAAATCTCACACCCTTCAGTTTGTGGACTCTGTCCTGGGCTACCATGGAATGGATTTTTCATAACTCTGGCAGGGAACTTCTAGCCATTGCTCTTAGCATCTCAATAGGGCTACCCAAAGACAAAGAGGCCCTTGATATCCTGTCATCTGATGCTGCAGGACTTAAAACATGGACCTTCACAAATGTGAGTCTTAAGGATCCAAATAGTCTGTAATGTCCCCTTTTTGGGATATTCCTAAATTTAGGTTTGCAAAACAATAAGAATCACTAAAAACTGATATTAGCAATAACAAGTGTCAACTTTATGGTTATATTCAGATTAATACATAAAATATCATAATAGTGAGAACAATACACCATAGCTAGAAGCCTAAAACATTATAATAGTTAGATCTATAGTTCATATCATTATCAATATTTGAATTCAAAGGCATCTTAACACCATTAATGATTAGTCCAAGGCATATTTCGATAGCCAATCATATTAGGAATTCTCTAGAAATACTTACAAACCACAATCTCAAGGATGGTTGTCCTTGTATTGCGAGAGCATGGGTGGATCCTTGTCCATCCATCTTGGGGTGGCGTACTTGAGAAGACCCTCAAGCCCGAGAGCACTCATACGCCTCCCAACCCCAGGAGCACTACATCTCAGGAGTGGCGTACTTGAGAAGTTTATAATGTCCCCATTTTCAAGTTCTCAAGCAGTGCAGTTGTTGCTAACCTTTTTGGATTCGTCTTAGCATGTTCTAAGGAATAAATTGATGTTACAAGTGAGCTTTTTTGGATTTTTTTTGGGTCCTTTCCAACAAAATGGCTATTTTTAGTAGTGACTATCTTTAGTAACTTACTATTTTTAGCAACTTGCTATTTTTAGTAGTGACTATCTTTAGTAACTTACTATTTTTAGTAACTTACTATTTTTAGTAACTTTCTATTTTTAGTAAGTTCCAATTGGGCTCCAATTTGGTTGGATTGGGAGATTGGACTCGCTATTTTTAGTAAGTGTTATTTTTAGCACCTGGTTTGGCCTCTTTTCCTCTTTCAGTCAGTACAGTACTTTCCAATTATGGCCTTGGTGAGTTCTAATAGTGGATGGATTAATATTTGAATATTATCACTTAAGTTTTATAATCTTGCTTTATAACTTAAGTGAGGGGGCATGGATTCATGAATGTACCCTTTGCCTAGTAAGGTGACATTTTTAAAAGAGGGTCAGTGTTTCTCCTTGTGTGGCACCTAAAAGGGAGGTTATTTATCATTTTTTTAGGCTATTGTTATGCCTCATAAGGTGGGACACCTAGCTGGGACTTAAATATTAATTTATTTATTTTAAATGAAAGTGAAATTTTGGAGGCAAAAAGTTGGACGCCCCTCTTGGGGTAATTTCATGTCATTTCCTAAAGTGACATGAGAGGAAAAAATATTCAAATTCAAATTCAGGTTGCCCTAATTCTTCCCTCACTTTATAAATATGAGTTTGAGCTCTCATTGGGTCATGGATGATTGACAACTTAAAGAGATGTTGGTGGAATGAGCTCAAGGAGTTCTTCTTTGCTGGTTGAGGACAAAAACCCTCTTCTCGGTTGCTGGTTTCGGTGGTGAAATATCCACCCTAGCTGATTGGAGTGATTCTACCTCAAGAATCACCATTGTTTTCAGGGGTTTATTCTTTCTAGGGTTTCTAATATGAAGATTTATGAATTTTTCTGATAAGGGTTTAAGAGTTTGGGTTTGGTGTGTGGTTTATGCCATTTTGGTGTGAGTTTGGTGCAGGTTTAATTCAGTTTTTGAGTGTTGAACTTTGTAGCAGCAACACAAAACAGCCAACAAAAAACTGTGTTGTGCCGGAACTTTGCAGCAGCAACTCAAAACAGCAACATAAAGTTGCGTTGCACCGGAACTTTGCAGTAGCAACACAAAACAGCAACAGAAAGTTGCGTTGCGCCGGAACTTTGCAACAGCAACACAGAACAACAACAGAAAGTTGTGCTGCACCGGAACTTTGCAGCAGCAACACAGAACATCAAACAGAAAGTTGCGTTGCGCTGAAACTTTGCAACAGCAACACAGAATATCAAACAGAAAGTGTTGATGTGCTGGAACTTTTGCAGCCAATTGAATGAAGGAAATACGCAACCATAGCTCTGATTTTTGCATGAAAACTTTTGAAATAAAAACCATAATGATCATCATAGAACAAGCGAGTCCAATACCAACACCGGAACCCGTAAGTCAAATATAAAACATCACATTTCTTCTCATTAAATAATATGATTACATATTCTTCCTCAAGAGAGTACAATATACATAAAGGAACATACATGAGTACAATGGCATAGCCATGAATAAGATACCTCAACTGAAAAAATAAGAACAAGAGATAACACCTCCAACTGGTGCTCCAGCAACCTATACACCGGTCCCCAATGGCGGTGGCAACACCTCCCTACCATGTGGACTCAAAAGAGACCACCCCACCGTGCTTGGAGGTAGTCACAAGGCCCAAACAGAAATAACAAGGCAAGGGTAACATATGGCTAACACTCACATCAAACACAAAGCAAGCACAAAATACCATGCATAAAGCCAATGTCGCAACATGGAGATGCTCATACAATAACATGTTGGGTACTACTCACGACTGCTAAGGTACAAAATACAAGAGTGCAGATCGGGTGGAATGTCATCATGCGTGCTCGAAGGGATGGCACCACACGGAATCAAGTACACCTCTCATACGGACGGGGAGACTCAACCATGCCCGAATCAACGCCCCGCAAACGGATAGGCCTTCTCGAGTGCATCCTTAGCCTTTACAAATGCTCAAAGCCATGCACGAGGACTCATTAACTTATTAGTGTTTGACCCCATTGTTTTTATTTAGTTATCACATGTTTACTACAACTTTGCTACTATTTCCCTTGGCAGCCACTTCGGCCCCGGGCCCGTAGAGAGCCACTCCATAAGACCACTCTAATTACCTAGACCCAAGCTAATCTCATTTAACCAAATGAGGAAACCATAGCAAACATGAAATAATGAAAAAACCACTAAATTCCATCATTAAAACCATTTAAAACAGCCAAGCAAACATTGCTATAAAATCATTTAAACAGTTGATCACATCAACTAACAAATAGATCAAACAAATGTATGCTGAGGCTGAAGAGATCCAAATGTTCATCACAAACCATCAAATGTCATAGGCCATTTTTAGATCATTTTCAGCATTGGAGTTGTTACATTATGCCCCTAATGTAACTTGACTCACTATTTTTAGCAAAATGGCTATTTTTAGTAAGTGTTATTTTTAGCACCTAGTTTGGCCTTTTTTCCTCTTTCAGTCAGTACAGTGCTTTCCAGTTATGGCCTTGGAAAGTTCTAATGGTGGATGAAATAATATTTGAATATCATCACTTAAGTTTTATAATGTTGCTTTATAACTTAAGTGAGGGGGCATGGGTTCATGAAGTGTACCCTTCGCCTAGTAAGGTGACATTTTTCAAAGAGGGTCAGTGTTTCTTCTATGGGACTTAAATATTAATTTATTTATTTTAAAATGAAAGTGAAATTTTGGAGGCAAAAAGTTGGACGCCCCTCTTGGGGTAATTTCATGTCATTTCCCAAAGTGAAATGAGAGGAAAAAATATTCAAATTCAAATTCAGGTTGCCCTATTTCTTCCCTCACTTTATAAATATGAGTTTGAGCTTTCATGGGGTCATGGATGATTTGACAATTTAAGGAGATGCTGGTGGAATGAGCTCAAGGAGTTCTTTGCTGGTTGAGGACGAAAACCCTCTTCTCAATTGCTGGTTTCGGTGGTGAAATATCCACCATTGCTGATTGGAGTGATTCTACCTCAAGAATCACCATTGTTTTCAGGGGTTTGTTCTTTCAAGGGTTTCTAATATGAAGATTTATGAAGTTTTCTGATAAGAGTTTGAGAGTTTGGGTTTGGTGTGTGGTTTATGCCATTTTGGTGTGAGTTTGGTGCGGGTTTAATTCAGTTTTTGAGTGTTGGTATGACATTTCTGATTTTTGGAAAAGCCTATTTCCTGAGTAGCTGGAAACACTAATTCGTTCATATCTCCGTGTGGTGAAAGAATATAGTTTTGGGTATTGATTCCTTGGTTTCCTCATAGCTGGGCGCCCCATTACCTCAAGAATCACCATTGTTTTCAGGGATTTGTTCTTTCTAGGGTTTCTAATATGAAGATTTATGAAGTTTTCTGATAAGAGTTTGAGAGTTTGGGTTTGGTGTGTGGTTTATGACATTTTGGTGTGAGTTTGGTGCAGGCTTAATTCAGTTTTTGAGTGTTGGTATGACATTTCTGAGTTTTGGAAAAGCCTATTTTCTGAGTAGCTGGAAACACTAATTCGTTCATATCTCCGTGTGGTGAAAGAATATAGTTTTGGGTATTGAGTCCTTGGTTTCCTCATAGCTAGGCGCCCCATTTAGAGTACTCATTTGTGATTTTTAGTGAAGGCCTGATTTTATAAGGCAAATCACCCCTCCTAGGGAGCCGTGCCATTTCACTGGGTATTGGTCTTCAGATTGAAATCTGATCTGCAAATACAGAGGTCTGGAATCAGCTTGTTAAAGGTGTCATTTCAAGTAAAATGAGGGTTAAATGTTGAGGAACAGGTTGGAAATTGGTTAGTGCATGAATTGGCTCATACCCATGAGGAGATTGTATGTATTGCTGCTCAATGTGTGGCTGGAAGGTGCACCTTTTGGACTGTAATCGGGTGCCTGGATTCATTTACTGCAGGTCTGAAACTGCTTGTCGAAGATTAGAAAGAGTTCTGTTCAGTTTTGGGTGATCAGATTGCAAGTTTGAGTGTTATAGTTGGGTCTGTGAAGCTGGGTCAAGCATTCATTGACTGTGGAACACTGCTATGTGTGCTGGAATGATAGCAGATGCTTTACGGAAGGTTACACAGTCTGATAATTGCACATAAGTGTTATAACAGCAGGTTGGGAAGACTTGTAGTCCACTTTCCCTAGAGGTATTTTGCCCTAAACAATAATTGTTACCATTGGATATATCATTGAATAGTTCTTGAGTGTTTTGGAAATTCTCATAAGTGTACAGCAGCTTGAAAATGAATGCAAACAGTTACTTTAAAGCAATGGCTGAGTCCTAATGATTCTAATCTTTCAATATCTAGTTTAACTCAAACTGCATATATATAAATTTGCTAAAGTTATTGTTCCAAATCTTTGGAAAGAAAAAAATTGGGGTGGTTATTACCATAGTTTGAGGACTCTCCGAGTCCTTGAAAAGACTCTTGGGACTCCCGAGTCCTAGGGCTCGCCGAATCGACTCGCCAAGGACTCCTGAGTCGAGTCTTGGAGAGTCTAGGCTAGGACTCCCGAGTCCTGGCAAGTGACTCACACGAGTCCTAGAATCGAACTCCCGAATCCCAACTTAGGACTCTTGGCATCGCCTGGAAATAATGAGTATGAATGTTTAAAACTTGTTTTTTGTTTGTTTTTTTCATTTGAAATTTTGAAACCATGAGTATGAATGATAAAATTTCAAATATTGAGTGTTTGAAGATCATGTAACATGTGTAATATTTGAATTATGAGAAATTGATAATCAAATTAGGCTCTTATGTTCTCTAATTGCATTGATTTTTATTTTATTTTTGTAAAACTACGGTTTTCTTCTTTGCCGACTCCTAGCCGAGTTTTTTGCCGAGTCCATGCCGAGTCTCGAGTCCGGGTCCTAAATTTGGGCTGCCGAGTCTGCGTCGAGTCCTAGTTTTCCAACTTTGGTTATTACAAAGTCCCTCAAGCCTAGAAGTACTCATCCGCCTCATGGCCCACGAACATGGCAAGATCTCATATCCACACCATCCCTTAGTTCACCTTGGAGGCGCTCCATCCTCCTTGAACAAGTCTAGGAGCACTCATGTGCTCCTAGCCCATGTAATGCCCCCTTTTGGAATCACCTTATACTTTGCCCTGGAATCACAATTCCAAATGAAACCAATAGCAAATTATAGTTAAAGGTATAATTCCCTACTTAAAATTGAGATGATGTAAATCTGGTTATGGAAACCTGCAACCATGTTAGATAAACATGATAGGAATAATCCATGGAATACATTTAATTCTAGGTCTAAGAGAGATTATATATATCACTATAACGAGTCCCAAGGACTATGTAGGCCCAACAATAATGAGGACATGATGAGGTGCCCCAAATATCCTCTACCCTAGGCCCAACAGTAGGACCTTATCCTCTGTGGCCTCGTGTGGTCCTTAACTGATGGTTCTTAACCATCATCATGAGGTGGTGTACCTAGTGAGGGCTTTACACTATTCCCCTCTATCATGCCAAACCCTCCTCTTATGATTGAAGACCCTTTTTTATTTACTTCAACAATTGATTCAAGTGGGGATAGTGGGGGCTGCAATATGGTGTCCTTGATCCTCAACCCTAGCCTCATGTGGTCCTTAACCGATGATCCTTAACCGATGGTCCTTAACCATCATCATGAGGTGCCATACCCAGAGAAGAATTATTCACGATTCCCCCTCTTTGCATAATAGGGTGTCCTTGGTCCTCGACCCTAGGCCCAAGGATAGGATGTTATCCTCCTTGGCCTCCTGTGGTCCTTAACCGATGGTCCTTAACCATCATCATGAGGTGGCATTCCTAGTAAGGAATCATTCACAGTTCCCCCTCCTTGCAGTCCTGCCTCATCCCCTCGTGATCAATTATTGTCGAGACTCAAACCAAAATCATATCACTGCTAATAATATTAGTAAATATATGCTACATAATATGCTATTATATCGATGTTTAATATCCATATTTATCTAATTAAATAAGCATCATACCACAAGAATTGATTATGTTGTTACTCCGATTGAACCTGTTGTATATGTATAAGAGGCTATGTTGTTGGTTGATTACTTCTGTTGTTGTTTATATATATATATATATATATATATTATACTTTGTATTCTTCCTATGATATTCGATTTCTGATTGATGAGTGTATTTCTATAGACATCTGCTGATCTTAATATTCAGAAGATATAAATCAGACAAATAAATATAAGACTCATAATCATACTAAAGAACCATAATTACTTTATAAGACTCAATAATTGCTGCAAGCATCATTATTGATCGTAAATATTATACATATACATATATATATCTTATATAAATAATGAACTTATCTGATTATGTCTGTTGTTGCACTTAAGAATATGTTTCAGACTTCTTATTTATTTCCTCTTCCATGATTCAATTATATCTGCTGTATATCCTCCTTTCCTACTAACTTTTTTTTTACTTTTATATCCTCCTTTATGCTTTTACATCAAGAGAGGCATCCTTAGAATAGACAACCTTTAACAAGGTCATGTCCATTTGCTGATCACTGCCTTTCAGAATTAATCCCTATCGCTGTTGGTTTTGACTGATTAATATTAACTTTTGGAATCGCTGCCATATTTTCTGAAATCCGCTTATTATATCTCTGCTGGTGTGTATCTTATATATCCCCACTTTTCATTCCTTGTGCCCTTTTTATACATATGAAGAGAGATATCTTTTTAAAAGAGACAACCCTTAAAAAAAGACACCACTTCAATTAACTATCTATTATACTAATTGCTGCCCTAACAACTTCTTATCTAATTGTTGCCTTCTTAACCTTTATCATTGCCTTCATTGATCATTGTCCTCTAAAAACTCCAAGTGCTGATATAAAGGCTCTTTCCTTATATTATATATGATCGCTGCTAATTATGGATGACTGTATTATTCTATATTTCTTCATTGCTTGATGCATGAGCTTTTTATTTTTGGTTTGCTTTATTTTCGGTATTTGTTTGCTTGAAGTTTTGGATTGGTCTGAGTGTGGGGGGTAAGCAATGATGTGGAGGATCATTTAAATATGCCAATTCCTAGAGGACCCACAACCAAGAAAATAAAAATCAGTTGGAAGTTGGTTATAGTTTTCAGTTGCAAATTCAGTTCCAAAAACTAACTTCTAAAAGAAATGGCATCGATAACGTGAGGATGGCAGAGCTTCAAGGCAGAGTTGCGTAGGAAGAAGGGGCTGCGAAAGAGTGCAGAATTTGTAAAAACCCCACCCCTCTTGTTCGCGCCATGATGAAGGCAGAATTTAAGACAAGGGAAGAAGCTGCGGCATAGGCTTAGAACAGCAGGAATTCCTTTTAAATGCCACGATGGAACAATCAGTATTGAATGCAGCATTGAGATGGCAGACATAGGAACTCGAGGAGCCAGAATGAATAAAATTTGTAAACCTGGCACTCAAGAAGAACTCGTGTGGGAAAGAGAAAGGAAGGGTAGGGGAAAAGTCTACGTAGGGGGAAGAATAGTGAATCATGAAGATTTGAACAAGAGGAATCAGATGTTAGTATAGATGCATAAGAAGATGGGTAAGGCTGCGTGGTTAAGCATGAGAGGAGGAGAAACATAGAAGGAAGCGTGTGGGCCTTGACAGTAATGTGTGGCTGCATATTGAATATAGTTGAGTGAGTAGAACGGAGGTCAATGGAGTTGCCTGTAACTTTCAAGTAAATTTCATGAATCTTGAATAAATAAAGTTATACGATTTGTTTTCAAATTTGGGTGTCTTGTGAATCAATTTAAATCAACACAAATAATTGTCGATCTTGAGTTAATCGTCCATGAAGTTGTGTGTAATCTGTGTTTTGAGAATTGGGGGTGAGATGGGTTAAGAGTGTTTTGCCTGTCTCCATCATCAGGCCTTATATACATGACAGTAGTTGCTGTTTATCAATATTTATTTAATATTAGTTATTTTATATACATAGTGGTAGTTGTTGTTAAGAGTGTTTTGCCTGTCTTTGTAGCACCCCTCCGATTTGCTCATGTTTTCAGACAGTGCTTTTATTTTGATAGACTATGATACTATGATGTTGTTATTTGATCGTTGACGTTATAGCAATGATGGTTTTTATATTGAGATGTGTAACGCCCCGCCACGTAACCCTAGAGGACAACGCAATTACAACGGAAGCGTAACAAAAAAAAAAATTAAAATGCAATTAACAATAAGTAAGTGAACTACACTTAATGCATACATCCTCTAAGGTACACGACAACGCTTACATTTGAAACCCATAACATACAAAAGTAAACTAATCCATAGCATATAAATTATACTCATGAAATAAAGAACATAGATCCAATAACATTAAACTCATTTCATAAGATTACAAAGTACAAATAAAACCATTCATAGATTGTATTCATACAATATAGCAATTACAAGGCTCATTTCCAAAATGAGGTAGATCATACAAATAATATTACAATTACAATGATACAAGGATTCTCCTCGAATACAAATGAGTAGTAGTACAAATACATTAACATTCAATTGATCCAATAGAACAAAAGAGATGGTACAAAGCAACAAGAACATGCGAGCTCTCCAATCTAGAAGATCCTGCCATCACAAACATGAAGTGGAAACCCAACGGTGTAAGGTGCACGTTCCACCCAACCATGTGGTACCCGAAGGCCCACCCCCCGTGCTAGGAGATAGTAAAAAGGCTTCCTAGACATAACCAACAACCTCAAGACACAGGCAACCACAAGACTAAACTATACAAGTACAATACATAACATGAAGGTTACATTGCTTCCAGAGTAAAAGAATTAAGTACATCCACTGAACAAAAAAAATTGTTGTCTTAGGAAGATTTGTCAGGATAACCCATGCAACTTTGTGATGACACTCCTCCTATGACAACAATTTGTATTGTTCAGTGGATGTACTTGATTCTTTTACTCTGGAAGCAATGTAACCTTCATGTTATGTATTGTACTTGTATAGTTTAGTCTTGTGGTTGCCAGTGTCTTGAGGTTGTTGGTTATGTCTAAGAAGCCCTTTTACTATCTGCTAACACGGGGGGTGGGCCTTCGGGTACCACATGGTTGGGTCGAACATGCACCTTACACCCTTGGGTTTCCACTTCATGTTCGTGATGGCGGGATCTTCCAAATTGGAGAGCTCGCATGTTCCTGTTGCTTTGTACCATCTCTTTTGTTCTATTGGATCAGTTGAATGTTAATGTATTTGTACTACTCCTCATTTGTATTCGAGGAGAATCCTTGTATCATTGTAATTGTAATATTATTTGTATGATCTACCTCATTTTGGAAATGAGCCTTGTAACTGCTATATTGTATGAATACAATCTATGAATGGTTTTATTATGTACTTTGTAATCTTATGAAATGAGTTTAATGTTATTGGATCTATGTTCTTTATTTCATGAGTATAATTTATATGCTATGGATTAGTTTACTTTTGTATGTTATGGGTTTCAAATGTAAGCGTTGTTGCGTACCTTAGAGGATGTATGCGTCAAGTGTAGTTCACTTTACTTATTGTTAATTGCTTCTTCTTTTTTTTTAAATTGTTATGCTTCCATTGTAATTGAGTCGTCCTCTAGGGTTACGTGGCGGGGCGTTACATTCTCCATCATCAAGCCTTATATACATGATGCTTGATACGATGCATGAAGACTGCCTCCCTGCCAAGAGCACTCGTTGCTAAAGGAACCTTATTATATTAATTGTTAATCAAATATCATTTCATTATGCAATTATAATACATATACATATACATATGCATATGCATATACATATATATATTATTCCTAATTTACATTTTAAAACTTGCTTCCAAATAATATTCTTGCTAAAAATAGTATTTATTTCCAATAGATTTCTTATATTCCAATTTCTTATTTTCCTTTTTTTACAATCCACTTCATTGATGCCTCCTCCCAAGAAAATGAACTCCCCTTTATATCTTAATATCTTCACAAAATGATGCATCCTTTGGAATAGAGATCTCCTTTCCAAAGGTTATGACTTTTTGTTTAAACTTAATGTTGTTTTAATTTATTCCCAAGCGCTGTCCTCAAAACTCTTTTAATTATTAGTATGGAATCACTGCATTTAATATTTTCATTAGTTAATTCTATTGAACCTTTTGAAGTCTCCTTGGTCAGCGATTACCCTTAATTTCTGTAAAGGCTGCGATCTCCTTAGTGAGAAATTATATCTAATTTCTGTGCTGGCTGCAATCAGGGGGCATGACATAGTCTCTATGAATGAAGTTGTTAGTTTTTAATCACTCAGTTGCTGTTCTTTTTCAGCTGGCACACCAGCAATTAGTCCTAAGGTCAGATGCAGAAAGATCCTATAGTTAGTGAATTAAGCTGCTATAGATTGATGCCTATATTTGGTGTTAGCATACCTAAATCTAGGAACATATGTCAACTTTTTGAAAAAAAAAATCTGGGTGCAAGAGCAAATTTTTTCCTCGTATTTTTAAAGGAATTCCAAGTAAAACTATAACTTCAAAGCACTTTAGTTCTGTTTTGTGTGCTCAATTCAGTAGATTTATTTAATGAGCATGGGCACTCACTTTCGTAATACTTGAAAATTTAGAACAATAAGAATATTCAGACATGTAATGTAATTCTGATTTCATTTTACTCATTGGTTTTGTACTTTCAGCAGATCTGTTTTGCAGGTTAATGCATAGTTGAAAAAAATAGCAAAAAACAGAGACACACCAAGTAACTATGAGATTATCCGGACAGCAACTAATTGTGAATATAACTTGATGCAGAGTTATTGACAAGTCCAAAAACTCACCAATAACTAGCAAAATGGAGAGAAAAACTCAGTTGTGCCTGCGTAAGCTTATTCTGCCCAAAATAAAGTTCATTTTACATCATTTGAGGCATCTGCTTTTTTAGCACTAGCGTTGGAGGCTTCAGAGCATTTGCAAGCATTTGAGAAGCAGGATTGAACAAAAATAGCTAATGAGCTCTTATATAGCCACATTTCAAAGGCATGTGTTCCAATGTTTTTGTTTTTGTGCCTTCATTCTCAATTTCATATACTAGGGTTTAGTTATTGACTATTTTTTTTAAATAGCTTGCAGTGCAAGCTAGGGTGCTTTGATTTTTTTCTGTTTTTCCATTTTGCTAGGGTTTATTTCTATTTATGGCATCCACAAATAGAAGAGATGGCAGCAAACCTAGGGACCCTACTTGAAAACATGGGACAATAGGTATAGACCGAGGAATGGTTATCTACAACTATTGCAAGATGGATATGAAAGGAGCCATAAATTGCCTCAAATATCACCTTGCACAAATCCCTTACCGAGATTTTGCATCATGTAAATAAGCATCTCAAGAAGTTCAATGAGAGGCAAATGCTCTCCTTACATCTTATGATCAAAACAAAATAGAGAAAAAGAGGATGGTAAAGGCTTTGGCAAGTATAAATTCTACAAGGTCAAAGAGAGATATAGGAGGCTTTGCTTTTTCCATTGGGCCATAGAT
Source organism: Sequoiadendron giganteum (assembly GCA_007115665.2). Classification (NCBI taxonomy): domain Eukaryota; kingdom Viridiplantae; phylum Streptophyta; class Pinopsida; order Cupressales; family Cupressaceae; genus Sequoiadendron; species Sequoiadendron giganteum. Next base: position 72,894,584 of record CM021107.1, on the reverse strand, counting down.
ACAAGGTTTAGGCAATGTTGGTAGCCATAGTTCCGATTGTTTTGTGCAATATCCACCACAATTTTTTTATTTTTGCAATTGTTGGCATTAGCAAAATAACAATGATAAGCAACTGAAATAAGCTACCTTCCACTCTCTGATCACCCAAATCCCAATGTGGACAAGGTGAGAGCATACGGTGGCAAGGTGTACATTGCAATAATTGGAAAGCTACCACTTGTTCAATGGGGTGAGTGATAACCTATAATCAACTAAAATCAATTACCTTCCACTTTTTGATCACTCAGATCCTGATGTGGGCAAGGTGAGAGATATGGTGGTAAGGCTTACGATGAAATGTTGCTGAAGCAAACCGCTTGTTCAGTGGGTTAAGTATGAAATCTCCAAAACATGAAAGGAAACATTCGCTTATTCAGCAGGAATTACAACTAGCAAAGAAAACATTCGGCAGCTAGCCGACCAAAGCAAAAAGGAAAGATCCTCCACTTATTCAATGGGCATAACATGAAACCAAAGAGAGTTCATTCGCTTATTCAATGGGCATAACATGAAACCAAAAGAGTTCATCCGCTTATTCAACGGGAATACGACTTATTTAGTGGGGTTAGCATCAACAAACCAAACAAGAGCTAAATTGCTGAATGGTACTATCAAATCAGCATTACAAAGTGAGCTCAATATAATGATACTAACAAGTACAACAAGCTGCTAATAAGATAGAAATATGATAGCAACACCCCCAATAACAATCAATCCTCTGAAATGATATAAACCCAATGAAACCCCAACAAGGATACCTGAGTACAGAAGCAAATAGAGGTTTGATCTAACTTGGAAAATGAGTTGCAGCAGGTCTGCAACACTCAGGAAATGTTGTAAACAGGTCTGAAACTCCCCAATCAGCAAGCCACAAGTTGGCAGAAAACCCAATAGCATCCTCGAAAGACTGAAAAACATCCCCAAACTGGTTGCAATGTTATAGGCTGTTCGTGGCGCCACCAAAACAAACTGAACAGCAAGGAAAGATGGCAGATTTTGTCACAACTCCCAATGCACAAGAGCCCTAAATGGTACGGCTGGTAGAGAGGGGAGACCAACTTCCAAAAATCTAATTCTCCACAAAAAAATCTGCACTTTGGCACAAGGATGGAAAACCATATGCATCAATACCCAGAAAAAGTTTGGCAATCCTTCGATCAACAAGTGCAAATCATATGGTATGGCCTAGGTGAGAAAGGTGCAACCAACAAGCTGAAAACTCGGGAAAATCACTCCAAAAGACTCCCATTCGCTGCAAGTCAGTATTCACAACAAAATATGCATAGCTAGAAAACATCATAAGAAGCCAAAACTAAAAGCAAACTGAAAGCCATCACCAATAAGCTCCAATGGTGACTCCTACAATGAAGCCGCACCCAAGTACAACTAGGGAGTATCTTTCAACTCTGAAACTAGAGCCACCATGAGGATTTTCGTCCTCAAAGCCCAAAGGATTCTCTCCTCATTTTGACAACACTTCGTTATCTCAAAATTAGCATAACCCTGAAACTAGAGCCACCATGAGGATTTTCGTCCTCAAAGCCCAAAGGATTCTCTCCTCATTTTGACAACACTTTGTTATCTCAAAATTAGCATAACCCAAATGAGAGCACAGGGTGGGTTTAAATAGAAATCAAGACTCCAAAATTTGAAATCCATTTCCCTCCAAAAGGGATGCCCAACTCCCGAGAAATATTAATTGATTTTAATTTTCATTGTTCTCCTCCATTTTGGCATCCACCTTAGGAAATACATTAACACCTTTTAAAACAACTTAAAGTCATCAACTTAGGTGTGAGGGCCAAGGAGGGGTCCATAATTGAACTTTATAACATAAGTCATAATATTACTTTTTCGAAGACTTAAGAGATGGTGGATGAATAACTTGCCAAAAATATCAAAACTCACCAAACTGAAATTGCCAACCCCTGCCAAAACTGGAAACCCTGCTCAACACAGCTACCAAGACCAAGTGCCCAAAATAGAACTTACTAAAACTAGCAAATTGCTAAAATTAGTAAGTGTGTCCAAACTCCAAACTAACCCAAACTGAGAAGCCTTGAAACTTACTTAAAATAGGAAATGCTAAAAATAGCAATACTGCCCACCAAAGATCAAAGAAAACCAAGAAATATAACCATTATACACTAAATATAACAATATTACTTTAACACTGTTCAGCTGGTATTCTGGCACTAGAAATAGCAAAATCAGACTTTTTTGTGATTTTCTTCTTTTAGTTGGGTGTAGATTTCATGACTAATATTAGTGTGTAAAGCTGTTAATGATAGGTGTTGGTTTTAGGTTATTGCCAGGTGCAGATATTGTCTTTATTTTTAGGTGCTGTTTTGTTTTTTATTTTTGCTTTATTCTGGGCATTGGGGGCTTATTTTCAGTGAGCTTCTTTGTGATGAAGATACCTAAAAATAAAGAGATGGTTTTTTGTTTGCCCCAGTTGGGAGGTATATTAAGGACTTTGGGCACACACTATAACACACAAAAACCTCGAATAATAAAATATTTCACATCTATTAAGTGATATGTTCTAGTCTCAATTTTTATTTGTTATTTATTTGTACTTTCAAAAATTTGTGCATACAACTTATTGCACTCAAAATTGCAGGTTTGATTGAAGTTCCACTGAGACAATTTGTTGATTTTGTCTTTATTTTTAGGCGCTGTTTTGTTTTTTGTTTTTGCATTATTCTAGGCATTGGGGACTTATTTTTAGTGGGCTTCTTTGTGATGTAGACACCTAAAAATAAAGAGATGGATTTTTGTTTGCCCCGATGGGGCAATCTATTTAGGACTTTGGGCACACACTTTGTAACACACAAAAAACTCAGAATAATAAAACATTTCAGATTTATTAAGTGATATGTTCTAGTCTCAATTTCATTTATTGTTTATTTGTACTTTTAGAAATCACAATTTTTTTCAAAAAAAAAAGGCTCAGTCGCACGCCTGAAATGGGTTGGAAACAGGTCGTAGAAATTCCTAGACAGAAATCAAAAAGCGTGTGCAGAACAATCGCCTAGGTCGAGTGATTTGCAGAGGAGGCACGATTTTTACACAAAAAAAAATCCCATGAAATCACGCACCACAGAAACCCTAGGTCGCACAAGAGCCAGCAGACGAGGTAGCAATTTTAGACAGGAAAAAGCCCACGTTTTTTATTAAAAAATCAATCAAAAACTTCTGAAAATATTTTTCCAAATTTTCAACTAAAAAAACCACGAATTTTATTACAAAATTTGCCAAATAATTGCCTCTGCTCTGATACCATTAAATGGTAATTGATTGAATTAAAAAGGAGAGGAATACTCCTTAAATAAGAAATTACAAACGATGTTTCTAAATCTGAAACAATCGATAACAAAAGAAATAAAAGAAAGTTGTTAAAAGTAACTGAAAGCAAACTAAACTAACTAAGATGACCATTATACGCAAAATATAGCAATATTACTTTAATACTGTTCAGCTGGTATTCTGGCACTAAACATAGCAAAATCAGACTTTTTGTGATTTTCTTCTTTAAGTTGGGTGTAGATTTAATATTAGTGTGTAAAGCTGATAATGATAGGTGCTGGTTTTAGGTTATTGCCAGGTGCAGATATTGTCTTTATTTTTAGGTGCTGTTTTGTTTTTTATTTTTGCTTTATTCTGGGCATTGGGGGCTTATTTTCAGTGAGCCTCTTTGTGATGAAGATACCTAAAAATAAAGAGATGGTTTTTTGTTTGTCCCAGTTGGGAGGTCTATTAAGGACTTTGGGCACACACTGTAACACACAAAAATTCAGAATAATAAAATATTTCAGATCTATTAAGTGATAACTGATATGTTCTAGTCTCAATTTTAATTTGTTGTTTATTTGTACTTTCAGAAATTTGTGCATACAATTTATTGCACTCGAAATTGCAGGTTTGATTGAAGTTCCACTGAGACAATTTGCAGATTTTGTCTTTATTTTTAGGCGCTGTTTTGTTTTTTGTTTTTGCATCATTCTAGGCATTGGGGACTTATTTTTAGTGGACTTCTTTGTGATGTAGACACCTAAAAATAAAGAGATGGTTTTTTGTTTGCCCTAGTTGGGCAATCTATTTAGGACTTTGGGCACACACAAAAAACTCAGAATACTAAAATATTTCAGATTTAGTAAGTAATGTGTTCTGGTCTCAATTTCATTTATTGTTTATTAAATTATTTGTACTATCAGAAATCACGATTTTTTTCAGAAAAAAATCATCAAAAAAAGGCTCAGTCGCGCGCCTGAAATGGGTTGGAAATAGGTCGTAGTAATGCCTAGACGCAGAAATCAGAAATCGTGTGCAGAACAATCACCTAGGTTGTGCGATTTGCAGAGAAGGAGAGGCACGATTTTTACACAGCAAAAAAAAATCCCACAAAAACGTGTGCCACAGAAACCCTAGGTCGCACAAGAGCCAACAAACGAGGTTGCAATTTTAGGCAGGAAAAAACCCACGATTTTTATTAAAAAATCAATCAAAAACTTCTGAAAATATTTCTCAAAATTTTCAAGTAAAAAAACCACGAACTTTATTACAAAATTTGCCAAATAATTGTCTCTGCTCTGATACCATGAAATGGTAATTGATTGAATTAAAAAGGAGAGGAATACTCCTTAAATAAAAAATTACAAACGATGTTTCTATATCAGAAACAATCGATAACAAAATAAATAAAAGAAAGTTGTTAAAACTAACTGCAAGCAAACTAAACTAACTAAGATGACCATTATACGTTAAATATAACAATATTACTTTAATACCGTTCAGCTGGTATTCTGGCACTAAACATAGCAAAATCAGACTTTTTTGTGATTTTCTTCTTTTAGTTGGGTGTAGATTTCATGAATAATATTAGCGTGTAAAGCTGTTAATGATAGGTGCTGGTTTTAGGTTATTGCCAACTGCAGGTGTTGTCTTTATTTTTAGGTGCTGTTTTGTTTTTTATTTTTGCTTTATTCTGGCCATTGGGGGCTTATTTTCAGTGAGCTTCTTTGTGATGAAGATGCCTAACAATAAAGAGATGAGTTTTTGTTTGCCCCAGTTGGAAGGTCTATTAAGGACTTTGGGCACACTGTAACACACACAAAACTCAAAATAATAAAATATTTCAGAGCTATTAGTGATATGTTCTAGTCTCAATTTTTATTTGTTGTTTATTTGTACTTTCAGAAATTTGTGTGTACAATTTATTGCACTCAAAATTGCAGGTTTGATTGAAGTTCCACTTAGACAATTTGCTGATTTTGTCTTTATTTAATATTTTTAGGCACTGTTCTGTTTTTTGTTTTTGCATTATTTTAGGCATTGGGGACTTATTTTTAGTGGGCTTCTTTGTGATGTAGACACCTAAAAATAAAGAGATGGTTTTTTGTTTTCCCCAGTTGGGCAATCTATTTAGGGCTTTGGGCACACACTTTGTAACACACAAAATACTCAGAATAATAAAATATTTCAGATTTAGTAAGTGATATGTTCTAGTCTCATTCATTTATTGTTTATTTGTACTTTCAGAAGTTTGTGTGTGCAGGTTATTGCACTCAAAATTGTAGCTTTGATTGAATTTTCACTGAGATAATTTATTTCAAACCCGAAAGTACAGAATCTGCATACCATGTACTAAATTTTAGAAGGCATTCCATCCTGTCATTTCCAGTTTGTGAGTCTGTGATACGTTATAGGAAGAATAACTAGAGCCCATTGCTCTGCTTCATACTTACAATCTTATCTCAGTCTATTGAAGTTGCATCTGGCAACAAGTGAAAAAGAAAGCATGTACTAGCCATTTAAAATGAGTTACTGTTACAAATAAAGATCACTTCCATAGCTCTGATTCATACTTGCAATCTTATCTGAATCTAATGAAGTTGCATCCAGCATCAGGTGAATAACATAGCATATAATAACCCTTTTAAGACAACTTACCAAAACCTTGCAAACAGAGATCACTTTACACACATTTGTATTCTGTAAGCAAGTAAACTGTTTCTTACAGACTTCAAGGCATGATTTTTGTTAGAGTCTTAAGTAATGGTGATTGGAAAATGAATGTCCTATCCATAGTGCAGTGCTAGGAAGACAAGTCAGTACAAAAGAACTGCTGAAAGCATTGAAGTCAATAGTACATTGGTTTTTGATTGAAATTGAATATTACTGCTCTACCTATTTTACTTAATAATGTCAAGAGTCAAGACTACTCATAAAGTCTCATGCATGATTGATCATGTACCATATATCAGGGAATGAACAAAACTGGGTCACACTTTCTGGAAGTATGTTGCATGTCTGATGGATATTTGAACCAGCAGGTGATACCTAGTAAATTGAAAAGTTCTAAATGTGCATATGATAGTCAATTTTTAAAACTGCAACCTATGGAAATGAGGGGAAATGAGGGGAAATGTCTTACTATGTCATAGACATAAGCTGTCCGTCCAGGAAGAAACATCTCATTTGGCTTGTTCATGCTTTGAGGCTTCACTATCCACTGATAAATGAGCTGCCAAAACCATAATTTTGAACAAAACGGAGAGAATTTGTAAATCTTTAGTATAAAAGAATATGCAGAAGAATTTAAAAAATTAATATATCAGTTTGTCCTTCTATGCAGTACAAAATGTCCTGCACTAGACTCCAGAAAAGAATATCTGATGAGCTTTAATGTTAATTGCTAAGAATGTCAATGCACCTTTGCTGTAGAAGTGCGAAATGATAATGTTTGGTCTTCCTTCTGTACTCTGTTCAAAAGAGTAGGTAAAAATTATGAAAATGGAAGTAATAAACAAAACAACATAGGCTAACACCTCAGAGAACCAATACGTTGCAACTGTTTAAGCCATATCACTTATAAGTACTATGAACTTCAATGACTAGTTGGCATGTATCTAATTCTTTGATAATCCAGACCTTGACTTGCCATCCACAGATTCCTCATTCTCTGGCTTTTTGTCAATCTCACTCCTGACTTTGTGCAGCAATGCATAATCTAAACCTTTAACCAAATGAGTATGTTCCACATCACCTGTAAAACATGACATGCATCAATTTTCAGTGAAGCCACTATATATAGTATTTTTGTTAATTATGTCCCAAAACTCATTTCAAGTATATGCACAATGAAGAACCCAGACCTAAATTTGAAAGCACGTGATTATATACAGAAGAGAAGGAAAGCTACAGGTCAGTTTCAATGCATTAGAATGGCAACTTTAAAATAGCATCCCCAAAACAAAGAATTGAATTGATATGTCAATAGCTCATAAACTTGTAAATAATAAAAGTTGAAGGAATAGTCAAAGGATCAAATCACTTGGAATCCCACCCTAAAAACTGACTTCAAATCACATCTGGCAAACATGCAATGAAAATAGCCTGAATAACAATTCAAGTTACCATGCATTAAGTTAAGAAGTTATCCTACTAGCATCATTCTTGTTGAATGTTATCCAAAGGTTGTAGCATAACTGAAAAAGGATGCATTTGTGAGAGAGGGGCCAAGGTTCAAATCCTGAAGTCCTGTTCCCTGACATCCCCCATGTTTTCCCCACAAATTTAGGGTCCCCCCCACCTACATTTGGAACACATTTCCCCATCTGCACATTCCACTGTCCCCAAAACTTGGTGGAACATTGAATAATTACAAACTAGCTTAGCTAAGATCCAAAAGATATCAGTAAGCAATTTGGATTTGCCGCAAAAAAAGTATAAGATCAGATTTGCAAACAAATTATGGCACAGCGAAAATAATGATAACAAAACCAAAGGAGACTCATGAAAGAGCTATAATAAAGAGCAATAACACTGAATTAAACTTCAACATAATTGTATTGTATACTGTACAGTTTAAAGCTTATTGCTTGAGCCTTGATCATATCCACCATCAATAAGGGTTAACTAAGCACTATGGAAAGCTGATGTTAACATGGGTATGTTTTCCATATACAAAGTTGCATAGTGCACTTGTTATGCATAGCCCCCTTGTCTCTTTTAAACTGCAAACTGTTAAATTGCAGTCCTGTATAAATATATATTTTTTGATAAAGAATACAGATTACAGAGTCATTTGCAGTTAAAAATAATAAAACAAATAAAACTAACCTGCAAGATATTTGCTGTTCTCAACAGATATCCTTTTTTCAAAATGCAAACTATTAAATTATATTACTGTGTAAATATATATTTAGGTAAAGAATTCAGAGTTATTTACAATTAAAGAGAAGGAAAAAAAATAAAACCAACCTCCGAGATATTTGCTGTTCTCAATAGATATCCTATGTGCATCAGCTGTCCTGTTCAAGAAATAACATAAAAGAATAACTATTAAGATTATTTTCTGTAAGGAAAGACAGAAACGCCATTAATGTTCACAATTGAGCAAAACAGGTCAATTTGGCTCGAAAGTATAATCAGTTCTAACATAAAACTACTAGGGTAAAAGGAACTCTGGAATCCAAAACATCAAATGAGAATAACAAAATATATTACCTTAAATCAACAGTTCCAGGAGGTGCAACAGCATGAAGGGAACCCATCTCTGTAGGTTCATAATCTGGATTTTGGTCTTCTCTCCTTTCCTTGGCTCGATCACGGTACTTGGGAAGATCCGGATCTTCTGGCTTTTCTTCCCTTTTAAAAACAAAAGATACAGCTTTTAAGATTTAAATTAAAACAGTGCTTTAACAACAAAGCTAATTGTTTTGTGTGTTTCAATCTATGATAGTGAAAAGCCCACAAAAATCTCTAAAATAAAGCCTACAAACCTGAAGTTATGCAGCAAAAACAAACTAATGTTTTTATATAGATATTGCTGACTAACAATAACTTGATTTTATTTACAAAATATCGACACAGAGTTATCCAGAAATATCACAGTACGATATCTTCATGCAGAAGTCTTAGATCCAAGAGTAATAGTGTTGGTTGAAAATTTTGTATACCTTCAGGATATGCAAAATTGTAGTTTCAATCACAGTGTGTGAGTATGATACTCTCCTGTTTTAGGGAAGGCTCCCCTTTTTCTACTAACTAACTTAAACTAATATGGGTAGGACAGCAACCTTTCCTTTTTTTTCAGGAAAGATTATATTCTTTTCTCCTCACAGAAAAGTAACAACAACCTTTAAGAAAACTATTGCAGCAATTTGAAATGAAATTGAGAGAGAGGAATGAAGTTTCCTGAAAGCACAAAGACTTGAGTATCTGAAGTCCTATCTACCCTTTTAGAATGATTACTTAAAAACAATATACAACATATAACAGCACAAAGTCTGCAGGTATAGTGCAACTATGAATTACTTTAAATGGGAATTACTAAAGCACAAAGACTTGCAATTCTTCTCAACTTCTAATCACAAATTACGAATTCAATCTTCAACATTTACAGCACAAAGTCTGCAGATATTTAAAGTGAATCTCTCTTCAACAATCTTCTACAAACTTCAAATAATCACAAGGAAATGCCCCAAAATGACACAAGTACACAATGGATACAAAATAGGACTTCAACACGAAGTCTGAAATTCCAACTCCTTGATATTACTTGAAAAAGAACCATTTTTAACTATAAAGCTCAAAGTCTTTATAAGTACAAATTTCTGCAGAATTTACTTGCTTGCCAAAAAGATGATTTTACAATAGACCCCATCTAGTAAATGTAGGAGAGGAGTCTATGGAAAAAGGTGGGAGGATCCCAACTAACTTGAGAAATTCTCTCAACCACCATGACTTATTCCAACTACAGTCCTAATCTAACTCAACTTGTAGTTGCCTTTCATGTAATTACAATTTACAAAAATGCAAGTGAAAGAAACACTTGCAATTACAAAATTTGTTTTTACATGTAACTTGTCGAAAACAAAATACATAAAATAAAGATAAAGTATCATGAGACACTTTTTATTCCATTTCATTTCTGGCTTTGAAGGACTGGAAATTGCTGATAGTTCTTTGCAACTCATCAGGATCGGGACCCAACGTATTCCTGGCAACCACAACAGTCTTAAGAATTACATCAAAATACCTCACTGTTGCTTCTTTGTGTTCTTCAAGGACAGCTTGCATTTTATAAAAGATCATTTGATGATTTACAAACCTATGGATCGAATCCACAATAAACTGCTCTAACTCTAGCTCCTGGCAAAGATTTGATGTCATTTTAGTAATAACCACATCTGCTACAAGCAACTCTCCTTCATGACTTAGAATCTTGCAAGACATTTTATCAAAACTAGAAAGTATGTCTTGCTCAACTTCGCCACTCATTTCAAGTGTAGCTTGAACATCTTTAATAAGGTCTTCAACAACTAATGACTTGTTTGTCATAAGTTCTTCAAATTCTATATATTTTTCTCTGCCAGATATTATCATATTGTTGCTCTTGACTTGATCCATCTCATGCCAGATCTTTAAGTCTTTTTCAATTGAATTCAGACTTTGCTTGAAAGCTTCCAAAGTCTGATTCATCTTAACTCTTGCTGCTCTAACAGTGCTCAAAACACGCAATGCCTTCTCAATCACTCGAGTACCTTGATCAATCAACTGATCTACCCAAGAATCAGTTGCCTTGGCCTTTTGGGCAACCTTCTCCAATTGCCTAACCAATTCTTCAAATGTAAAGGAAGTTGATGGATTAACTTGCTCTGAAGAATTCGTTATTTTCTAAATCACTGTGATGAGCTATAAATTCTTCTCTTTGAACTTACTCTTCTTTGCCAGTAACTCATCATACTTCTGAACTAATGTGGCTACTGAATCTATGGCATCATGCATGAGACCAGAATGTGTTTGTTTACCAAGTTCAATCCTGGTAAGCCTGTAATCTGATAGTTGCATCTCTTCAGGTGGCTTCTCAACCAATGGCTCAGCTACTTTTGCATATTTCATTTTGTTTTCATCTATCACCACCTGCGAGACTTTTTTTGCCTTCTTAGCAACTCTGGATTTAGGTTTCGCAAGTTGTTGTAAATCAAAAACATCAGGAGAGATCTCCTGCTTCTTCCTTTTGGGCGTAATTGAACTCAGCCATGGGGGTAGTTCTAATGAGTTCACATTGGAGACAGCAACTGTGGTTTCTGAAGAAACAGGCTCTACCTGTACCATAGTTGTCACCTTAGGAGAAGTTTTTGTCTGAATTGCAACAGGCCTTTGCTCAGGTGGTAACACATGATGTACCTTTGCCGTGAACTTATCAAAACTTAAAGCAAAAGTATCAACCTCAAGAAAAGGAACACTGGACATGGCCACATAAGAGGGATTAACATCAAAAATTCTCTCCAAAACTTCATGAGAAGTTTCAATAGCTAACTCCACATTAGCACCAACAAATGTACTAGGTTCCACAAGATCTACAAATACAGTAGAGAAAGAATCCACATCCGTGTCGATATCCATGGTCATTTGAGGAATGACTGTATGAGGGGAATCTGAGACTACTAAAGGGGGTGATTCCGCTGTATTCTCCTCACAGGTATCATTCTCAGCATCAACAACATGAATCTGCATCTGTGATGTTTCCTTTCCTTTCGTCGATACTTCTGGTGGAGGAATTACCAAAGCTCTGCTAACCCTTAACTTGATTCTTGTACCAGAAGAAGAAGCACCTTTTTTAGACTTGACTCTGATTTCAAACCTTTGCCCAACTGGCCCAGCCAAATCATTTTCTGCTTCACCTTTGATCTTGATAATCTTGACATTATTATCCTTCAACCAAGCATTAATATTAGCGAGGATGGGCTGAAAACGGTCAAGGATAGAGTCACACTCCATTTTGGACCATTGTGGAGAAGGAAGAGGAGCTTTTGCAACTCTTTGCTCCATGTACTCTGGATCTAGGATTTCTCCATCATCCACCATCCCTTCCAAGATTCGGGTTAAATTAAGATCCACAATCTGCTCCAAGGTAAGCCTACTATAGTCCATTCTTCTTATTTCCTCTTCAGTACAAAGATCAACCCAGATATCTTCAAGGCGATGAACATGAGCGAAGGCTCTCTTGATTTTATCTTTCATCCCTCAATAATCAAAATATTTCCTTGCAATGAACTTCTTCAACTTGATTTCTTGAAGCTCAGCTTCCATTGCCTTGGCTCTCTGAGAAGTGTTCAAAGAATATCGACCAATCTGCAATGGATTGTGTGAAGAAATATTGACACCCAACTTGTGATTGGCAAGTTGTACAGCATGAACCACCATTAACTGTCTCACCAACTCCATCAGAAGAATTCTATCAGTGGGATACCGGGGTAACATGTACGACTACCCCTCAAAACATCCAACCCTCGTGTAAGTGAAAGTAGGGAACTGTAGGAACAAACAACCCATAGTTTACATACTCGGCAAGCCCAAAAAATTTGACTCGGGAAAAACTCGGCAAATACTTGATAAATACTCGGCAAATACTTGCTAAATACTTGGCAAATACTTGGAAAATGTGTGTGGATATTTATGTATGTGTATACTCAAGACTGCACTGTGCACACATACATATCTATAAACATACACAGGATGCCAAGTTTGCATGCATATACACACACAAACATGCCAAGTTTGTGGGTTTTCTATGAGCTATTGGCGATTACTCGATAATTTGATGGGAGAAAATCCATCTGCATACTGCCCACGAGTAAAAGCGAAAATTACTCGGCATGCAATTTTTTTGGAGATTACTCGACTACTTGGAGAGTAATCGGAGAGTAAGTAATCTATGAAACAACCATACTCATTCACTTTTTTCCACGTCGCTTCAGAGACTCTTCTATTCTTGAGTGATTTATCAAAGAGACGCTTGAAGTGACCAAAGAAAGCATCCTGCACTCTATTGTAATGAAGCCTATTGGGCTTCAGAGTCAGCTGATCATAGTATTCCCATATTGGCACCAATGATCTGTTACCCTTGGTAGAAAGACCAAGAAACTGTCTGAGTGACACAGCAATATACACCAAGAATGAATTCATATAAAAAGTGAAGGTAGTAGGAACTTGTGCCAATTGCCTACACAAGTTATCACTGATTAACTCTCCCCAGAAAACATGAGACTGCCCTTTCCTCATAACCATGATGTACTTGTACATCCAAATTTCAAACACATTGGAGTGTTTTAAACCTGCTATCCTACTAAGGAGCGTGATCATATCACTTACTTCCTCAATGAAGTCAGAACGATACAACTTAGGCCATCTGGAAAAACACGTCTGGGGAGTCTTCAACCACTTAGCATTAATATGTCTAATGCAATCTGATATTCTCTGATTGTAGTGATCTGTAGCACTCTTCATTGTGATTTCAGCATACAAAGGGGTTGCACGAACTTTAAAGTTCTTTTCAATTGTCTCAGCATCCAAACTTATTATAACATTTCCATCTTCATCCCTAATTATCCTTGTTTCTTGATCAAAATGAGCAGCACATGCAAGCACAAATTCAGGTTCTAAAGCGGCCACCGGGAATGAAGAAACCAAATGAATATAACTATTGAGAAGCAACTACATCCCATGAGTCGGTGAACCCTTTATTCTTTCCAAAAACTCAGACATATCAACATGCCCGATCTCTGTATCTCTAATCTCATCAATGAGAGAAACCACCTGAGAGGGAGCAATCTCATTCAAATATTTGTCATACTTAGACTTCATTTTCTTGTTTGGAGGTGATGTTGGCTCTTCTGTCATCGAACAAGAATCTAAAACATTGTGATGAAAACTCAAAAGAGTAAGAACATCTTCAATAGCTATTGGTGATTCCACGATGCCAAATCTTTAAAAATCAATGCTTCCATCAAAACTTGTGTGGGTTTTTAACTTGCAACAACTTGGAATGACTCAAAGATGCTTTGTGAATATGCTTTGGACAGCGATGGGAAGAAAATCGGATCTGGGAAGGTCGACTGCAAGTTTTAATTGTAATCGGGTCTTAGAGACCCGATAGCAAAGAATGAGTATCTTTCAACAATGGATACTTGCAGTCGGGTCAAGTAAATAAATGGCGTAATGAAAGCATTTTGAAAAGCTTTTAAGCATATGGTATGGTGGATAGAAAACAAGTAGGATGCCAAGTGAGACAAAAACTCTTACTTGCAATCGGATTTCTAAGACTCAATTGCAAGTACGCAAGAGGGATTAATAAATGTATGTCTTCTACTTGCAGTCAGGTCTTAGAGACCCGATTGCAAGCAAACATTTAGGAGTTTCAAATGATATACTTGCAAACGCATTATCTTGCAAACGCATATACTTGCAAGTAACTTGGACGATGCCAAAGGAAGGTGAAATAAAACACGCATCAAAAAATAACAGTTTAACAAAAACAACAAAAGAAAAACAAAACGTACCTTGAAGAGAAAAATCACTCAGCTCAAAGAAAACCTAAAGATCTTTGGAATGAAATCAAAACGAAACTTATAAATGAAACGGGAGAAGACTCCTCTTTGAATGCAATAAGCTTGACAATAAATGTTCTCCTCTAGAAACGCAAAAATAAAAGGAAGAAATCGGTTTTGAAAAGACACGCCGTTACTTGAAATGCAAAAATAAACCCATTGTCGGGTTTAATAGACTCAATAGCAAGTGTGTTAAAGTGAATCGACTTTCACTAACTTGAAATCGGGTCTTCAAAGACCCATTACAAGTCATATAATGCATATCATTTAAAGTCGGGTTTATAAAAACCGATTACAAGTGACTTTTTAAAACATAACTTCTCTTGCTAACTTGCAATCGAACTCCCAAGGACCGAATACAAGTAACTTAAAAGCTTAAATGCCTTCACTTGAAATCGAAATCGGACTCCCAAGGACCGAATACAAGTAACTTAAAAGCTTAAATGCCTTCACTTGAAATCGAACCTTAAAGACCCGATTGCAAGCAAACATTTAGAATATAGATGTGTTAAAGTGATCTTATATGAAATCAGGTCTCAAGGACCCGATTGCAAGTGAAGACAACACTTGCATTTAAACATTCAAGACCCCCAACTTGCAATGAGGCGTTTAAAACCCGATCTGAAAAAGAAAAGACAGAAAACATGACCAAAAAGACATCCAAACTAATTCAAAAAGGATTAAAATTGCTTAAGAACTAAAAGATTATACAAGGCATGATTTTCTCTTGAAAAATGTGCATTAGAGAAACCAAAATAGGAATTTTTAAAGAGAAATTCGTATAGGTTGTCCAGTTTACAAAAACTGAGGACAACAAATAGCTTGTGGAAGAAAATGATGGAATATAAGGAATTTCAATATTGTGCACTCAAAGAATCAATTTCTGCAAAACCTTATATCCACTTTGAAATCACAGTAAAATGTTAAAAATCAATATTGTGACTTCAGAAGATTACACTGTCAATGGTCAGCCAAATATCAAAGCTAGAAAAATTGTTGGCAAAGAAATTATACATGTTCCTAGGATAAAAGGCCTATATGATGAAGCTTTGCTTGCATCACTGGAAGGAATCATAATAGTAATTCTACACTCATTGTAATGTCCCCTTTATGGGGGTATACCTGATTTTGCCAAACAAATGCAATTCAATTACCAATAGAATTCTATAAAATTACAAAATTGCAATACAATTTAGAGAAAACCTTAATTAATTAATATCAAGGATCTATGATCATATACAAATAATCTCTATTGAAATCAAAATATCCTAAATTCATTCGTATCTATTTCATAGCTTATTTCCAATAGCCAACCACATTAGGAATCCAATAGAAAAGCTTGATAGGACGCCAGGAGACTGTCCTCCTCAACCAAGCCCAAGGGCATGGAATGAGCCTCCAAGTCATTCGGCCCCTTGGCCCACAAGTATGGCAAGACCTCCAGTCCATCCATCTTGGGGTTGGCATGCTTGATGAGGGAACCGGTACTGCTGCATCTTCCTATCAAACATTTCACATTGATTCAAAATATGATTGCTGATGGAATCTTATTATATTAATTGGTAATCAAATATCATTTCATCATGCAATTATAATACACATATATATATATATAGGAATATATTCCTAATTTATATTTCAAAACTTACTTCCCAATTAAAAATAATATTTATTTCCAATAGATCTTTTTTATTCCAATTTCTTATTTTCCCTTTTATCCAATCCACACTTGATGCCACTCCCCACTCATTTGTTCTCCTTTTTATATCTCCCATGGTGGGGTAGGTCACATCCATTCATTAGTCAAGGGACACACCCTTCTATAAGCAAGCGCTGCCCTCCTTAAGTTCTTTTAATTATTAATTATTCATTTCCTATGGGATTGCTGTCTTATCTTCCTTAATTAATTCTCATCAAATCCCCTTGGAAGGGTCATTACTTTCCATCTCCTTGGTTGCCGGTTCCTATTTCCTTGTTCAGCGATTAATTTAGGACAGGCTGTGTGGGGGGCTTTTGTGATGTATGCGGGGCATGACAATCCACCCTTCCTAGTATTGCTTGTCCTCAAGCAATCACAAGTTAAAGTTGGTAACTGGCAAGGTTCATAATTTTAGACAAGTTTTCTCTCATCCTCAAAGAGAAGAAACAAAGGACATCTTGCAGCCCTACAATTCTTTCTAATCAATTATGACTGTAATTCTTTATTGGGATGTTTTAGGCTTTACCCATGGTAAGTCTTATCCGTAGATGTGTTTGAGATTCCTTTAGCCTTCATAGGTTTGGTAACTACTTGTTTGTGCCTAAAAACTATTTCCATCCTTTTTTGATGATACTACTCTTGGGGGGCCATTCAATAGGCCTTGAAAAATTACTTCTTGGCCATTGTGTTGGAAACAAAAGTTCCATCTTTTGAAAGTCTTGATAATATCTTCCTAAGGAATGTAACCATTGGGTGCCCAAAACTATATCCTTATCTCCAATATTCACTACATAGAAATCTTCAATTATTTTATGTCTTCCCAAGGTGATACTTAGTTGACGAATCATTTTTGTGCAAGGCGTTGTGAACTTGTCTGCCATGACCACCTTGAATCCCTCAAAGTCTTCAGTTTCTAAATTCATTCTTGTCACTAAACCTTCGTCAATGAAATTATGGGTGGCACTACTATCCACTAGGACAGTCACTTTTTGCCCTTTTAGAACACTACGGATTCTAAAGAGGTGACATTTAGCTGCTCCTGAAAGTGTGGCTAAGGCACCACATGCATTTTCTTCATCATCCTGTTCCCTTTTCTTATTTTGGGGTTTGAATTCTTCTTCACTCATTTCTTGGTCCAATACTGTTTCCAAGTTGTGTGTTTGTCCTCTTTTTGCACACCTATGTCCTACCACCCATTTTTCCTTACATTTAAAACAAAATCCCTTCTTTCGAAGCTCTAACATCTCTTCCCATGATCAAGGAGGTAGTGTCCTTGGTTGACAATTTTCTTTGTAGGAGGGTTGGTTATGTGACCTTGAAGACATTCTTTGAATAGCTCCTTTCCTTTGTTGTAGTTTCTAACCTTAAGTCCTTCTGGATTGCATCTTGAAAAGATGTGGGGTCAAGGGCACTCACCAAACCACAAATTGATTTTGATAGCCCTTCGATAAATAAGTATGTTAGCCTCCTTTCGGTAATCCCAAGTACCATGACTAATATGTTTTGAAATTTGGCAACATAATCTTCTATGAACCCTTGTTGTTTCAATTGGGTTAGTTCTTTGAAGTGTCTTTCGGGATGCTTTTGATCAAATTGATCTATGAGCCTATGTGTAAAATCATTGTAGGTTGTTATGTTTTGGTACCCTTGGGTAATAATCTCGTGATGCCACCAATTGTGTGCAACCCCTTCTAAATGTAAAATGGCAAATTTGATAGCATCTTCTTCACTCATGGGACTAAGGGAGAAATAGGTATCCAATTTTCGGACCCATGAACGTGGAGTGACCTTTCCCGATCCATCAAAGTTGGGGAGAGTCATTTTACTCACCCTTTGACATAAGTATTTATTTGGTTGTCTTTTTTCCTTTCTACAGGTAGTTTGTGATCTTGCATCACAATATGCCTCAAATGGGATATTTCTCCTAATTTCAGGGTCCAGCCTTGAGTAGGCCCCAGCATATTAGTTAAAGTCATTAATTGGTGGATTGGTTTCTTCTTCTCCTCTTGTTGGCCCTTCCCTAGGTAGGAATGAGGGTCTTGTTAAACTAGGTGTTGAACCTAGTGGTGATCTATCGCTATTTTTTGAATGATTAGAGTTGGCATCCCTCCCATTGCTTTGGTTCTATGTTCCATGGCATTTCGAGGACGGGGACGGGGACGGGGACGGGGGGACGGCAGGGGACACGTTTCCAAGACGTTTCCTAGGGGAGCATTTTTAGGGGACGATAGGGGACAACGACATACAAAATACATATATATATGATTTTTTCAAAATTTATTAATATATCATAGAGAGAGAGATATGTCAATAAATTAATAATTGATAACAGCAATATCAATATGTAAATAAATCGCGAGAGCAGTAGTATAACAGCATAATAAATGTCATTAAACTTATTATTGTAGCCAATGATCCGAGTATGTTTGTATTTCATTGGGAATCAATATAAATTAGATTTTGAAGGAAATGTCTTCTGCTGTAATCAAATCAGACTTATATCAGACCTGTAATACAATGTATTCAGACTTGATATAGTGCAAATAAAATCAGGTTTGAGGTTGAATGTTTCATATTTGTTGATGTTATGATAGTAGTTATCATTTCTATGTTTTATGCAAATGATTTGGCATTAAAATTCAATCAAACACAAGCATAAACATTCAGAAATCAGAACTCAGTCACTTTGTATGTCAAACAGCCCAAACTCAAAAATTACCTTAGAAAGGAGGACAAAATATTTTAAAAATCAATTTTTTAAATGTTTTTTAACCCAGGAAGCTCCCTGTCCGCGGGGGGCGGCTAGCCGTCCCAAGTACGACAAGGGACATTTCCAACATATCCCATCTATACCAGGGATAGGGAAACGTCCCCAAAGGGTAGGGGACGTTTCCTCCCATTTCTTGCTAGTTGGGCTGTTTCGGGGACGACTAGGGGACATCCCCTTTGCGTCCCCCCATACCGGGGACGGAAAGGAATAGGGACAGTGGGTTTTGGGGCAGGGGACGCGTCCCAGTGTAACACAGCTTTGGTTGGGTCTAAGAGTGTTGATTGTGTTATTCATGTTTTGTAGGGTTTGGAGTACTTGAGTTGTCCTCTCGTTTTGTTCCATGAAGGCCCGAGTTGTCCTCTCGTTCTGTTCCATGAAGGCCCTCAATTCATTTCCTAGTTGTTCACTCATTTTGTTGCTTTGAGTAGGTTGTTTCTTGTTGCATGTTTCCTTTGTTCTCTTTCCAATGCCCTTTGAGTCCTTTGGCTTAATTACATAAACTACCCTTCTTGATCCTCGAGATGGCAGGGTAAGGCTCTGATACCAATTGTAATGTCCCCTTTTTGGGGGTATACCTGATTTTGCCCAAAAAATACCAATTCCAACAAATGGAATTCAATTACCAATAGAATTCTATAAAATTACATAATTACAATTCAATTACCAATAGAATTCTACAAAATTACATAATTGCAATACAATTTAGAGAAAATTTTAATTAATTAATATCAATGATCTATGATCATATACAAATAATCTCTATTGAAATCAAAATATCCTAAATTCATTTGTATCTATTTCATAGCTTATTTCCAATAGCCAACCACATAAGAAATCCGATGGAAAAGCTTGATAGGACACCGGGAGATTGTCCTCCTCAACCAAGCCCAAGGGCACGGAATGAGCCTCCAAGTCATTTGACCCCTTGGCCCACAAGTATAGCAAGACCTCCAATCCATCCATCTTGTGGTTGGCATACTTGATGAGGGAACCGGTACTACTGCATCTTCCTATCAAATATTTCACATTGATTCCAAATATGATTGCTAATGGAATCTTATTATATTAATTGGTAGTTGAATATTATTTCATCATGCAATTATAATACATACATATATATACATAATTATTCCTAATTTCAAAACTTACTTCCCAATTAAAAATAATATTTATTTCCAATAGCTCTTTTTTATTCCAATTTCTTATTTTCCCTTTTATCCAATCCACCCTTGATGCCACTCCCCACTCATTTGTTCTCCTTTTTATATCTCCCATGGTGGGGAGGGTCAAATCCAATCATTAGTCAAGGGACACACCCTTCTATTACCAAGCGCTGCCCCTCCTTGAGTTCTTTAAATTATTAATTATTTATTTCCTATCGGGTCACTGTCTTATCTACCTTAATTAATTCTCGTCAAATCCCCTTGAAGAGTCGTTACTTTCCATCTCCTTGGTTGCTGCTTCCTTATTTCCTTGTTCAGCGATTAATTTAGGACAGGCTGTGCGGGGGGGTTTTGTGATGTATGCGGGGCATGACACTCATTAGGTTCTGCCAGTGCAAATATCAAAGATTGTTGACACTCAAATAATATTTTGCTAAGAGAGACATGATATCATTAAGGACGACACTGTGATATGGACAAACTTATGAGCAAAAACATCTGAAGACATGATATTTCCACGGTCTATTATGGTAAATAAGAATGTTTCTGGCAGAAAAATATGTGGAGAACTTTTGCATCAACATTTCACATCACAATTGATGATCCATCATCAGGTGGATCATCAGGTAGAGGAAAAACTAACCCCTCTGCTATGTGAATGGTAAAAAGATATTCATTAATAGAAAAAAGATTAAAGAGGTTACAAAAAACAGTAGATAAATACTGTAGATATTAAAGATATCTAACTACCTACCTAATACGGTAGAAACAGTAAAACTAAACTAACTTAACAATAAAACATTGACCATTAACAATAGGAATATAATATTCTAACACCCTCCCTTAATGGTCAATCGGTCAAAAACACCAAGTTGCCCCCTGAATTTGACAAACTTATCCGGGCTCAGAGACTTGGTGAGAATATCTGCAGTCTGATCCATTGTTGGAACATACTGCAGCTGAACTGATCCGTCTTCTACCAGCTTGCGGATGTAGTGACAATGAAGCTCGACATGCTTGGTACGTTCATGGAAGACTGGATTTTTGGCCAGTTTGAGCACCCC
The DNA here is from genome assembly GCA_007115665.2 of Sequoiadendron giganteum. Classification (NCBI taxonomy): domain Eukaryota; kingdom Viridiplantae; phylum Streptophyta; class Pinopsida; order Cupressales; family Cupressaceae; genus Sequoiadendron; species Sequoiadendron giganteum. The sequence continues at coordinate 72,873,450 of CM021107.1, read as the reverse complement.
TTGATTATCAGTGTACAAGGGAGAAGGACCTGCCTGTGACATGTGCATGTCAAAAAGCATCCTGCGGAGCCAAACTGCCTCACATGCTGCTTTAACGGTTCCTCGATATTCTGCTTCAGATGAGGAAAGAGCCACTACCTATTGCTTATTGTTGGTCCATGTTACAGCACCGGTACCCAAACTGAATACATATCCAGAAGTAGATTTGCGGTCATCCACTGAACCTGCCCAATTTGAATTTGTATAACCAATCAACTTTGGATCCTTGCATCTGCCATACAGAATGCCATAATCTAAAGTGCCTTTAACATATCTCAGCACTCGCTTTGCTGCAAGCAAATGATCAGCTTTGGGAGCTGTCATGAAGCGAGAAATGTAGCTCATTGCAAAATTGATGTCAAGTCTAGTGGCAGTGAGGTAGATGAGACTACCCACTAGTTGCCTGAATGTCGTTTCATCAACTGGAGGTGAATCAGAGTTGGCTGATAACTTCAACCCCTTCTCCATAGGTGTGGAGACAGGTTTGCAATCCTGCATCCGAAATTTGTCAAGCAGACTCCGAGCGTATTTAGACTGAGAGATAAAGATACCACCAGCGGTCTGCCAAACTTCAATACCCAAACAATAATGGAGAAGCCCCAAATCTGTCATGTCAAAAGCCTGACACAAATCTTGTTTGATTGCTGCAATCAAATGTGTTGAACTGCCAGTAATGATCAAGTCATCAACATAGACAACAAGAAAGAGAATATCATCACCAGAGTGTTTGACATACAGATTATTGTCAGAAGGGCTGCGTTGAAAACCATGATCAACCAAGTACTGATCAATCTTGATATACCATGCACGAGGAGCCTGTTTCAGTCCATAGAGTGCTTTCAAGAGCCTACATACCTGATGTTCTTTACCGGCAACCTTGAAACCAAGAGGCTGCGTCATGTAGACTTCTTCCTGCAACTCACCGTTGAGAAAGGCACTCTTGACATCCATCTGATGAACTATCCATCCGAATTGGGCTGCAATCGCGAGAAGAAGACGAATTGTGCGCATCTTGGCAGTAGGAGCAAAAGTCTCCTCGTAGTCAATGCCCTCCCGCTGTGTGAATCCCCGAGCAACTAATCTGGCCTTGTATTTATCCAGAGTACCATCTGCATGATATTTGACCTTATATACCCATTTGTAACTGATGGGTTTCTTCCCAAGAGGAAGATCAGAAAGAACCCAAGTGTGATTCTTCAAAAGACTATGGTATTCTATCTCCATAGCCTTTTCCCACTCTGGAATGCCTTTAGCCTCTGAATATGTCTGAGGCTAATAGATGCTGTGTATGTTGGCCATGAGAGCAAAATTGACTGTGTTTTGCTGCTTGCTCTTTCTGCGAGTTGATCTACCCTCAATGAGTTCATCATTATGAAGATCTCCAATAGTCTTGAGCCACCACTTAGGCCGACGAGTAGAAGTACCAACATCTGGAATAGGAGAAACAGCATCTTCTGGGATATCTGGAACAAAGTCATCTGGATGTGAGTCCTAAGGAAAATCAGGTGGTGCTAGATCATGACTTGTAGACTCCTCATCTTCAGAGTCAGAATGCTCTGAAACCCTCCCATCAGGAGAGCCAAGAGGAAGACGAACACCATCATCAGGATCCTTCATAGGCTGATCCTCAGGGCTGGTAGTAGGAACAAATGGACCAGTAGTCTCATCAATCACAACATCACGACTGAATATGAGACAATCCGTCTCCACATCAATCAACCTTTATGCCTTGTGAATTTCATGAAGGGCCTTCAAATGATCCCAAATTTCTAGAGCAGTTTTGCCAGACAGTACCTGGGGTAGCTTCTCATCTGTGACTGAGGTTTGATGAGCATAACGGTTTCCCGGTTGCGTTCATCCCATTTGTCCTGATCCTTTCCGACTACAGTGGGACGAGGTGAGTTCCCCAAAACGATCTGATTAAGGCAACGATATTCAAAGATCGTAATCATGTGTTGCTTCCAAGTGTTTTAATTCTTCCTGTTGAATTTCTGGCTGCTTTCAAGCATGATATTTGTCAGAGATGCCATCACGTACACTGAGGTCAAACTGGTGAAGGCAAAATGAAAACTGAAACAGTACAAATTCAAAGTAGAAACCCTAACACGAATTTCGAGGCACTTTGAAGACAAAACCCAAAAGATTTGAAAAGTACCCAAAAAAGGTTGAAAACCCAAAAAAAATTCTAAATACCCAAAAAAAATCGTAAACACCCAGTTGCACAAATTTTGAGGCACGAAAAACGAGGTACCCAAAAAAAACGGAAGACAACCCAACTGAGAGCTCGAAAAACCCACCAAGAATCTGGTCTTAAAAAAAAATTGAGTTGAAAAAACAGGTCAAAACCCTAGTCAAGTTTCAAAAACCCTAGGCAACCATTAAAAACACTAGAAAATGCAAAAAAATGGTGTCAAATCTCTAGAAAAAATGCGCCCAAATTGGAGATAGAAGCACGTCTAGGGAAAACGCGATTTTCAATGCCCAAAAAAAACAAAAAAAATCGTGGCTTAAAGATTCTGATATACGTCTTCAGATTAAGACAAAAAACGTGTCTGCAAAAATCTTCTGAAAATAGCGACCTCAGCAAGAGAAAACATGTGCGGGTGGCAAAAACAACGTGCCCAGCAAAGGTTGCGTGGGCCAGAGAAGGTCACTCAGAAAAGGACGCGACCAGAAGAAATGCATCTTTCTTCAAGAAACGGTGCCCAAAATCAACGCGGGTTTGCAGAAAGTCGCACCTACAAGAAAAAACGTGAGCTACAAAAAAATCTGCGGCCAAAAACCCTCGATTTTTTTCAAACCAAGCAGCCACGAATTTCACAAAGTCTCACATGAATTTTTTTCACGAATTACAGACTTAAGGAAAACGTCGAGAAACCCTAGCCGCTCTGATACCACGTGAATGGTAAAAAGACATTCATTAATAGAAAAAAGATTACATTATAAAGAGGTTACAAAAAACAGTAGATAAATACTGTAGATATTAAAGATATCTAACTACCTACCTAATACTGTAGAAACAGTAAAACTAAACTAACTTAACAATAAAACATTGACCATTAACAATAGGAATATAATATTCTAACATGCTAGAGGCTGCCAAAAATGAATGGTACTTGCCCCTATGTTGCAAGATAGCTTGACATCTATGTTTTAGAAGTTCCAATTTATGACAATGTCATGGTGTCTACTTGAAATATATCAAGATCATTGGAATTTGCACCAATCTCTATGCAGAGACAAAATAAAAAAATATTGCACTAACAAACAAAATAAGAAACTTAAAAATAGTTCCAACTAAATAGTGACTCTATCCACTGACTTGCAAGTTTGACATCTTAATAGATGTTGGACTAACACTGGCAGTGGATAGAGTCACTATTTAGTTGGAACTATTTTTAAGTTTCTTATTTTGTTTGTTAGTGCAATATTTTTTGATTTTGTATCTGCATAGAGATTTTGTCTCTGCAGTGGAGGATCTTATTCTGAGTAATGACATGAAAACTCCACGAACATAATGCTAGATAACATGTGCAAGGCCTACCATGTAAGCAGAAAATATGTATCATTCCAGATGATTTGGGCAGTTAGAAAAAAACATATATTTTTATTCATGGTAATGATGTTTTCAGTCAAATGAGATGAGCTCAAGTGATTATTAATCTATATCAATGTTTTTGCATGCATCTGTGTCATTATCTTTACGGTGCAGTTTTGTATTGGATATTTATTATATTGGTTTGTATTTGTTGGTGATTAATTTTGGATACTGATGTACTTATTGTTAGGAATAGGTGTTGTACACCTTGCATAAAATTGGATTAATTTAATTATGTAATATTAACATTTGTTTGTGGTGCATCCTAAATGATGTGTTTAGCCACATTAAATATTTGTTTGGGTCCACTTGTAAATTTGTATGTAACATTGAGTTAGATATTTTATGTGTGGGTTTGCACATTGAAAAAATATTTAATATTCGGAAAACTTAGTACCAAAAAATAAATGAGGTGGGAAATGGTTTTGTAAGCTCATGATATTAGTCACATAGTTTATGTAATACCACTTGGTTTTGTGCAAACTCGTGTCTATAAAAGCAAACACATGTAGTTGTCTAAGGTTGGCTATTTTGGCTAAGGGGCTTGAGTGTGAGCATCTCTTGTAGGTTGCAAATGTGAGGGTTTGAAGCATGGAATGGGATGTGTGGTTACATGCTTGTGTTAGAATAATATATTTAATGTTATTTAATGGTCAATGTATTTACTAGGTTAGTTTTTTGTCTACTGTTGCTACAGTAGTCAGTAGGTAGATTGTAGGTAAATATTTAATATCTACAGTAGATTTCTACTTCTATTTAATGTAATCTCTTTTTCAGTTTAATAAATGAAATCCTTTACCATTCACATGGTATCAGAACCAACTAGGGTTTCTAGGCACCAAAAATAAAAAATTTGTGGGTTTTTCATAGCCGTAATTCGAAATTTTCTATGTCTTTTGAGAAGCTAATGATCTTGGGCACCAAAAATTATGTGGGGAGATTTGCAAACCTCTGGCCGCGATTTTCTAACTCCTGGGCGCATTTTTATTTCTACAAATCGCGATTTTCGTCCTGGGCACGCGACCTTCCAAAACGCGTTTTTTTACAGACGTGTTTTTCGCATTTTTTGGCCGCGCGACCTCCTTTTCTTAGTCCACGACCTTCTAGTGCCTACGCGCGACACGTTTCCATGGCCGTGCGACCTCTTTTCCGGCTGGGTTCTTTCGCGTCAGGCCTGCTTCCTCCCGTAGACTTTGAACATGCGTTTTTCCCAGTCTTAGGGCACGTGTTTTGGACGCAATTTCAAACTCCTGCAGGTCGCGTTTTCCTATTCCTTCTTGAACGCGTTTTTTCAAGGGTTTGTGTCACGTTTTGATCTCTTTCTGCTTGCGTTTTTATCTCCATTCATGACTTGTATCAAAGCGACCTGAGTTGCCCTAATTTTTCTGAAGATTTAGTGTTGTTTTTTGCAAATTTTCTGCCATTTCTTGAAGCTTTCATGGCCCCCTGAAACTTCGACTAGGGTTTTGACCCTCAAGTACAAGTCGAAAAATTATTTTGATTGCAGATTCCTTCTGGTTTTTTCAAGATCTAAACTAGGTTGTCTTCTGTTTTTTTTGGGTACCTCGATTTTTGTGCCTCGAAATTTGTGCCACTGGGTGTTGACGAAATTTTTTGGGTAGTCAGAAAATTTTTTGGGTTTTCAACATTCTTTTTTGGGTATTCTTCCAATCTTCCGGATTTTGTCATCAACGTGCCTCGAAATCCGTGCTAGGGTTTCATCTTTGTATTTGTGCATTTTTTATTTTCATTTTGCCTTCACCAGTTTGACCTCAGGGTATGTGATGGCATCTCTGATGAATATAATGCTCAAAAGCAGCCAGAAGTTCAACAGGAAGAATTACAACACCTCGAAGCAACGCATGATCACGATCTTCGAATATCGTTGCCTCAATCAAATCGTTTTGGGGAACTCAACGCGTCCTACTGTAGTCAGAAGGACCAGGACAAATGGGATGAACGCAACCGAGAAGCCATTATGCTCGTTAAACTCTCCGTCACAGATGAGCAGCTACCTCAGGTACTGTCTGGCAAAATTGCTCCAGAAATCTGGGATCATTTGAAGGCCCTTCATGAAACCTCCGACAAGAGCAGAGCATTCTTTCTAAAGAACATGCTCTTTTCCATCATGATGGATGAGAAAATGTCCTTACAGGACCATCTCACGAAGATTAAGGACATTCGTGATCAGTTGGAGGCGATTGGTCGAACAATGGAGGAAGAAGACATGGTTGTCATTACTTTGAAGAGTCTTTCACGTTCGTATGAGCACTTCATCGAGACGCTGAATATCACCTCCACCAATGTTGATCTCAAGTTTGACGATCTTTGCAACAAGCTCTTGCAGCAGGATCGCTGGCGACAACAGTTTGGAAGCAGTACCAATTCCACCTCCACAGAGCAAGCGTTCTCTGCCAAATCTTTTGCTAAGAACAAAGGGAAGGCTCAATCTTCACAGCCGGAAGGCTCTAGTTCTTCTCAGGACAGCAAGAAGAAAAAGAACGTTCAGTGCAATTATTGTCATAAATATGGTCACATCAAGGCTGATTGTCGAATTCGGATGGCTTCTGAACAAAAGAAGCAGGGAGGGTCTCAACAAAAGGCACATGTCGCGGAGCACACCGAGCAGAAAGAGTCTGCATTCTATGCATTTATGGCCAAGAGAACTGCAAATCCAGTCCAATCTTCTACCTGGTATATTCATTCAGGGGCTTCTTGGCATTTTACTCACCGTCGCGATTGGTTCACCAAATATGAACCATTCACTGACTCAGTGATCTTTGGAGGCGGTGAAGAGTACACCGTTGCTGGTAAGGGCAATGTTCAGATTCACTCTGGAGGAAGAAATTTACTCTTTCTTGATGTCTACTATGTTCCAAGCATGGAACATAATCTTCTCTCTGTCAGCCAGATCATGAAGCATTCTCCCCAGTTGGATGTCATTTTCAGTTCGTCCACTTGCAGCATTGTTGATAAGGCGACACGCACTACAATCGCTATGGAACTGGAGGATCATGGTTTGTATAGACTTGCTGATTCCGGTGATTCTCAAGAGCACGCTCTAGCAGCAAAAAGTAATTCCATCAGCAAACTTTGGCATCAACGTTATGGGCACTTGAATGTGCACTATCTCTCTCAACTGTCTCGGGAGGGTTTGGTTGCTGGTCTAGCTGAGATCCAAACTCAAAATCATGGAGTTTGTGGCACCTATCAAGCTGGAAAGCAACATCGGACACCGTTCTCGGACGGTGATTCTTGGCGTGCCTCTAAGGTACTTCAATTGGTTCACGCTAATGTATGTGGACCAATGAACACTCCATTTGTTATTGGGTCTAGGTACTTTTTACTATTTGTTGATGATTTCAGTCGCAAAATGTGGGTGTACTTTTTGAAACATAAATCAGATGTGTTTAGTACATTTCAGTAGTATAAGGCCTTGGTTGAGAAAGAATTAGGTTCTCACATTGTTACTCTAAGGTCAGATAATGGGGGGGAGTTTTGTTCAACTGACTTCTCTACTTTTTGTGCTAAACACGGCATCAAACGACAACTCACCACACCATACACCCCTCAACAGAATGGTGTCGTTGAACGTAGGAATCGCACCATTACTGAAATGGCTCGTTCTATGCTGGAGTACAAAAATGTACCCAAGAAATACTGGGCTGAAGCAGTTTATACTGCAGTCTACCTCCTGAATCGGTCACCTACTCAGGCCGTTAAGAAGATGACTCTAGAAGAAGCCTGGTCAGGACGTAAGCCTAAAGTGGGCCATCTGAAAGTCTTTGGTTCTACAACTCATGTATGGATTCCAAACGCCAAGCGTGCCAAGTTGGACTCCAAGAGCCAAAAGCTTATGTTTACTGGTTACAGTGACAATCACAAGGCATACAGGTTGATTGATGTGGAGACGGATCGTCTCATATTCAGTCGTGATGTTGTGCTTGATGAGACTACTGGTCCATTTGTTCCTACTACCAGCCCTGAGGATCCGCCTATGAAGGTTCCTGATTATGGTGTTCGTCTTCCTCTTGGTTCCCCTGATGGGAGAGCTTCAGAGCATTCTGACTCTAAAGATGAGGAGTCTACTGGTCATGATATAGCACCACCTGATCTTCCTCAGGATTCACATCTAGATGACTTTGTTCCAGCAATCCCAGAAGCTGTTGTTTCTCCTACTCCAGATGTTGGTACTTCTACTCGTCGGCCTAAGTGGTGGCTCAAGACTATCGGAGATCTTCACACTGATGAACTCATTGAGGGTAGATCAACTCGTAACAAGAGCAAGCAGCAAAACACAGTCAATTATGCTCTTATGGCCAACATCCACAGCAATTATGAGCCTCTGACATACTCAGAGGCTAAAGGATATCCAGAGTGGGAAAAGGCTATGCAGACAGAATATCATAGTCTTCTGAAGAATCACACTTGGATTCTTTCTAATCTTCCTCCTGGGAAGAAACCCATCAGTCGCAATTGGGTATACAAGGTCAAGTATCATGCCGATGGCACTTTGGATAAATATAAGGCCAGATTAGTTGCTCGGGGATTCACATAGCGGGAGGGCATTGACTACAAGGAGACTTTTGCTCCTACTGCCAAGATGAGCACAATTAGTCTTCTTCTCGCTATTGCAGCCCAATTCGGATGGACAATTCATCAAATGGATGTTAAGAGTGTCTTCCTCAATGGTGAGTTGCAGGAAGAGGTCTACATGACGCAACCTCCTGGTTTCAAGGTTGCCGGCGAAGAACATCAGGTTTGTAGGCTCGTGAAAGCACTCTATGGACTGAAACAGCCTCCTCGTGCATGGTACATCAAGATTGATCAGTATTTGGTTGATCATGGTTTTCAGCACAGCCCTTCTAACACTAATTTGTATGTCAAACACTCTAGTGATGATATTCTCTTTCTTGTTGTCTATGTTGATGACTTGATCATTACTGGCAATTCAACACATTTGATTGCTGCAATCAAACAAGACTTGTGTCAGGCTTTTGACATGACAGATTTGGGGCTTCTCCATTATTGTTTGGGTATTGAAGTTTGGTAGACCGCTGATGGTATCTTTATCTCTCAGTCTAAATACGCTCAGAGTCTGCTTGACAAGTTTAGGATGCAGGACTACAAACCTGCCTCCACACCTATGGAGAAGGGGCTGAAGTTATCAGCCAACTCTGATTCACCTCCGGTTGATGAAACGACATTTAGGCAACTAGTGGGCAGTCTTATCTACCTCACTGCCACTAGACCTGACATCAGTTTTGCAATGAGCTACATTTCTCGCTTCATGACAGCTCCGAAAGCTGATTATTGGCTTGCGACGAAGCGAGTGCTGAGATATGTTAAAGGCAATTCAGATTATGGCATTCTATATGGCAAATGCAAGGATCCCAAACTGATTGGTTATACAGATTCAGATTGGGCAAGTTCGATGGATGACAAAAAGTCTACTTCTGGGTATGTATTCACTTTGGGTACAGGTGCTGTAACATGGACCAGCAAGAAGCAACAGGCAGTGGCTCTTTCCTCGACTGAAGCAGAATATCGAGGAACCGTCAAAGCAGCATGTGAGGCAGTTTGGCTTCGTCGGATGCTTTCTGACATGCACATGTCACAAGCAAGTCCTTCTCCCTTGTACACTGATAATCAAGGGGTGCTCAAACTCGCCAAAAATCCAGTCTTCCATGAACGTACCAAGCATGTCGAGCTTCATTGTCACTGCATCCGCAAGCTAGTAGAAGACGGATCAGTTTAGCTGCAATATGTTCCGACAACTACAGATATTCTCACCAAGTCTCTGAGCCCGGATAAATTTGTCAAATTCAAGGGGCAACTTGGTGTTTTTGACCGATTGACCATTAAGGGAGGGTGTTAGAATAATATATTTAATGTTATTTAATGGTCAATGTATTTACTAGGTTAGTTTTTTGTCTACTGTTGCTACAGTAGTCGGTAGGTAGATTGTAGGTAGATATTTAATATCTACAGTACGTTTCTACTTCTATTTAATGTAATCTCTTTTTCAGTTTAATAAATGAAATCTTTTACCATTCACAGCTTGTTCACATGGAGTGCATGGAGAAAGTTTGATGTTTCAAAGGTGTTCATGGAAACTCTGCAGATGTATTGTAATATTTCTTGCTAAATAATATATTGAGGATGGATGCTTTTGGAGGCTGGGTTTTTTTCTTTTGAGGGTCTTCCCAAGATATATTTTGTCTCATCTATTCTTTTGCATATGGATTCTGAGTACTTGTTAGCATGATTTTCTCTATTTGGGTTATGTGGAAATTGTCATAGAAGGCTGTAAATTTCCTTTCACTTATACTTGAGACATATTATTTTATGATTAAACCAATATCACTTAATCAGCTTCATTGTTTTCATTGTTTATGAGATGTTGGTTGATTTAATTTGCTGGTTCAGTATTACAGACTTGTGTAATGATTATATGTGATTTAATCAAGCATTTTTGTATTACTCGAATTATGCTTAATAAGAAGATTAATATTGAGGAATGATGTATATGACATGATTTCATAATGTATATTCCATGCTTGATGTATTCTCATGTTGGTTATTTGTATTTGGTGTTTTGGCTAATATTATTATGTTGATACACTTGATGCATGAATTGAGTGCACAAACTTAGGATGAAACCAACGGTGATTAATATCGGACATACTTACATGAGTATGTTTGCTTTGAGTTTGTTTGTCTTGCTCTATTTAACATAATAAGACATGTGATGTTTCAATCCAGTGAAACTACCCATCCAAATGGCTTGCAATTTGGGAACCCCATCTATGCTACACCAATAAGGTGTATTCATTTATTGCTGGTTTAAATTAATTCCTTGTACGCATTTTAGTTTACCTTGAGTGTGGGAAATATTTGGGGCTCCTTGAAATGATATAATTCATTTAGAAATTAAAGGGGTCATTTGGGTTTTATATAGTGAAATTATGTCAGTATGTATAGAAAAGTCATTTTCTAATTCGAATTGCAAAAATAGATTGGGTTTTCTATGTGTATGCGTAAAGAACAGTTTTTACTTGTAAAGGTGTAAAGTGAGTTACTAGGCAAGTTTAAAGATCATATTAAATATTTGTTGGAAGATATTATCTCATGTGAAAAAGCTTGTTGCAAATGTGAAAAGAAGAAAAGGATTATATTTTAGGTTTTGGGTCCTAATGACCACTATCTCTCCTAGTTCTAAAATTAATTCTTCTTTGCTTGAAATGAAGGTGTTGGAACAAATGAATCGATGATTTAATTGAACTATATCATGAGATATGATGTTATTTTACAATCAAACTAAGTAATCAGATAATGAAATATTCTTTGATTTCCTTGGTTTGCACATCTTGGTGATGAATACAAGTACCTCATCATTGGAAAGGGTGAGACTTTATCTCCCCTATTGGATTTTGTGAATCATGTCACAATTGTTTAAAAGTCTTCCACCGATGTCTTTGTGCATTTGCACTTTTGTGTCACTATCATGTTGACGTCATCCTTGGACCAATGTTTTAAGATATAGTTTTATTAGAGCAATCACAAGGCTTTCTTTGCTATCTTGCTAATGTATGGTTTTGCTTCCACCTAATGGCACCAAGATGAGCAGAAACACAACCTTTCCTTTGTGACGATCACTTGGGAGATCATTCTAGAGAGATTTTGTGCGAAGTACCTCTTGGAGCATTTCAAGCAGCATCAAATTGATGAGTTCCACAACTTACAATAGTTGAGCATGGCAGTCTCACAGTGTGAGAACCATTTCTTTGGGTTGAAACTGTATGTGGACTACATTGTTGACGAAAAGTTTCTCGCTAATAGGTTATATGACACAGCATGAGACCTTAGAGATTGTCATTGAGAAGGCAAAGGTTGCAAAGAAAAACTTAGTGTCAGGCTTAGAGAACAAGGCACAACTTAGACTTGTGTTCCTTCCTAGGCAAACTTTAGGGTTTGAAGATCTCAACACTAACCTAAGGGGAATTTTGGGATGCCAATTGCACCTCCCAAGACACCTCCATGGCATAAGTATTATACACATATTATCAAGTATTTACAGCTTATTTCCTACCATATTCTTCTCTTGTGCAAGTAATTTCATTAATTTAGGTTTGATTGTGAAGGGCATATCCTTTTCAATTAGGAGATTTTTTTATAAAATTGAGAGGGTTGATTAAGGACATATTGAAGCTACTACAATTCAAATTTGAGGTCACTTGAATCTGTATTGAATTAGTTATTGCAAAATTAAGGGATTTACCAAATTTGGTCCCAAGACTGCAAATCAGTAAATTTCTTGGAGGTTTTTGCAAAAAAGTTTATTTTTAGCAGAAGTTACAATAAAAATATTAGCTTATTTTGAATAAGTTATTGTCAAAAATATTTTGGCAACATCATGGCAGAGCCGCAAGCTAGAGACTAAGGCCAGAATTCCTAAACTGCAAGAGAAACTCCTAACAAAGAGGATATAGATTTAGAATTTGAATCTGGTGGGACTTCAAATGTGATGTTATCTATATTCAATGACTAAGTGCTCCATTTGGAAGACGGTACACAAAATATGTAGTCTGCAATGATAGGAAAAATGGCTAGTATCAAGTCTGATTTGCAAGGACATCTAGCTAATATGTGAGGAAAGTTGGCTAATGTGCAAGGAGATTTTTTTTATATTGCTAATCATTTACAAATATTCTGCTCATATGAGCATCAACATGAGACCAATACAAGATCTTGCAAGCACAACCATGAGACTAATATCAGCTCTTTTCAAGCAACCACACTAGAAACCACCTATGGAAGACCAAGAGTCAACTTAGAAATCCAATTATTCAGAAAACACCTCCACATTAGAAGCCAACTATGGAAGACCAAGAGTCACAACCTAGAATTCCATATTAGATGTCCCATTTGGATTTGAACTTGGGTCTCCACATTGAGAACTCAATGCTTTAACCAATTAAGCTCAACCATTTAGACTAGGAGACTTGTCTAGCATGCAAGGAGTATTAGCTAAAATTAATACAACATTGTCATTTATCCAAGATTATATCAAGAATTGATTAGTCTCACAAACGAATGTTCAAGTCAATCATGAGGGATCATCAAGACAACCCAATCCTAATAAATTGCTAGCACTCATTTTGGACCTCAAAACTTGCTACCAAAGGTGGATATGCATAAATGTGACAATAAGGATCCACTTACTTGGATGAATCAAATGGAGAATTTTTTGATAAAAATTAGATTCCAAGTGGCCAGAAGGTTACAGTAGGCTTCTTATATCAGGAAATTGAGCAATTCATTTGGTATCGATGGTTGTGTTCAAAGGTAGAAAAAGGCTCTCAATGTCACCCAGACAATTTTTTCAAAGGACTTGCATATACACTAACAGCAGTGTGATAGAGAATTATTTTAGCCAATTAACCAAAATGCAACAAATAGGATTTGTCAAGGATTGCATTTAGTCGTTCCAAAACCTATCCTTGTGAGTAGAAACAATTAATTAGAAAACTTGAATAACTTGTTTCTTGGTGGGCTCAAGGATCACATCCAACATGACATGCACATGTTTAATCCTCTTATTGTATCTAATTCTTTTATCATGGCACGCAAGGTGATGGAAAAGTTTTTCTCCTAGAAGGCAAGGGTTCAATAGCATGAGAGAGAACGTCCCAACACAACCATTCACTCAACCTACTAAATTGACTCCTCAACAAATTGAAGAAAAAGGGGCAAAAGGGTTATTTTTAATGTGATAGTAAAGAAAATCAAGGACATAAATGTGTTGAAAATAAATTGTTTTACATTGAAGGGCCTATTGAGGAAAAGAAGCATTAGAGGTCTTCAATGAGCCAGATGACGATTGAGAGATGCCCAACCTAGTATTTCTTGTCATAAACTTTTTGGAATTAGAGCCCCACAAACTCTCAAGGTACTCAGTTTCTTGAAAAAAAAAAAAAAGGTGGTGTTTATAGACTCAAGTAGCACTCATAACATCAACAAAAAATTAGCTTCTCGTCTAAATTATTTGATCTATCGAACTCTAGAATTTCAAATCATGATTGCAGAGAGGAGTACAATCAATTGTTAAAATAATGTCATAGCATTTAACTTTCCATGGGAGATTATCGACTAGATTGTCCTGTGTTTGCTATCTCTATGGCTTACTACATTGGGTACAATTGAGATAAACTTCCAAGAGCTATTCGTGCATTCTCACTTAAAGGGTAAGATAGTTGAACTAAGAAGATTGTGTGTGAAGTCTTCATAGATGGTAAGCTCCCATCAAATGCAAAAGATGCTTAAAAAGGAGACAAATGGGTTTGTGCCCAATTGTTTTCTTAGAAGCACTTGATAGGCACTTGATGGGTTTTAGAGATATGCCAAAAGGATTGCCCCCCAAAAGAGATCATGATCATGCCATTCAACTTGTATCAAAGCGTGAATCATCCAACATCAGGCCCTACAAGTATCCATATGTATAGAAAAGTGAGATTGGAAACGTGGTACAAGAGATACTCAAGACATGGATTATTAAGCATAGTTAGACTGCTTACTCCTCTCCAATGATAATGGTGCGCAAGAAAGATGACAACTAGTGGATGTGTCCTAATTGCAAAGAGCTCAACAAGTATACCATAAAAAATAAGTTCCCAATTCCAATAATTTATGATTTATTACATGAACTAAATGGTGTTGTTTATTTTACCAAACTTGATATTCATTCATAGTATTATTAAATCAGAATTAGAGATAAGGATGTACATAAGACAACTTTCCAAGCCCATGAGGGCTAATATGAATTTTGGGTGATGCCTTTTGGCCTCACAAATGCACCATCTACATTTCATAGTTTTATGAAGTCTATCTTTAGGCCATTTCTACAAAAAATTGTTTTGGTTCTTTTTTATGGCATCTTACTATATAGCAAAACTTGGGAGGAACACAAGGCAACATGTGAATCAAGTTTTGAACATTCCTGAACAATCCTCAACTTTATGCTAATCCATGCAAGTGTGTTTTTAAAGTAAATGAGGCAAAATATCTAGGTCATATTGTTTCAAATGATGGAGTCAAGGTGGATCCTCACATGACCAAGGCCATCGTTGAATGGAAAGTGCCTACTACCTAAAACCTTCAAGAACCTATGGGGTTTCTAAAGGTTTACCAATTAGTATTATTGATTTGTAAAAAATTATAGCAACACCAAACACAACTTTACTGAACGACTCCTTCCAATGGAATGAGAAAGCCACCAAGGCATTTGAGAAGCTCGAGAAAGTTGTCATGTCCCCTTTTTCTATAATCTATGTTGTAGTCCAAAATGCCCATTTTCTATCTCCAACATCTCCCCTAATCCAAATTTGTGTACGAGTTCTACCCCTCCATCCCCCATATATCAACTTAAAATCCCCAAAATTTCTAAGTATGAAGGCATGGGCAATCTTCTAAGTCTGTGTAAGCCATTGGAGTCACAAAGTCTCCCTTCTTGGCATGACTTTCCTCCCAAGTCCGCTTACTCTTCTATCTTTGTTGGAGTATTGGACTTCCCCATCCAGCCATACCCTCCATATGTTCCCCACCTTCATTCCATCTTCCATTGGGACTTCAAAGTTTCCCATATTGTCATACCTCTCCACCAAACCCCCCTCCTTCACAAGACCTCATCAAAGAATCGAACTTCCCCTCGTTGGTACACCTATGAAGAGCACACACTTATACTAAGAAGGTGGATGAATTAGTATAAGATAATTTTTTACTTATTAAGAATTCAACAACCACAATAAAAGCAAGCACACAAGATCCACACAATTAAGAACACGAGATTTAAATGGAAACCCTTTCGAGAGAAAACCACAAAGAAAGATTGCTTGGATCTACTGTTCAAATCCAGCCACAAAAATAATAAAATATTCTTACAAATCTTTATAGGCACCAACCCACTAGAGACACCAATCCCTGCTACTAAGCACCAACTTAGCAAGAGACACCAATCTCTTCTATTAAGAGGCACCAACCTCTAATGAATACAAATTTCGCCTTCTTGAATAATGCTTCTTCAATGGATGATGATCATTTGAAACTTCTTCACAAATCTACTTGCAACGTTTTTCATATATGCCCTTCTTCAAAAATCTGCTCTAATAAATCTGCTTTGCTCTTGTTTTTTTGAATGATATTGCATTTATTGCTTGCTTTCTAACCTCCACTTCAACTTCTATTTATACCACAATCATGCCTCTTCACCAAATAGGGTCAACCTTCTCAAGGGAGGTCAGCCATATACAAATAATAATAATTTTCATTTATTTTTAATTACCCCAAGAGGGGTCAGCCCATTTCAAAGAGGGGTGATATTACGAAATATGGGCACCATAAATTGGAAGCCAATATGAGACAAATTGAGTCGGCCAGCATATACAATTAGTTATAATTAAAAGCAAAATAACTCATGTGTCAACCCACCTTCTTGATTTCTTTCTTTGACAGCAATTATGCTCCTTTGACATCAATGACAACAATATTTCCAACAATCTCCCCCTTTGACATTGATGGCAACCCTGCAAAGAAATAATTTGTAAATGCAACAAGAACATAGTTCTCCCCCTTTTTGTAATTCTGCCCTTGCCTATTATTCTCCCCCTTTGACATCAATGGCAACGACTTTACAGAGCTGAAAGATGATGCAGTGATTAGCTCCCCTTGAATTTGTGCTTCTCCTTGATAAATTAGTGACTAAATGGGAGTGATATCACTCCCAATTTCTGCCTGAGATACTCAAAAGTCTCTTTAGGAAAATGCTTTCTTGAAAATATTTGCAATATGTTTTCATTACAATGTACTCCAGCTTGATATATTCTGCTACTTGTTCTCTTAAGAAATGATACTTAACAAGAATATGCTTCGTCCTACAGTGCATAGCCGGATTTTTTGAAATATTGATTGCACTCATGTTGTCACAAAGTAAATGGGATGATCATAATCTACCTTCATGTTCTTCAATGTCTACCTCATCCAAAGAACTTGTGTGCAACATGATATTGCTTCTATATATTCTACCTCCACTATGGATAAAGAAACAAAAGCCCGCTTCTTGCTTAACCAAGATACTAGACTGTTGCCAAGGAAGAATGCTCCTCCACTTGTACTTTTTCTATCATCAACATTGTTGACCCAATCCACATACGTATATGCTACTAGAGTGAAATCTTCACCTCTCAAATACCACAAACCAAAGTCCAAAGTACCATTTAGATATTTTAATATTCTTTTGACAACTTGCACATGATTTTCTTTTGGTGCTGCTTGGAAACATGTTACCATGCCTACTACTTGCATAATGTTTGGTTTTGATGTTGTTGCATATAGTAGGCTCCCAATGATTGACCTATAGTGTTTGATTTGCTTCAGGAGACTCATCAACCTTGCTTAATTTACAGCCTGTGACCATCGGTGTGCTAACTAGATTGCAATCTTCCATTCTAAATTTCTTCAACATTTCCTTGATGTATTTGGTTTGCGAGATGAATATGCCTTTGTCAGATGAAGAAATTTGTAAACCAAGGAAGAATGATAACTCACCAAGCATAGACATCTCAAACTCCTTTTGCATTTCCTTTGCAATTTGGCACATTTTATTACACTGCCTCCAAAAATGATGTCATCTACATAAACCACAACAGTCAATTGATTCTTACCTTCAATCTCGATGTAAAGATGACAATTCCTCTTTTGAAGCCTTGTTGTTGTAGATATTTGTCAAGTCTTGAATACCAGGCTACAATGCAAAGGTTTCTTCAAAATCAATACCTTCAACTTGACCATATCCTTTATAAACTAACCTTGTTCATTCAATTTATTCCTAAAGACCCACTTCGTGCCAATCACATTCTTATCTTTTGGTCTTGGAACAAGTTCCCATGTCTCATTCTTTTCAATTTGATTCAGCTCTTCTTCCATAGCAGCAAGCCAATACTTGTCTTTTCTAGCTTTTGCAAAGTCCTTAGGCTCTATTTTAGATAGCAAGGAGAAATTTTCATGTTCTGATGCGCTTGATAATCTTCTTCTAGTCTACACTCAAGTATCTATAACACCAAGAATTAGATTTTCTAAATGATTCTTTCTTCTTCTTCTTCTTCTTCTTCTTCTTCTTCTTCTTTGCATCTTGAGTCTTCAAATTCTTCTTCCTTACAGCTTGGATCTTCTAGGTAATCATTTGCTTGTACTTTCTCCTTTTGATGCCTTGCTTCATCCACTTTTACATTGGCACTTTCTACAATCTTTTGCAATCTATTATTGTGACATCTATAAGCCTTGCTTCTTAAGGAATAACCAAGGAAGATGCCTTCATCAAATCTGGAATCAAATTTGCCCAAATCCTCATCGTCTCTTCTTATGTAGCACTCACTCCCGAAAACTTTGAAGTATTTAACTATTATTGGTCTTCCCTTCCATAATTCATAAGGTGTCTTGCTATTGTTGACTCTAATTTGCCCTCTATTTAAAATGTAGACTGTTGTGTTAAATGCTTCTCCAAAAATTGTCTAACAGCTTAGATTCATTCAACAATGTTCTAGCCATCTCTTGCACTATCATATTCTTCCTTTCTACAACTCCATTATGTTGTGGAGTTCTTGCAGCTAAAAAATGTCTATTTATTTCATGATGCTCACAAAAGTCTTCAAATTCGTTTGAGGTAAACTCACCTCCTCGATTTGATCTCAAGCAGTTGATTCTCAAACAAGTTTCATTTTCAACCAAGGCTTTAAAAGCTTTAAACTTCTCAAAAACTCCATATTTTTCTTTTACGAAAGTAACCCATGTCATTCTAGAGTAATTATCAATAAGCAACATAAAGTAACTTTCACCTTGCAAATTGTGTTCTTTTAGGTCCACAAAGATTTGTATGGACAAGTTCCAATGGCTTTATTGTTGAGTACTCCTTTCACTTGAAGCTTGCTCTTGTTTGTTTCCCATGCTAACATTGCTTGCAAGGAGTGTTTGAAGGTTTAGCAATCTTCAGTATATCTCTCACGGCTTGCTTGGTGTCAATTTTCACTAGATTACCAAAGTTCATATGGCCCATTCTTCTATGCCAAAACCAACTTTCATTTGTCTATCTCATATAGGATTTTTCTCCCTTAATCTCATTGAGGATGTATAGATTGTTTGTTTTTTTGTTTGCATCAGCAACTATTTTCCCTGTACTTGCCTTCCTTATTTCACAACCTTGAGCATGAAATGTAAGGGTGTGTCCTTGATCACACATTTGACTAACATTGAGAAGATTATGCTTCAAACCTTCAACATTCAAGACATTTTATGTTTTTGTCTTCCCATTATCAAGAGTAAGAGTACCTCTTCCCATAATCCTTGTTGTAGCATTATCTCCCAATTTTACCATTCCTCTGTTTACTTCCTTCAAAGTGAGAAACTTGCTCTTGTCTCTTGTCATATGGCTTGAGCATCCACTGTCAATGTACCATTGATTTCATTCATTTGGGACATGAAAGGTTGTTTGCACAAGCATAGATTTTTCTTTCTTTTGTTGCTCTTGCTTCCTTTTCCAAACTTTGGTAGATTCCCCTTTTTGCTTGCCAAGGGTATCCTCCTTGTTTTGTCTATGAAATTTTTTTTTTGATGGAGGTCTTCCACAAATTCTTTTTTGCTACCCAATACGGGAGCACGAGCCTTCTAGGGCTGAACCTCTTCGGCTAAGAGCCAAGGACTGAGGGGTCTCCATTCCGCCAAATTTGCCCGGGGCACGATCCCGGCCTCATCCCTTATTTCGATGTCGGAGCCTTTGCACTCAGCAAGACTTGATCCTTGGTGGGCTCATTGAGCACCTTTCAACTTCACGAATCACAAAACCACTTCTACAAAAATGTGTTGTATGACCATAGTTGTTGCACTTATAGCACATAATGTTGAAATCCATTAAGGGAGCAAAAGAATTGTAGTTTCTATTTAGGAATCCATAAGAATTACTTCTTGCACATGTCCTACAATCTGCTACTTTATGACCAAGCTGGTTACAAAAGAAGCAATAACCAAAAAAAGAATTTTGGAACCTAGTCATGCGAGACTGCCTTGGATGAACCGGTCTTTTGAATTCGCCCTCGTTGTCTTTGTGAGGAATGTTGGTTTTCTGCGAGATCGCTTTCTTTGTGTTGCTATCACTATTGATGGAGCTCTTGAGCGCAATTGCATAGCCTTTAAGCTTTTCTTCATTTATATTCTTTGGTGACTCAATAGCCCTAGAATTTGAAACTTCTTTAGTAGTCTTCTAATTTTCTTCAAAGCCAAGACCAGTCTAAATGAATGGTGACCTTTGGGAATTGATAATATCATCCAGTATTTTGGTGCTCTTTTCAAACTTTATGCTTTTGTTCAACTAATTAGTTGTTTTCTCTAGTTCCTTTCTCAAGGAAACAATTTCTTATTCTAGCTTTTCTCAATCTTCTTCATTTGTCTTTAGCTGAATTCTCACTTCCTCTTCTATCCTTTTTGCCTCTTCAAGTTGAATCTTTAGGCTGATGATGGTCTCTTCAGCTTCTTCAAGGCTTTGTGACTTTTTTATTTTGAATCACAATCCTCTTCTTCATATTTCTGCAGCTGCAACTTTTGTTTCAAATTTTTTTTCTTAAGCTGTTTTATTTCACTTAAGACACAAATGAGTTCTTCTTCAAGATCCACTTCCCCATCCATTTCAACAATTTCTTCCACTTCTGAATCCATTTTTTATTTTCCTTTGTCTTCGCTTTCCAAGGAATCAATCTTTGTTTCTATTGCCATGAATAGAGTTTCTTCTCTATCACTATCGGAGATACTTTCATCGCTCTCCTCAAATGAGCTACTTACTTCTTTGGACTAAAGGTTTTTCTTGTGCTTATGGAAGTTCTTCTTTCCTTGTTTGTGGCTCTTTTTGTATTGATGATGTTTACTCTCTTTCATGTTATGGTCTTCTTCATCATCACTACTTTCATTTTTTGCATGTGGACACTTAGCAGCAAAATGTCCTACTTTTCCACAATTAAAGCATTTGAAGGGTAGCTTACCTTTGTATTTGCCAAATCCTTTCTTGAGGTTTCTCACAAAATGGGCTTCCTTTGCATCTGATTCATCGCTAGAGCTATGCTAGATTCAAGCTCTTTATTCTTTATCTTCTTTGAAGCTTTGAAGGCTACTTTTGCTTTGATGACTTCTCCTTTTCAGTCCTCATTTCATATGTCGTGAGGATCCCATGCAATTCATCCATTGTTAATTTATCTCGATCCTTCATCTTTTCGATGGCGGAAACTTTCACATCAAATCTCAACAGAAGAGACCTTAGCACCTTTTGCACGATCATTAAATCTTCAACCTTTTAACCAAGCCCTCTAATGGTGTTGACGATTTCATCCACACGAAGGAGATAGGCTGCAATATTTTCTTCATCTTTCATTTTTAAACTCTCGAATTGTCTTTTGCGTTCGGAGCTTAACCTTCTTCACTTTGTCATCACCTTCATAGATGTTCTTAAGTTTGTCCCAGATTTTTTTGTCAATTCACAATGCATCACCTTGACAAACTCTGATTATGATAGACCACACAAGATAGCATTCATAGCTTTCGCATTGTTTTCACTAGCCTTCTTTCTAACCGGAGTCGTTGGTGGAGACGATGGAGCTACATAGCCACTCAAAACTGATTGCCAAATATCAAAGCCAAGAGCGATTAGATAAGCTCGCATTCTTATGCTCCAAAACGCATAGTTTGTTCCATCAAACAATGGAGCTCTATTTGAGGAGAATCCTTCTTGACAAGCCATGTGTGCTTTTGAGATCTACCTTCTAACAGTTAGACTATTCTTAAAGGAGCCCGCTTTGATACCAATTGAAGAGCACACACTTATACTGGGAGGGCGGGGGGCGGGGGGGGTTAATCGAAGATAAACTTTTACTTTTTAGAATTCAACAACCACAATAAAAGCAAGCACACAAGATCCACACAATTAAGAACACAAGATTTACGTGGAAACCCTTTTGAGAA
Source organism: Sequoiadendron giganteum (assembly GCA_007115665.2). NCBI lineage: Eukaryota > Viridiplantae > Streptophyta > Pinopsida > Cupressales > Cupressaceae > Sequoiadendron > Sequoiadendron giganteum. The sequence goes on along the minus strand of CM021107.1, from coordinate 72,851,762 downwards.
TAAACCGTAGAGAAAGACTGCTTGGATCTACTGTCCACATCCAGCCACAACAAAAATAAAATATTCTTACAAATCTTTGTAGGCACCAACTCACTAGACACCAATCCCCGCTACTAAGCACCAACTTAGCAAGAAACACCAATCTCTTCTATTGAGAGGCACCAACCTCTATGAACAAAAAAATTGTGCTCTTGAATAATGCTTCTTCAATGGATGATCATTTGAAACTTCTTCAAAAATCTGCTTGTAATGTTTTTCACATATGCCCTTCTTCAAAAATTTGTTGTAACAAATCTGCTCTACTCTTCACCAAATAGAGTCAGCCTTCTCAAGGGAGGTTGGCCACATACAAATAATAATAATTTTAATTTATTTTTAATTCCCCCAAGAGGGGTTGGCCCATTTCAAAGAGGGGCGATTTTACAAAATATGGGCGCCAATATGAGACAAATTGAGTCAGCCAGCATTTGCAATGTCATGTCCCAATAAATTTAAATTTGGGCACCTAAATAAATAAATTTGAATTTTAAATTCTGGGCGCCTATTTTGGGACCACACACCTCATTTGGAGGCCTATTAATATGCCCTTTTGAGCGCTTAAGGGGGCATTTGGAAAACCTGATTTGAAATTTGGGAGATTTCCTGAATAGGTGAGCTGAGATGAAACCCTCAATTCCCTACAAGGTTAGGACGCCAAACCCTAGCCTTCTCTGATCAAATTTCCCTTTACAGTTCAACTTTTAATCCTAATTTCAGTTCAGAATCAGATGCAACCTATAGGTAGCCGCCAGCTTTGAGGGTCTTCACTAGGGTAGTTAATAGGCCACAGGCCACCGTTTCTGCCCCACTGGGCATTTCTAGTTACAAAGGCTAAAAATATATTGTTGATTTAAGGGTGTTGGGCGTTATCTACAGGTCTGAGTGCTTCAAAAGTAAGGATATTTGCAGAGACCGGCGAACCAGCAAGTAGCCTAGACTCCCAAATTGCCATCACCCCCAGGCGACAGCCATTGAGGCCCAGATCCACGACAATTGGAGGCATCTACAACATAGGCAACAACCCTAACACAGTAGGGACCAGTTTGGATGGTATATTGCCCAGATAGAGGGCGTGACAATTGAAGAACAAGCTATTCCGATTTTTCTAAAACCCTAGCAACATTGCAGGGGCTCGTTTGATCCCATATTCTGGCAGTTCATCAAAGATCCAGTTCAGAATTTGTTACAGCAGCAAGCAAAACCTACCTAATGACAGCTGGCTACATTTGAGGCATCACATGTCATGTCCCCGCCAATAAATGAAATTGTAACAAACAAATCACCTTATTTCCTAAATACTGGCCAACCCTCCTCGTATTTTAAGAAAGACAAATAAAATAAATATTTCTTGGCCAATTTGATCAAGTGCATAAATAACAAAGACCGCCATATATTATAGTGTGAACTGGAGCGATCACTTTGGTCTTATTTAAAAGGATATTAATGGTGTGCAATGATAAAAGGTCTTTAACAAACTTGAAGAAGAGGTGTGACTTCTCTTAAATGCAATGATTAATAAAGAAATGTGAATTGGTTATTAAGACAGCAATAAGAACATGAAGAGATACGATTAAGAGAGGTGGCAGCGATTACTATATAGTGTGGAGCAATCAAGCATTAGTCAAAGCCAGCATTTATGATTAAGGAAAACAATGATTTGTTAATGTGCAGACATTATAAAAGACAGCGATCCCTTTATGAAAAGGCAGTATTCCAAAAGGTGCAGCGATTTCTGAGTAGGTGTGTCTATTACAAAAAGTGGCGCTTGGAAAAAGTTATAAATTTATAATTAATACTTAACAAAAGTCTTAAGGCAGGGATCAGGCTTTAGAGGGATGTACCCCTTATCAAGGGAAAGGTATGACAAGAGATATGTCTTTTCCACCACAAGAGAGGATATAAAAGGATAAACATTTCAAAGGGAGAAGGATCATCAATGGAGGAAGAAAAAAGGAGAAGTCTCGAACATATCTCTAAGTGCAGCAGAGCAGACATAATCAGATAAGTTCATATAAAATGATCATGGGAATATATATATATATATATATTATTTACGATTATGCAATAATGATGCTTTCAGCAATCATTAATCTTTATTCGTAATTATTTTTTTGGTCTAATCCATTTGTTTCTCTTTAAGCAATATGTTCTGAATATTCATAACAGAATTGATTGGAGAAAAGATTAACTCAGTCTGGGGATAAATATCCACTGAACATTAGATCAGCGATCATCTGCAGAAAATAGATCAAATAAAGGAAATAGTGACCTGCACCCTCTAAATCAGAAATTATTTATTAACTGGCTTATGTGCAGCAGTCTGGTCTCTTGAATTGGTGGTATGAAATCTGATTTACAATAATGTAGTTGCAGTATAATTTAATGGAAATAGATGTTTGAGTTACTAATGATATATTGCTGTTATGACTGCTTTCTTATATCAGTGAATATTGGATTAATATTTGTGTCATATGTCTTGAATGTTTTAGCATTATAGAGGGGGCTAAGATTACAAGAGGGGTACGGTGATGGGGCACTCTACTAGGCATGCCACCTCGAGATGGGGGACCAAGTAGTCCCGAGATGGGGACTAGGTAGTCCCAAGGAGGCCAAGGGGGTACCGAGGGTACTGCACCTTGCGCTTATTAGGAGAGATGGGCATTCTAGGACACCCTTTGTAATCTCACCCCTCCATCACGGTGAATCAGCACAAGAGGTCAAATCATAGAGAGAGGGAAATGGTTGGCAAGATGAGGGTATAACGGAAAGGGGACACATCACAAGGTAGACCACCTCATATGGATGGCATGGGCCACAAGAGGCCAACAGGGATGGTATATCCGCTTTTGGGCCTAGGGTAGAGGATCCGAGGTGCCCCATCAAAGTCATGTTCTCCCATGCTTTCCTATGGTAGAGCCCTCCAAAGATATTAAAATGCTTTATGATTGAATTAATAATTCAGCCATGAATTTACTGATTTTAATTATGATAATCTGCTAATTAGTATTATTGTGGTAAATGGTTGTAATCTGCTAATCAGTGTGATTGTGGTAAATGGTTTCTAATCTGTGTGCAGGACTTCAATCAGGTGAAAGGTAATCTCTAACCCATTTGTTTATTTAAATCAAGGAATTAGGGCAAATTTATAGGGCATTCCCAATTAGGGGACATTACATCACAAGTGGTCAATTATCAAGCTACAGACCTGCTGATAAAGTCTACCAGTCATTCCAAGGCAAATTGTCACTATTCAACCAGATGCATGAAATCTCCTACACTTTGTTACTGTTGAAGTCATCACCAGGATCCAAGTCTCACAATGATTCCACATATTTGAATGAGCAGTTCATCGAATTCAATAACTTGCTGTATCTTTTTTGTATAAAAAAATATTTCTGTTTGGAGTATATTTATACAAAACTAAGTGTATGAGGTGTTACTACTGTGGAAAATTGATTGCTTTTGGTTTTGAAATTCTGACCTGAATTTGATTAGCCTATTCAAAAACCCTAAGATATTACATCTTTAAACCCTAGGTTATTACATGCAAAAAGTTATAATTCAAGCAAAATAACTCATGGGTCGGCCCACCTTCTTGATTTCCTTCTTTGATGGCAACTATCGCTAAACAAAAGGAGGAAAATTCAAAAGTATGGAAAAAGAAACAGGAGCAAGAGAAGAAGAGATCCATGCTTGTGCAAACTGCCCTTCATGCTCAAAATGAGGGAAAACAGTGGTACGTTGACAATGTTTGCTCAAGCCACGTGACTGGAGACAGGAGCAAATTCCTCACCTTGAAGGACGTGAATGGAGGATAGTGAAATTTGGAGACAATGCTAGGGCAAAGATAACAGGAAAGGGTACTCTTAGCCTAGATAACGAAAAGACGAAAAACTGAGAATGTTCTATATGTTAAAGGGTTGAAGCATAATCTCCTTAGTCTGAGTCAAATGTGTGACCAAGGACACACCCTCACATTTCATGTTGAAGGATATGAAATCAGGAAGGTAGGGAAATTGATTGCAGATGCAAGTAGAACAGCCAATAATCTTTATATCCTTAGTGAGATCAAAGGTGAAAAATGTTATATGAGGCAAGAAGATGAGAGTTGGTTATGGCACAAAAGGATGGGGCATATAAACTTTGACAATCTAGTTAAGATCAGCAATAAGCAAGCGATGAGAGATACGTCAAAGATTGCAAAGCTTTCAAATACTATCTGTAAGCAATGCCAACATAGAAAGCAAACAAGGGTGAGTTTCAAATCAAAGAAGAATTCAACATCAAAACCCTTGGAATTTGTTTATATAGACCTTGTGGGCCAACAAGAACAAAAGGTTTACAAAGTGAGTTATTTCATAATACCAATTGATGATTATTCTAGAATGACTTGGGTTACATTTTTAAAAGAAAAGTCTGAAGTATTTGAGAAGTTTGAGGCATTCAAAGCCTTGGTTGAGAATAAAACTGGCCTAAAAATCAAATCCCTGAGATCAGATAGAGGAGATGAATTCACTTCAAATGAATTTGAAGAATTTTGTAAACATGGTATAAGGAGACATTTTTCTGCCGCAAGGACTCCATAGCAAAATGGAGTTGTAGAAAGAAAAAATAGAACCTTTCAAGAAATGGCAAGAACCATATTAAATGAGTCCAAGCTATCAAACACATTTTGGAGAGAAGCGGTTCATACGGCAATCTACATTCTAAACCGAGGGCAAATCAAAGTCAATCATAGTAAAACACCATATGAACTATAAAAGGGTAGGCCTACAACAGTGAAATACTTCAAAGCCTTTGGAAGCAAATGCTATATAAGAAGAGATGATGAAGGTTTGGGAAAAGTTAACTCTAGGTCTGATGAAGGTATCTTCCTCAATTACTCTTCAAGGAGCAAAGCCTACAGGTGCTATAATTAAACGATTGCACAAAATTGTTGAAAGTGCAAATGTAAGAGTGGATGAGGAAAGGCATCAAAAAGAAAAGGAACATAAAATTGATTATCAAAAGGAAGCAAATTGCAAAGAAGAGGAAGTAGAAGAAATTGAAAATGAGGTAAGTGAATGGAAGGACATAGAGACTCCATCTAGGTTAGTCAAAAGAAATCATCCAAAAGATCTCATTCTTGTTGAAAAAGACACTAAAATCTAGATAAGTAAACAATTGGCCAATGCATCAGAACATGTAAATTTGTCCTTGCTTTCTAAAATTGAGCCTAAGAACTTTACAAAAGCAATCAAAGACAAGCACTAGGTGAGTGCCATGGAAGAGGAGTTGAACCAAATTGAAAAGAATGAAACATGGGAACTTGTCCCAAGACCTAAAGACAGAAATTTAATTGGTACTAAGTGGGTGTTCAGAAATAAACTGAATGAGGATGGCAAGTTGTAAGGAATAATGCAAGGTTAGTATGCAAAGGGTATGCTCAAATAGAAGGAATTGATTTCGAAGAAACATTTGCCCTTGTTGCACGTCTAGAGGCTATAACGATGTTTTTATGGCATTTGTTTGTTCTAAAAACTTCAAACTCTACCAGATGGATGTCAAGTCAACCTTTCTAAATGGAAACTTAGAAGAAGAGATGTATATCGAACAGCTTGAAGGGTTCACCCTATCAGAAAATGAGGACTATGTATGCAAGTTAAAGAAAGTACTTTATGGGTTGAAACAAGCCTTGGTACTCAAGATTGGACAAGTATCTACAACAACAGGGCTTCAAAAAGGGTATTGTTGACATCAATCTATATATGAAAATTTAAAACTAAAGGTGATCATCAGTTGATTGTTGTAGTCTATGTAGATGATATCATTTTTGGTGGAAGTGATGATAAAATTTGTCAAGAGTTTGCCATGGACATGTAGAAGGAGTTTGAGATGTCTATGCTTGGTGAGTTGTCTTTCTTCCTTTGCCTGCAAATCTTTCAATCCGATAAAAGGATATTTATTTCATAGACCAAGTATATTAAGGAGATGTTGACGAAATTCGGGATGGAGAATTGCAAACCTGTGAGTACACCCTATTAGTAAACAGATTGGTCACTGCAATTTGATGTGATAAATGACTCTCTATTGCCCAACTGAGCAGTGACACAATGAAACTAACAGCTCCGAAGATCGCTATTGAATTAGCGATCTTCCTCTGAATTTTAGAGGTACAACTCCCTCTTATGATCTTCAATGAATTGGAGAAACTGGAAACAAAACTAGAGTATGCTTTTAACCAAAAAGCAATAAAGGCAAACAAACATCTACGCATAAAAATGACACAAATGCGAGAGTGATTTGAAATAAAAGATCAAAGCAAATGACACAAAGATCATTCACTTAAACCTGTAAATGATAAGGAGGAAAGAAAACGATTCCTAGGAAATACATGAAAAAAACAAGACTCAAAGATCCTGCAATGAACACATTCTTAATCAGATGTAACAGAGAAAATACGGATGGATAAGTGTGGATTCGCAAAGGAAATCAACAATTAGAAGACAATCAAACACAAAGATTATAAATGTCTCCTTTATTCTAAAATATAAAACAGAGCTCAAAGACTCTATCTCCCTGTACAAAGATTAAGTTCAGAAAAAAAATTTCTTTCCCTAGATGAATAGCAAAAGGTCAATTGATGTAATCCCACAACCTTCAAGGAGGCTCTCGTTTCACAGCCAAAAGAACCCCCTTAAGCTTCAGATTACATATTTATAAACTCTTCCCTCTTTTTGAAAATTGCAGCTTTCCGACAGTTACACAACTGATTCTTTTAAAGAATCGGTTAAAATTAAAAATGAAATGCAATTTTAAAATGTATGCTCGATGAGCTGCACTGTCGTCATTGAGGTGGATTCGAAGAGACTCTTTAGTTGTAACCATTCCTTTATGCCGCATACAATAGAATCTGAAAGTTTGAAACGGCTTAAACCTGGAATTGATCGCTGGACATCATCGGCCACATCATTAACGCCCTTCTACTCCTTTTATTCGGTCTCAAAAAGAATCTTCACTTTAAACCAAACCATATAAAGAATTCGATACCACTAATTCCAATGACTATGTCAATGCATTTGTTAGACCCTTCGTTATATCTAGGATTGCCTGATGTTCAACGATGAAGGCAATCATCACCAGCATAGATTCTTTGCCAAACCCGTTTGACTAAATCAGTAGACATTTCACATATCCTCGGCCCTTTGTATTCATGGGTACATGCACGTTCCTGCAGTGGATGCGTTCGATGCTTTCTTGAGACAACAGTGTTTAATAGGATCCACCATCTTCAGATAAAGTACCCTATCAATTGATATACTGGCCTTGTCCAAAGATGTCAAAATATAAATGCCAGCATTAAGAACCTTTTCATATTCCCATATTGCTCAATAATAAGAGCACTTATTTCAAGGGCAAGGATCTTTTCTTCATCCCAAGACCAACCGGGTATCCATGACCAAATATGTTTTGAAAAACAGTATATGGAGATGCATCTACTGATTGCAGATGATGACAAACAATTGCAAGCGATTGGGGATGCCTAGAATCGTCCAAGTTAATATGAACATGGCCAAGCTGTCGCTACTCTTCATTTTCAATCAATGCTCCATGTTAGCCATCTCTGAGAAATAGCCGATATCACCTTGCCTTTTGGTAGTTCCATGTACAATTGAACTCCACCGTTGTGTTGCAAGTAGGATTACATGGACTCTCTTTAATGTTGCACTTATGATGATATCTGCAAATGAAATACTTAGCCGCATATATGAATATAGTAACTCTAGCGCCTGAGAGTATTTATCATCGGAATTTTATTTGCCGCCAATGATCCACAGTGATTCTTTGAAGACTCACAGGTTGCACCTCTCCATGAATTTTCACCATATGGTGGGCGCACTTTTATATAGTTCATCTAACCAACTCAAAGGCCACTGACAAAACATTCACTTTGCTTTTAGTTTCGAAGCCATAGGCGGCCTTTTAGTATGTTTTGATAACTTCATCCCTGGGTTTCAAGGACCTCTAAAATCCCTGCTTGAGAGCCTTTACTAGCCGTTTCTTCAACAGTCAAGTTCAGTGCTCTTTCACTGCTTTGTGCATAGTGATTCAACTTCATTTAGTGAAGAAATGATTCCATTATATGCTCGACCTTATGCCACTGAAACTCAAGACGTTATAATATCGATTTAATGTCATTCAAAGATCCAAATGGATCAAAGCTTTTGCATTGCCTTCAAGACTGTAGTTTTCATCTTGGTATCACACATTTATGGATTCAAAGGCTCGGCTTGTAATGGGAAAGTTTGGAATTGTTCTAACGATGTTTCCATGTGTTCAAGTTCTCCAATGGACTAGGCGAAATGAAGGATTTAAAGAGTGGTTAGATTCCATTCATCGCATGAAGTATACCCTTCAAAATAATTAGTCACCATCTGAAATTGGATTGAATTCGCCAAGTGGATATTGTCTACAGCCACTGTTTGATGAAGCGTATGATTTGCCTATTCCTGTCAAAAGGCACATCATAACCATCAACAAGAATAATTCCTAGAGACCTTGATTCTTGGAGTAACTGTTGTTAGTTCTCCACCCTGTGTTTATTGTTTTCCGATGCCCTACTCCATCCAAATATGTGTTTGTCAAACATGCTCCCCAAAACGAGCTGCATAAATGTGAGGTTTCTGAGTTTCATCAATGGTCCCAATTGTGAGAAAATCTTCCTTTGCTTTGTCTCTAACAGTTTATATGTCATGTGCATATGTATGTATATTTTAACAATACCAAATAAATGTCTTGAATCCGGAGACAACCTGCTATCTTTATCTACCAAGCCAATTAAAACGGATAAAGCATATTTGCTTTAGAAGGGGACATAAGTTGCAACCTTTGAAGATACAATTGTAAATGTAATGTTAACAGAGCTATAAGGCTTATGATCATAATAACCCATAAGCAGCAAGGAAAGCCTATTTACACAACCACCACAAGCTGGATTGACATCACGATAGGGTAAAATTTTAAATTTTTCAATGACCAAAAATGGGACTAACACACCCATGGGCACAGGATGCAAATTGAGCAAGGATGATGAATCCCTTAAAGCCAATCAAACTTTCTATAGGTCAATGATTGGGAGTTTATTATATGTGACAGCTTCAAGACCTGATATTATGCAGGCAGTGATTGGGAGTTTATTATATGTGACAGCTTCAAGACCTGATATTATGCAGGCTGTAGGTATGGTGGCACAGTTTCAGGCAGCTCCAAATGAAACCCATGTATGAGCGATTAAAATAAAAATTAAATATCTAAAGGGCAATTTAAATTTTGGCTTGTGGCAGATCCAAATGAAACCCACGTACAAGTGATTAAAATAAAAATTAAATATATAAAGGGCACTTTAAATTTTGGCTTGTGGTATCAAAGAGGAGAAGATTTCACCCTAACAGCATACACTGATGTAGATTGGGCTAGTAGCGTTGATGACGGAAAGAGTTCAATGGAGGTGCATTCTTTCTAGGTAATAGTCTTGTATCTTGGTTGAGTAAGAAACAGGCTTCAGTTTCTCTATCCAAAGCAAAGGATGAATATATAGCAGCAACATCTCATTGCACTCAAGTTCTTTAGATGAGGATGAATATATATAGCAGCAACATCTCGTTGCACTCAAGTCCTTTCTGCTCTCATGACTTCTGTTTCTCTGAAGCCTGAAACTTCTCAGGATCCCTCATCGCCAATCAGAAGCTCTTTTCCAAATAAGGCTGTCATTTTCTTGCTGAAGTCCCAGCCAATTTCAGAATTCAAACCTTAGCCTCTTTATTCTAACTAATCTTTTTCAGAAACTGTGATTCCTGCTTCTCTGAAAATTAATAACACCTTTCAGACTTCCTTTTTTCCAACCAGTTGTCTGTCCCCAGCAAAGGGTGAAAAATTATTCCTTCTACTTTGACTGGTTTGGATTGATTGTCCGTCTGTTATAACTAAGAAGAGCAGTCACTTCCTTTGGGGGATTCACGATGAGGTTTGATAAATCTTCTGCCAAGCCATCAGATCTGTGTTCAGATTTTTGGACTACGTCTAGGAAAAATAACCATCTTCAAAGAAGGTTGAAGACCATGGCAAGATGACTCTCTAATCTCAAGTAAAGAAGGGATAGTTTAGTTTTGTGTGGTTTTTTTTTTTTTTATAACTCTGAGGAGGTCTCTTTGATTTTGAAGGGCTTTTTATGTAGTTAGTTTTACTTTGTTATAATTGATGCTTGGTGCAGGCAAGCTCGTGTGAGATGTAATGATGTGATTTTTTTGTCAATTAATATATAAGGAGAGGACACACTTCCGTCTGTCCTTCAACAGAAACAATTAATAATTAAATCGAGAAAACTAAAAAGAATTATCTGTAATTTAAACAGGAACAAAATAAAAATTAAAAATTATGTCTTATTATTAAAAAATTTCAAGAAAAGAATGAAGAATTTTATTTTTTTTGGGTAACTTACTCTTTAGGTTTCGGCTTGTGCTTTTTATTAGAATTTTTTTCACCCTCTGCATCCTCTTCATCCGTCCGTCTACTACTCCGTCTGTACAAGAGAACAGGAATTCAGAGCGTTAAAACCCTGCAAGACATGCCCGTAATAAAAGAAGAAAAGAAATGTGAAAGTTTTAGGCAAATGAGATGATATAAAAAGCATTTGTTACCCTCGTGGGCGTTCTTTAGATTGTTCGTCGACACGGCGAGGTGTTTCGAGCACAATTCGCCTGAAATCGGCATTGGATAGATTTCCCGCGTCATTGCTGGCGTGGTAATGATCTTTCTTGTTAGGAGGCCTGGGCGGAGGAGGTAGGGGGTTCGAACTCGGAACATCGTCCTCTACTGCCATTTCCTCTGCTCAGAATGTGACCAATATACAGGAGAGGAGTTTAATGCTATTCAATCCATCCCAAAATAAAAAGGAAAATATATACAAAGCGTATCGACGGCCATCTTGCGTCCGTATCAATGCAAGACGATTAAACGAATCTCAGGCTGTTTTTTTTGCCGTTTTTCGCTCCTTTCCCCGCCGCTATTGGTTTCCGCTCCTCCAAACTCTTCCTCGCTGGTATTGAGCTTTCACTTCTCCAATTTGGCGAGCTACAGCCCGACAATAAGGTTTCGACGAGGGTTTTAGAGTATGTTTATTAAAATAAAATGAAAATTACGGCAAGATCCTAATAATAAGATCCGTACTTAGGTATATATTAGCATAATGAATATATAATGTATATTTTATATAATAAAAAATATATATATTACTTATTATTATATATTATATTTTTTAACAAAACTATTAAATACATATATAAATTTATTATAATTAATAATTAATATTTTTAATATAATACAAAAATTTAATATATAATTATAATACAAAATATAAAAATATAATATAGATTAATTATATTTATTATTATATATAATGATAATATAAATAGATTATATTATTATTATTTATATCATATTCGATAATAAAAATTATTAAATATAAATATTAAATTATTATAACTAATAATTAATATATTTTTATATAGAACAAATTAAATTAATATATAAAAAATCTGATAGTTTAATTATCTTTGGAGAGATTTGGAAAAAGAAAGAGAGATAGAGGGGGAGACAATTCTATATAGAGAGAGGTATATATACCAGCACTTGCACCTAAAGGAGGTTCAAAGATTATGCCGATAGAAAGCTATATGTATGTTAATATGTTAGAGAGTATGAGTTTGTGCATGGATGCACTCCAAATTCTAGTTGCATGTGGCTAGATTAAACAATTAATAATAAGTGTTAAATAAAGGAATGAAATAAATTTAGACAAATCTAGATTTTTTCTTTAAAGAAATTAAGTATTATCTTATTATGAAATATTTGCATACAAATTTAAAACATAAAGCAATGCAAATGAAAAAATAAATTGCCATCAAATTGACAAAAAATACTACAAATGGAAATTAAATTTTCCCATCCAGTTGTCAAATCAATATTTATCTGGCTTTTATATGGTAAGTGAGATTTTGAGGCTTTTACCTGATATCTTAGAGGATTTTACCATTAAATGGCAGTTGGCTTACCATTAAATGGAAGTTGAAACTTGTTTTCCAACAACTCAATAGTGGTTTGCAAGCATGAGACTTGTTTCGGGCTCAAATCTCACACTATTCATAGCCTATCGACTAATAAAGAGAGAGAAACTCAAAGGATAGATAATGAGAGAAAGAGACAAATTTAAATAGATAGATAGAGAGAGAGAGAGAGAGAGAGAGAGAGAGAGAGATGGAGACAGAGATTGAGACAGAGAGATAGATGGAGACAGAGATTGAAAGAGAGAGGAATAAACAAAGAGAGATAGAGCATGAGAGAGAAATATATGAGATACAAAGGAAAAGAGAGAGAAAAGATAAACTAACTTTTGATTGGTTGTTTCATGTCAACAATCCAAGGATGGCATGTGTCCTTGGGGAGTTATGCTCAAGGTAGCATGTCATTTGATTAAGGATCTAATAATTCACCTTTAAGACCTCTTCAATGTACTCATTGCACACTTAAGGAGACAAACATATAAAGAGAGAAAAAGATGGAAAGAGAAAGGAAGAGAAAAGGGAGAGGGAGATAGAGATAAGATATAGATAGGTGGAGAGAGAAAAAAAGAGCAAGAGAAAGGGAGCAAAATGAGACAAAGGAGGAGAAAGAGACAAAGATAGATAAAGAGAGAGGAACAAAGATTGAAATAAAAAGATAGGGAGAAAAAGAAAAAGAAAAAAAAAGAGAGAAATAGAGAGAGAGATAAAGAGGAATGGAGAGATAAAGAGGGAGACAAAGAGATATAGAGAGATAGATATATAAAGAGATAGGTAGAGATATAAAGGAATAAAGAGGGGCAGAGAAAGAGGTAGAGATATTGAGGGAGATAAAGAAAAATAGATAAATGAAAAGATCTTTGAGAGAAGAGGAGAGAGACGTAGATAGAGATAAAGTCGCATAAAGAGATAGGGAGATAAAAAGAGGGAAGAAAAGTTATATATAGAGGGAGATAATGAGAAACATACAAATAGAGAGGGAGACAAGCATATAGAGAGAGGTAAAGAGATAGAGGGATGATGAATAGATAGAGATATAGGGAGGTTGATTGATATATCTCTCCCTATCACTCTTTGTCTCTATATATCCCACTATCTATTTCACTCCCTCTCCCCCTCTCTATCTATTGAGCTATCTCTCCCTCTCCCCCTCTCTCTCATTCACTCCATCTCTCCCTCCATCTCTTAGATACTCTATATCTCTATCTCTATTTCTCTCTTTATCTCCCTCACTCCTCTCTCTATCTCTTTATATCCATATCTTCTCTAACTCTATCATTATCTCTCTATCTCTTTTAGTATCCCCCTCTATCTATCTATATCACACCCTTTTTATGTCTCTCCCTCTCCCTCTATATATATTGAGTTATCTCTCCCTCTCTCCCCCATATTCTTCTCTATCTCCCTCTCTACATATCACTCTTCGTCTCTCCCCCTCATCTTTCTCTCCATCTTCTAAGGTTATCTCTCTCCCTCTCTCCCCCTCTTCTCTCTCTTCCTCTTTAACCTGTCTCTCTCCCTCTCTCCCCCTCTTCTCTATCTCCTCCTCTACCTATCTCTCTCCCTTTCCCTCCCTATCTCTCTATCTCCCCCCTCTCTTTATCTCTCCCCATATCTCCCTTTCTCTCTCCCTCTCTCCATCTCTATTTACCTATCTCTAATTCTCTTTGTTTGTCTCTCTCTCCCTCTCCTCCTTTATCTATATCTCCTTATATATCTATCTCCCTATCACTCTATCTCACCATCTATATCTCTCTCTCTCCCTCTCCCTTTTCCTCTATATCTCTCCATTGTATCCTCTCTATCTCTCCCTCTCTACCTCCCTGTCTCTCTTTGTATCTATCTCTCCCTCTACTTATATCTCTCTATCTATTTATCCCCCCTTCCTCTCTCACTCTATCTTCATTTGTACCTCTATTTTCCTCTCTCCCACTTTATCTCTAGACATGTCTCCCTCTCTCTATCCATCCATTTATCTCCCTATCTCTCTATATATATATATATTTATCTCTTCCACCTCTATATGTCCCTCTCTCCTCTCTCTCTCTCTTTATCTCTCCCTTTCCTTTTCTCCTCTCTATACCCCTCTCCTTCTCCTTCTCCTTCTCCATCTCTATCTCTATCTCCTTACCCCTCTCTCTCTCACTTTTCCCCTCTCTATCTTTCCCTCTTTCTATCCCTATCTCTCCCTCTCTCCTTATTGCAAACATAACATGGGCCTATTGGTAATGGAGCCTGATTATCTTCCTGATTCAGAGGTTTTATTTCAATCATGTTTGGATCCCTATAAGTGGATGTATAGTTGATTTGAAGCTATTACTTCTCCACTAAGACCTTTGTTGCACAAACAATTTTATTTGCTAAATAGCCTACCAATTGACCTCATGTACTACATAAATGTATACAAAAAATAGACCAAAATTTATCCTAATTGACCTTCCACACATCTTTGGTGTACCCATTGCACACTAAGATGTAATTGCTAGGCTATAAGATGATTATTCTCTCAATTGTTTAATGTGGTTTATTAATTCATAGAAGTAAATCCAAGACCACCTCTTTTTTTTAAAGGCATTGTTAAATAGAATAGAGCAGCTAGAATAGAAGATTTTAATGTTCATGAGATCAAAGAAAGTCTATGGGAAAGCAAACCCTATTATTTTTGTTTTGTTAAGTGTTAATTTTTTGCTATTCAATTTGACAATAAACTCACTCATTCTCTCCACCTTCTCATTGAATAAATCATGAAAAGATGTTGCTAAAAAATTACTTATGCACTTGACTCAAATGTCTTCATACACACTGTAATCTAGAATAAAGTTTTTTTTTTATTTCCACTATCCCTACTATGTAAGAGACATGCACCCTCTCTTCCCAAACCTCTTTTGGCCTTTTCCACCTACTTGTTTCACACCAAAGATGATGTGAGTTAGTCCTCAACCAGTCAATGAGAATCTTTGACCTCTATATCATACTGGCCTCTAAATAATCATTTTTTCTAATGGTTCAAAGCGAGGTTAAATTCATTGGGGTAATTTTTTTGTTTCTCCCCAAATTCTATTCCCACATAACCTCGTGAAACTTATCAACAATAAAATCCTTTTCTATATTTACTATTATTAGGGCAAGCATCCAAGTGAATTTGTTATTTGTTCATCCACCTATATTTTTTCTTCATCCATGACTCTTTCATTCATTCATGACATCTTTACATGCAATATTGGGCCAATAATTTGTTTTCATATCCTACTTTTTTCCTTAAAAGACACACCGTATTGAAGGCTTCAATATAAATTGCCCTTGTTTTAGCTAGAAGAATCTCACAGGGAACCAACACTTTTAAGTTGAATTTACTTGTGATCGTACATTTTTGAATTATCCCTATTTGCATCCATTTATTGTCAAAGGTATTACTACCCCAAATTTCACATTCATAAAACACCACAAGAAATACTAATAGCCCAAATAGAGTTTGAAAAAAATTCAATCCCATAACTCCACCTCTTTGCATCTATTTTGAAGAGAAAAAATCACTCTCCAACCTCCAAAGTTCTTTTCCTTCTATAATTTTCCCAACTAAGCTTGTTGTTGAATCCAATCTCTAGGTATTTATACTTCGTTACTTCTTCTAGGTTACTTCCTTCAAAAAAAAAGTTGAAATGAATCTTTTTCTTTCTATTGGAGAAAATCATGATCTTGCTCTTGCTAGTTTTAACTTGCAATCCCACCTCTTTGCAAAAGTTTTCAAGGGCACACAAATTTTCCTGCAACCCTTGTGTAGACCTAGCAAACAAAATAAGACATTAGCCTATGAGAGGATCTTGACAACATATTCTCCTGGAGAACACCTTCCCCACCCTTCATATTCAACCATTCTTCAAGTTTGTTGATGTAAAGGCTAAAGAGATTAGGAGACAATGAGCAACCTTGCTTAGCTCTAATGTCACTTTTTCTCATTCCATTCTAGGTTTTTTCAATGATATTTCTCAAAGTGATACTACGGTCAATTATTGAGTGCTTTAGTTTTAAACATGCTTGCCTTTTTGCTCTCTATTATTTATCTTCTACCCATTTGTTGATTCTATGTTCAACCATACTACCAAATGAATTTGCAAACAAAAGATTGATCATGATAGTCTGATAGTTGTAAGGATTATTACCGTCCCCTTTTTAAAGAGGGGTATAAATAAACTAATAAACAAATCTATTAGAAACCCATGTTGGATTATGTTGTTCTATTTAATTCAAAGATGACTCTTGTAGTGAGTCCATTGCTTTGAGTTTTGGTACTTAACTAGAAATTACAATTGTGATGTATTTTTGTAAGGAACTAGTTCACCACTCTATGTAGATTCAACAAGGGCTACCAAAAATCATTGTTAGCTAGGTGGGATGGTTGGGAATCAATATTCAATGGTAAATCATTTTGTATGGTCAAATGTTAATCAATGGGTCTACATGATTGGTTGAATGATTGGTAGATTTACTATATAGATAGCTTAATTAAGGAGGTGTATATATAGGAGTAGGACAAGATGATCCAAAGATTAGGCTTTGTGATGTAATCTGTCACTTCTAATCGCATATTAGTGTGCAATGGGTATGCCAAAGACTTGTTGAAGGTTAACTAGTGATTTATTTTTCTTGTTTTACATATAGTGATGTAATATATTAGGTCAATTGGGAGGTCATTAAGAAAATGAATTTGTATGTGACAAAGGACTTGATGGGAAAGGGGAAACTTTGGATTGAGTTTTCATCCACTTACATTAACTTTATCACTCTTTCTTTCTCTATCTTGTTATATCTCTCTTTCTTTATATTTGTCTATCTCTCTATATCTCTCTCTTGATTTATTTTATGTATATCTCTCTTCCAATCTCTATCATTCACCCTTTATATTCGTCTTCTTTCATCACTCAATCTTTCTATCTCTCACTCTCTATATATCTCTTTATTTATTTCTTTATTTCTCTCTCTAGATCTTTCTTCCTCTTTGTTTCTTCCTTCCTCTCTATATATCTATCCCTCTCCCTGTTCATCTCTCCATATCTCTTATGCTCTCTACATTTCACTTTTTGGCTATGTAAATCTTATTGAATAAATAGAGAGATGTGAGGAAATCAAAGTCGTGAGGGTTTGAATGGGAATATTAGGAGCCATTTCTTAGGTGACATTTATAGTGGAAAAGTTGTTCAAGTGGTTGGTCACCTTGAAGTATAAACATGAATCAAATCTAGAAAGTTCATTTGTAAGTTTGCTAAAATGCATGAGTTTGGTGAAATATTTTGGCACCCTTAGGTATCTCGAGTGCTCTAATTCATATAAAAAAAAGTTTCCATTAGTGTATAGTTAAACCATTACAATGTTTAGTTTGTCTATTATATTTATCTAAAAATATATTTTTCACAATTCGTATAATACATAACTCTATATTTAAGAACTAAATTTAATTAGTATAAGTATTATAATTTTAAATAAAATAAAATGTAGTTAAAATTATTGTTTTCTATTAAAACCTAAACCAAAACCCCTTTATATATGTAGACACCTAAATTTGGACACTTCATTTGTCCAAATTACCCCTTTTTCACCTAAATATCCTCTTATTTGTATTAATTAAGTAATATCGCTATTATTTAATTAATACCCTTAATTCTTCTAAATCCCTAAGGTATTTAGTTAATAATTAAATACCTTATCTCTTTAATCCTCCCTTTTATCAAATGAATTAAATAAATATGACATTTATTTAATTCCTCACATGTCACATCATTTTCTTAATCTTAATCAACCTCTTAATCTCTTCATTAGAGATGTGCATATGTCTAATCCTTGATTAAGACATGTCACATCCTCCAAATTTTGCAAATTGGCCTCTAATCTTCCTTAACCACTAATTATCTTCTAATTACTAATCAGTTAAGTCTAATCAATACCTTGGTCAACTCTCCCATCCCCAAGGAATTTTTAATTTATTTTTATTCATCAAAGGCTTGTCTTTTCCCCTTGTGAATTTTTAATTCACTTTTATTCCTCCAAAGAATCTTCTCTTCCCCATGCAAATTCTAGAACCTTTGACTTGTCACATCACATTTGCCAAAGTCTTCTAGAATCTTTGACTTGTAACATCACTCGCATGTGACAAGTTCCCACCTTTTTGGGAACCTTGTCTTATCCACTAGATTCTTCCAATCATGTGAATTTTTAATTCACTTTTATTCACCCAAGATTCTCCTCTTCTCTATGTGATCATTGAGAGGATGCATCATCCCTTTCCCAAGGTACTTGTCCTCCATCCACATCATGTACCTTCCTTCCACCTCACTTACACATCATCTCATCCTAGGCCATCTCACATTCCATATGTCAAGATGTGAGGGCTTGTGAGTCCTCAACTCACCTTAGCCCTCCATCTTGACCTTGTTGGTTTAATTTCAACCATTGAATTCAAATCCCTCTATAAATACCCCCTCTTTTCTCTCATTTGGGGAATTAGACTTTTGCTACCAAAACTCTTGCCAATTTTTCATTTACAACACTTAGTCATTTGCAAGCATTCTTCATCAATCAACCAAACCATTTAGCCACGTGCATTTTATCACATTTTTCATCTTGCATTTATTCACCTCCATAACCATCCAAGGAGCACACAAACTCTCAAAGATCGAGGGCCCACCAAGGAATTTGCAGCACAAAGGTATAACTACTTATCATCTTGTTTTGTTTATATTTTTTGTATAGATATTCCTTAGGTTAATCTTGAGCTGTATTTCTTGTGTTGTTCCTTTTAATGCATTATTAGTTAGTTTTGCATCTTAGAATAGGGAAGACATTTAAGGGATCACATTTCTGGCACGCCCGGTGGGACCCACAAACAAGTCTCTTTATTTCACGTTTGTTGTTGTTAAATTTGTTTGCAGGTTCAGGTCGCAGAGGGGCGGATTTGCCCCGTAGAGGGGCAGACTTGTCCTCCCGTGTGCTGCAGAGGGGCGGATTTTCCCTCCAGTCTACTACAGAGGGGCGGATTTGCCCTCTTTTTTCAATTTTTTTTTGACATTTTTACTGTAAAGGGGCGGACCTGCCCTCCTGTTTCAAATTTTTCTAACATTTTTACTACAGAGGGCCGAACCTGCCCTACTGTTTCAACTTTTTCTAACATTTTTACTGCAGAGGGGTGGACTTGCCCTACTGTTTCAACTTTTTCTGACATTTTACTGCAGAGGGGCGGACTTGCCCTCCTGATTCACTATTTTTACTGCAGAGGGGCGGATTTGCCCTATCAACACGTTTTGGAAGGTAAAAATAGGCATTTTAGCTTCATTTTTGCCTCAGTTTTTTGTTGTTTTGGAGTTCTAACCTCCTAACCTTGTTTATTTGTGGGTGAAGTTGGATTTCTTGATAATACTTGGCAGCATATTGTTGTTATTCACAAAGGACGAAGGATAAAACAACTAACATTTCTTTGTAGGGCCATCCATTTATTCAGATTTTAAAGTATTCCCTTGTTGTTTTTATCTAGGCACATAGTTTAATTAGGGGGAAGTAATATTTACTGTGTGGTGAGCCTGTTTTGTGTTACCCAAAGGCGACATTAGTTTGTTTTCACCTTCCCCTTGCACTTCGTGTGAACTTGGGGAGTAGTTGGGAATGATTAGTGCTTTTCTTCTTTTTTAGAGGGATCTACTTGGGGATTTCATCACCCCAAGGGACGATCCTAAGCACATGTACCAACGGGGTATAAAAATGGGGGAGAGCCAAAACTGTACCCCAATCTAGTCACGCTGTGTCTGGCGGAGCGTCGAAGCTAGGGTGATACCTAGCTAGACGTGAAGAGTTGGTTTAAACCCTTCAGTATCTCGCTGGGGTTCCCGACTCATGCTTGTGACAGGTTGGTGTTCACAGTCTGGGCTTCACATACCGAAAGTATATCGAGGACTCCCTAGAAACCTTATGCATCCTAGATTAAGACCTTTTGGCTATACCCTTAACATTAATCATAGGATTGTGCTTGCTTAAAGTGTCTTTCTGTGAGAAACCAATAAATTTTTTATAAGTCAACCTCATTATTGTCACTTCAAAGTCATTGTCACTTCAAATTCCTTGTCATAGTCGTTCTCATCCAAACCAAGTCCCTATTTTCCGTAGAGGGGTGGGTTTGCCCTCCTAGTTCATTGTTTTCACTGTCGAGGGGCAGATTTGCCCTCTTGATTCATTGTTTTGACTGCAGAGAGGTGGATTTGCCCTCCCGATTCACTGTTTTGACTGTAAAGGACAGAGACGCCCTCCTGAACAGACAGTTTTGCCCCGTTTGACCATTTCAAGCTTTCGTTCGACCGTTTAACCATTCCAAACATCCATTTAACCCTTCTCAGCATCCGTTTAACCATTTCAAGCCTCTATTTGACCGTTTAACCATTCCAAACATCCGTTTAACCCTTCTAAGCATCTGTTTAACCATTCCAAGCCTCCATTTAACCATTCCAAACACTTGTTTGCTTGTTTTTCACATTCTGAGCAATCGTCCCCCTATTTTGAACATCTTGTCATCATATTGAGTGATCATCCCCTCATTTCAAGCACCTATTCACTTAATCCAAACATCTCTTTCTCCCCATTTTTCATCAAAAGGAAAACTTGCATACATTATGTTTCAAGCCATCGTTTCCCTGTTGCGAGTAAATTGTCATACATTCTGAATAACCTTTCATCCCCCTCGACCCTTCATTTACTCGTTCTGAGTAATCTTTCATCCATTCCAAGCATACATCTCCTCATTTCAAGAGTCGTTCATCCGTTCTAATCAATCATTTACTCGTTTCGAGCTTTCATCTCTGAAACCCAAGAGTCGTTTATCCGTTCCAATCAATCATTTACCAGTTTCAAGTGCTTGTTCATCCACTTTGGTCATCTATTTCCCCAATCTGATTATCTAACACCTCATTCCAATCATCTCATCGCTCTAACAACCCGTTTACCCGCTCGAAGAAGTCCAAAAGTAGTGGGGCGGACCTGCCCTCTTGTGGGGCGGACCTGCCCTCTTGTGGGGCGGACTTGCCCTCTTATGGGGCAGACCTGCCCTCCAGAGGGGAAAATCTGCCCCTTTGTGAGGGCAAATCCACCCCTTTGTGAGGACAAATCCACCCCAGAAGGGCAAGTTCGCACCTCTGCACCAAAAAGTTGGCAAACAATAGATCTAGCCTCTGAATCCGATCGGCGAAATCAATCCCATCATATTCTAATTGAAGCTTTGATCCCATCAACTGAATTTGAGTCCAATCATCCATCCCAATCATCTAGACTTCATTTTGAGGGTTTTGATTTCTATGTAGAAACTTCTAGAGGCCATAACTTTTGACTCGAATGTGGGTTTTGGTTGAAATTTTACGGGTGGTTCCATTGGACCCCATCACATTTTCGGGGCGTCAAACTTTCATCTTGACCCTCAAAATCGCAATTCAGTGTTTTTTTTCCAATTTTTTCCAATTCGTTTTTGTTAATGACTCGAAATGCATGTCTCAGATTTGGAATGTTAGTTGGCAATTCATCCTATCTTAGTATTGGGTATTTTTTTGGAAAAAAAATTGGACTCTCAAGGGTATGCCTATGACGTTTCCTAAAATGGCAAAATCTAACAATTTTTGAAAACTGCCAAATCTGGCAAAAATCTAATTGTCAACACCTTGTGTCCTCTAGTTAAAACCCCTCAACTTGGTTTCGAATCAATCCTATCATATCCTTCGATCCGATCCCAATATGAGCCTTTATCTCATCATCCTAATCTGAGCTTTAATCTAATTATAATCTAAGCTTTCATCCAACCCAAATATGAGCTTTAACACGATCCTGCTTTGAGAAGTTATTCATTCGTTCTGGGAAACCGTTCACCCATTTCGATAACTTGTTTTCTCATTCTGAGTGTTGTTCCATTTTCCAGGGGACCCGTTTACCCAAGCCAACCATTCATCTGTCCATTCTTAGTATCCATTTGCTCGTTCTAAGCAATCATTCCCTCTTTTTGACTAGTTGTTCACCCATTTTGACAACCGATTTTCCCATTCCGAGTGTTGTTCTCTTTTCCAGAGTACCCATTAACCCAATCCGACCATTCATCTGACCATTCTAAGTATCCATTTGCTCATTCTGAGCAATCATTCCCTCTTTCTGACCAGTTGCTCACCCATTTCGACAACTGATTTTCCCATTCCGATTATCTTTCTCCTGCTTCAGGTATCCATTCACCCATTTTGAGTATCTATCTACCTATTTCAAGTGTCGTTCCCTCATCCCATCATCTGAATCTGAGCTTTAATCCAATATCCCAACTTGAGCTTTAGTCCCCTCCATCTTCTCAATCCATATCTGTTTTGTATCCATCATGAATCCTTATCCCCCTCCCACATGAATAATAATAGTAGTCAAGGGAAATCCTAATTATGTCAACAATGATAATGAAAGTCTTGTTGATCATGAAGAGTGTTATATAGATCCTGTTGACGCTATCATTGCTAGCAAGCTCTCTCCAATCGCCTCCCAAAATCCAACTACTCCTCTAAACTATCCCACCATGCCTTCACCTGCATCTACTAATAGTCCTTATGCTACCCTTGACAAGGGATATCCAAATCCTCACCATCGACATATTCATCATGTCCTCCCTCTCAACCTCTATCCTATCCAACATCCATATCCTCCTCTCCTTATCATCATCAATAATCCCAATACCTCTACCTTAATCCCACATCCCAATCTTCCCATCCTAATCCAACACTCACACATTCCTATAACAATCCCCCATCCCAACATTCCTCTTATCTTAATCCACCATCTCAATCTCCTTATCCTAATCCATCATCCCTATCATTCTATGCCAACTCACGATACATGTCTTCCTATTCTAATCCAACATCCACACCTTCCTATCACAATCCACCATCCCAACATAATCCAACATTTGCACCCTCCTATCTTAATTCATCATCTGCATCCTCCTACATCACTCTTTCTTTCATCGCATTATATCTTAATCCTCCATCTAAACATAACCCACCTAGTCCTCCAATGACACCTAGTCCTCCATCTAGTCCCATCCACTCATCTAATCATAATCCTCCATCTCCTCCTAGTTCTACATCTAATCCTCATCCACCCATCCACTCATCTAATCCTCTGATCTCTAACCCTAATCCACTAATTCCTAATCCTCCATCCATTCCCATCTCCTCATCTAATCCTAATCCTAGTCCTCCAACCATCCCTAAACCTCTATCCATTCCCATCACCCCACCTAATCCTCCACCCCTTCTAAATGTAGTCCAAGGACTCATGACAAAGAAGACATTCCCCACTCCACCTTTTAAAGTCATAGAACCATGCCATCCCAATCCATCATCCATGGTCACTAGTGATGGGAACTCTCTCCATCCCACACCTATCATTGATACTACCACCCCTAGCACCACTCAAATCGTCGAAACCAACACATCCTTTGAATCCACTGAGCCCCCATCTCCTACTCTAAGATATGTCGAGCCCATCAAAGATAACCAAATCCAATCCACTCCTCCTACACCTAGATCCTCCCAATCCATCATAGATCCACAAGTCAATCCACTCTTCCCACTCCTAGTGATGACACAAAAATCCCATCCATTCCTTCCACTCCTAGTATCACCAATATCCCTTCCCTTGAAATTCATGAATCCTCCATCCTCCCATCTCCCTCACCTAAGGAGTCCCTCCACAAATCCTCCATCATCGTGCCTCCCACACATTTTGAACCATGCCAAGGGCTTTATCCAAAGCACATAAACATAGATCCCATCATCTCATCCACTCCATCCCAAGATCACAGTCCCCCATCCATCCCATCTCACGATTCCTTTCCTCACCTGAATCTTGATCCTACCATCTTGTCTACCCCATCTCAAGATCACACTATCTCATCCACTCCATCCCATGATCCCCTTTGCATTCACGATCCAATCACTCCATCTCATGAGCCCTTATCATCCACTGCCATAAATCTAGATCCTATCATACTCCATAATTCCTCCCTCGATCCCTTATCACCTCCTCCTCCCAATCAGGATGTTGCTCTCCCCTCATCTCCATCGCACGATCCTCCATCGTTGCCTGCCATCCCAACACCACTTTTTTATCACCTCGGTAACATTACATGCGTCCATGGTGGTCTTCTTGTGGAAGAAAAACAAAGTATATGCACCACTCATCCTCCTTTACCTAATAACGGACTCGCATCATGCTTCCAAAAGAATAAGCATCCTACCATAAATCACATGCTACAGAACATGAACTATCAAGGAAAAGGTTTAGGCCTTCATGAGCAAGGTACTTTAGAGCCCATCCAAGTCAAAGAACATCTAGGCACACATGGTCTTGGATATATCTCCCAAAACTCACCCTCCAAAGATGTTGGTACAACCTCCGTACATCCTAAACGATCCTCTTCTACAGGTACAAGAGGTACTTTCCATCGTTCTACCAAGTCATTTGCCACCATCCCCCCTCCTCCATCATATTACCTCAAAACAACCGTCTATCTTCCTCCCTCATCGTCTAAATCCATTTTGGGTCCTTATGTCCCTCCATCCTCCATCTACTATGGGTTCTTATATCCCTCCATCAAACCCCACACATCCTCCATATACATAGTCTCTTTTAGGTCCTTATATCCCTAAATCACCTCCTCCATCTCACCCTACACATCCTTTCATCCATCCACCACCTATCCCTCCGCATAAAAATCCAAAATTCCTAATTCCTAATTAGGATCAACAAAGGCACCCTTCCATGCATTTTATCTCGCATCCTCCATCCACATGTCCTCGTCAAAAGCCTATCTCTCCCACTCCATCCACGTCTTCTTCACATCATCCATCGCCTCCTACCCATCTTATTGCTACTACAAGAACTTTGGATGCCAAAGCAAAAATATATAAATCCAAACATCCACTTGAATCTACAGCTCCTCATGTCCCCTCCAAAATACATGTTGACAAAAAAGAAAAATCAAATCCAAAATCCAAATCAATCTAACTAGCCACCAAGGCCCACCAAATAAAAAATCAACACCATGTGGATCCCAACGAAAAAAGAGACAATGCCTTCAAATGCAAAATCCATGACAACATCCAAAGTTGCTATTCCCAAAGCTCATAATTCACATCCTCCATAGCCTAAATTTGTTTTGGGTCCTTATGTCCCAAAATTCATTATCCCAACGCCTCCATTATCACCACATTCTCCATCCACCACATGTGCCAATGTTGGTCCTGAACACCTTCCCTTATCACACATCCACTCCATCATTCTATCCATATAATTTCCAACACCCTTTCCACTATCCCCCATATCTCCCCACCCAATCCTTTTGATTCGTTCCCTTGCCTAATCCATCCATTCTAAGAAGGTTGTACCAACATCCAATAGTCGCTTTACACATGGGCTCTTATTACCTCATATGGAACTTGATGCTTGAGTCCTTCATCCATCTGCTTTATCATATGTCTTCTTAATCCATCCTTCTCCATCTCCATCCGTATTTCTGTCCGAAAAGTCTCGAAAATCAAAAATCAAAAAATCAAAAAATCAAAAAATCAAAAAATCAAAAAAATAAACAAAATCAACAAAAATCAAAAAAATCAAAAAAATCAAAAAATCAAAAAATCAAAACAAAACAAAAACAAAAGAGCAAAAAGAAAATAGTAAAAATAAAATCCTTCGTCCAATGGTGAAAACTTGGCAAACAAGTGCCTTGGATAAGTACCATGATGAAAACTTGGCAAACAGGCGTCATACGTAAATCCCCCATCTGGTCTACTTCCAAGAGTGGGAGCAACATCCACCTACACATTCCTTTCTTCCATCTCCTACATCTCCTTGTCTTCCACATCCTATCCATCCTATCTCATTTATCCCAGTCCCTCCATCTTCCTTGTGATCTTGATAAAGATAGGGGCAAACCTATATACATGCTTTGGACACCTCTTGGCATATATTCCCCTCATCCACACACTATAATATTCCTTATCCACCTCTCTCTATCTTCCATTGTCCATGCATCCTATCCACCTCTATCTATCTTCCATTGTCCCTACATCCTATCTACCTTTATCTATCTTCCATTTCCCATCTCACTCCCTTATCCACCCATCCTGCTATCCCTCTTGCCTCATCTTGCATGAAACATCTAGAGTGGGGGCATCTCCTTATTTGTGATAGAGTCCTTGGCAACATCGTCCATCCATCCCTCCATGTAATCGTTTCCATCTCCCCATCCCTCCCATCCTTATATCATCCATCTACCAAATCCTTATCTTCCTATACTCTCATCCACTAGCCCTTTTTCGTCCTTCCATCATTATCTACCCATCCCGCCCATATCCCTATCCTTATCTTCCTATCCATCTTCCCCAATCCTTATCCCTCTATCCATCTATCCTCACATCTTTCTATCTCCCCATCTTTATCCATCCATCCATTTACTTCTTTTTCCTCCTATCTCATAATCCCTTGTCATTGGTATCTAGCTATAGGCTACCCCCATGCAAACCAATGCCCTGCTATCTCCCTATCAACATTCCTATCTATTTCTCACATATGTCCCATATCCTATCACTCTTCATCATTCATCTATCCATCATTTTCTCTTCCCAATTCATCTTTTGATGATTTGGATAACTATCCCATCCCTGAGCCTCGCATCATACATATCTTACACATATCAACCATCATCTTATCCAATCCTGCAAGTCTATCTTGTCTCATCATATCAACTCCCTCCATTTATCATGGTCATCTCATCATCCCTTATTCGTTGTCTGTCATTGGTCTTGTTCTAAACTACATTGCCCTTGAGCTTTCATGTAGGCAAGGTCGATCATTTGATTTGCCCCCGGGACTCTGTCTTGTCATCTTCCATTGTTTGTCTTTGGCTTGGTGTCGAACAACGTTGCCCCTGTGATTTCACATAGGTAAGGTCACTCCTTTGATTCGCCCCTAGGGCATTTATCCGTCCAATTTGCACCATCCATCGAGGTCTCCATCGTCCTCTTTCAACTTTTATCCATAGCCTTATATCGAACTACGAGGGCTTTGTGCTTTCACGTAGGCAAGGCTGATCTTTGATCAACCCTCGAGCCCCTAGGTCTTTAGGGTGTGTCGGTCTTATGTCCCTTAGGTCTTTAGAGTTTTGTTTTCTGGTGTCTTGTCATCCTGTTGTCTTGTCATGTCATCAGGTATGTCCCTATCCTAGCTGGTGCTTACAAACAAAGGTCATTCATATCACGAGATCCAATCGGTTTTCAATATCCTTCATCATGTTGATCAACCCATTTACCCTCCATCTTTGGTCTCAACAGGATGTATCCTTCCTAACAGACCTCATCTCTCCCATCCATCCTTTTGATCTTATGGCAGAGGATGTTTGAAATTCGATTGTGTTTGATGTTTTTGACATTTTGTTTATCATTTGAGCTACCTATCATCACTTGGAAAGGTCGCCATGATATTTCATATTATGGTGTGTTTTGACTAGTTAACATAGGGGCATATCTTGCTTTTTCTTTTCTTTGTTTTTGTCTTCTCAGTTGTCCCACGTAGTACCCACCAAGACCCCTGTGGTCTTGCATTATGCTGGGACATCCTTCTATGCTTGTGGTTATCCCAATACCTGGCCCGACCAAAGTCATTGCGACTTTGGGGTGTTGGGATAGCCTTCTTGTTTGTTGTGTGTGTGTTGTTTGTTGTGTGTGTGTATGCATTGGAAACTAATCTACCTTGGTTCCACATACCATGGTATTTGGTGTCTTATGTTATAGCAAAAATCAATGCTCCGAAGATGGAAAATTGCATTAGGATTGCATTTCATTTTCCATTCCATCATCTTGCATGTATCTCTCATCCTCTCATCCATCAAAATTCCCCACCAATCCATAATCCATCATCAATCTCCCTCCCCTGTCCATCAAATATCTTATCATCATCTCTTCTCTCATCTTCGATGCATCTTGTCATCCATCTCACATCCCAATCCAATCCTCATCCATTCAAGCTAGCACATATCATCTAATCACACTCTTGGTATTGTTCCCAACCTTGCTACAAGCCTTGATCCAATCATCATAATCATCATTATCATTTGTGGGATGTATCCTTCCCTATCCTTGTGTTGTTCTAGGATGTATTCTTCCCTCATCAAGAACACTCTCATTGAGATGAATCCTTCCCTATCCTTCGGTGTTGTTTTGGGATGTCTCCTTCCCTCGTTAACAACACTCATCCTCATCCTCACCGGGATGTACCCTTCCCTATCCTTGTGTTGTTCTGCAATATATCCTTCCCTCATCAACAACGCTCTCATCAGGATGTATCCTACCCTATCCTTGTGTTGTTTTGGGATGCATCCTTTCCTCATCAACAACACTCCATCAACCATCTGCCCAACCTGGCTTATAGTTTGATTGGGGCAACATCACCTCTTGTTCTTCCATCCATTTGTGCTTCCTCATCTCCCATCACTTATCATCCTTTCTTATCCATCACTTTACATCATCATTATCATATCCCCTTTCATCATCTCATCCATTTCGAGAGCACACTCGTGTTCTCTTGAACCCGCATGTCCTCTCGAGGGGGCATCCTCAATCCCTAATCTTCATCATTTCTTTTTCCTTCCTAATTCACTCCTTTGAATGACTGGGGCATCTTTTCCAAGCTAACTATCTTCTTCCGAGTTCTATGTTTAATATTCTTTGAAATGATGTTATTTCGTAACACCATCTCAAAGAGGGGAAAAATGTAGACACCTAAATTTGGACACTTCATTTGTCCAAATTACCCCTTTTTCACCTAAATATCCTCTTATTTGTATTAATTAAGTAATATCGTTATTATTTAATTAATACCCTTAATTCTTCTAAATCCCTAAGGTATTTAGTTAATAATTAAATACCTTATCTCTTTAATCCTCCCTTTCATCAAATGATTTAAATAAATATGACATTTATTTAATTCCTCACATGTCACATCCTTTTCTTAATCTTAATCAACCTCTTAATCTCTTCATTAGGGATGTGCACATGTCTAATCCTTGATTAAGACATGTCACATCCTCCAACTTTTGCAAGTTGGCCTCTAATCTTCCTTAACCACTAATTAATTTCTAATTACTGATCAGTTAAGCCTAATCAGTACCTTGGTCAACTCTCCCCATCCCCCAAGGAATTTTTAATTTATTTTTATTCATCAAAGGCTCCTCTCTTTCCCATGTGAATTTTTAATTCACTTTTATTCCTCCAAAGAATCTTCTCTTCCCCGTGCAAATTCTAGAACCTTTGAATTGCCACATCACATTTGCCAAAGTCTTCTAGAATCTTTGACTTGTCACATCACTCACATGTGACAAGTTCCCACCTTTTTGGGAACCTTGTCTTATCCACTAGATTCTTCCAATCATTTGAATTTTTAATTCACTTTTATTCACCCAAGATAATTCTCTTCCCTATGTGATCATTGAGAGGATGCATCATCCCTTTCCCAAGGTACTTGTCCTTCATCCACATCATGTACCTTCCTTCCACCTCACTTACACATCATCTCATCCTAGGTCATCTCACATTCCATATGTCAAGATGTGAGGGCTTGTGAGTCCTCAACTCACCTTAGCCCTCCATCTTGACCTTGTTGGTTTAATTTCAACCGTTGAATTAAAATCCCTCTATAAATACCCCCTCTTTTCTCTCATTTTGGGGAATTAAATTTTCGCTACCAAAACTCTTGCCAATTTTTCATTTACAACACTTAGTCATTTGCAAGCATTCTTCATTAATCAACCAAGCCATTTAGACACTTGCATTTTATCACATTTTTCATTTTGCATCTATTCACCTCCATAGCCATCCAAGGAGCACACAAACTCTCAAAGATCGAGGGCCAACCAAACAATTTTCAGCACAAAGGTATAACTACTTATCATCTTGTTTTGTTTATATTTTTTGCATAGACATTCCTTAGGAAAATCTTGAGGTGTATTTATTATGTTCATTTTAATGCATTATTAGCTAGTTTTGCATCTTAGAATAGGGAAGACATTTAAGGGATCACAATATATATCACATAAAAGAAAAAATCATTATAAGAAATCTCACCAACATCACCCATGTGTAAATGGTATCACTCAATATTGGTATATGAAATAAAACTTACACAATAAATGTATTTAAAAAACAAATCTCTAAAGACCACACTATAGGGTAGAATACATTAATTATATTTAGCATATTTCATGAATGTCACTTGTTTCCACCATATTTGTTGCTTAATACCATGTATATTCCCAATTAAGCTACGTGTGTTTTGTGTATATCTCTTGGAAAGACACAAATTTTTCAAATAGGCATATTAATTGAAGGAGGATATCAGGGGAGGTACCTTAATGTAGGTAGAACTTGCATGATAAATAGTCTTTCTTTCGAATCCTATTTTTGAAGATGGTTGCAACATTTTTAGATATGTTGCTAGAGTCATTTATGAGATTCTTCCATATGTTGAAAGGACAAAAGACTACATTTCCATTAAAATATTATAAGAGATGATGGAGTAGAGTTTGAAGGTGATCATCCTTATTTTCTCCTGGACCTCTTTAGACAAGACTCTCATAATAGCTTTTGGGCTCTTTCAATTATAACTATCTCATGGAATATTCTCTAATAGTGATTTGATGAAAGGAGAGTTTGATAGAGGTGTGTAGATTTTATCTTTGGTTGATCATATTGAGCCTATCCATGAAGCTTCATTCTAGAGACAAGAAGCACCTGGTGGAAGAGCTTGGGGCTCACATGATCCACCAAGATAGGAAAAAGAAACTTTATAGTTTGTTCTTGCAACCTCCTAGAGTGGATAGAATTATAACTTGGATAGGATCATTGAATCTAAAAACTCAATTCTTGTAAGTTCCTCATATCATTTAGATTTATGTTTTCCTTGTCTTTCTTTACAATTGTAACATGACTTCTCTTTTTTTGGATCTAACTATCTAAAATTCTATGATTTTTGTTACAACTAAAGAATTGAACGTCAATAGCCATTGTCATTTTTACTTCATTCATCCCAAACAAAGTGGATGACTATTCCTTAGGGATTTTCTCACCTAAGCAAGCAAATGCCAATTCCATAATTCCTCACTAAGAGTCCAAGTTTGAATCTTAGGAGCTAATATCCCTAGAAATAGGTTGTATAAGAGAGATTAAACTAAAATAGAAATGGAAAAAGTCATCCAAGCAAGGAAAAAGGAGAAGCAAAGATAACACAAACCTAATTAAGCTAAAAAAATAGTGTTTGAGAAATTTTAATAAGGTGGAGGAAGCACCAACAATGGAGGAGGAAACAAGCCACCCTTCTCTGGGGTAGATGAAATTCTATATATTTAGCTCTTACAATGTTAAATTAGGTGACATGTTTGTGTACAATGAGCCAATTATGGAATATTCTTAATTGCTTGTGTTGGATGGTGTTCCAAATGTGGGGAAAAATTATGGAGTAGTGCTTACAATGTCTACGAAGAAGCATTGAGATTTTCTACTCATTAAAGGCTTATATTTCAATAATTTGACCGAATTTGAGTTACAAAATCTCTTCCCTATATGACCATTGGTTTATGCCTTGGATTCAATTATGTATTCAAATATAAAGTTGCATAGGATAAAATGTTTAGTGTGTAAATTTCCCCCATGGTTTGTGATGCAATCCTCTACACATGGAACACAAATCTTAAGCAAGAAACTAATAATTTATCTATTACTACATTTTATTCCTTGTTTTGTATTATGATGCTCCATCAATGGACACAATTGATCTTTCTTTGTCATTGGCAATTAGACTGTCTTGTTTAAATTCACTTGTTCCAATTTCTATCAAATACTTGTTTGTGTTGCAAAGATGTATTCAATCGTCTTGCATTATTTAAGATAACATTAATGGTTTATGTTAAAAATAGCTCACTCCCTCTCATAGGGGGCACCTTCAATGTAATTAATATATGTATACATTATTATATAATATATAATTAATTTATATTACATAAAATATAATATATAATTATAATGTAGATTTTGTTTTTGATCAGTGAAACTAGTTTTAAGGAGCCATGCCCCTGTATATTAATTTCAAAATTTAAGATTACAATGGCTTGGATTCTCCACAAATGGGCCTTTACATTAGTAAAATCTTATAGCAATAATATTGGGCTATTAATAGTAAACAAAACCAAAAATAGCAATCACATTACACCCTTAACTATTATTGAGCTTGAATAGTTTCCTTACCTTTCTCTACACCACCATCTTCAAATTCCTTACATCCAGGCAACAAAGTGAATGGACAATTGACCTCTAATATCAAGGAAACTCCAAAAATCACTTTCAAGAATTTGATGCCCCACTTTTCTTTATGAAAATGATCATTCTCATCTTATCTCAATGCTCTTCTAATAAATGGTACCCATGGGCTAGAGAAATCAAGGTTGATCTAAGGCCAATTCCTAGTATCAGGGTAAAACCCTAGCTTGAGAACTACATCATCCATACATTTCTTCAACCCACCACACCATCGAGCTTAAATGAACATTTCTACAACCATTAAAAATACCTCTTTTGGTTCCCCTACATCTAAGAGCACTACTAAAAACATGAAAGAGAGATTTGTATTTACCCAATAATAGTGTGAAGAAGAGAGAAAGGTGTTTCTGCACCGATTTCACAACATGCAACATCACCATTGAGTTAGTCCTAAACACTTTCTTTAATTTGAGCTCTGACACTTCACCCCTAATGCTAATACCACCATTTTATATATTTATTCCTCTCATATGATGAATTGGGGTGTAGACTCATTATTTTATTGACTATCAAACATGATTTTGGGCATCCCGTATCTAAAAAATTTGAGTTGAAATCCTCCACCTGTTACGAAATGATAAAATCTTTTAAACCAAGTGGGAGATAAAATATAGAAGATCAGGGCCAAGACCATGTCATGTGCTAGTAGAGTTAGAAATATGGAGTTCCTTGTTCATTTTGATTGCCACGTTAGCCAACTTTTTAGTCGTTTGGAGCCCTATCAATGTTACTTTAAATTTTGCTTCATTATTTATATCTACCATTTTTTTTATTGTTGCCCCTACCAATATCCCTTCATGGTTTCTTATAATACAACCAACTCTTGAAGGACCTAGGTTGCCTCTTATTACACCATCAAAATTGATCTTATTCCATCCCTTCTCTAGAGGGACCCACCTAGCCTCTACCTTGTGATCTTGGGAAGGAAGAACCCCAACCACCCCACGAATAGGGGATTTATAATAGATTTTATATATAAAAAATATATATATAAATTAATAATAAATATATAATATAGTTTAATTCAAATATATATATTTTAAATAAAATATTACATAAATATATTTAATAATTTAAATTATATAAAACGAAATATGATATATAATAATTATAATTATAATATAGATCTTGTATATAAAATAGATATATAAATATTAACTATCACCAATAAATATTTACTTATTGGATCATTTCCTCTATTTTCATGACACATGCCACTTCTCTCCCATAATAGGACCCTACCCAACAATTGACCCATCTCCTCTAATATATTAGTGTTTTTTTTGTTTTTTATTGTCTTGTTTTATTCTCTTTTATAAGTCCTATCCAAGAATTACACATTCATAGGCATGTGATAGCAATTGTTTGACACATAGATGGAAGGTTTTGATAGAAATATGTTTCTAAAATCTATGCAACATGGTAGGATAAAATAGTAGGGAATAAGGAAACTAAACTTGATGAAGATCATTGCATATATTTTTGTATGCAGATGGAATGAAAGTAGGTGCTTAGGTAGCTACGATCACCTATATTACATTTGTAATCATTGTGTTTAGTAGTTTCTATGGTCTTCTCTATTTCTTATATTATATTGAAATTACCTACAAAACACATGAATGAAATGATGATACACATTTATAATTGTAGTTAGTAGGAGTGCAAGGTGAAATTTCCTAGCAAATATTTTTTTGAGTTGGAAGGAAAATGGAATTTATATGGAATGAGAAATGGAAGATGATGATTTGGAAAGAAGTATAGAGTATGAGGAGACAATAAAAAGGATGAGAAAGATGAAGGAGTTATAGGGTTTGAGAATAAATATTAACCATTCACTAACATTAGACAAATACAAGCTCCATTGTTTTTTTATTTATAGGCAATGCTTATTTTGGGGGCATGGTAAAAGAGCTCAAGGTCCAATTCGAGCTATTTAAATTAATCAATAGAATCTCCATTCTCAATGATAGCCATGGTAAGTCAAAAGGTTATTCATATATTAAATTTGAGAGTACGAAAGGTGTTTCTAATGCTTTGCATCCCAATGGCTCCCAACTCTATTCATGGAATTTGAAAGTCTCTATCAAAATAAATAATATTCCCCACTCTTTCTTGCTCCAAAAATCTGATTCAAAACCTACATTGATGGGATTACTCAAAAGAGAATTCATGTGATTGTACTTACCCTCCTTCAAGTGAATATATATACCCAATTCATAAGGAAAATAAAAAATACTTTCATGAATGATATATATTTTAAGGTGTATAGGTTTTGGTCAAGAAAACCTTATTTGTAGAGAATTTCCTTAAGGCATAGTTGATATTTCCCTCACTCAAGCTTGGTGATTATGCTCACATATACAAACATAACTTCTTACTATATGCTTAAGATATCCTTTTGTTGCAATTCTCTACTCTGTTTCAATCTATTTCCATGATATTGAATGTCTTGCCAATTGGAATCCTCCTTGACTTCCATATGTAGAGATTTTGGTAGCAAAAGATATTGAAAAAGGTATAGGATAGTGCCTTCCAAGTCAGCAATGATGTTTAAATAAGGATTTAAAATTATTTAATTTCACACCTCCCATCTCAACATCAATGCTAGAGAAACTAGGATGTGTATAGTAACGATCAATTCAATCATTTTTCATCCTTTTAAAACTAATTAATAATCAACATGTGCTTGTAGAGATAGAAAAAGAAGATCCATTCAATCATTTTGTATTCATATGAATTTTATGACAACCATAAATACACGAAGTCAGGTCACTCCCTCTTATAGAGGGAAGGCCTTCAATATAAATGTTATAATGGGTATGTTAATAAAGGTTTATAAGGTCATTTTTTATTAGTTTGAATTATAGAAATAAATGTAAATAACAAATTCTATATGAGAGGTGGCTATTTTAAATATAATAGAAGAATATATTTTAATTATATGGTGCTTCAAATATATTAGTGAGGAGTGCCAATATAGTATAAAAAATAAAGGTATAGAAGTTTGTGTGTGATATTACATGTAAATGATCCTCTTATTGCCTCCTAAGGACCAGATGTGTAATATCCAACTTGTGTGCATGTTATTGTTGGGTGAAAGTGAAAGAGATGCAAAGGTCAACATATCATACTTATGGAACTAGTGAATGTGAGGCCTTGACAAACTATATTTTATAATGTTGATTGGAAATCTCTCGAGTGTTAGCACCTAATATTTATAGGTTATAAATACCTACACCATTTTAAGAGAGAGCTAGTGATACCTACTATGAGTAACCATAATGATTGGAACAAGTTGTGATCCTAAGGTAGACCTATGTATCATTCATATTTTATAAAAATGAAGAGCAATAAATTAGGTGGGATGAGTCTTTCTTTTGTAGACAATAACAAGAACTTTTCCTAGTGCACCATTAACAATACTTGTTACAACCCATAAATTTGAAGAAAGCATAATATATTGGCTAACAAAAAATATTACCCTGACATCTAATTATCCATCCTCAAGATTTGAACATGATCAATCCCTTCCTTGCTCCACATTACACCATAAAATATGCACCCCTAATGATACCAAAAATATGACTAAAACAATAACTATGTCCGTTGTTTTATGGAAAATCTAGTTCTCCTCTCAATATGTGGCAAATATTGAGTTCATTTACATCCACAAAAGGGTGTGTAGTGTAAGTTTATGTGGACATAATGCAATTCCAACTCTCTCCTTCCTATATTGGATGCCTTCTTTCATGTCAAATAATTGTAGTTCATATTAGACACAGTTTAAGTCTTTTTTGATTCTTCAAATTATATATATAATTTATTGATGTTGAGTTTTATGATCACAACAAATAACTTCATTTTAAAAGTCTTTTGTATGACTTTGGTAGTATGATTTTTGGGAGGGTAAGATATGGTTTCCATTTTTTTGAGGAGGGGGGGGGGGTGGAGGGGGTAGTGGGGTGGGGGGGGGTTGTATACAAGGTAGAGGGCCCATACAATTGAATCTAAATTGTTTATAAATTTAAGGCTTCCTCATGCTAAAGTACATAGAAATACCCAACTATCTTGTGTTTCATATAAATCATAGAATTTAGCATGACAAATAAATGACACAAATAAGAAACACCATAGAAAATTAAATTATTGTATGATGATCTAACACAAAATTATTGTTTCTTCTCTAATATAATACTTTCACACATACTAGATATTAAGGTAAAACAAAAGTACTACAATGCAACATTCATATTACCTATTCAAGGAATTTAAATTTAAATCTAAAAAATCCCCCTTGCACTATCAAGCACCTATCATGATTATGCATGCATCCAACCCAATGGAGATGGTGTGTTTGTTACCAATCATGATATTGGTTCATGATATTATTGTAACCCTAAATTTTTAGCAAGTAGTTTCTTGTATTAGTATTTGATGATGTAAAATATATTAAAATTAATATAGAACATGAATAAATTAAATATATTTATATTAATATCTAATGAAGATTTTGATTATGCCAAGTATCACAAACTAGTTTTCCACTATGCGAAAAATTAGTATCTTATCCAAATTTACACCTTGGAATATACAAACTAATTGTACTTCACTCTAGTTTAGATTTATTGTAACAAAATTTATCTTCATGCCTAAACAAGTGAACCTAGTGCATGACCTTGAACTTGATTCACAAAATTGAATTGGTAAAGAGGACACTATTGCACATACACCTTAACTCATTATACCTTTGTTTGAAGTGGGGTGGTTTTGAGATATGTTGCTTGGGAACTTTCTAGGAAAGCACTTATCCACCTTTAGTCAAGACACTAAGCATATCAATTTAACAATGATGAAAAAAATGAAGATAACAAGCAATAATACAATATTCTTAGGAAGATACAAGTAGATAATATAATGTTTATACTCTAGGTATGTTGTAGATGGATGTATCATGAATTTTATTTGATCTCAATGACATGCAAATGGATTTTTTTTTTCCCTAAAATACACTGCCTAGTTTGTAATTTGAAATATTTTACACTTTGACCAACTCATAATGACTACTAATGGAGGGAGACACATTCCTAGTTTCAAGAATTTAAATTTAAAAGTTTGGGATTAAAATTCATGCATGTATAAATGATCCAGGTTAATTTTGAACCCACAAATTTTAACTCAGATGAGTCAATTTTGTACCTATGGATCCAAACCAAGGTAGTGAATGATAGATTTGGAAAGCAAGTATGAACTCTTGGGATATGTAGAGATGCAATAAGGCTAGGATAGGGTAATTTTCCAATTTCCACACAAAAATACAACTTACAAATAAGTTAATGCACAAATAAAAATTGTCAAAGTGGTCCAAAAACACAAGGGGAAAGGGCATAAGTATTATTATTTTCACCATCATATTCCCCCCACTTTGATGTGCATGCAAACTACTATGAGGATACATGTAAAAGTAAAACAAGCAGTCCACTTAGAAATTAAATATTTTAAACATTAAAAGGATACATATATGGACTATGAATTTTGTACTCTCTTGTAATGAGTGCTCCATCAAAAATCAGTAAAATAAAAATAGTAATGAGTAGAATTTTTCACATAATTAAAATAGGCACTAACTATGACTTGCTTAAAAACTTTCATTGAAAATAGTTTTTTGTATGTGTATATTTAGTTTAGGTTTATTTTCAGCCTATTTTATTTATAAGGGAAGAGTTTATTTTAATGAAATGAAAATAATATTGGTAGGGATTCCACATGGCATGTGTTTTTGTGTGACTAGTTGCTACGTAAAGCTATCTTTCATTGGACCCCCTTGCCTAAACTATACCAAGTGGTACTAGAGCAAGGCTTTCTTGTTAGGAGGTATCTTGGGGCTTTAGAAATTTTTGTTACAAGTGTATGATGAATTTCTACAACTACAAAGATCTATGAGAGGGAAAAATCAAGTGCTATCAAAGAAGGTTTTCTTTTCCGAATGTGTGTTGTGAGTTTCTAGTAGGTTTGCTACTAGTAGAGATAGTCCCATGATTAGAGGAGATACTGTGTCAAAGAGAGTTTTTATTGTGTAAAAGTGCAAACTCACTATCATATTTTTGGGTAGAAGGTGTATGAATGTTCTCCATTTAGAAAAAAGTGGATAGATAGAGTTTTCAAATTATAAATATCATGCTACCATTAGTAGGTAGAGGGAATTTGCAAATTATTTGGAAGGGAAACTAGTTGTGGGTTGTGTTAGTGTGAATGGGGTATATTTACTAGCTAGATTCTCCATGTAATGCTAAGATTTAAAACTCAAACATAAATAAATTATCATGCAAGTTCCTATTTCAAAACAAGAAAAACCTCTAGATAGAGCTCACAAGGGAGTATGTAAGCAAATCAATAACATAAAAAACTAAATCAAATATTACCAAATCTTCCATTGTGGTTTGATTTTCTCCTTCATTAGTTGGAATGTGGATGTTCCTTGCTTGAAGATACCTATTTTGACATCATGTACCTAGCATAAGTGATAATGGATTATGAATGAAGGATAGAGTGCTTGAATTTATAGACTTTTGGAAGGGTGAATAGATGGTAAAGATTTGATTATGAGATCAATGGTGGATAATGGTTGAGAGGAATTTCCTATGATCAAGGAGAGGATGGATGGTGGAGATGTAAGTTGTTAGATTATGAATGGTTAAGATGAAGTTACTAAATTTAGTAAGTAGTTGTGAGGATGAGGGAAATAAGGGACATGTGCATCTAGTGTGACTAGATTCTTGGAATGAATTGGGAGAATAATGGGGCCATAAGGACAAGTGTTCCTAGGTGACCTTTATTATTAGAATGTGTTGAGGGAATATAGGCCTAATTAAATAATAACATTATTTAATTATTTTAGCCCCATGTGAGATGGAAAATAGGTGGAATATATAATTATTTATTAATTTATTGTGAGGAGATGGAAAAGGTGATTAATTAAATAATATTAACATTTAACTAAGTGTGCAAGGCCTGAGGTGAAGGAGACTAGACTAGGTGATGATATTGGTCGATTAGGACTAGGTGATGGGGAGTAGGCCTAGGGAATATTTTAGGTGTCTATATTTTTTCCCTTTTTGATACAATGCAAATAAGTATCATTGTGCCAAAGAAGAATAAAAATTAGGATGGGATAAAGTGAAGCTTCAGAAGCAAGTTTCCCTAGTCTCTTAGGGATGATGATGGAAGTGATTCCCCCGAAAGAGAATTTTTGGCTAAAATGGAATCCAATAGGTATCTTGAAAAGACAAAGGATAATAAAAATATGTGTTATAAAAGATAAAATATGAATTGAGAGAAATCATTGTGGGGTGATGTACATTCCATGAATATAGGACTAATGATGGATTAAGGATTGGGCATAGGATGATTAGATTAGATTTCATGGATGTACATATTAGATGATGAAATCTCACAAGGATTTAATGAAACTAAATGATACTAGATAGGGATTATGGATAAATGGATGATTAATACATGATATCATAGTAACTTTATGTGCAAGGAGCAACCTTTATTTATTTTAGCACTTAGCATTATACACCATGATATAAGGGATCATGATGACGATGTGTCATGTGCATATGCACTAACTCGCAAATAAAGAAGTTACAAATAGTAAAGTGATCCAATAAGCACATTATCATTAGCACACCATCGTATGAAGGATGAAGGTGAATATATATGTGTGATGGGAGGAGAACTAAGACTATAGGAAACAAACAAACACAAACTCATATAAACAAGCAATTAAAACATGTAAATTTAACACAAGTTGGTACCTAATGATATGTTGGAGCCAAAGGTGTATGGGAAGATGAGATTGGATGGATTGGTTGGATCCATAGATTAATGACAAGGATTGGATTAGATTTTTCCCTTGTTCAATCTAAAAATTGATTGATCGATTGCTGATGATGATAACATTGTTGATGTGGGAGGGACACATCTAAAAACTAATGCAAGGATTGGGAAAGACATATCCTAATGATGATTGATGGATTGATTGTAGACTAAGCATAACTTGTAGCAAGATAAGGAAAAATATAATGGAAATTTTTTGGTGGAAATAAATTCTAAGTGGGTTATGCTTGGATTTGAGGGCTCTTCAACATGAATAAAGTGATTTTGGGGTCATGCTTATAGATTAGGGATATGTTTAGATAAGTGTTTTCTTTTGTTTGTCATCTTGATGGTGGAATTAATGGCAAGGGATAATCCAGCCCTAGAGACAAGGATAAATATGATTTGGATATAATAGTCGATGGATTAGATGGGATGGGGAAATAATCAATTTGATGAAGGGATTTGAGGGGAGATGCTCAAGGACTAAATTGCATAAGATTAGAATGTTTTCATATGAAAATTGGTGTTGGGTAGTGTTATATAGGAAATTAATTGATGGTAGGTGGTGATATAGTGTGGCCAAGGAATGACTATGTCAAGAGTTTTCCAAAGTATGCATCATGTGCCCTTGATCATGGTTAAGATCAATGTGAGTAGGACATATGGACGAGGCATGGATAAATGGACATGGTGGATGGATATTATGGAATGAAATGACAAGATGGATAAGTTTGGTGGAATGGATGAGACAACTTGCCCCCAATTTCAAGGGTCACATAGCTAGTTGATTTACACATGACTCTCATGAAAGGCTTTCCATCATGATAATTTCCCAAGGCATCACAAGAAGTGATTTTCAACATTGGATGAATTATTTATCTTTACTATTTTTACTATTTTTTTTGGAAATTTGTACTTTAGGTATCATGTTTATAGACATTTGATGTAGTTGATCTAGATTCTCCAGTCATGACATGCCAATAGTATCATTCCTTATGGAGTTGTTTTGCTAGGATGATTGCAATAGTATATAATTCACAATTATGATGATGCTCTTTGAAAGTTGGGTCGACCTTGTCCAAATATAGATATCTTAATAGAGTTCCATTATAACTCTTATGGTGACATGTTTTGGCAAGGATGTGATGGATTCTAGGTCTTTTTTTGGATTTAGGATGAAGTTTAATGGATTTAAATGTTGGAATGGAGAATTGGGATTTGGATTATGGATTTGATAAGTGGGATTATGGAGGTGAATGTATGGATTGATGGATTTTGGATTTAGGGATATGAGATTTGGATTGGAATGAGGGACATTCAAATAAGGCTTAGAATTGGGACCAACTTTATTTTTGAATTGTGAAGTTTTGCATGATAATTGTGAAGGTGGTGCACACCTATTTTATTTAATATACACCTTTTAATCTATGGATTTCTTTTGATTACTCACTTTTATTAGACTCGTCAATTTAGTTTACTTTAGGATCCATTTTTTCTTTCTTCTTTATTTTGGATACATGTCACTTTTTAAATTCATTTTAATTTTGATATGGAATTTTTTATTTATTTTTTCTTTGGTATTATATAGTTATGTTTTTCTTTTATGGGAATGCTTCAATGTATAATGGATGATGTTGTCAGTCCCAATCAAGGGGTTTAGGATTGTGGAGGTGTAGGTTATGATTACAAATGGATGAAGTGGGTAGAAGATGGGTGGATGGAGGATTCTTATAAGATTTACAAATGACATCTATTTTGATGCTTTCATTGGATAAGGTTACCCCAACTATTATTGAGTTGTCACCATTAGATTACTTGCTTGGAGATGTGTAGCATAGACCTTAATATCCATCATTTTCATATATCGAGATTGGTTCTAGAATGCCTTGTTCATGAAGGCCTAATCATTTACCATTGTAGCCTATATTTTGACATATTTTGTTTGCCAATGGATACATTTCACTTTTGAAATAGGATGCAAATCCATCATTAGGAAATATTGAATTAGGAGAGAGGCCTATTCACTCTTTTGCAAGAAAGCCAAATTTGATGAAAATGGTCAAACCCAACTTATATAATGATTGTGCCTTCTCCTTATGTTACACCCTATGTGCTATTATCTATTTACTATTACCTAGTTTGGTAAATTGCTTCAATAAACATGAATGTGTTTTATTTATGAATTCTGATGGAAATATGTTGAATGAATGATTGATTCAATTAAATGCTTTATGATTCAGTAACCTTTAATTTGACCTTACTGAGCATTCACACACTCACACCCTAGTTGGTCTTAGTTAGGTCAAGTTAGTTCGAGTAATGGGTAAGTGATTTTTTGTTTTGATTGTGAATATTTATGCAATTGGTTTGCAATCTTGTTTTATAATTGTTTGGAATGAGAGATGAGATGAAGTCTTGAAGTTGTGTTGAAGTCCTTCCTTGAGTGTTTTATTATTACATCGATGAGATATATGCATTTAATGTATATATATATATGTACGTGTCTATGGTAAACTCATACATGTGAGTGAATACGTACATGAGTTGCGTAGGTAGACGTACCTACGCATGCTCATGAACGGATTACCCATATGCATGGGAATACCAATCGGACTAAGGTATATATATATATATATATATATATATATATATATATATATATATATATATATATATATATATATTCATACATACATATATATGCATTCCATGTATATATGTTGATTTATGGAATTGTATGTATAAGTGTTTTTATAAAGATATTGAAATGAAATTATGTATATAAATGTAGTATATATACATATTAATATATATGTGTGTGTGTGTGTGTGTGTGTGTGTTTTGTTTTATTAATTAAATATATTCGATAAACTTTACAAAATGAACATATATTAATATATATATTATGAAAGATATATATACATATATATATTATATATATAAATAATAGTTATTGATATAATCTTCAAAGCGCATATGATAACATATGGCGTATAAGATAAAGGTGCAGCCAACATATACAGTTAAATGAGACCAAGTCAACCATTGAAAGAAGCATATAGGAGTTAGTTGTTGTTGTGTAAATATTTGAGAAGGAAGTTGAAATTGACTTAAAAGCCTTTGGAATATCTCAATACCATGCTATATTTGAGGGCGCTAAACATAAGA
Organism: Sequoiadendron giganteum; assembly: GCA_007115665.2. Taxonomy (NCBI): domain Eukaryota; kingdom Viridiplantae; phylum Streptophyta; class Pinopsida; order Cupressales; family Cupressaceae; genus Sequoiadendron; species Sequoiadendron giganteum. The sequence continues at coordinate 72,808,162 of CM021107.1, read as the reverse complement.
AGGTGGCACCATATTTGCAATTGTTTGGAATGCTTAAGAGGTCTTCAAAATATGCATAAGCTTATAAATAGTATTTAGACTCGGTCAAGAGCAACTTGGCAACATTTTGTAAGGAATTCAAATTGGGAAACTTGTTTTGAGCCTGTTGTCCCATATATCAAGTCAACTCAACCATTTAAATGGTGAGGACTATGATGTGTTGCAAACCTGTGAGTTATCTTGGTGAATCGTTGCATGAGGTTAGAAAGGTGGCAAAAATATTAACTTGTTTGTAGCCTTCAGTTGCTCACAAATTAGTATAAATAGAGGTGCTCATTCTACCGATTGTTACACTTATCATTTTTATTTTCCTTGTGTTATTTTGCTGCAATTTTCGTGCTTAGAGAGTTGAGAGTTGTGAGTTAGAAAGCGGTTTATTGTTGGTTTTGTTGAGATATGTAGAGAGAAGCTAGTAGAGGAATTTGGGTTGTTCGTAGTGGAAGTTGCAAGCGTTCTCGAGCCAAAAAGCTAGGAGGGAAGATTATTCAGTTGGAGCTTTAAAAAGGCATGTTGATTTCTACTCCCTTGTCATTATGTTGAAAAGACTATTTATTATGATGCCATGTTGGAAATATTTTCTTTTATGTTTGTTTGATGCTTGCAAGTCTTTTGAAAGATCTTGATTATCACTTGTTTTGGGTTTTTAATGTATATAGTTATTGTACTATAAAGGGGTTTTTGTATGATTATATATACTATTCATAGAATGTCGAAACTATACATAGTTTGACTATATTCTAGGTGTGTAGCATAAGATAGAGTAGTATTATGGATATTATAGCAAGTCATTAGATATAAGTTAACATGAAGGTTATGTTTGGGGTTAGGATAAATCCACGAGAAAGGGGATAGCCTTAAAATAGAATACTAATGGTCAATACAAATTGAGCAATTAAATGTGGTAAAATAAATGACCTCACTCAAAGTTAATGGATGATGAATCTTTGGCCAAAGTAGTGTAGGTAGCCACTGTCTACACTGCCAGTTCACTATGTGATCCAATTTACATTCTAGGCTGGGGAAATCATATATGAGGTAGTAGACATTATGGTAGCTCTAGATTTATAAGACACATCACTATGCTCAGAAAAGGCTATTTAAAGGATGAGGTTACCAAACCAATCTCTTCGTCGAAGGGAGGGCCATCTTACCAAGTTTGGTAGATGTGTGGGGGACCACAGTTAGTCCATGGTTGGTGGAAAAGTGCTTGAGTGATGCTTCTCATGCAGTTGGCGGCCAAGATTTGGGAGGACATTCTGGACCATTTCTATTTCTATTTCTTTTATGCTTGTTGAAGCAATGTATGTAATCATGTGTCCATATATATGGAAATTGTAATGTGAAACATCATCTTTAATATATTTATGTAAAGTTAAATCATACTTATATCATTGGAATGATTATTTGATTATGCAATCTAAAATTTTGGATAAAGTTTTATTTTAAATGATGCATTTATTATCGAATAGAAAATAATTTTTTTTATTGCTTTAAATTAGATACATAAACAATTACATGTGGGTAAAACTTAGTAGATTTACTAGGTAGAACAATGGGCATGTTACACCTTATTTGTGACTATCATATCTTGATCATTGAGACACTCAATGTGATCAATCTTGTCTTGTGAATCCTCATGCATGTTTGGATCCATATCATTTATTTAAATATTTATGTGTCCAAGGGAGGAAAGTGTTGTAAGAGATTAAGATTATCTCAACACCCAAGACCGCCTGCAAAAACAATGAAAACGTTCTACAAGAGAGTATGCAAGAATACGAGCTTGCTTGATATTAAGACCTATCAAAATGATGATGAGGTATGAAGTATTTTATATGAAAATAGGGGTTTTTGGGCCTTCTAGATGCAATGGAAGGGTCAATTTTTTTCCTAAAGTGCTTTGAAAAATCAGCTACCCCTAGAATCTGGTAACCACCTCCCAAATTCAAACCCTTGCAGATATGGCAAAATATGTCAGATTTTGACAAAATAAAAGTCAATCTTGAATTTATCTGATGCCTTGGACTCAATGGTGAGATCAAATTACCTCCAACATGTGTCAAAATTAACCTACAATAAAAACCTCAAAGAAAACCCCAAATCTAGTATTTCTTTCAAGTTTTTCTAATTCTCTAGGTCATCATATGATGCAAGAGAAGAGCATAGTCAACTTTACTAAAAATAACCTAGATTCTCACTAGAAATAGCTTAACCCTCATATTTGAGAAGGGTTTTGCAAGGCTTGGATCCAATACCATGTAAGAGCTAAAGATTAGCTCAATACCCAAGACCACCTGCAAAAACAATGAAAACCTTCTACAAGAGAGTATGTAAGAATATGAGCTTGCTTGATATTAAGACCTATCAAAATGACGATGAGGTATGAAGTATGTTACATATGTGTACAATGACCTTCCTTATATAGGAAAGGGGAGGAATAGGATTGAACATGATTGTGACATGTGACAACTAACAAACTAACTACCTAGGAATCATGCAATAAAGCTAGATAAGATAAGTTCTAGAAAAGCCAACTAAGAATTCTAGAAGGAATCTTACATCCTAAGTAAAGTTAACACGTGAATAAGTCCCCTAAGTCAATAGTAAGATAAATTAATAGGTACAAGAATTTATATTCACACCAACAAGTGTCTCATCTTGGGAAATGGAAGTTTTTGGACCATCGATGTGCTCATCTTTGATTTCATGGTCATGAATAGGATGAAGGTGGAGCAAGGGATCATCTTAGATTTTTGTATAAATGAAAGGATCTCAATCAATCATTAGGATATTGATCAAAGATGAGAATGTCATGGGTTTTATAATCATCTATTGTATTTTGATCAAAGATTAGATTAACATGATTATCATTAGAAATTTTATTAGTAACTTGATCTTGATTTGGTTGGGAGAAATTTGTGACATGCTTTAGAGTGAGCTTTTGGCATGACCTTAGTTCATTCTTAAACAATATGGATACACTTTGTGTTGCTTTGATATTCCCTATATCAACTAGGCTTTTCATAATGTTCCTAGTGTCATATTTAATAGTATCCTTAGACTAGTAGGATATTTTTGGACCTAATGATGTCTATGGAGTTTGGACCTTTTGGCTTTTATGGATTTCATGAAATGTTTATGTTTATCTTCCCATGTGGGTTGAATCATGGAGATGGAAGTGTTTGATGGTATTTGATCTAGGATAGGCATAATGGTAGGAGACTCATGTGGATAGGTGTTGTGGACATGGATTTCTTGGTTTTTTTGTTTTGTTGTTTATCCCATATGAGTAGTTCTTGGATAACATATTTAGTAGATTGGGATGGATCAAAGGAATTTGGTGATAATTATTTGGAGGAGGTTGATGCAGATGATTTGGAAGATGTAGATGATCTAGTAGATTTAAATGAGTTGGGTGAAGAGCATTCAATTGACATGGGTTGGCGAGACGGGGGATATTGTTCTAGGATGGTATTTCCCTTTCAAAGGTGGGATAATGATTATTCATGGACATGTGATGTTGGTTTGTGAGGGAGCTAATGTGAGGGAGGTCTCGATTTTGAGGGATATGAGTGTTGATAGTGGGGAATAGGATCTCATTGATGGTGTCTTATTGAATACTATCATCATCATCATTGTAAGGGTCATATTCAAGTTGGTAGACATTTTCATCCTCATCATCATAGGAATCATATCTAGGTTGGTAGATAGGATCATCCTCATCATCATAAGGATCATATATTGGCTGATGGACAATGCCATTATAGTCATTATACTTGGCTTGATTTGGGCAAATGATTTCATCTATAGGGCTCATGGTGTTGGGTTTTCCCTTGATTGTGATATTTTGGCTTGATTTGGTTTTGAGTTTGGGATTTATTGGTGTGGGACATGGGTCTATCGTGTTATTTAGATCTTTATATTTTAACTTTGGGATTATTTGGATTTTGGATTGTTTTGACTCGTGGTGACTATATCAAAAGGATAAACCGAGGTGGACTCGATAGATGACTTACATGGAATATGTGGATGAATAACTTGGATAATTAGGATGACCCCAAGGATGGGAATAGATGATTAGGTGGACTATGAATATTCGACTTACTAGGATTGGATTAATGTTTAAATCTGCACACTTGGATCTTAGGATGATTTGATTATGAATTTGATTTTGGAATCTATGAATTGGTGTAGAGTTTTCAAGGATTAAAAAATATGCTTTTAGGATGATTAAAGGTCCCAAAGGTTGGACCAAGGTGATAATTTTGATTAAATAATCTAAAAGTGACGCTTTCAACTATGACCAATGATTGATTTGAATTGATAATTGGATGTGTGTAAGGAAGCTAAGGTAGTAGAAACACTTCCTTCACTAATCTTGAGAGGAGGATAATACAAAACTTTATAGATCTTTACAACAGTTACAAAAACTTAAACAAAAATAAACATAAATATCATGCATACCACAACATAATGATCTATGTGGGGAAAACCCTTTTGGGAGAAAACCCCATAATCCCAAATTTGCCAAGTATATTATTCAAAACTCATAAAGATTACAATATACTTGCAAAGCAAGCTTCTCACAGGAGTATCACCGACCAAAGATCTAGAGGCAAAATGACTGCTATCAGACTCTTAGAATACATCACAATGCACAACTATAATACAAAACCCTCATAAAATAGGGTTTTCTTCTAGGGAAATTCAATCCAACAAAATATCGTTCGTCAAATCTAAGACCTAATGATGAATGGTCTAGATTTACAATAATAAAATATACATAAAATTTGGCTTTCATGGGTGCTGCTCCTGAGCCCCCCACTAAGGTGTGCAACCCTCAGACCCCCCATTGGGGGGATGATCCCCCGAGACCCCTCGCAGGGGGGGGGTACCCCCTGGGCCCCCTCACTTACCTATCAAAAATACCTTATGTAATTGCAAGGTTGAGACACATTTTCCCAACAATGTGCACTATAAGGAAGATGTGGAGAAAAGATGATGATGATGATGATGATACAATGATCAAGGTTATCCTAATTTTCTCTTGGATGTGACTCAAAGGTGAATAGGATTATGATCTAAGGGGATAATGAGTGAAAAAAGGATGTGTACATTGCACTCAAGATATCTTATGAAAGGTGGACAATAGGATAAGTCAAAGTATGGATAATAGATTGAGGACTAGGGATGTGGTTTGGTTTGATCAAGGTGAAATAAACAAGATATGTTATTGATGTGGGAGATGTTGGGCTATGGTTTTGGTGATGACCAAGGTTAAATATATTTTTCACTAAGTGATGGTTATCCTATTTTTGGCTTCAACATTTATGTTTCAAGGATACCAATGGACAATGTGTTTTAAAGAAGCAAAAGGACTTCAAAATAGACTTGAATCAAATTTGGTAGTGAATGTTTTCAAATAACAACTTAGTATATACAACACTCAAAGAAGAAGATATAATAAAATTCCTAAATTTATTCAATAAAAGGAGTATTAACTTAGTGTAAGACCTCATAATAAAATATCTCAAGATTAGTATAAGGAACTTATCTTTCAAGAGTCAAGAGGTAGGGATATAGTGGCACAACGGATCACCTTTTTCGTTAATTTGGAGGCTTTCTACACCTTTCACAAAGAGCTTCTATCTCTACTTAGGGAGGTACATGGTGAGTAACTTCAAGCATGATATTGTACCTTACACCACACTAAGCAATGACTAAAAGGTCTTAAACTAGGTTATACAAGACTTATTAGGAATCCTCGGTAGGAGATGAAGATTAGCTCAATACCCAATACCACCTATAAAAACCATGAAAACCTTCTACAAGAGAGTATGCAAGAGATGAGATTGCTTTATATTAAGATCTATCAAATACGATGACGAGGTATGTTACAAAAGTGTACAATAGCTTTTCTTATATAGACAAGGTGTGATGAACTACCTAGTACAAACTATTAAATGACATGTGTCATTATTAAATGACCTAGGACATTCAAATTAAATAAGTTAAAAATCTAATATAAGATAAGATCTTATCTAGACAACTAAGACTTCTAGAAATATGCCTAGGACCTAAGGGACTTAACATGTAAATAGGACCCGCTAATTAACTAGTTAGGTAAAATACCTATTTACAACAACACCCCCTTAAGTACAACTTAGAAAGAATATTATTATGCAAATGAAACAAAGATACAAGGATAGGTCCCAGCTACGGGGCGATTTTAGGCACCTATGTGTAAATGCAATATGTTATAACAGAAAAAAGGAGAAAAACCACATGGGAAAAAAACCCTCTCCAAAAGAGAGAAAATATACTAACAAGGATGAAAGATGGAGGAATACATGATATCCCCAATGAATACATCCATCATGAATATACAATCAGTGACCCCACCATAAGAGGGAAAAAGAGAGACTATGTACCCCTCCACAATGTATAATTTCCTACAAAAATGGTAAGTTCTTGAAGATAAAACATGAACTAATGTCGAAAAGAAACTCGCCTCCCTTTAGGGAGAAACAAAAATAAGTACAAATGCAAGAAGGCTTCCCATTCTAGACAAAAATTGAAAGGATGGAGCATAAATATGTATAATGATGTCTTTGAAATCTTCTCATGTATCTCCTTATCCAACGTAGATGATGATGCCACAATCAAGTTAGGTACTCGCCGAATCAATGAAGAAGGTGACAAACTAGGAAAATGTGGAAATTGATATTGAACAATATCTAAAGATAAATATGGTTTAATAATAGTAGTGTAATGACTATCATCAAAGAGGATAGATAACCCCTCAAATATTTCCTCCAAATCTGAAATGTGAGATTCTAAAAACAAAGATGCAATGTCTGATAAATAGGAATCCCAATTAGGAAAACAATGAGTTACCAATTAGAATGAATCATTGGAATTTCTCAATGAATCACCAACATAAAATGAAGTCTTATTGAACATGAATTATGGGGGTCTCAATCAATGACTTTGCACAAGGAATCACTAAATATGAAGGTACCACTAAGATAGGATAAGATCTTATCTAGACAACTAAGACTTCTAGAAATATGCCTAGGACCTAAGTGGACTTAACAAGTAAATAGGACCCACTAATTAACTAGTTAGGTAAAATACCTATTTACACCAACACTTCCACTTAAGTACAACTCAGATAGAAGATTATTATGAATATTACACAAAGATGCAAGGACGAGTCTCGACTACGAGGCCATTTTAGGTACCCATGTACAAATGCAATCTCTCATAAACAAATAAAGGGATAAAAATCATATGGGAAAAAAGCCCTCTCCAAAAGAGAGAGAATATACTAACAAGGATGAAAGATGGAGGAATCCATGATACCCCCCATGGAATAAATCCATTATGAATATACAATCAATGACCCCCCATAAGAGGGAAAAAGAGAGACTATGTACCCCACAATGTATAATCTCTTACAAAAATGGCAAGTTCCTGAAGACAAAACATGATCTAATGTCGAAAAAAAACTTGCCTCCCTTTAGGAAGAAACAAAACTAAGTACCAATGCAAGAATGATTCCCATTCTAGACGAGAATTGAAATGATGGAGCATAATCATGTATAATGATGTATTTGAAATCTGATCATGTATCTCCTTGTCCAACGTAGATGATGATGCCACGATCAAGTTAGGTACTTGCCGAATCAATGAAGAAGGTGACAAACTAGGAAAATATGGAAATTGATGTTGAACAATATCTAAAGATAAATATGGTTTGATAATAGTAGTGCAATGACTATCATCAAAGAGGATAGATAACCCCTCAAATATGTCCTCCAAATATGAAATGTGAGATTCTACAAACAAAGATGCAATGTCTGATAAATAGGAACCCCAATCAGGAAAACAATGAGTTACCAATTAGAATGAATCATTGGAATTTCTCAATGAATCATCAACATAAAATGAAGTCTTATTGAACATGAATTATGGGAGTCTCAATCAATGACTTTGCACAAGGAATCACTAAAGAGGAAGGTACCACAACTACCTCTGAAGGAGAAGAAGGAGCATCTAAAGAAACCTCATCATCCTCATATGAATATTCAAAGTACTCCAAACAATCAAACTCCCAAAAATTATTATAGTCATAGGGTATCTTGTCTAAAAAATGAGGAGTCACAAGACAATCTGAAAAAAGATCATCTAGGAATGGCTGAGTATCAAGATCTTCATATATCTCCCAAATTTTAGTTCAAAGAGCATACAGACACTCAAAATAAATAATAGCTTTCAAAATATCATCATCAAAATGCATTAAAATGACTCCTAAGACATATTTTACAATTTCAAGCAAATTTCTTACTATCGGTACCTAGAGGGAGAACAAGACCATACAAATGTGGCACCATATGAAGACAATGGAGATGTTTTATGATGCCATCTCTCCATTGTTTATAGTTTCCCCTTTTAAACATAATTTGAAAAGGATGAAATGAAAACTCCATAATTAAATATGTGTAATCTCTAAAATTACAAAGATAAAAACCTTCAACAACAATTAGAAACACCCAAACATGATGTATACTACAAATGAAGCCTTCCCCAAAAGACAAAACCTCTCCAGGAGTCAAGATGTACAAGTAATTAACTAGAATGTAAATATACCAAAATATGAATAAATAATATTTGGGGTTGAATTTGGAAAAAGTGAATGCGCACAATTATAGAGCTCCTCAATACCTTTCTTATGCTATAAAAATCACAAAAATGGAGATCCAAGAAAAAAAGTATGAGCCTGGAGCTTCGAATGCGAGATATGAATTCAAATAGAAATAAAATATTATAAGATTAAAATTTGATAATAAAACCTACAACATTGGAAAGTTTTCAAAACTAGCTTTTCAGTGATATCTCGTTTGCCAAAATCCGATGTTCAAGTCAAAAGTTATGACAATTTAAAAAAAAAAAAACTACACAATTGAGGCTTGAGGGACAAAAATTAAGCCTCCTAAGGTTGGTGAGTGCTTTTCCTATATGACCAGAAGTTGGAAGAATGGGTTGAGCACTAGTATGATGGTTGTTTAACCATCAAATTTAACACAACCCTTTGTGACAGTCATTTGGCCGTCAATTTTTTTTAAAATATCAATTTCTTTCTTCAAAATATGAAGTATTTTCTATGAAAATGGGGGTTTTGGGGCCTTATGGATTTAATGGAAGGCTCTATTTTGAACCAAAATGCTCGAAAATGAACCTACAATACAACACCACAAAAATGAAACCTTAAATCTAGTGCTTTTTCAAGTCTTTCTGATTCTCCAGATCACCATATGGTACAAGAGAAGAGCATACTCAACATTACTAAAATACACCAAGATATCTCATTGACAATAGCTCTACCCTCAAATCTAAGAAGGAATTTACATGGTGATGGATTTGATACCATGTAGGAGCTGAATATTATCTCAATACCCAAGACCACCTTCAAAAATAATGAAAATCTTCCATAAGAGAGTATGCAAGAAATAAGCTTGCTTGATATTAAAATCTATCAAATATGATGATGAGGTATGTTACAAAAGTGTGCAATAGCCTTGCTTATATAGACAAGGTGTGATGAACTACCTAATGCAAAAAATTAAATGACATGTACCATTATTAAATGAACTAGGACACTAGAATTAAATAAAATTTAAAAAGATAAGATAGGATAATATCTTCATCTAGATAACTAAGACTTATAGAAATATGCATAGGACCTAAATAGACTTAACATGTAAATATGAACCACTAATTAACTAGCTAGGTAAAATACGTATTTACACCAATATCCTCCAAATACAACAAAGGTATGTGAGGCCTAATCTATAAACTTGAAAGCACAAAAGGCCAAATTTGATGAAAATAGTCAAACCCAACTTATATAATGACTGTGCCTTCTCCTTACCTGTGACTATCATATCTTGATCATTGAGACACTCATTGTGATCAATCTTGTCTTGTGAATCCTCATGCATGTTTGGATCCATATCATTTGTTTGAATATCTATGTGTCCAAGGGAGGCAGGTGTCTCATCTTGGTAAATGGAAGTTTTTGGACCATGGATGTGCTCATCTTTGATTTCATGGTCATGGATAGGATAAAGGTGGAGTAAGGGATCATATTGGATTTTTGGATAAATGAAAGGATCTCAATCAAAGATCAAATTTTTGGTGTCATTATTATAAATAGGATCTTGATCAAAGATGGGATTTTCATGGGTTTTAAAATCATCTATTATATTTTGATCAAAGATTGGATTAACATGAATATCACAACCATCACTGGAGATTTTATCAATAACTTGATCTTGATTTGGTTGGGAGAAAGTTGTGACATGATTTAGAGTGAGATTTCAACATAGCCCTAGTTCCTTATTAAACAAGATAGATACACTTTGTGTTGCTTTGATATTCCTTATATCGACTAGGCCTTTGATAATGTTCCTAGCGTCACATTTAATAGTATCCTCAAACTAGTAGGATATTTTCGAACTTATGACGTTTATGGAGTTTGGACCTTTTAGATTTGATAGATTTCATGATTTTTTTATGTTTATCTTCCCATGCGGGTTGACTCATGGAGATGGTAGTGTTTGATGGTATTTGATCTAGGATATACATAATGGTAAGAGACTCATGTGGATAGGTGTTGTGGATATGGATTTCTTGGAATTTCTTTTGTTGTTGTTTATCCCATACGACTAGATCTTGGACAACATATTTAGTAGATTGGGATGAATCTAAGGACTTTGGTGATAATGATTTGGAGGAGGATGAAGCAAATAATTTGGAATATGTATATGATCTAGTGGATTTAAATGAGTTGGGTGAAGATCATTCAAATGACATGGGTTGGGGAGATGGGGGATATTCTTCTAGGATGGTATTTCCCTTTTCAAAGGTGGGATAATGATTATTCATGGACATGTGATGTTGGTTTGTGAGGGAACTAGTGTGATGGAGGTCTTGATTTCAACGGATATGAGAGTTGATAGTGGGGAATAGGATCTCATTGATGGTATCCTGGTCAATACTATCATCATCATTGTAAGGGTCATATTCAAGTTGGTAGACAAGATCATCCTCATCATCATAGGAATCATATCTAGGTTGGTAGACAGGATCATACTCATCATCATAATGATCATGTTAAGGTTGCTAGATAGGATCATCCTTATCATCATAAGGATCATATCTTGGTTGATGGACAATGCCATTATAGTCAATATACTTGGCTTGATTTGGGCAAATGATTTCATCTATAGGACTCATGGTGTTGGGTTTTCCCTTGATTATGATATTTTGGCTTGATTTGATTATGAGTTTGGGATTTATTGGTGTGGGAAATGGTCCATTGTGTTATTTAGATAATTATATTTTTTAATTTGGGATGATTTGGATTTTCGATTGTTTTGACTTATGGTGACCATATCAAAATGATAAACTTAGGCGGACTTGATAAATGACTTAGATGGAATATGTGGATGAATAACTTGGATGATTAGGATGACCCCAAGGATGGGAATAGATGATTAGGTGGACTATGTAAATTCGATTTACTAGGCTTGTATTAACATTTAAGTCTACACACTTGGATCTTGGGATGATTTGATTATGATGATTTTGGAATCTATGGATTGGTGTAGAGTTTTCAAGGATTAAACAATGTGATTTAAGGTGATTAAAGGTCCCAAAGGTTGGACTAAGGTGATAATTTTGATTAAATAATCCAAAAGTGATGCTTTCAACTATGACCAATGATTGATTTGGATTGATGATGGGATGTGGACTATAAGGAAGATGTAGAGAAAAGATGATGATGATGATGATGATGATGATATAATGATCAAGGTTATCCTAATGTTCTCTTGTATGTGACTCAAAGGTGAATATGGTTATGATATAAGGGGATAATGAGTGACAAAATGGTGTGTACATTGCACTCAAGATGTCTTATGAATAGACAATAGGATAAGTTAAAGTATGAATAATGGATTGCGGACTAGGGATGTGGTTTGGTTTGATCAAGATGAAATAGACAAGATATATGATTGATGTGGGAGACGTCGGGCTATGGTTTTGATGATAACCAAGATTAAATATATTTTTCACTAAGTGATAGTTATACTAGGTTTGGCTTCAACATTTATGTTTCAAGGATACAAATGGACAACGTATTTTTAAACAATAAAAAGGACTTCAAAATAAACTTGACTCAAAATTGACAGTGAATTTTTTCAAATAATAATTTAGTATATAAAAAAATCAAAGAAGATGACACAATAAAATGCCTCAATTTATTCAACGAAAGGAGTATTAACTTAGTGCAAGACCACATAATAAAATACCTCAAGATTAGTGTAAGGAACTTATCTTTCAAGAGTTGATAGGTAGAGATCTAATGGAACAAGGGGTCACCTTTTCCATTTCTTTGGAGGCTTTCTAAACCTTTCCCAAAGAGCTTTTATCTCTACTCAAGGAGGTAAACTATGAGTAGCTTCAAGCATGATATTGTACCTTGAACAACACTAAGCAATGACTGAAAGGTCTTAAACTAGGTTATACAAGACTTATTAAGGAATCCTCTGTAGGAGATGAAGATTAGCTCAATACCCAATACCACCTGTAAAAAGCATGAAAACATTCTACAAGAGAGTATGAAAGAGATGAACTTTATTGATATTAAGATCTATCAAATATAATGATGAGGTATGTTAAAAAAGTGTACAATAGCTTTTCTTATATAGACAAGGTGTGATGAACTACCTAATGCAAACCATTAAATGAAATATACCATTATTAAATGACCCATTACATTATAATTAAATAAAAGTTAAAAAGATAAGATAGGATAAGATCCTATCTAGACAACTAAGACTTCTAGAAATATGCCTAGGACCTAAGTGGACTTTACATGTAAATATGACCCACTAATTAACTAGTTAGGAAAAATACCTATTTACACCAACACTTCCACTTAAGTACAACTTAGATAGAGGATTATTATGAATATTACACAAAGATGCAAGGACGAGTCTCGACTATGAGGCCATTTTAGGTACCCATGTACAAATGCAATCTCTCATAAACAGATAAAGGGAGAAAAATCATATGGGAAAAAAACCCTCTCCAAAAGAGAGAGAATATACTAACAAGGATGAAAGATGGAGGAATCCATGATTCCCCCCAAGGAATAAATCCATTATGAATATACAATCAATGGCCCCCCATAAGAGGGAAAAAGAGAGACTATGTACCCCACAATGTATAATCTCTTACAAAAATGGCAAGTTCCTGAAGATAAAACATGATCTAATGTTGAAAAACAACTTGCCTCCCTTTAGGAAGAAACAAAACTAAGTACAAATGCAAGAATGCTTCCCATTCTAGACGAGAATTGAAATGATGGAGCATAAACATGTATAATGATGCATTTGAAATTCGATCAAGTATCTCCTTGTCCAACATAGATGATGATGCCACAATCAAGTTAGGTACTTTCCCAATAAATGAAGAAGGTGACAAACTAGGACTATGTGGAAATTGATGTTGAAAAATATCTAAAGATAAAGATGGTTTAATAACTTTAGTGTAATGAATATCATCAAAGAGGGGAGATAACCTCTCAAATATGTCCCCTATTCTAAAATGTGAGATTCTACAAACAAAGATATAATTTCTATTATATAGGAATCCCAATCAAGAAAATAATGAGTTACCTATTGGAATGAACCATTGGAAGTTCTCAATGAATCACCAACATAAAATGAGTGGTCTTATTGAACATGAATTATGGGATCCTCAATCAATGAATTTGCATAAGGAATCACTAAATATGAAGGTACCACAAATACCTCGGGAGGAGAAGAAGGAGCATCTGAAGAAACCTCATTATCCTCATATGAAGATTCAAAGTACTCTAAACAATCAAAATCTAGAATAGTATCATAATCATAGGGTATCTTGTCTAAAAATGAAGAGTCACAAGACAATCTGAAACAAGATCGTCTAGGAATGGCTGAGTATCAGGATCTTCATATATCTCCCAAATTTAAGTCCAAAGAGCATGCAGACACTCAAAATGAACAATATCATTCAAAATATCATCATCAACATGCATTACAATGACTTCTAAGACATGATCCATTTTATAATTTAAAGAAAATTTCTTACTATCGGTACCGAGAGGGGGAATAAGACCATACAAATGTGGGAACATATGAAGTCAACAGAGATTTTTGATGTTGTCATCTCTCCATTGTTTATAGTTTTCCCTTTTCAACATAATTGAAGAAGGATGAAATGAAAACCTCATAATTAAATATGATTAATCTCTAAAATTACAAAGACAAAAACCTTCAACAACAATTAGAAACCTCCAAAAATGATGTATAGTACAAATGAAGCCTTCCCAAAAAGACAAAACCTCTCTAGGAGTCAAGATGTGTAAGTAATTAACTAGAATGTAAATATACCAAAATATGAATAAATAATATTTGGTGTTGAATTTGGAAAAATTGAATTTGCACAATGATAGAGCTCATCAATACCTACACCATTGGAAAGTGTTTTTGATTATGGGAAAAACAATTTTTGATGGGCCCCCGAAACCTAGTACATATGGTTTTGATGGGATTCGAAACCCAATCCAAAGTGAGTAAGTTGCCAGTAGAAAAAATCAGCATATCATCGACAACCAAACAACAACAACCATCAAAGATCAACAAGACAACACAAGCTGCAAACAAGCAACAAAAAAGGTAGTGACCTTACACCTTAACAACCAGGTTTTGACAATAATAACCACCTGAAACAGTCAGGAAACAATGTAGCAATGCAGCAATAACCAAGTTTTGACAGCAATAACCACTTGAAACAGTCAAGCAAAAAAGCAAAGAAGTTGCAACCAACCATCTGCTCAGTATCAACAATACTAAGCCCAAAAAAGGCACCTTAATGGTAGAGAATACCATCAACCCCTCACCCTTAATCAAAGACACCAGCAACTCCAAGAACCCAGCCTCAATAGGGGAGTTTGAGAGCACACCAAAACACTGAAGCACATCCATCTTCATGTAGCAACACCCCACCAGAGCCAATCCCACCTCCACCTTAATAGGAGGGAGCTTCCATCTATAGGAGAAGAAGAGATGAGAGCCCCAACCTCCAAAGCCTTCATACAACTGCCCAAACAACCTCCACCTCGATAGGAACAAGCTAACCAAAAACTCCACTAAATCTACAACAACCATCTCCACCTCAATAGAAGAGGGCTCCACCTTAATGGGAGCAGTCTCCACCTCCATAGAAGACCCCACCTGTAGATCCAGAGAGAATGCAAAGACTTCAGAAGGCCAGACCAGGATATCCTCTTTTGGCATAACAAAGTGAAAATATAGGACAAAAGAACACACTTTAGCTAACCAAAAAAAACCCAAAGAAATTTGAGCCTTCAGAATAAAAACATGAAGTTGCTTAGCCCAAGAAAGAACCTCAAACCCTTGCATCAATAATAACTTCGAAAACCAACCAGGGCGTAGAAAAAACCAAATCAAGACAAGGACCAAAGCCCAAAACAAAGAGAAACTAGATGGCTTCAACAAGCAGAAGTAAAAATTTATAACAAAGGATCCAAACCCCACCAGAAGAGAGAATAACACAAGCCACTCGGGGGACAAGAGGAACAACAACAACCTCAACAAAGAGGATCCAAAGACACTTAGCCAGAGAGAACATGGCTACAAAACTTACTCAGCCAGAGAGACCAAGGTTGTAGAGAACACAACAACATAAAGAAACACAGGCCAAAATACCACCAAAGGTAGAGTCCCAGACTGAAAGTGAATAGGAACAACCAAGTCCCAAGAGGAACAGGTGACCCCAAACAGGACAAGAATAAGGAGAAGGCCCAACAAAAAAGAACACCAAGCTACCCCAACATGTCAGTCAGAGCCAAAGATGGGCCAAAACTCCACACAACCAACTAGAGGGAGACACCACCATTCCACAGAGAAGGGACAAGAAGAACCTAACACATTGAAAACAAAAACCCCCAAAAGAGAGCCACCAAAAAAGTAATAGGTAGAAATGAAGGACAACCAAGATGAAGCAAGAAGCAGAATAGTCCAACATGAGTATCCCCCAAACCATCCTATTAAGTTGAATAGGAACATAAATAAGCCCATTCAACAACCAATATTCCTCAGAGCATCCAACACACTCTCACACCCACTACAAGGAGAGAAGCCAAAAAAAACTAGGAAGGGAAACCATAGCCAGATTGAGAGAGGAAGAAAGCCTCCTTTAGTCAAGCCAGGAACAGCAGCAACAACACCCAGCCAACCAAAGACACCCAAAGTAAGAGTTGTAGAAAATGCAACATAAAAAATGCAGCAACCTCCTGAAAAATCACCCACTGCCAGGGCAAGGAGGAAGAGAAGAAGAGGCTTCTCAACCACCCAGACGCCCCCATCTGCATCGTTATCGTCTCCTTCCTCATCGCCATCATCTGCTTCTTTCAAACAAGAACGCCCACTCCCATTCCTTCCCTTCAGCCACTTCGTCTTCATCTAGTCAAGTTAGCTTTCAAGTGCTTGCAACATTGGAAAGTGTTTAGAACTAGCTTTCATACAATATCTTATTTTCCAAAATCTGATATTCGAGTCAAAAGTTATGATGATTTAAAAAAAACTACCCAATTAAGGCTTGAGGGACGAAAATTAAGCATCCTAAGGCTAGCAAGTGGTTGTCCCATACGACCAAAAGTTGGTAGACTGGGTTGAGCACAGGTATGATAGTTTTTTAACCATCAAATTTAACACAACCCTTTGTGATGGTTATTTGGCTGTCAAATTTTAAAAAATTGCCAAAAAAATTTCTTCAAAATATGAATTATTTTATATGAAAATTGGAGTTTTTGGGCCTTATGGATTTAATGGAAGGCTCCATTTTGAACCAAAATTCTCCAAAATGAACCTACAATACAAAGCCACAAAAAGGAAACCCTAAATCTGGTACTTTTTCAAGTTTTTCTCTCCAGATCACCATATGGTGCAAGAGAAGAGCATACTCAACGTTACTAAAATCCACCAATATATCTCATTGACAATATCTCTACCCTCAAATATTGAAAGAAATTTACATGGTCATGGCTCTAATACCATGTAGGGGCTAAATATTAGCTCAATACCCAAGACCACCTGCAAAAACAATGAAAACCTTCCACAAGAGAGTATGCAAGAAATTTGCTTGCTCGATATTAAGATCTATCAAATGTGATGATGAGGTATGTTATGAAAGTGTAAAATAACCTTGCTTATATAGACAAGGTGTGATGAACTACCTAATGCAAAAAAATAAATGACATGTGCCATTATAAAATTAACTAGGACACTAGAATTAAACAAAATTTTAAAAAGATAAAATAGGATAATATCTTTATCTAGATAACTAAGTCTTCTATAAATATGCATAGGACCTAAATATACTTAACATGTAAATAGGACCCACTAATTAATTAGTTAGGTAAAATACCTATTTACACCAATATCCTCTAAATACAACAAAGGTACGTGAGGCCTAATTTGTAAATTTGAAAACACAAATTTGTCAAATAACCAATTGAAGAGGGTAACCCACCCTTCTCCTTCATTGAAAAGAAGCCAAGTACGCGAAAAAGCTTCCAACACTAATTTATCAAAGGAGAGAATGCACAAATTTCTAATGTTTCAAACCCTTATTCAGTTACATTAAAGAAGATGCACATAACAAGTAAAGATTAACAATAACACAAGTACAATAAAAACACTTAACATTAGATACATGTGAAAAAAACCCTATTGAGAAAAAAACCACACTCCAAACACACAACTCAATCTGTATTATTCAACAATAAGGGTTGCAATAGAGTTTCAAATCAATGCTCTTTAAAAGTCTTACACTACAACACGAATCTGAAGTAATTTTGATAACGTAACGGTGTCTCAACGATTCTTCAACCTATTATACTTAAAATGCACTAAGGAATCAAGTATTTGTAGCCTTCAACATGAAGAGAAGGTGTCAAAAACCCAAGTATGAACATGAATTCATTATGACTTATTGTCATAATTAAAACCCATAATTTTAGCCTTTTTTCTAAATCTAGCACTTGTCTCCTCAAAATTATCTTGCACTCAACATGCAAGGCATCTAGACGCATGCATTTGCCACATGCAAACTAGGGCACCCCCATAAATTTAGCCTGACTGTCATATTGTGACATATAAATTATCATACACGACTCTTACAACTGTCATATGCTATCATAACAAGTTGTCATAGTTTGTCATAAATGTGACATAGCAACTTATGACAAATTCCACCTTTTTGGCCCCAAAAATAGGACCTCTAAAGTGGGACACCTACCTCCACTAAAATGACTCACAAATTTTACATGTCACCTTCCATGTAGGATGCCACCTCACTAGTAGGTCCCACAAAGTGACAACTAATTTGGTAGGCAATAAACATAGGAAATAATTAATTAATCACATAAATAATAAATCGAATGCTAAGAATCAAAGGTTGAGACATCTTAATCCTAGCATTCTCCCACTCGTTGAAGACCTATCAAGAGTCATATTTAATCAACAACTCATGAGACCCATAAAATAGAACACCATCTAAACTTCTTTGTAATCACTAGCTTTGTTAACGCATCTATGACATTTATTAGGGTGTCAACCTTATCCAATTTAACCTTCCCATCTTCCACCATGTCACGAACAAAATGAAACTACACATAGATATGTTTTGTTTTGGCATAGAAAGTAGTATTCTTTGCTAAACAAATGACACTCTGACTATCAGAATGAATAGTAATATGCCTTGCATCAAGCCCAACATCTGAACACAATACGTAAGCCAAATGACTTCCTTACAAGCATGAGTAGCTGCCATATACTTTGCTTTTGTCATGGAAAAAGCGACTACAACCTGTCAGTACATACAAGTATAAAAAATAATGGAAAAATGAGGAAATAAGTATAAAAAACCTAGTGTAAAATAACAAAGGAAATACATGTAAAAAGGAGAGAAAATTTAAATTTTGAAACCCTACATTTGATGAAAATAGGAAGTAAGAAAATAACTAGTTATGATACTATGATGAAACTCCCTAGTAAATTTGGTGGTTGTATGAGTATTATTTCTACTAGCTTAGTTGTGCTAGGGTGACCAATTGGGGTGCAAGTGTCCTATAACAATAGTGTTGATGGTAGTGTAGAGGGTACTAGTGGTCTATCTTGAAATAGCTTGAAAATTATAAAGGATATTATTTTCAACTTTTGATCAATTATTAAAATGATCTTGCATGTTCAATCTACTCCAATTATTTTGTACATTACTTTCAAGAAAAATATTGCTAATAAAAACCTTACAAGGTGGCTATATTAGAGGGGAAGCTACCTCATTTATTCCCGTTGTGGGTAATTAACACATCAATCCACTTGCGCAATGATAATAAAATAACAAACTAGAATCAAATGTAAAAATACATTTTATAGTTAAAAATAAAATCAAAAACTAATATGCTTACCAACTAGTACATGTAAGGAAGGAAAGTAGGGGTTGGTGGGAGAAGAAAATAAAAGGTAAAATATCAACAATAGACAATAAGAATGATATGGGGATGAAGAGGGATGAAGTGACAAAGGTAAAATAACAAGTCATGATAAATTAGAATGGATCAAAACAAAAATTGGATGAGGAGAAGCATTGAAATACGAGATGAATGAGACCTCACAAAGCTACTTCATGTCTTCAAAGTGATCCATGAATGTGCTCCAAAGCTTGATTGATGTGGTCCATTTATATAAAATTCTCTAAGGATTCTAATATCTAAAATAACAAGAAGAACTGAAGAGTGCTAGAGGAAACTTGAGTTTGACAATAATGTGTGTTCTTATGAAACGGGGGTAGGATGGATCCTTTTATAAATGTTTAGCCAAATTTCATTATTTTGAGTGGGAATCACTTGAATTGAGATTATTCAATCAAGAATAATATTTCTTTAAATTTTTGGAGCCAATGGAGGGTGGGACACATGCACTACCCCTAATGGTGGGGATGGGTCTCATATTTAAGGAAGATGAGCTTCGATGAGAAGGAATAGGGGATCAAAATAAGATGAATAAATATGGTTTTAGTTCAATTAGAATTCAAATGTAAAATTTATAAAATAAATAAGGTGGAAACAAGCTATTTATAGGATGGGATGAATAATCATTTAATTTTTGCAGCAATCACCTTGGAGATGAAGACATGGGTGGCTTAATTATGAAGAATATAAGGGGCGAGGACACATGAAAGGAGAAAGAGGAACATAAGAATAATAAATAGGTATTAGGAAGGGGTCTAGTTAAATGGAAGGGTTAGAATGACATTTTGAAATGGAGATAAACTAAGGGGAGAGGAAAAATAGGCTAGAAAGGAGTAAAATAGGAAAAAACGGAAGTTAAAAAATAAACAACACAAAACACGTAAAAAAATGTAAGCTATATAATTTATGTTCTTATAGTTATAAGTATCTTCCTAGAAGTTTCATGATCTTTGTCATCAACTTGGTCATCCAGCTTTGCTAGAGGAAAAAATAACAACCACCCAAGTCTAGAAAAGATTACCAACTGCTTGCACATCATCATAGATGATTTCTTACACCTCTTACAATGTCATACAAATTTATTACACATATTACAATGCCATTAATTATCATATATTACCTTCATCTTCATGTCAATTTTCCAATGATGTCTTATAATGTTTCTTCTTACATTGTGCCCCTTCCATATTATTAGTGAGAATTGGGTATAGATCAATGATATGAGCCTAACATAATTGGGTGTAGTGTTTGTGCCCCAATATGAATGATAAGATAAAGACTGAAACTTATGTGGTGAGTAAATAAAGGTTTTGGTAGGAAAAAATAATTTAAATTAACTATACACATATATTTACATACACATCATATCTCATATCACATTATATATTAGATCATCATGTAGTGTGTTTTATTCATCAGATATAAAAATGATACATAATTCATTCGTACATAAGTCTTCTTCCTTGTACTTCTCTTCTATATATTCTTATTCTATCATATTGCATATTTTTTCCACTCCTTGTATATCTCTCACACTCACTCATATATGATCTATGCCTTCCTCTCTCACCTTACCTTCCTTATATAGCCTCTTAAAGCCCTTGAATATTTCCTTTTCCTTATAACCCACAAATACCATTGAATATTCTTTTCCCATGAAGACACCTTTCCCTTTATGATATTTAACCTTATTATAGCTTATTTATGAATACTTATGTGTGTTTAAGGCTGCTTAAGGTCTATATGACCCATATATGGGTCCAAATGACATGTATGAAGGTTATGAAATATCACAAAAAGTCATATAATCTATTATATTCCTATACTAACTATCTAATGATTATTAATTGTACTACAAGGCCCTTAGTGTAGTGTGTGATAATGCAACACATTCCTCTATCACTTTGTAGGATATCGATCTATTTTTGTACAATATCACAAACCCTTTTGAGCCATGAGATAATATTATAGAAGGCAATATATCACTCTTTGTGATACCACTACTACCTGCCAACATCCTCCCTAGGTCTAAGCCATTGTCTCATCCTTGAGACAACCTCATAAAATTCCTTTCTACTAGATCTCTTCTAATTTTTATTGGTGTCTCCTCCTTGGCATACACATCTTAATTCCTAGTTCTTGATCTTCCTTACTCAAAATTAAATAATTTTTAGTACCCCGTCTTCTTTTTCCATCCTCTTTGTCATCTTCAATATGCCTCCTACCTTTTGCAATAGGTTTTCTATATTTTTGGTGCTTGCTTTGATATTCAAATCTAATGTAGACATTTTTGCAATATCTTCCACCACTTCTTACCTATCTTCTTTATAGTGAATACCCTCTTCTTTATGAGTTGTCCTCTAATCATTTGTAGTAGGTTTTAATCTCTTTTAGTGCTCTCTTTAACCTCCATATTTTCCATAAACACCTTTTTTTGTTCCTTTTACTACTCTTTTAGATCCTTATACAAAATTTTCTCTTGGTTCTAATATGTAGTGGATTATTTTCATTGGTGTTGCTTTCTAGCACCCTCCTTTGTAGCTTCCATGAGCTTGGAGCCCTATTTTATCCTTCTATCTATCTCTTCCAAGTCATAAGATTCTACCACATCATTACTATTTGTACCAAAGTCACCACTTTCTACTACTATTTTCCCTCTATGCTGGTATCTCCCTTTGTATCAATCATAAATAGTTTCTTCTCTAAATGCATTCTCTTCTTCTACATCCATATATTCTTCCTATGCTACTTCTTCTATATATGTACCACACATGCTAGTCTATAAAGGGATGTGAACTAGCATATCCTTGTCATGTGGAACCAATTCATCTTTTATGGAGTCATATACTATAGCACAATTTACAAACCACTCTAAGTTCAACAAGACATTAAATATAGTAAAATTATCCTTCATTTCTATCACTTCAAATTATACTACCATTTTTATTCCTAATAGGTATAATTATATATTTCTTCAAATACCTATGATGTTTGTTGTCTAAAAATTTTCCAACATGATGTTATACAAGGTTTCATGCAAAATTATTCTTCCTAGATATTCCCAATTTTATTTGGGCATTACACTAACATAAACTCCTAGATCTACTATTTATTTTCTCATCCATCTTCTGTATACTTTCACATCTATTAGTATAGGGTATTTTTTTCATCTTCTTTTAGTCTTTTTATAATTCTTACTTATTGTGGTACATTGGTCTCACATTGTTTGTTCAAATACTTAGTGAATTGCTTGGGATTTTCTAATATATTCTCTTCCTTTACAAAATTGGCCAATTCCTTCAATAATTGGGCCTCTTTTTCTAAAATAAAGCCTTGTGCTAATCCTATTTTTCTTTTTCATCTATGATAAACTTCCTAGTATCTTAAGTTCTTAAGTCGTTCATTGAATTAGTAGGAAAAATTTCCTCTTCATCATCTTTTGATTCTATTATCTCTTCAATTAGTAAGTTTTCTTTTGCGTTTTTAGTCCTACCTTTGGTTACTATTGCAATTTTTCTTTTTCTTTTCATATTTATTAATGGCTTTTCTTATCAACTCTTATTTTCCCTCCAAATGTATTTTCCTAACTTCTCTTCCTCTATGAGCAACAACTAACTCCTTTTTTCCTCATTTAATTCAACTTTCATGCTTCTTCAAGCTCCTTGAGAATTTTGTTTAGGTACCCTCATTGTGAATTTAGCTCCTCTTATTGCATTATTCTTTATAATTCTTCACTTTTTGTTTGAGTTGAAGAATTCTTAAAGTATTATTGAATCCTTGAACAAGTCAATAGTAGGGATAACTTTAATAAATCCCCTAGAAAAAAGGTGTAAAAACCTAGCGAATCTTGTATAATTATTGAAGCAAAAAATTCTTTTTTTTGGGAAAAAATATAAATTTAATTGGCCAATCTTTTGTAATCACTAGAAGTTTGTAGAAAATCTTGGTGAATTATACTTTTATTGATACCAATAAAATATTTTCATTGACAAATTAAACCTGTTTTCAAACCAATAAAATATTTTCATTGGCAAATTAAACCTGTTTTCAAACCAATAAAATATTTTTGTGGCGAATCACACATGTATTAAAACCAAAAAAATATTTTTATTAGTGAATTAAACCTGTGTTGAAACCAATAAAATATTTTTATTTTCGAATTAAACCTATTTTCAAATGAATAAAATATTTTCATGGCGAATTAAACATGTATGCGAATAAAAATTATAGTGTGGGTGGTGAAAATATCAAATGCTAAATTATAATGATTGAGTTATTTAGCGAATTTATAAGTTTTGATCAGAAGCATGGGAAGTTTATTGTGAGTTGATATTGATAATGATTAAAGTACAACAAGCCATTTAATTCTCGTATCTTTTCAATGCTTCGAAGTACTATGCCTGAAGAGCTTATGTTAGTCCAAATAAATGAGTTATATTGTTTAATAAGTTAATATAACATTGATATACACAAAAAAATAAAAAATAATGTACAAAAATATTTTACCTTTGATGAATGTTTGATGGACAATTGCAGTTGCATTCCAGAGTGAAATGTCTGGAGTGCTAGATTTGTGAACTCAAACCTCTGAAATCACCCTAGAACCATTAGATTTGCAAAGATCAATAGTTGAACTTTTATTCACATATGCTATTACTTATTAAAGCACTTAAATTAATGACTTGTTTTTTGCAAAATAACATCGTGTCACATCAACATGTTCTTCTTGTGGTGCATTAAATGTTGAAATGTTGAGTATTGATGTCTTCGTTCTATATATACTTCACCAACTTGACGTTCTTCATATCATTTATAACATATTTAATTTATAATTCTCTCTTCTCTATTCACAATTTCATTGTGATATTATGGAGTCATCATGGCATGTCATGCTACCCAAATATTTTTTGGGAAAAAAGAAGCAACAATACATACGATACAGAAAATTTGGGTAGGGTATTCACTATTCCTTCTGTGGTTGTTGAGGAGGCTATAAGAAAATTTTTGGGTAGGGAATGACTTCAGAATAACCCCCAGGCTCTATTTTCTATGGTAGCTTATGCTTTCTTGTCCAATTACATGGA
This sequence comes from Sequoiadendron giganteum, assembly GCA_007115665.2. Taxonomy (NCBI): domain Eukaryota; kingdom Viridiplantae; phylum Streptophyta; class Pinopsida; order Cupressales; family Cupressaceae; genus Sequoiadendron; species Sequoiadendron giganteum. Next base: position 72,783,370 of record CM021107.1, on the reverse strand, counting down.
TATTTTGTTAGATAAAGAGTTGATGAAGATGTTGGCGATATGTTATTTTTAGCCTTTCATTTACCCTCTTTCTTCATTGGAGATGACACTTGAGCATTATAATTTTGAATTTGGATTAGCCCCTATTGGTGGAATCTTTCCCAAAGCTGAATTGGCTTCTTCTATAGTGTTAGCTCTTTCCCTGGTTGTTATGAGGTATGCTTTGGTCTATGGTATGAAAAATAAATCATTGTTGAGTCTGGAGTTTTGGAGGAAGGATTTGGGTGATGCCCTTTTCATCTCTACTCTTACTTTGTTCAATTTAATTTACCTCCTACTAAAACAATTAGTTGAGGGCCTCCATGGACCATCATAATCCTCCACTTCCAATCTCCTTTGCTAATGCTAATGATTTTTTTGTAATTCAAAATTTATCTTTTTTATATTTACAATATATATATAGTGGCTTTTCCACCTCGAGTGTTCACTAAAAAGAACATGAAGCGTTGGTTTAAATTATAACAATTGATTTTTAAGACTAAAATTCAAAATTTGTCTTTTTATATTTAATATATATATATAGTGGCTTTACCACCTTGAGCGTTAAAAAAAAAGAACATGAAGTGTTGGTTTAAAATATAGCAATTACTTTTTTAAGACTGAAAAGCCATTTATAATTTTTGTATGATTCATTTATTTACTTCTTTAACATATGTATTTAATATTAGTCTTAATTTTCCAGAAACTTGTATATTAGAATAAAAATTATAGTATACTCAACAAAAATATTATTATTTAATGAGTTAAAACTTGATATAACGTTAATATACTAAGAAAATTAAAATTAATTTATAAAAATATTTCATTGTTCAATGAATGTTTGATGGACGACTATAGTTACATTCTAGAATGAAATGTCTTGAGCGCTAGACTTGTGAACTCAAACCTCTGAAATCACCCTAGAGTCGTTAGATTTGTAAAGATCAATGGTTGACCTTTTACAAATTAATATATTTTTTCTGCCTCCACATTTTCTATGCGGGTGTATCATAGACTTTGGAAGGAAGAATAATTGGAAATCAGTTTAACTTAGAAACATGCCAATTCAAATCTCTCACATTTATTGAATTCAAAGGTATTAAATGAGTGGAGTACAAGTTGTAGTGTTGAAGGACGATTTTGGATCATATATTCTGGTAGGAATGAAAGCATTGCAATGTTTGTTTTCACACTTTATAGATGGAAACACCATTAGACTGACTTTCCAGAAGAGACAAATGACATTTTTGGGATCAATGACGGATCTCAAGTTGCATTTAATTTTTATGGTGTTGTTGGAAGAAAGTTTAATTTGGAAAGCAGATAAACTAGTTTTAGGGAAATAATTTATTGTTGTTGATGTTAGAATTGTGAAATAAGCACAAAACCACAAGCCATGAGATCAAACAACAAACAAATACACCTTCCACACAAGAGATCTGCAAACAATATGTGCAATATTCTTCAACAAGAAAAAGCTATAGAAGCAAGAGACTCTCAAGAAGATATGAAGGCTCCAGATTAATTACAATGAGGGTTGAGTGCTTATAAGAGAAAAAACCTAAATGAGAAAGGGATCAGATCATGACAAGTGTCAACATCACATGAGATGAGACATAATGATCTAATATTAACTCAATTAATAAAGCATAAAAGCACTCCTAAGTTTAGCTTAAGTGCAAAGAATAAATTAGACTAATAATCAATTAAATATTAATTAATTATTAGCTAATGCATGATAACTCTAATAGTTGATAACTAATATCGGGTCAACACAAATATTTCCTCTTAGTTCATGGTGTCATTGTTAGACCTAAATGTGTTGAATGGTATGGCTCTAGTGATTGCAAGGCTAATTATCAAACTAGAATACTTGGAGGGTGTTAATTAAATGCTTGTAGTGGTGTGTTTGGGTGTAGGGGTTCCAAGGCTGAGAGCTTTACCATGTTTTTTCATTCCTGGGGAGGTGGTGGAGCATCTTCTCGTTTTGCTCGACTTAAATGAGGTGGCTTTAGCTTGGCATAGGGCTCGTGCGACAAGTAGTTTCGACTTCATTAAGAAATATATTCTACTAGAACTAATTAGAAATTGGGAGTGGGTTAGAGAATTATCCAATTACATCAATGGGAATGCAAATGTTTAATTAGGTTGTTGTGTGGCAATGTCTTTCGAAGAGAAGGTGTTTGGTTTGTAGTGTTGAAAAGTGTTACAGGAATTTTTTGGCTATGGATGCATTTAAGGTAGTTTTTGGCTCGACCCTACATGGATTTCATGAGTAAGAAGAAGGTGATAATGGTTATAAAGTTGTATTATGGTGATGCCCTAGTGGATCACTTTATATGTAAACTCTATTTTATGATAAATGCAAATCTTCTTATGCACCAAAATAAAAAATATACACAATCTATTAAGGTAGAAAATAAATTATATTTTATGTACTCAAAATATTCAAATTAATGTACAAAAATATATAGAAAATTAAAATTAATGCACAAAAATATTTCACCATTCGATGAACGTTCAATGGACGACTGTAGTTGCATTATGGAATGAAATGTCCAGAGTGCTAGACTTGCAAACTCAACCTCTAGAAGCACACTAGAGCCATTCAATTTACAATGATCAATGTTTGACCTTTTATTCACGCGCTTTATTAAAACACTTTTCATTTTTGCATGCAAGGTCTATTTATTAAATCTTATCTTATGAAAAAGCTATTTTTTCCTTAAGAGATCATTCTTAATTTGAATTTCCTTAGATTTTTCTAAGTTTGATGATGGTTGCACTATTAAAATTATTTTATTTTTGTAAGTTATGTTCTTGTGCTTTGATGCCATGTGTGCTTTTATGATATTCTTAATTTGATGCATTAGTAGGAAATATTTAAAAAACAAGAAATAATATCCTCTTTTGATTCGAAGTGAGTGAAATATATTGAGTTGATAATGATATTGAAAATTGCACGAGATACTCTACATGAAGCCAGTTGTCAATCAAGATTTGAAATAATATTTTCAATAGAGTTCATATCATTTTAATTCTTGAGGTACTCTCAAGTAAAATATGCATGTAGCTAGATGTCAATCAAAATAACATTCTCAATGGCTCTCCCATGTGTTGACGATGCCTCCAAAAAAAGAAATGATACCTCACATGAGTGAATGTCATAAATAGGGATGGTTAATTTAATTGAAATCATTCTCAAGCATATAAAATGGTATTACTTTTGAGTGCAATGTTTTAAATTCTGATAAGCATTTTCATTTTGTGAGGTTAATAAGGAATAATATGATTTCGTGGTATTATTGGGGATACTCTAAATTCTCTTACCTCTAGTTATATAGTTTCAAAGTAAAATATAGAGCAATTTCCTTCAAGTTTAGAATGGGTGGAAATCGAAAGAAGTTGATCTAGTTCACCTAGCTCTTGAGCCAAGTTTTGGACCAGGATGAGGAGCTCTGGTGGAGATAAATGCTTTCGCTAGGTGTGTAGGAGTAGAAGTTTTTTAATCTTTTCCCCATTGGAACCCTTCAATTTCTCATACTCCATTTTGACAAAGGCTCTCACAGAGGAGTTGTGGAATTTCTATGATATGTTGATCCTTCCTAGTGGCTTGTTCCTAGTTGATGACTGGGGTAGCATATTTACTACCACTTCAACATATTCTCAAAACCTCAAGTTGGTATCAAGGTGTCAATCTCATTTACAAACACCTTTATATTCAATAATCTAGGACATGTACATTTTCTATTTTAATGGATCCTAAGCGTGTTTGGAAACCCCTATGGTCTAAGGATATGATTTGCTTCACATCCACAAACTCAACCACCAAATTAGCCACCACTACCAGCCTCTAGACGGGTATCCATTGTGTCAAATGTTAAAGTGGCTTTGTGATTTGTACAAGAGAGTGCATGCTCTACTCATCTTTAAAAAGGGACGTAACATTGTAACTCATTTGTAATACAATAAATGGTTGTGTTTTTATTCATTATTCATTTGTGCCAGTAAAGAACTATTATGTGTGTTTAGTGTCTATTCAAGCTACAATTAATAGACTAATAGTATAATATTAGATACCAAAAGTGGAGACAAGTGGATGCTTTCATTGAGAGTAATTATAATTAATGTTATTATATTTCCATAATCCATGATACAGTCACTTTTCCCATTTTTCAAATCCTTAAATTATATTTTTAAGTGGAAAAGGAAAAATTAAAAAACTAAACATCAATTTAATCCATTTAATTTAACGGAAGCTATAAGAGAAACATTAAGTTGCACCAAAAATGCATAGATGAATATTAAAATATCCTTGAACTTTATTCATAAGAGAAACAAAATATACATTGGAGAGAATTGTCTTTGAATCATTCACAATGTATTCACATCTTTGAATGTGTATGTTGATATATAGAAATTTTACATTTGTATTTTCTTTCTTCCCTGAGAAACCTAGAGAAAACTAGAACAAGATAAATTCTTGGCTTTCTAAATTTTCCAATCCTCTGAATTTTTTCTAAATGGTCATATTTTCTAGGGTTTTAGAACACTACATTAGGGTTTTGAAAAACCCTAAACCTTCACCAAAAACCCCTCATAATTTTCATGTTTTCTTGTTGATTGTTGGCTTTGGTATCCCAATCACTTAAGTGTTTATTCATGGCTTTTATTTTGTTTTCCAACTAACCCCCTTTTAACACTTATCGATTTCATACCCTAGCGTACTTTAAAATAACTTTAAAAAACATGTTTAAATTCATGACTTAAGCACTTTGGTTATTTGTGGCCCTCACTCGAGACACTTGTCAACTTCTCATTCTAGCACTAAATCCCTTTCGTACCATAATTTCTAATGCCTAGCATAATTTTATATCATAAGGTTATTGGCCCCTATAGGGCCTCTCTAATGTCTGGTTAACTTGGTGCTATAGCTAGACACACAATTCAAAGGGTGTATTCCTAACTAAATAGTTCATCTTCTAGGAGAGGCTTCATTTAATTATCAACGAGGGGCTCATAATATTTTGATAGTGTTGGCACTATATATGCATTCATGGATTTTAAACATGCCCTATATCAATAGAGTATAGGTGTTTTCATATGTATAGAAAAACTATAAAAGTTGGAAAAGGAAATGAAACACTAATTTTCAAAATAGGGGAACTAAACTTAAGTTGCTACTTATGCTATGTGTACTTATCACTTATGTCTATAATTGCTAACTACTAAATTTGAACTGTAACTAATTACTTTCAGAGAATGAACAAACATTAAGCTATAGAATTCAATTCAATTACATAATCACATTCATGAATTCCACATGCACATAATTAGAAACTATCTTAACTAAATTCGACAATGCATGAATTAATCTAATAATAGGAAATAGAGTGGATAGTAGTACCTTAAGTGTTCCTTGCTTGAGTTGTTGCTTCCATAGAAAATGTCAAACACTTACTACTTAATCAACAAATCATGATATTGAGCTAACTCCTTTATTGCATGAACTCTGAACTCTTACAATCTGACAAGAATCTACTAAATATTTTTTATTCAACAAGACATATCTACTATTCAACTAATAATAGAAATACTGACAACAATCAACTATCAATTGGTAACTAGCAAAAACTAACTAGATAACTAGATTTACTCCTCACAACATATCCCACTATATAGGGTATGTTAGCAGTCTTATTCATTCTAGGACTGAAAACAAAACCATAATGTATCTGTGCACTCTCCCTCAAAGATAGGAAGAGGACTTAGTCTTGAAATAAAAAACCATCATTGAAAAGCAAAAAAAGAGAAGCTAAATTGGAACTCTACCCTAACGGTTAATCACCATAACAAAGACATGTTTCCTATGGAATGTCACATCATGGGTTACTCCTAGTCAGACTTCTTCTTCCTCAAGTTGTCTTATTCGGTGGATAATAATGTGCTTGTGGTGACTCACTGTTGACCATTCAATAGTCACCTTTGTTCTCCTTTGGAGCTGTCATGCTTCAACCATTTTGACTTCTCTCATGCAACTATCTGCAGTCCTTATGTTATGGGCTAGAAATCTAGTTGATGCAGGTTACAATCCTTCTAGCTGCAAGAGGTTAGTTTCATCCCTAAGGCATACACATCATTAACAATCATAATTTAAGCATAGAATTATACTGAATCTCATGAACATTCATACATTCACACATACAGATGTCAACATATCATACTTGTATTTTCACATACTTAAGTCTGTCAAAGTGAATGAAAGGTATATAAAAGTTGTATGAAGCTTTAGGAATGTTTATGAAACTTGGAAGATCAAAGTGATAAAAACATAAACTAATGAAGAAAAACTAGCAATAAATTAAGTCCATCACTTCCCCCAACTAAGCTATTTTCTTGTCCTCAAGCAACTTTTAAGGCTGGAGGTTATATTGCAAATCCATCTCTTTGAAATCAACCACAGTGTCAACTCCTTTGCCCTGCTTCAGGTAATAGCCTTTTTGGTTTGAGAGCTTCATGAATCTTTGATTTTCTACTGCTTCTTCTTCCCCTTATTCCCTCCCTATCCAATGTGGTATAGGAAACATGAATATAGGAGGATGGAAGACAAGTGGGAACTAGGTAATTCCATTTTTCATTGTAATATCTATATACTTGTGAGACCTGTGATTATGGCTACATAGTTGTAAATAGAGTGTGGCTCCATTCTTTTCAACTCTGGTGAAAGATCTTCTCACATTTTCTAAATAAATTTAAAGGCTTCATTGATGGTCCATCTTGCTAATTATCCTTTTATAATGTTTTTTTTTGCAATCCATTATCTTCTTTCCATCTCCTCTATGATTCAAGAGATCCAACCATTGATCTATTGTTGCATTTGGATCCATTGACTCCTTCCTGAGCGATAAGGCAATAGATTTTTCTTTTTCATGATACTCTTGTATAATTTTCCCCCTTTTATGCTCATTCATAACATAAGAGGCCAAAGCTCTTATTTGGAGATCTCCTACAAACATCAATGGATTCCAAGCAGTTTAATCTAGAAGAACAAAATTGTATAGATAAAGCTTACACAATCGATCTTGCATCTCCAGTGTGGAGTTGTAAAAAGTATCTAGAAACAAATATTTCCTATTCATTACAACAGGTATATCACTAATCAATTAGCTAAATTGAAAACATTAAAACTTATTTTGTAAGAACAAAGCATATACTCTAGAGGTGGCTTGCACTTCAGTAGTTGTGTTGTTTTGTCTATCGTTTCTTCAATCTTGAATTTCAAATTTTTCTCTTATGTTTCTTTCTTTTCCAATGCCTTGGTGTGGTTAGATACCATTTCATCTTTCTCCCTTGCCCATTCCTTCTCTTTCTAGGAGAATTCTTGTGTTTTTTGTTCCATAGTTCAACACCTAGGGACACAACAGTTGGTCTAGTGGGGGTTTTAATTCCAGTTCAATTGAGCTTTGGGGTATTGGATATTTTCCTTCTATCTCTACCATGGAAACTTGTGCCAATATCTCCAGTTTTGACCCATGCTCAAAATTGTGGATTATTTCCTCTAATTCTTTGATTCTAGCATCCCGTTCACTATCTTTTTGTTGGTATGTTTTTAACAATTCCTCCAACTGTTTTATCCTCTGCATTGCTTCTTGTAATTCTTTATTAGTATTCCTTTCTCCAATGAAAATTTCCTCATGTTTTTCTAAAAAAAATTCCTCTCCCATTTCACCTGTATATTCACACCCCTCTAAAACATGGCTTTTTGGAGATCTTTTCCTCATCTTTTTAGCTACAAAATATCATTTGAATATGATTCAAAAGTGGTACAAAAATATAATCATTGTATAATTGGTATGTTTACATCTTCACTAGGGGAATTCCCCTCTAAATATGAATCTATCTCTATCATAACAACATCCTCTATTTTCTTTTTTTCTTGTGCCTCTCATTGGCCTCTTCTTCTTGAGACGATGTGACTGCCTCCTAGATTGTGTAGGCTTCTTCTGCCCCCTTGCAGGTGTAGAAGAAGAAGCTCCACTCTTTCTATTTTTTTCCTTCTAGTGGCCTCTTAGAAATAGGGGTTTCCTGATTGCTTTATGCTATGGGTTGCTCAGTAGAGGTTGCAAGTTGTGTTTCCTGCGAACCCTACCCTTCTAGCTCTCTTGTGCTAAGGTCAGGTATTGCAATAGGGGAACCAAAGGGTATTTATCCCTCAAGGTTGAGTGTATAAGGTATAGGGTGTAGGGTTTAGGGTTTAAGGTATAGGGTTGAGGTATTAGGGATTAAGTATAGGGTTGAGGGTTGATGGTTTACAAATGAGCTTGCATAATGTTCAGGGTTGAATGTCTGAGGTTTAGTTATAGGGTTGAGGGTGTAAGGTTTAGGGTTTAAGTTATAGGTTTAAGGGTTGAGGGACTATGGCTTAAGTAAAGGGTTGAGGGTATAGGGTATAGGATTGAGGGTTTAAGGTATAGGGTTGAGGGATTGAGGGTATAAGGCATATGGTGGAGGGTTGAGAGTGTATGGTTTAGGGTTTAAGTATAGTGTTGAGGGATAATGTTTAGGGTTCAAGGTATAACATTGAGGGTAGAAGGCATAGGAATGAGGGTCGAGGGTGTAGGGTTTAGGGTTTAAGGTATAGGGTTGAGGGTTGAGGGATTAGGGCTTAAGTAGAGGGTAGAGGGTAGAGGGTAGAGGGTTTGTAGTTGAGGGATTATGTATAGGGTTTAAGTATAGGGTTGAGGGACAATATTCAGGTTTTAGGGTATAAGGGTGAGGGTATAGAGTATAGGGATGAGGGTTGAGGTTTAAGGTATAATGTTGAGGGATTGAGGGTATGAGGCACAGGGTGAAGGGTTCAAAGTGTATGGTTTAGGGTTTAAGTATAGTGTCGAGGGACAATGTTCAAGGTTTAGGGAATAAGGTTGAGGGTATAAGGCATAGGGATGAGAGTTGAGGGTGTAGGGTTTAGGGTTTAAGGTATAGGGTCAAGGGTTGAGGGATTAGGGCTTAAGTATAGGGTTGAGGGTTTACAGTTGCGGGATAATGTTCAGGGTTGAGTGTCTAAGGTTAATTGTATAGGGTTGAGAGTGTAGGTTTTAGGGTTTAAGGTATATATTTGAGGGTTGAAGGTATAAGGCTTAAGTAAAGGGTTGAGGTATTAGGCCTTAAGTAAAGGGTTGAGGGTATAGGGCTTAAGTATAGGGTTGAGGGTTGAGGGTGTAGGGTTTAGGGTTTAAGGTATAGGGTTGAGGGTTTAATGTATAGGCTTGAGGGTATAGGGATGTTGCATTGAATGGAAACACACACAAATGGTCATGACATGTACAATGACACACATGACATATAACAAGGGAATTATGGTGAAATTTCATATCACACACAAAACAAGACATGCATAGAACTTACAAGATATAATCATTGTTCAAAGAATGGTCTCATAAATATACCTCAACCCAACCCCCTACATACACATGATAATGTTCAAGAAACCTTAACAAATTCATCAAATAAAAAATGTGAGCGCACTTTGAAAAAGTTGGATTTTGCATCATTTAGAGCAAACTAAAGTGCACTCACACTTTGTGCAAGTGAAGTGTGCTCGCATTATAATGCGAGCGCATTTTGTAGACTTCTAAAAATGGTAAAAAAGGTACGACACCTATAATCCAGGCCTACATGTTTTATTATTCTGCTATTTCTGCACGTTATCTGACAACAAAAAGGGTGATCCCACAAAGCTGGTTTACAATTTCTAAGGAATTGATTTTTGTTGAAATCACATATTTTTAGAAAATATAATGATTTAAGCCTTAAAATTTTCCATTTTAAGGATTCCAATTGAAGAGGGTTTGATCAAACCACCTTAGATCAAACCCCCTTGGATAAAACCTCGCTAGTTTTAAACCATACCTATAAATGAGTCTCCTTTACACCTATTAAAATGCTGATAAAAAATCACTTTTGATTTACCTTTTGGGGGATTAGATGAATTCATTTAAAATTTATTTCAAATGATTATGGTAGTCTTTAGAACGAGCTATCCAACGAATCTAATTTTAATATGTTTTCTTTTTATTGTGTATTTGTTTTTTTAGTTTTATTAAACATAGGTTTTTCATCGAAAATTAAGGTCTTTGTTCTGCACATGTGGAAAAATAACAGATTATAATTTTTTTTTTGAAAAATATGAGTGCACCAGATATTGAAGTCCTTGATCCAACAATTTTTTTTTTGAAAAATATGAGTGCACCAGATATTGAAGTCCTTGATCCAATAATTTTTTTTTTTAATTTCAGTATATACAAAAAAAGTTACGTGTTATATGGTCACGCTATGTCTGAATTGTAATTGGTTTGACTTCAAAACTTGATTAAAGAAAACATATTTAATAAAAAACTATCTAACCAAGTGGAAGCACTAGATATTGAAGTTGCAAATCTAAATTCGAAAGAATTAAAATTTTATTCTTCATGGAAAAAATGTTATGCGTTATACGGTGTGTGTCACTTTTTAATAATGTTGTTTTCTGAACTTTTCGTGGGAGATGGAAAAAGAAGTGCAATTTGATTCCAAAAATTTTGATAAATTTTTTTTTAGAATTTACAGACAAAATGTGATGAGACTCTAGTTTGCATTATCTTCAAATTCCTCATGGTTTAGCCGCTATAGGTGCCCGAATGTGAAGATTTAGTTAAAAATAATAATTTCAGTGTCCAGTTTGGCCAAAAATTGTAAACCACTATTGTGGGATCACCCAAAAACATGTTTTCATGCTGTTGGAGAAAGAACATGTAGTTTTTACACATTCCACCACCTTTACACCACCTTTTTTTTATTTTCCAACTTTTTTTTTGATACGTAAATCTGTTTATATTGATTTCAAAAAAGAATGCCATTACATCGTGCCAGTTTTGAGGCAATAACATAGAAAAAAGACCCTTACATTCTATGTGCATATCCTACAACCCCTGACCCCTACCACATTTTACATTTCAAAATATGGGTGATATTGTCCACCCCGACTCACAGACAAACATAGGAAAAGAGTTTTATAGAGTGTGTCCTCTCGGTCTTAGCGCCATCACCAAAAACCAATGAAACATCCATTCATAGCAACCTTGCCAAACCTCCCATCCAATCCCAAGCAGAGGACTTCCTTCATAGCCACCAACGCATGTTCACGATACTAAAGTAGTTCAAAAAACCCCTCACCAGTCCCATTACTCTTCTAGCTTGACCCCTTCATCCAACAAGTACTCCCAGAAATTCCACCTCCAGTCCACACCTCCCGTTGGTTCCAGGTAGAGGTAATGCTTTAAGAAGATGAGTCCACACCGTGCATGGTTCTCGTGCTCCTACAATTCATCTCCCTTGAGGTCCAAAAGGAAGGGGTACCTTCAAACTATAACCCTAGGCAATAAAGCCCTATGCATATCTCTTGGATGCGGAAACCCAACCCCCAACTCGGCTATAATTATCATGTCTTCCACACCCTCCAGTAGACTGCCCATCACCAACTTACAAGTCATCAGGAGAGTAACCACTTTAGGCACTTCCAAATCCAAGAATGTGCAACCATAAAGCGGGTGACAATGTCCACATTTATGCGGTAATGCTTAGCCAGTGCCATATATTCTTCCCCCAGAAGTAGTTGTACCACCTCCAGGACCAAAGGATTCTAGTCTTTAAACATAGACTTCAGCCTCCCATAGCATTTTTTTCGAAAAAATTCCCAAAGCTTGCGAGAAGCCTTGAGGCAATCCAACATTTCCATAGTCGCAAATGAAAAAGATAACAAGATATTTAAGCATATAAAGACTCATAATTCCCATAAAAACATGTGATGATGCCATCAACTCACACCACCGTATCCATAAGCCATTAATCATCCTGCAAACACCGTCCTTCCAATAATGCTAAGGACACCACCCAAGAACAACTTAGTCGATTCCAACCATTGATGTGACAATGCAAACATTCTAGGGCGATGTCCACCATTCCCACCTCCTATCACCAGCTTCGACATTAATTGCCACCTCGACACCAAACTCTTCAGCTACGCCAGCTAGGCAATATACTGTCCCACCCTGCCACTCGGATAGTACCAACACCGAGGCCACCCACCTAGTAGTCGTGGGGTTTATTATTTTCCAGCTTAGTAAGGAGGAAATAATAGAGGTTTTACATCAAATTTGATTATATGAACGCAAATTTTCATGTTTGTAGTGTTGCAATGTTAATTATGATTTTATTGTTATAACTGTTATCTCCTAGAAATGCACCTTCTGTGAACCTCCGGATAAGGCCGAATCCTAGCTGGTTACCACTCTAAAACTACTGACTTGTGAAGAAAATGGGAAGAAAGATAACTTAGAAATGTAAAACCTAAGACTGAAAGAAAACTATGAAGTGATACACCCAACTTAAAAAGGGACAGTGGAAATTGGAAATTTACACTTAGTTCAATTTGGCAGAAATTAAATTTGCACAACCTGTTACAATAAGCTTTTGCATAATTATTTCACTAAAGGGTCTGAATAGAATAACTAACAAAAGGAAGATCATCTTCACAACTGAAAGGTATTCACACCTTTTGACACAATTAACAACCTGCCTTAGCTTACAATTTGCATAAAAGGTGTAATTTATGAGACAAGGTTAAAAGGAAAAAATGAGAAAATCTCACTAATAACCTGATCAATCACTTAACACACATAAATCTGCAAGAACAAGTAGGCAAGAATCCCATTACCAGAAGTAAATAAGGTATTCACTGTATTCCATGTCCAAAGAGTTATAAAAGTCTGCTAGTCTGAGAAAGGACTATAAAAGTCACTAACTTCTGAAAAGCATAATAAAAAACTATCTCCAAAAATGAGTCAAATGAGAATATAACATCATTCTAACTGAGATCCACCAAACTAAGAGTTAGAAGCTTCCTGATCTCGGATTCCTCCAAAAATCCCTAAAAGTAGCAACTGAAACCTCTCCAAATGAGCTCCAAAAAGTTGAAATAGTCAACTTTGACCAAGTCCAAGATAAAGGCATAATAAATTAATGCCTATATGCTCTCAAAATGCTCCAAAAAGCAAATAAAGAGGCCTCATAAATCTTCTCCATGTGTTGGTAAA
>CM021107.1:72642483-72765508 GCA_007115665.2 Sequoiadendron giganteum | reverse complement strand
ATTGTCAACTTCTTCTAGCAGGTCCGATTCCTTATCAACCAACACTAAACAAAATTGTTCAACTATACCTGTGCATACCTCTTCAAAAATCTCAACATTAGCTTTCTCATCCACAACATGCTCGAAAACATAAAAGCTCTCACCTTGGAGGATAATATCAAGTTCAATTTCGAGCATTCCTCCCTGAGTTAAGGCGCCATTGTCTTGCTGATTAACATCAATCAACAACTCTCCAATGTCTTCTTGATGTTGAATCATTTGTTGTTGTTGCTTTCTATATTCCTCCATAGCTAAATGTAGCAAATCAATATTTTTAGTCTCCTCCAGGTTGAGTGAGCTGTGTTGGTCAAAGGTTTGCCCTTCTTTTACTTCCCAGATGCCAGAGCATGGTTTCATTTGCATGATAGGTGAAGGAACCTCACAAGGTGGCTAAGATGGGACTTTCCAACTTAGAATCCTTTGTGCTTGATTATTTGAGTAAGCCCGACTATCTTGTACCTGAGCAGATAAGAACTTCATTTGCTCCTCTTTGGCTGCTATCTCTCTCTCAAGACCTTCAAACTGACATCCCAACTCTTGCTGCTAAGAAATAAGCCTTTTTTGCTTCTTGACATCGACCAACATGCCATACATGAATGAGAACACTTTACTAACATCATTAATCTGCATATGTTCAAACCTTTGGCTCAAAGCCCACAACACACAGTCAAACTATTGGAGCAGGTCCATTATAGTTTGGTAAGGATGCTCTGGAGGTTGATTATATAAATAGTCATGCTGGTTAGCATCGAAAACCTCCTCCTAGGGTTGATTTTGATTATATAATGGCTGACATAAAAGTTGACCGGGAGTGGGAGGGTGGGAGACATGATAAAAATGCTGGTAATTTGTTGTTACAGAGTCACTTGATATAAAAACAATAGGTTGTTCTATATAAAATGGCTGATAAGAGGACAAATTTGCAAGGTTTTCTTGAAATGGAGGTGAAAATCTATGGTATAGTTGATAACTAGACATTGTATGTGAAAACATGAAATATATACAAGCCTAAACAATGAACCTTATTTAATTGTAGATACCTGGGCTACTGAAACCAAAAGATATGACTGGAGTCACCATGGTGTTGTTCAAACTGCCTCCCAAGGCTAATATTATTGAGAAAAACACCATATCTCTCAATATTTTGAAGTTCTCAATGATGCACTGGTACACGAAGTCACCATAATATGCTGATATTAACCTCTAAAAGGCCTGAAACTTACAGGTTGCATATCAGAAACTAGTAATAGACATGTAATTTCCAAACTGTTTGTTCGACAGTCCCACCGGGTGTGCCAAAAACTGTTATCTACTGAAATTGCACCCTAGCTAAGATGCAAAATATAACATATTAAGCTGCAACACTTAGCATTTCAGAGAAAACATGGGAACTTTTCCAGGCTGTGGGTCACCTAGATTTGGAAAAGAATCTTTGGAGAAGTATGGCTTCCTAGATGGTTATCACCTAACTATCGAATTGTTGAGGAAAAGGAGAAGGAAACATGAAATGGAAAACTTGTAGAAAATGAAAAGCTAAAAGTTTAAACTGGGTGATCCACCAAACTGACAGGAATTATGAAACAAACAGATTAACATACACTGGGAAAACTGATGATAGTTATTGCATCTACACAACATAAATTTTGTAGGCTTATGCGTAAATATTTCATGAAAAGGCTTGATCTGCATATGTTTTCAAGAAGGAAAGATAAATTCCACAACTTTAAAAGTTCAAATGCAAACTTAATAAGCACAGTTCACAACCTGCATAATCCCACTTTTGCATAAAAGGCATGATATATGAGACAAAAATAAAAAGAAATGGAAAAATTTCACAATTAACTTAATCAATCACTTTGACAATGCACTAAAGTCATAAGAAAAATGAAGGTAAGATAAGACTAACACTGGTTTCCAAGGTAATTTATGTATTTCATATCCCAAATGAGTTATAAAGCATGCATAAGTTGAGAAAGGATTGTTGAAAAATCTCTAACTCCCGAAATCTGCATAATCAAAACTAAGTACAATAAAGTCACTAAAGTGACTATATGCATCATCTCTCCAAACAAACCCTGAAGAAGAGGTTCTAGAAACTCCATAATTCGGATGCCCTCCAAAAGCCATAAATCTAGCAACTAGATCTCATAAAAAAGGACTCCAAAGTGTTGAAAAATTCAAAATTGACTTTGTCCAACATGATGACAAGCCAAACATGCTCCAAGATGCTCTCAAACTCTTAATAAGGCCAATAATAGCTTTTATAAATCTTCTCCAAATGTTTGCAAACTGATAACAAGACTCCAATATTCCCTCAATGATCATAAACTCAAAAACAACCACCCTCCTCCATGACTTGATCTTGAAGGCATGTGCTCCTATTTGCCCTCCAAATAATAACTTCCTCACAACCGTAACTCCGTGAAGAAGTCTTCATCAAGACCATCCGTACCATATTTTGCATTTAGAAAAGATACATGACTTAAATGATTTATATAGACGTCATGAAAGTCGTGTATTTACATAGTTGTTTCAATGCAAAAAAAACAAGGCAAAAGGTCAAAACAACCATACATGTTTAATGAAAGACATAAGTCACAAGGAATTAGTCTCAAATACTTTGCAAAGTATAAGTTACATTTTAAAACCTAGAGCATTCAAAAGATAAATAATACCACGACGACATTAATCTTGGCAAATTAAAATTTAAAATATGTGATAAAAATCACATGCTCGGATTAGGGTAACATAAAGAACCCAAAATAAAATGAAGCACACAAAGTGATAAGACATTTCATTTGATTAAGAAGCTTCTCGAAGAAGCTTGCTGCCAATAAGGGTTTCATGGAAGTTATGTAGAAGGTTTTATAGAAGCCACTATTGCAGACTCAATAGTATCTTTCTGCATACTTCATCCCATAACTCCTTGTAGAGGCTGAGGGATTCAATTTGTAGGAACTCGAGGTTTTTTCAAATTTTTGACATTTTCAAAGCCATTAATATGAGCTTTGTAGAAAAACTTAGCTGTCCTAGCTGCGGCCTCATAGTATCTTGTAAATGCACCTTTGGGTTTGTGTTCTTAGGTTTCATTTGCTGTTAAATTTTGCGCATTCTCACAACCATTTCTCTTTCATTTTCCTTGGAAGCTCTATTTTCCCTCTGCATATTCTATCCTTGACCCATAAATAGAAACGACTTAACCTTGCCTCCATGGCTATGGCTAAGATTTTATTTTAAAGGCATCTTTTTCTATTTTGTTGTGTTCTGGACTTTCAATGATCTGGGTTTCATTTCAGTCTCTCAGAAAAATTTGCACCCACGGGGGTTCTGTAAAAAACTGAGGGCCTCTCTCAATTGCTATCATCCTCTGGAGTTTTGTCTTTAGCATCCATCATTTTAGACTATGCTTGTTTTTTAATAAAGGATTCCATTTTCATGCTCAAAAACTTCATGGCTATACCATGGTCGAGGCTAGCATTTTGTACTTTGCACTCATCCTCTGTAGAACCGAGCTTTTCTCCATTTTTCTGTTATCACTCTCTGCAAATTGAAAGATTAAAGCTAAAATGGCAAATAATAAAGCTTCATACTGTTCATGTAAGAGTTACATTTTATTGCTTGATTCAAAACCTTTTTCTGGGTTGAGGGTTTTACATACCACTGCACAATATGGAATAATTCAAAGGCTCTACAGATCTTTCCTTACGTTCATGATATTATTTACTAAAAAATTGAAGAGGGTTTGTATTTGTCTCAAATAACTCAATTATTTAAAACGCTTCCTCAACTTTTGTTACCAAAAATCATAATAAAAACACTCTAAGAGCTTGTACCACCACAACCATAAAGGCCTGTAGGCGTTACCCTTTTGTTCTCACATTATAATAAGTATCTTGCTGGAGATTTATCTTTGATGTCAGTGACTATGCCTCCTTACCCTATTACCATTTCTCACCTGCATTCCTCTTGATAGTGAACAATGATTTGGCAACCCTCTTCTCCCTAGACTACTAATACCCCTCATGCAAACATTTCCTTCTATGTCACCATCTTCTTGAATTGCCACTGTTTCTTGGATATTGCTGCTCTAAAATATGACATTACTACTTCTATATTGAACCATAACAACGTTATTTGTTACTGTTAAGGACTCCTTGCCACTATACCACAAGAAAATACTGCCCCTCTTGGAACGTTATTCATGTTCTTTTATATCATTATGGACTACTATATTCCTTTTGTATGATCATACTATCCTGTTGGAACATTTCCAATGTTGATTGCAAGGAGGCAACTCCTTAGTGTGAGTGAGTGACATGGCTATCCCTCCACTTGAGGCTGGAAGCACACATGACATCCATAATTTTGATGTCAATTTATTTCCATAAGATCACATTGCTTAAGGCATCTAGTCAAGCAACCCACATATTAATTGTAATCTTATAACTCATTGCACTTCTGGCAATGACCATAATCTCTATTATAGTGACTAGTTAGTGGGGCAGTGAAAATGGTATCTTCCCCGATCCTTCGCATTCTTGACACATAGTTTTCATTTACTGATTATGACTGTTCCTTGAATACTAGGCCACTTTACTTTTGCTTCCTTTGTGTCTTCTTATGTATTAAGGATTGTCCATCATAAGAAGCTCCTAAAGGTTCATTGGACTGCTCATTATTAGATGTCAATGTGTTTTTTATTTCTCACACATGTTGCTTTTTCCTGTGTTGATCTCCATGACTACTAAATGAGATGATTGCCCCCTTGGAATTTCATTAAGGTCACTATATTTTCATAGATTTATAGCTTCTTGAGTTTGCTCTAGCCTCCTTACCCCTTGCATATGATCTACACTTATTTGCCAACTTATGAGAGCAACAAGTTGGGCTTTAACCTTGTGGGAGCCACATTTACCCCACTTGTTGTAATTGATGAAACAGTAACACCTGTAGCTGCACATGGAACAAACAAGTTAGAAAAATATGTATATTTCAAGTGTATTTGATGGCTTCAATGTTTTCTTTGGGACATTCAGGATATGAAGGTTTGTTTAATGAAAATTGAGATTGGATTATATGTGCATAGGTAAGTGATCATGTATGGTATGTAACCTTTCATTGCTTAGAGTGCTGCTCTAACACATTTCTTTGAATTAATGCAGGAAACAGGAGTACGGGAGCTAGGAAGGACAAGTCGACTCAGGCAGCAGTTGGATAAGAAGACACAACAAAACCAATCATTCCCAGGCAATGATTCGTTACCCTCCCTACATGCACATTCCTTCCATTCATTTACTTATTCATGTATATATCTATCTTGATTTGTATTGAACAAGAAAAAGTTAAGCTCATGGCTTGTGTGAGTCAAATGAACATTTCTGCATTCAATAAAGATTACTTTTTTTCAAAAAGATTTGTAAAAATAATTCCTATGTTTCATGCATCTGTACAAATGCAATGAGTTAAACTTCTATAATCTTTTAAGTTATTTCATTTGTACACATGAATGCAATGTAAGGTAGATAAAAATCTACCGTTTTCTTTTAAATACAATGGCTCTACCTGATTGAGCCATAGGTGAAAATCTGGTAACAATACCATTTAAGTGCATCTTTTCTCAAGGTCACTACAAATTCATATAATTTGGCTTAATTGTTATGAGTGTCATTTCTTCTGTAAGTAGGTTTTAGAACAAGGATATATTTATATGCTTCAATGATGTCCTTACCAAATATAGGCAATCTTTTTTGTGGTTTTTTCCATATTACTAGAGATTTTTTCTAGTTTCTTAATTTTAGGTGAAGGTTTTGTTAGGAATGAATGCATCAATACCCAATTTATTTAATCCATTTCCTACATAGCCCCATGAGAGAAAAAACATGCACACAAGCTTACAAAATAACCATAATGCATAGATCAAAATAGACAAGCTAGAAGATAACACAAGATATACCCTCAAGAGGGAAAAATCCAGCCTCCAAAAGCATCCATACTCCATCTATTATTCAACAATAAAATAATACGTGCACTTACAGAGTTACAATGAATACTTCTGAAACATCAAGCCTATCCAATGCATCCTCCATGTGTTCAAGCATGAATCTACACATCCCATACCATGCTTCACAAATGAACTCTTAAAAAAGACTCAATAATATGAAAACCCACTCACCAACCAACCTTAACCACTAAACATGTCTTTTCTTTTATAGGTACAAGCTCACACAAATAAAACCAAGTGATAAAATAAAACCAAGTGCCATAAAACTATGTGAAAACAAAACCATTGACCCCTCATTTAATATTGGGTATTAATTTTTCACATTATTAAATATTTCCCCAAATATTAAATCATTATCCTATGTCTCCCACAAATAAAAATAATTAACCCAATGTTACAATGCAACTTACAAGTGGCCCCAAATAATTACCTAGTGTGGCTAACCACATATCCTAGATGCACCACAACTAAATAATTATTTAATTACATCATTATTATCAAATCAATTTATATAATTGTGTACAATGCCAAATCCTAATAAGTTTTTCCCTGTTTTTCTTGATTCTTTTCTTCTCCTTTACTACTTTCTTATCACAATCTCTTCACCTTGTTAATCTCATTCTTACTAATTCAATTTCAAAGAATTCACTTCCCAATATATTTATACAATCAATTACAATTTTTTGTTGTTGTCTTTCTCTTATTCAAGTTGAATAACTATTTATACCTTCCACATACACTCTTCTTGTCTTAAAAGGCATGCTATATGAATCTTGGTCAGGGGGATTCACCTCTTCATGTAATTGTGTAATTTTAAGAGACAACTTTTCATTAGTTAAGGACATTTCATAAATTAATATTGGGTTTTCCCATCCTTCATTAGTTGTTTCAATTCTATCCATGAAAAGGTATTTAAACATGTTTTCAACTTCATTTTCTTTCACACTCTTTTTGCTTTCTTGTAACTCTAAAATTTCCACTATTTTCTCTTTATGTAATCCTAAAATTTTATTCACCATATTGTCTAATTATTATGAACTAAAATTTAGAGGTTTTATTTTTCTAATAGGGGTTAATAAACCCTCAAACCATCATTTATTATGACTTTTTGGTTTGATAAACTAGGTTCTAAATGATGTGTTTGAGTCAAGAATTCAAATGATAGAGCCCCTATGCTTATACATCTTGACTGAGCACTATAGATCCCAAGTCCTCTGTCTAATGACTCTTTAAATACTACATATTTTTCAATCTTCTTTACCAAACCATTTAAAATCTTAGTTGTTTTATCTATATGGTTAAATTTATTTTCTCATTTGTATATTTGTTATTTGGTAGTGTAATTATTAGTTGTCCCTTTATTTGCTTAATCTTAATGTTTCCTATAAAAATTACATTCAATTGTAATCCCCTCAACACATTCATTTATGCTCACATCCTCTAGTAGTGGATTTTCTATGTTCTCAACATTTTCAATAACACCCCCTCTAACATTCTAAATCTTCTTCCTCATTTACAATATCCTTATCTTTTCTAGTATTAGAACCCTTGGTGCACTCTATTTTTGCTTCCCTATCCTTCTCCATTCTTTTGTGGTATCTCTCCTACTTCTTCTGGACCTGTTTCAATCTTTTTTCTTTCATGTTTAATTACATTGACAATTCAATATAGATTCCTTAATCTTTATTAGTTTTTTATCATCTCCTTTTTCCATGGATATTTTATGTGGTACTTCATTAATAATTTTATTAATCTTTTATGAATTATTCTTTTCTTGCTTCCATTGGTTGCACATTTTAATAGATTCCTTTAGGACGCCCCCTTTCTGATTGCCATCCCCTTGGTTCCTAACCCCCTCTCATGAGGCTAGAATGTAGAGGACCATATTGCAAACCATATTTTTTTCTTATTTATTTATATTCCTTTCTTATCGACTCTTTTAATTCCACAAATGATATCTCCATTAACTTGGTCTTCCTATACCATTTTACAAGTTTTGTAGCAATGGAACCAAAAACTTACAAGAATTGGGTGCAAATAAGGGATCTAAGCCTAATTTACTTAGGTGTTGTGTTTATCCCAGTATGAGTGCTAAGACAAATAACATAACTCTTGGGACGAGTTACAAAAGTTTGTGGCAAGAAATAATAATTAAAATTGACTATACACATACATTTACATACACATCATATCTCATAACATGTATCATACATCTATTAGATCATCATGCAATTTTTTTTTTCATGATATATATCTCTAATACATAGTTCATTCACAAACCAGTCTTCTTCCTTATACTTCTATTCTATATATATTATTCTTTTGTCATATTACATACTTTCTTCTCAATTCCACTTTCTAAATATATCTCTCACACTCACTCATATATGATCCATGTCTTTCTCTCTTACTTCTACTTATATAGCCTCATAATGCTCTCATCTAGCCTTTTCCTTATAACCTTTCAAAATACTCTTAATTATCGTTTTCCCTTGAATTCACATTTCCCTTTATGATGTTTAATCTTATTATAACTTATTTATAAATATTTAGGCATTTTAAAGGATTTTTAAGGTCTATACGACTCATATATTGGTCTAAATGACATGTGAAAATGTTGTGCAATATCACACAACCTCCTATAATATCATTTATTCCTTTACTAAGTGTCTAGTGTTTATATAGTATACCATAAGGCCCTTAGTGTAGTGTGTGTTATTACACCATCTTCTTCTATGTCTTTGTAGGATGTGAAACTCTTCTTGCATAGTACTAAAAACCCTTTGTAGCATAATATAATATTGTAGAAGGTTGTATAATTCTATTTAAAATTCCATTACTATCTACTAACACACATGTATTCCAAGTCATGTAAAGTCTATAATGATTGCAAGGTGAATATCACAAAATAGGTCATTGAAACAACATGATGTACAAATATATACTAATAAGAACCTTCGTTATTATGTAGAATGAAAGACATGTATTTGATCTATCATATCTCATAAATAATCATATTACATTGAATCATGCAATAGTACATGAGAATTTGAGTAGTATGCACAAAATGTGGGCAACTAATTTAGTCTTAATTTTTAAGAATATATGTATTTTATTTGAAAACCTAAATGTGCTCATTATTAAGATCTAAGCCCTAATTTTCATTTTATTATTATTAAACTTAAATATATATTAATTGTTAAACTTATTATAGATTAATTTAAATAATAATATATATATATATATAAATTTTTTATTCAATAAATATATACCATAACTATAATTATTATATATGTTATTTTATAATATATAATATTATTATTATTATTTTTAATTTCTATAATATATAATATAATTAATATATATTATAACAAGATATATATTATATAATTTTCCATTTATTAGGTATATAATATTAATACTGTATTTATTAATTTCTATATAATTAATATTTTATTATTTAATAGCTATAATTATTATATATGTTATTGTATAATATATAATATTGATATTATACTTTTTAATTTCTATAATATATATAATATACTTATATAATATGAGTAATAATAATATATAACTATAAAATACAAATAATATATATTGTTAATAACTATAAACAATATATTATATTAATAAATATAATAGATAATATAATATGAATTTAATATTGAATTTTAAAATTAAATACATTAATTAATACATTTTAAAATTTATTTTATAAATAAATATAAAATTATAAATTAAACAAAGTAAAATAAAAATAATATATTACAATCTATACAAATAAAACTTTTGATTTAAATATAATATTGTGTTGTATAATTACCAAATTAAAAAAAACCTCAAAATCAACAACTGCTGTCACAAACTCGAATCTTCAATAACATTATGGAAATCTACTACAAAACCCTTTTGTGGCATGCTGTCAACGATTTGGGTGAGAAAAAAATGGGCGGAGCTTGCGGTAAAAAGCATTGAACTAATGAAAATATTTCAATCGTCTCTGAAACCCTCGTCAAAGCCTTATTTTTAGCTGCAGCTCGCCAAATTGGAGATGGAGGAGCCGCGGGAAAGCGACGAAAAAGTGGCGGGGAAAGCAGCAAAAATCGACGGCAAATAGCCGAAAAAATGGTGAAAAATGATGAACGGTTGAGATTCGGCTGGAAAAACGGTAGCGGCGAGGAAAAATAGTCGAAAAACAACAAACAAAAGGCGAAAATGGTGAAAAATGATGGATGGCTGAGATTTGTTTCACTGTCAACCAGGGCCTCTTGTTACGTTTTAACCGTTGAAAGAGAAAATGAACTTGAAAAGTTCATATAGGGACACGCCTTCGACGTAAAAATATGACGAAATTTAATAGACAACCATATTAAGCTATTTTAGAAATAACATTGTTCTCAAATTAAGTGGAGACATAGGTTTGAGAGTTTATGTAGAAAATTTAAATCTCGTGAAATAATAATAAAATTTATAATAAGGATTTAAACAACTGCTATTTTTTGGGTCAATAGTTCTATGATTTTTTAAAATTTTTATTTATTTAAAGTAATTTATAAATTGTAAATTATTTTATTTGTGTTAGTTTTATTTGGTCCATAGATTATCATTATTGATTCATTTCTAAAAATAACAAGTATTATTTGATCATAGTTGTAGTAACATTTGTCTACTCACTTCTCAAACTTGTGAAAAGTATTTATGATAAGATATTTAGACCCAACTTATTTCTAAATGTCATGTTCTCTTACATGGATTTCATTGAATCAATTCAATGTTACATCGGAAATACCTAGTTACCATTTTTCTTGGTTGTAGAAAATATATTATACTTATTCTTTCATCTACTTTCATTTTGATGACTATATGCTTAAGTATATCATGAGTTAAAAGAAACATGAATCACATTATCATAAAAAAAAAACATATGTATCTCATTATTAATGCAATTGAATAATAAATTTTTCCTTAGAGAGACACTTCATTTTTTTTTTAAAATGTAAAGATTTGAGAGCTTTAAGCAACATTATCAATTCTATTTTGTATTCCTCTTTTTGTAACCTTCAACACCTATCTTTAACTTATGTCTATTATTGGTTGTGGTAAGATCAATTTATATTTAATTAGGACAATATCTTTTGATGTGATACCGTTTGATTTAATCCATTTGATGCTTCTAATATTTTTAGGGATCCTTCTCCTCTTCGATATTTTTTTTGAAAATAGAGTTCTTATAAAATATAATGATTGAATAAAAATTATATAGATCTCTTGATTATTGTTCATTCTAAATATTTATACTCTTAGTTGATATTCATATGATTCAACCATCCAACTTTTATTTCTATCTATTCTAGATTTCTTTGACATATGCATGAGTTTCACAAACGTTGACTAGATTGAAAATTAAGAGAGTGCAAATATGGGGTAGATTTAATAAGAAAGTATTAAGAGGAATTAATTAATTAAATACTACACATTCTATCTTTGTCTTGTGGTGAATTTGATCTAATTTGTTAATTTTATCTTGATCATCATTTTTAAGAAGAGGAAATTACAACAGATCGAGATCAATCTCTATAATTTTTTTAGATTTATAAAGCCCTCTAATACAAAGTAATACAAAATGGTTATTCGAATTCACCTAAATATAAACTTTTGGATTGTTTTTGTTATGTTAAGCAATGTGTTTTATGCAAAATTAACCATATTGTGAGGGTGTTTCAGGGAGAAAAAAATAAAACATTTGATTAATGAAAGTGAAGATGAGGACGCAAGAATATGTAACATGTCTATCTTTTTATGATTTGTCTGGGGTTGCATACTATTGTATTATTATTTCCTTAAATGTAAAATTAGATTTCTATTGGTTGAATAAACAAATTTTATTTTTTAAGAGTTCTTTATTATTTCTTTTCATAACAAATTAATAATACTAATCAATGTTCGCTAGTTTTTTAATTGATTGCTATCAACCACATTTACAAACTATACTTATAAATATTACAATACAAGGACTAGTCCCTACATGACATGTTATATTTTTTTTGTGGATTTTTTTGGTGATAAGGGTTTTAAGTAAAAGTGATGATGATACGTTAACATTGCAATATTGATAAGGTTCTACCAAAGGCCACCTTATCTATACAAGATTATTGTTTTGAGGGCAGTTGAAAGAAGGAAATAAATATAATATTATGAAGTGGTCATCCCATAAAGAAAAGACTCGTCATTAATTGTAACCTACATTGAATATAAAAGAATATCATAGTAAATAGTAAATCTTTATAGTAGAGAAAGAATAAATTGATATGACCAATCCTTTAAAAAAAATTCAAATTGATGGAAATTAATTGTACGATAAGAACTAAAAAAGTCATTTCAATGGAGATAATAATTTTTTATTTTTTTTACAAATGTTTATAATTTGAGAAGATACTAATGTAAAGAAAAATAGTTTTTCCCTATCTTAATCTATAACTAAACGAATGCATATATCAAAGAATAAACTAACCTAGATTAATTAATTAAGTCATGGGTGTGATAATTCTAAATGAAATACCAATTTAGAAAAGTAAATGGGAAGAAGATAAATAAAAGCTAGCTCTAGGCTTGATGAATAATAAGTTTGATATGGTATTGGAATTGGTCTATCTCGAGACTATAATATAACATGTATATCTTTGTTTCACCTTAGACTTTGTGCTAGATCTAGGTGATCCCATAATAGCATGTACCACTTATGGGATATCCTAATTTTTCTTCAAATCATCTAGTTTTTAGAAAATACATGTTTATCGAAGGGGGGTAGATCAAACCCCCTTAGATAGAGATCCCCTAGGCTTAAATCAAACCCTCGAGGACAATTTCTCCTAGGTTAATCCATGTAAATGATTAAAGATAACCAACATTAGTCATGCAAACATTCCTTGAATGAATGCGCATATTTTAATTATTTTTAATGCATTGATTCAAAATATCCCTATAGTAAATGCTCCTTGAATGCTCTATGATGGGAGATGATACTCAAATGTGAGAGGACAAAAAATTAAAGCAAATGAATACCTTTAAATAAAAATATATAGCAAATAAATTATACAAATGTGTGTTTAATTAGCTCATAATAGCTAACGAAATGGGTTGGAGTCACCCAAACTTGAGTTTGAATTTTAAAAGATTAAGGGTCAAATATATGAATGTAGGATCCATCTTGTACTAGTGGGAATGACCTTGGATAATGGAACAATTATATATATATATATATATATGTATGTATGTGTATATATATATATGCATAAAATAAAGTATTTGATTATGGATGGTGCAATTAATGTGTAGATAATGATAAAATACATAGATATGGATAAGATATGGGTAGATGTACGAGAATGAGTGTGTATGGGGATATTTGAAGGCTAGGAGAACGAACCCAACTTCACACAAGCTTGCGACATTAACTGATATGTAAATTTATTAGTACATTCTTTCAACATGGGCACAAAACTAAAAGGAATTGGCAAGGGCACACAAATTTCAACATTGCAAATAGAAACACTGTTGATATGAGCTTAAACATTTAAAATATACAAAATACAAATATATAATTGGTCATTTGAATAAATATTGAAATATTTATTTAAACTTATTGATTGCTATAACACTATGCCACAATAGAAGAAAAATAAAGCAAAGATGACAACCCAAGACTATGTGACATGTCTATTTTTATGACCTTCCTATGACCACCTACTATTATATTCATTTTTCCTCAAATGTAAAATTAAATTTCTATTCGCTAAATAATTTAGGTTCTTATCATAAAAAATAACAATTTTTTATTATTTAAAGATTTCTAATATACACTTATTATTTTTTTCATAACAAATTAATTACTAGTTTTTTAATCGATTGTTATTTATTATATTAATAAACATATTAAACTGGTAAAGGCTAGTCCCTACATGATGCTTGTTAAATTTTTGATGTGGCCTTTTATTTGGCAATAAGGATTTTAAGTGGAAGCAATGATTATATATTAAAGTTGTAATGGTGAGAAGGTTCTACCAAAGACCATCTCATCTAGATGAGTGAATTATTTGAGGGCACATAAATGAAATAAATAAATATAATATTGTTGAATGGCCATTCCATAAAGAAAAGATTCACCATTAATTATAATCTAAATTGAATACGAAGGAAGATTGTAGTAAATATTAAAACTTTATAATAGAGAAAAATAAATTGATTTGACCACTCATTTATAATAATGAATTGAATTGGATGAGAATTAATTACATAATAAAACCTAAAAATTTGTTTCAATGGAGATAACTCAATAAATAAATAAATAAAATTATATATGTTTAAAACTTAATAAGATACTAGTGTAAAGGAAAATAACCTTTCCCTAAGCTTATCATATAACTAAACAAATGCAAAAATCAAAGTATAAATTAGCTTAGATTAATTAACTGAATCTTGAGTGTGATAATTTTGAATTAAATACAAATTTAAGAAAGTAAATGGAAAGAAGGTCAATGTAATTTTAAATTAAATACTAATTTAGTAAAGCAAATGGGAAGTAGGTTAATGACACTTAGCTCTAGGTTCGATGAAGAATAAATTTGACATGGTACTGGAATTGATATGTCTCGAGACTAGAAATGGAACCTCTCTATCTTTATTTTGCCTTATACTTTATGTTAGCTTTATGTCTTTATTTGGGTCAAGTCCACTCATGTGGATGATTTTCAAATTTGTAGATATGTCCTCTACCACATATATATGATCTTGTTGGTTGTGTGAATTTACTCTTTGATTCATCAAAATTCTTGATTTTTACTTTGTTCTTAAGATTGGTCCAATCTCTAAGAATACCTTTAGAGGGATGCTAGATTACTTGAGTATAATTTCTTCTAGGTCAACCCATTGAAAGGGTTGACTTTAAGATTGTGCCAACACGATTGAAGAGAGTAAACTTTACTCATGAAAGTGCTCCTTGGATGAATGCACACATTATAATTATTTTAGTGTACTAATTCAGAAGACTCCTATATTAAATGCTCCTTGAATGCTCTATGATGAGAGATGATTTTAGTATGTGAGAGGATATAAAACGAATACAATGGAATGACTTTAAATAAAAATGAATCATGCAAACACACGTTTAGTTAGCTCATAATGGCTAGTGATATAAGTGGCAATCATTTAACTTTGAATTTGAAGTTCAAAAAAATATAGGTTAGATTTGTAGATAGGATCAATCTTGCACTCCAATGAATGACCTAGGATAATGTAACAATGAAATTTATGCATAGAATAATTATTTGATCATGGATGGTACAATGAATATGGACATTACGTGAAGATGTACAAATATGGATAAGATATGGGTAGATGCACAAGAATGAGTGTATGTGGGGATAAGTGAAGACTAGGGGAATGAATACAATATCACAAAAGTTTGCAACTTAATTTGTTAAGATGTAATTATAGTAGAATATTGTTTCAAAATAGGCACAAAACAAAATGAGAATTGATAAGAATATGCAAATTTAAACACTACTACTATGAGTTCAAATATTTAAAAAGTAAAAAAAGTGAACATATAATTGATTGTTTGAACAAATATTGAATAGTTTATTTAAATTTATTGAAGTATTTTATTTCATTAAAATAACTATACAAAGTTTTAACATTGGTCAAACGATAAGATAAAGTAAAGAAACTTGGTAAGATTGTTATATCAATATAACC
The DNA here is from genome assembly GCA_007115665.2 of Sequoiadendron giganteum. Lineage (NCBI taxonomy): Eukaryota > Viridiplantae > Streptophyta > Pinopsida > Cupressales > Cupressaceae > Sequoiadendron > Sequoiadendron giganteum. The sequence goes on along the minus strand of CM021107.1, from coordinate 72,749,712 downwards.
GAGCCATCCTATGTGTCTCCTTTTTTAAATTTGTTGCTATTTTTTTAGTAAAAGAGGAAGTCCCATACAAATTTTAGATTGAGCATAAATGATAAATTTTAAAACTTCTCCTACAATAATAAAGATGTTATAATTTAAAATTGTAAATAAATATATTATGCAATATATATTTCTCTTTTAAGATACTACTTTTCTTTTTATATATGATTTGTATAACCTAAAAAATAATATTAAATTTGAGTAGTGGAGCATAATCCTTTTATAGTCCAAGATGCCTCATAGGTACCTAATCTATAAATGACTTGTACCATATGAAACTACCTCTTAATTACACTAAGTGGTGAAAAGATGATAACGTCTTCATGTTGAAACGACACGTGTGAAGTTACTGAGTTTTCGAATGTTGGGCCTGCAAGCAAGGACAAGTTCAGAGAGATATTTTTGTGGAGAGCAGGGCCCACCGATACCCAGCAAATATCGGAGATCTCGATCAAACTTTTCTCCACCCTGTTTTTGATCTACCTCCCCTTCGAATATTCCTCGCGGCACATCAATGGTCTTGAGCGAGATTCGATGACGACTCCTCTAAATATCACGGCGGGAGACGTGTAAGTGCAAACTATTGTTTTTTCATCTATCTAAATATCTACCCGGAATCGAGGCAAGGAGAGAAAACAGCTGGGGAAAATAATATTTCAAAGATATTTGTATTCTGAAGCAGGCATACAAAGTGTTTGATGGTCTTAGGGTTTGCTCTTCAGCGCTAAAAGTTGAAGAATTATGCCATGGAGAGAGCTGGAAATGAAGCTATGGAGGTTCGACTGGCTTGGAAGGCGGAGTTAGCAGCACTCGAAACGTTGACGACTGAGTTGTACACTGAGAAAGAGAAAGAGAAAGCGAAAGGTGAAAGAATAGTTATGTGGGAGAAGTTTCTTCCACGGCGGTCTCTGAGAATACTTGTGGCGGAGGCCGATGATTCCACGCGCCAGGTTGTCAGTGCTCTGCTGCGTAATTGCAGTTATCAAGGTTTTCACTTAATTTCTTTATTTTTTTAAATCAGTAAGTTTCCCTTGCTGCTTCTTCGTCCTGGATGTCACTGTTGAGGGGTAATTTTCCTGTCAAAATCATCTGTGGCTTATGTTAAGGTATATTTAACGATTGGATGCGGTAGTTTACCCAATTAAACATTCAATATTTATGCATTTAGACAAGTAACATATATTTGAACACAGGTTTTCAGTTTGGAAGTTCCATGCACCATTTCAAGTTATCCCATTTGATACTGTATTTCTTTGCAAGTACTATTATTGTTTTGTTAATTTAAAATCTCATCTAATTATTGTAATATTATTAGCCAGCCTTAAACTCTGTCTGAGGAAAGGATAGACCATAGTTTGAAGATACTTAAATCTTAAGCAGGGCTGTTTCACCATATGCTGGACTTATGGCGGCTTTGTTGGACTTGGACATTATTATTTTTAAGATAATTTAGCTGTGGGTTCTATGGGGCTCACTCCCAAAATATTATAATTCATTTAAAACCTAAAATATTATACTGGGAAGAGAGGATGCAAAACACTACAGCAAAAATAACTATTCACAAAAAACAAGAAACTAAAGAAGTGTCGGGACAGCAGCAGCAGCAGCACCCAGCCCATCAACTATCATAACCCCAGGTTCTACGAACTCCTTTTGCTCCACATGTATTACCCGTTCACTCAAAAGTTCGAAACAGATGGAATCATAGACATACTGTATATATCCAAATTTCTATCTCTTATCACCACCCGAAGATTATCCACAATCAATACTAATTCCATACAAAAAGATTCAACATTAGACATCCTGTTGTCTGTTGCGTCCATTCTTTCTGTTATTTTTTGCAAGTTTCATCTTCAAGCCTTCCAGCATGCGCTCTAAACCCTTCAGCACCTCATTAGAGCTCGCTTCATCATGGAACAACTTCTTAGGTGACAACAGAGTGTGAACAATCCACCGTCAGATAGCATAATCTCCTATGGTAGACTCCTTTTTTGTGAGAAAATCTTCAAGTCTATAATTCTACATGCACATAAACACAGAACTGCCAATACCGTCCTCATCAAGTACCATTTTAATGTACTCCAAAGTCTCTGCATCCGGTAAATTGAAGATCTTGAAAAACATTCGTCTGTAATTGTCCCCCTGGATGCTCTAGTTCTCCTGCTTTGTCATCTAATTTTCCCTGCTGTGAACTGTCTCAAAAGTCTTCTATCTCACAACCTCTAATAATGAAGATATAAACAATTTCTGTGTAGCTCAAATAACAAGTTTTTTCCTCATGCTCAAGCTCCTCCAAACCAATATCAACCAGCCTTATCTGTGTAGATGTGTAACATCCTAATGAACTTATGTTGGCTTATCAAAATGCTTAACTCTCCTTGTACATAAGTGTGTTGTGGTCAATGAGATGCAAGGTTCTATGTATAGCCACAAACTTCGTTGTCCTCTTAGAGGTAAGCTTGTTCCTCTTAATGGAGTGGATGAAGCTAAAAGTAGACTAGTCCCTCTTAGCAATAGAAGAACTAGAAACCTGGGATAGCAAACGAATTACTAGAGAGGTTGTCAAAGAAGTAGGCCCATTCATATCCACCACAAACTTTGGTACTCCTATGCCATAGTCTCTCTATCTATCTTGGCCTCCTCAAAATATCCCCAAAGAGTGACAAATTTTGTCCACTTAGTACAAGTGATGTTGGCTTTTGTAGAGTCATACATCTTTTGAATGGCCTTCATGAACCTTACCTTCACCTTAGTATCTTGTATAGTTGTAATTTTGTCAGGCCTTTGCACGTACCACTTTAAGTTCAATGCATAGGCAACCATGTGCAAGAGAGTGTTGAGCTTCTTCCATCTGTGATGAATGATTGGTTGGATATGTTCGTTGTAGAATTGCAATGTGAGTCCTTCTGTTGCACAACAACTTTCATTTGGTCAAGCATAGTATCAATGCACTCACACACCTCTCTAAGGCTAGGTGCATTGGCATCCCCATATATAATCACTTTGAAGACTAGAGTAATGATGGAGTCAATATATTTTGCATCACCCCAAAAAACACTCTTCATTACATCCTTCACCCTCTTCCCTTGCTTTGTCTCAAACTTAGGCCATTGATTCGATTATGCTATCATAACCATTAGTTGCAATGTCTCTTGCAACTCAAGCATCCTCTCCAAGAGAATGAAATATGATGCATATTCCGTCTCTACAAGTTTCAAGAATTCCTTCTTGGAGAAGGCTTGGTGGTTCTAGATAAACATTTGCACATCTCTAGCATCACTAATAATTGTTTTGATCCAACCAATTTCGCTCATGATCTTGAGTGCATTATTCATGGCATGCACACAACAAGGAGTTCACCAAATATGTCTATAGGCTGCCTCAATTAACTTCCTAGCAACTTTGCACACATGGGCCGCATCTGTCACTACTTGCACCACATTTTGTGGCCCAACCTCCTTTATAGCCTTTTTAAGGATTTGAAATTGAATATCGACATCCTTGCAATGCCTTGAACAATCAACAACCCTAAGGAAATAAGGGCTTTCTATACATGTAACCATGATATTGATGAGGGGACAATGCCTAATGTTTGTCCACCCATCCATGACCATGCTGCATCCATTTGTGGTCCATGATTCCTTCCTTTTCTCCATGAAAATATTAATCTTGGAATGTTTCTTATCTAAGATTGTTGTCCTCAATTTAGTCTTCCTTGGTGGCAGACATGATGGTCCTACCCTTATTATCTTTGCCACAACCTCCTTATAATAAGGAGAGCAAGCCACATGAAATGAAATGCGAATGGCAAAGAAGAATTTGTTAATGGCATCATCTCCCTCATCCTTCAATTGCACATTATATAAATTTGCTACAGGTTTGGAGAATAACTAGTCACCCTACATTTCACCATAGACTTTGCTGCCCCTGAACTAGAAAAAATTGGAATATGTGCATGTGGCCTTTCCAAAGTAGCAGAAGTAGAACTTTGATGACCCCTCCCCCTTAGTGGCAAAGAAGTAGATGTAGGTGCATTTTCTTCACTACTACCCCGTAATTTAGTTATCTTAGCCCTATATTTGAGGTTTTGTGTCAACTTTTTACATACTTCTACACCTTTGCCTTGGGTGTGAAGGAGGTGGGCATTAACTGTTGTAATGCTGCTCCTGAAAATCAAGCTTACAAAAATGGCACTTCCACAACCTAGTGCCCATAGATGGCCTAGGCTTTGTTTGTAACTTAGTTGCAAATTGTTTTAAATGGGACTTAGGATCAAAGAGATCCTTAGCATATTTTGTAGCATTTTGGAAGGGCAACTAACATTTTCACTTCCAATGGTGCTATTGGCTTAACCCGTATATGCTTATGTACTTTCATTAAGCGCATAATCGGATTCAGTTTCAACTTCTTCAACCACTTGAGGCTCAACCTCATCTTCATTCATGTTGTGAGAACTCATAGTGGCACCACAATAATCAATATAAAATTTATAAGTTTATAATCTAAAATTAAAACTCAAATCATGCAAAATGCAAGGGTTTTTTTTTGTTTTTCTTACTTCAAGTCACATGAAGCTCAAAATAGAGGATACACAAATAGGAATCCTTGTTCTTAATCTTTGTTGTTAAACAATGATTTCACTTTTGTTTTTCTTATTGTAGGTTGCATGAAGTGCAGAAGTAGAGGATACACACAATTAAAAATCCTAATTTGACAAAAAATTGAACATCTAATAAATAAAAAATTGCTGTTATAAAATAAAAAAATTATCATTTTTTAAAAATTTGATCATTATTCATTTGTAAAACTAAAATAATCAATTTAAATTGAAATTTGCAACAATGTAAATTGTAAACCTCTAAGTTAATTACTAAATTTGTCAACTAAAATTAGCTCTGACTAATTAGTTACTAAATTGAACAATGAAAAAAAGTCATGAAGGAAGCCTACCTTGAGTTTTGAATAATGCTTCATCAATATTTCTCTCGCTCTTCCTCTCAGTATTCCTCAATTCTAATGGGCCTTCACTTCAGTTTTTTTCACTCTCACAGATTGCTGTTGCAACTTTCAACTTTGTTGTTAAAACTTTCATGTGAGTTGGAATGAGGCCTCGATGCCTATTTGTAAATTTTAATGAGTGTTTAGGGTTTGGGTGTGAGGGCCTGTGACACTCATTTCAAAAAAACTTTTTGATTTTGATTTTGTTTTATGTTTTGCAGCTTTTCGCCATGGGGGAGGCTTGGGCATCTCTAGGGCATTCAAGAGACTCTTGGGAATCCCTTGGACATCTCAGGGACATCCTGAAGTCCCCCAAATATCTTCAAAAAAAGGGGGTGTCTTGAAAATGTCCCCTATACAAGGGACGCGCTAGAAACAATTCCAAAACTTAGGTGGCAGTGGTGGGATGACATCCTAGAGTCTAGGGACATTCCCATCCTAGAAATGTGGGGATTTTTTTTTCGGGGGAGGGGAAGAGGTGGGGGGGGTGAGGGAATGCATCCTCATTGAACACTAGTTAATCCATAACTTTGCACATAGTCATTGGAGTTATGGTAGTATTATTGGACTTAAACATTAGTTAGCATCAAACGTAACTTATAATTGTCTCACCAAAAGGTTGCCACAACTGCATTGAGATTATGAGTTATAATTGGCCTTATTGAGATTGTACCTCATAATCATTACACTAGAATGTCACATGGGTCACTGGAGTTATGGTGGCTTATTAGATACAAATGTTGGTTAGGCTCAATTGTAAGGTATAATTGTTACACCACAATCTCACATATGGTCATTGGAGTAATTTCATCCTAAATGGAATTAAACATTATTATATCATATATATATAATTGTTACAATTATGAGTTATGGGTGGCCTCATTATGGCATGAGGGTTGAAACCCAGGTCATGGTATTACCAGTACCCATTTTGCAGGATAATTTTGCTGCATAATTCACTTATTGACTATTTTTACCAAATTTCTCAAAAAAAATCGACATTTCTATAAAATTATAATTCTTTTCTTGTAGACTTCATCAAATTTTTGTACCTTTAAATTGTTATGCCACAATCTTGCAACATCTATATTGCAACTATGAGATGTAGATGGTCTTTATTGGAGTTAGAGAGATTTAAAGCTAAGTTATGTTCTTACCAATGGTCTCCATTCCATGAATTTAGTCACCTACAGACTATTACACCAACTTTTCTTGAAAAATATTTGCTATTTCTACAAAATAATATTTCTTTCCTTTTAGAATTTGTCAACTTTTTGTACCTTTTAATTTTTACACTTCAACTGTCGTATGGCTGTCAGAGTTATGGCAGCCTTGTTGGACATGGATGTTGGTTAGAGTAAACCTTACTAGACATTGATGTTGTATAGGGTCATTTGAAGTATAAAACCATTGCACCACGGCCTCGCTTTTGGTGGCTGCCACACTGGAAGTATGGCAACATTATAGAACTTTCATGCCAAAATCTTGCCACATTTGCACTGGGACTACAAGTTACATGCCGACATATTGTGATTATACCTTATTAATCCTACATCACAACTTCACATATTGTAATTAGAGTTATGGTGGGCTGGTGGCTTTACCTGACATAAAATTGAATAGGATTAATTGTATATTATAATTTATACAACATTATTTTGCATATGATTGCTTGAGTTATGGCAGACTAATTGGAATTGAACATTATTTACGGCCAGATTTTCCTTGTAATTGCCACACCACAAACTTTGCACATCTGCATTGAAGTATAAGTTATATGTGGCCTAATTGCAACAAGATGGATTAAAATCTGTGATACTCTTACTAGTTTCCTTCATTCCAAGGGACGGGATAATTGTAGCACCTATCATTCATCTATTGGCTCTTTTTGCCAAACTGTCTTTAAAACTATTTGCCATTTCTGCATATAATATTTTTTTCCTTTTAGAATTTGTCAACTATATGAATAAAAATTTTAAAATAAGAAAAACCTTGAGAAAATTTGAAAAGTATTTATAGATTTTAACCAAAATAGAGAAAGTGAGGAGTCAAAATTGAAAGAGAGGTGCAAATATTTCAAAAATTCTATAAGAGTGCTACTACTTAAAATTTCCCCTGCATCACACTCACTCCATTCTATATTTATTATTTATTGACTATTTTATTGACATTTTTGAAGGAGTCTTGAGTCTTCCATTAGTTAGTATTGAATCTTCTCACCCTATACTTTATTTTATTTTTTGACAATATTGAATGATTTTGGTGTTTATGTTCCTAAAATATTTGCCAATTGCTTTTTTATTTTTTAATTGCTTTTTGAAATTTGGCTTATTAAGTTTTGGAGTTCTGGCCTTTAAAGGGGTAGGATCAAATTGTCTCTTGTTGCAGTAGCTTTGGTCTTGAACTCCAATTCATGTAGACATGATTCTTTTAGGAAGCTTTAAGGAAAATATCAGTCTTGTTTCTTTCTCTTGCCATCTAAATGACATAACAAAGTGGGTTTTTTTTTTTGTCAAAGTTACCAGGGACCAGCATTTGTCCCTGTCTCATCCATTATGCTGCTCCTAGACTTGGATGCAACAATATTTGCTCATATCAACAATTAACATGTTGGGGAGTTGAACACAGGGCTCCGCTGTGAAAGTGTCAATGATTTGCTACTTAAGCCTGTCCAATTTCAATGCCATATTGACGTTTTATATGCTTTGTTTTTCTTATCTTAGGGCCATTTTTTCTTTTTGGTAGTTTAATTCTGTATTTGTGTCACATTTGAATTAAACTTTTAGTAAATTGATGACACCCTTTGAAGTATTTAGCGAAGGATTTGTTTGCTGTGCTTTGAACTTTGATTTTTTGAGTCATTCCATTCTATATTTGTATTGCATATGCTTAAGCTGAATTGACACCTGGGAGACATCTAGCAGAGGCATCGTTGTTGTAAGGGCCATTACTTCCTGGCCAAAGTTGGAGAGTTCTACTTTTTTCCTTATAGAACAAGCTTCTACCAGGTGGACAGATAAAATCCTTGGAGTGGGATTCTAATTAGTTCAAGAAACCAAAAATTTGAGGAAAAAATAGATTATTTATAATTGACTTTTATCTTTAGACTTCAACAGATTCTGTATTAAATGAACATAATTTCATACAGTCACTCTGGCTGTTATCTTGTTGTAAAGGTGAGTGCTTACCACTAACATGACCCAGGTGCCCCCCATGAATCCCATCCTAAAAATTGATTTTGTTCAAAATTTCCCTATAAGTTCTGAAAATGAATTTAAAAAATAGATTAGCTCAGTAAATGTAACATGCAAACAAAATCTTTGCTAGTAAATCAATTCCACATTTATCCTCAAATATTACCATTCTATTCTTGTAAAAAAATTCTATTCCTTAAAGTTTTCCTTGGACAGTGGCAAGGTGCCCTAGAGCAGTCTCTGGAGGCCACTTGTGGTCATCTGCAGGCTTTATGGTACTCTGACCTTTTCAGTTGTTGTGAAAATGTAATGTATTGGAACTTTGTACTAGTTATATGATATGAGTCACCATTGCTTGTGACAAAACACAGTAACTGCAGTTGGAGATGGGCTGCTAGCGTGGGGGCTTTTGAAAGATCCAAGCAATTGTTTTGACCTTGTCTTAACAGAGGTGGCTTTGACATCGCTCTCTGGGATTGACCTTCTTTATAAGATCACGAGTCATGAGACCTTGAAACACATTCCAGTGATAAGTAAGACACATTCACTCAAATGCTTTGTCTTATGTTAACTTTTTTGTTTTTAATTATCTGTAGCATGACTCTCCAGCAAAAGGTGTTTATATTTATTTTCTTTTTACTTGTTGCATGCAGTGATGTCATCCCTTGATTCTATGATTATAGTTTTCAAATGTTTGACTAAGGGTGCTGTGGACTTTCTGGTTAAACCTGTTCGGAAGAACGAGCTACAGAACTTATGGCAGCATTTCTGGAGGAGGTGCCATAGTGTATGTCTCTCACATTCTCTTTATTTTTTCTAAATTTTAAGGTAGTTTTTTAAATTTTTACCTTGTTTAATGTAGGAACCTGTCTCTTCAGAATCTTTATGCACTTTGCTATTGTTTGTACCATGTTAGATTTTTGAGCTAATGAGTTATACCTGTCAGTCAAGTGGCAGCGGTAGTGGAAGACAGAACCAAAATGCTGCCCAGAGAAAGAATGAAGCTAGATATGATAACAATACTGGCAGTATTGGTGGAAGCGACAATGCAAACAGTGGTTTGGATATCAGAGAAGGCAGTGATAATGGAAGTGGTGGTACACAAGTGAGTCTTTTCACTTATACCTTGGCTGGACAGATTGTGTTTTGTCTGATACATTGGTTCCAGGAAGGCATTGGCAAGAAATGTGGAATGCAAGTGAAGATCTTTTAATTTCTGCATTACTTAGTGGGGCTACATTTTTTGTAATGTTCTTTCCTATCATTAAGTTACTAGTTTGTGTTTCAACATTTAAGAAACATGTAATACAAATTATCTTTTGCTTGTGTAAATTTTTACTTGAAGGTTTACATTTTCCTGTAGATCTCACATGTATTCAAGACAGTTTGAAGCTGAACTTTGATTTGTGAAGGGATTTGGTCTTATTTTGATTGTTTGTTGGTCTTCTATGGGTATCAAGTAATAAAATATTAAAATCTTTAAAATGCAGACTAACCAAAATGCCAATTACAAGGAATTTAGAGTTGGCTCTCATTCTTCTTTTGGCTTTATGCACAAACTTAATAAAGATATTCTCAAAACAGAGTTTTTAGTGAACAATGCATTATTCCAGAGGGCACAACAAAGATCTCACAATCTGCACAAACTGTGAATTATTTGCATCACTCTCTTTGTTAACTCCTTGTTCTTGATTTTGTTAATGCTATAGAGACGCTGAGTCATCAAACCTGGCAAGTTACTCTTGAATTTGTGAGTTGTATTTTTCGTTGGTTTTTGCATGATGTTTATAATTTAATTGAGTTAGAGGCTCTAGTGAATATATGTTCTGAAAGTGCTGTCCCTTAATTTGGTTATACCAATGAATCATCTTGCAGGGTTCGTGGACCAATCAATATGAAGAAGTTGAAAGTTCACATCAGAGAGGTAAATGGAAGCAGCATTGCTCCTATGGCAGCAAGTTTTCTCTGGTTAAGCAGACGAAGAAAGATAAGACACAGAATAACTGGATGCAGAGTGTGGAAACTTATGCAAAAGCTTGTGGTAAGATTATTCAAGGTTAATTTGTCCTGGTATGATCTTTTTTATTTAAGATGTGAAGCTATTTCTAATGAAAGCCTAAGACAAACAATTATTTTTTACATTACAGATGATGCAATAGGTCAGGATATGGTAATTGCTGTTCCTCGACGAGTCCCCACACATGTGGAATGCCTTCGAAAGGAAAGTACTCTACATGATCGATTTGGTCAAAACCAAGAAGCTGATTGCCCAGCAAGCTGTGGAGAGGGTGACCATCTAGGTGCTGAATCTGTTAAAGAAGGTAGCGAGCCTTCAACAAAGGCTATTGACTTGATTGGAAACATGGGCAGGGAATCTCAATGCAGGAATGGGGATCAAGAAGTTGGTCAGAGCGGGGAAGGTAAAATAGACACAGGGGTAAATTGCTGTCATGGGAAAGACAAATCTCTAACTGATTATAATTGCATGCCAGAACTGGAGCTCACTCTAAATCGTCCACAAGCTAATTGGAATGAATATAGCAAGCTCAAAGACAAATCACTTAGACAGTCAGATGCTTCTACATTTTCAAGGTGAATATATTCCCACTTATGATGGATCAGAACTTTTATTTTGACCTTTTTGGCATATTAGTTACTCTTGCTTTTTATTTAGAATCTTAGATATTGCTTGTTTTTGGGATTTTTAACCTGGTGGAGTATGTTCATACTTAAGTTATCACCAGAATGACATTTCTGAGTAGTCATTACCTCAATGAATTTTCCTCACGTATCTTGCTAATAATCTCAACTTTTAAGGCAAAGAGTCCTAAAAACACACAAGTGTCTGAGAATTTGTTACAGGGTAGAATGGTGATTAGAATCCACCACTTTGGGTTTTTCACCTTCTAGCCTCATTCCCCATTGGTCAAGATTTTTGGGTGAGCAATTGCCTTATAAGGTTTACTTGTGTCACAATTATTGACTATGTGGAATGTATGTTAATCGGAAGTTTGTAAGTAAGTGAGCCTTTCATTGTGTGGTTTTATATAGATATTATTTTGATTAGAGGGTAAAAGTGGGTTATTGAAAGGGCCCAAACTCTTGTGCAAAGAAAGTTCAGATTCAGCAATGAAGCCTGTCAAATTACAGAGAAACAACAAATCTTGGCTAACAAAGTGTCAGTTACCACCAGAGCTGTTAACTAACAGCAAAACACTAAACTCACAGCATCTAGACAGAAAGAGGATAGCAAATAAGCACACGGCTGAGACTAATAATTGAAAGAGCTGAACAAACAGCCCACCTTGGTCCCACTTGAAAGTTGAAACTTAAACCTTCTATAAATGGACTTGGCAAGTGGCTAGAAGCCATGAAGCTCCAGCGATCCCTTAGTACCAAGATCAGCAATATTCACTGTTATTTTGGAGCAGCTTTCCTTCCCATTCGTCCTTTCTTTTATAGCATTCTTTTCTAAAACACTAGCTTTGTTGGAGTTTCTAGTTGCCTTCTTACAAGACTGATCTCTAATCTGCTTTCTACTTGAAGGAGGGAAGGGCAGCAATGCTTCTCAGACTGGAATATAGAGCAACAGATAATTTCATCCTCTCGTAAATTTTGGGACTTGAGAGTGACCCTTCTTTGCTTACCTACTCTAAGGCTTGATTACTCTATTTTTTCTTTTTTCCTTACCTGTTGGAGGAGGGCAGATTGAAGGCTGCACCTTTCTAATAGGGCTGTTACCTCTTTCTTTGAAGGAATGACCCGTTGGTTCATCTCTAGCATCCTACCCTTTCTTGGAAACCTTCCTCGGATCATTCAAATCTGAAGCATCCTTGCTTAGTGTCTCAGTCCAAGGAGGAAAACATTGCTGTTCTCTGCTTCTCCCAAGCCAGCCCCAATCTCATAAGTGCAATGCTTCCCAAGGAAAGGAAAAGATGCTGACCTGATTCCCTTCTGAAAGTCGCACTCAGGTTCTTGAATATACAGTTTATGGTTTCAGTGCTTTACCCTATACCTGCTCAAAGGGAGACATCCCTTCCTTTCCCTAAGGAAGCCTAAGCACAAATTTTCCTTGTTCCTCTTGAATTTTCGCTTCTTCCTAATGATCAAGCAATTTCTTGCAAGATGGCTAGATTTATGGCACTTCTAGCAAACAACTTTAGAGATCTCATACTCAATTAGTGTAAAGTTCCTAGGGCTTAGTCATAAAATGAGCATCTAAATAAACAATATAACAGCAGCCCAAATGGATTCAAGAACCCTAGCATAAGCATTTAACAACCGCATACTTGAGAAAGGAATATAACACAGCAAAAAGGATTTAGTCCCTCTCCGATTTCTCATTAATAATTCACCAATATGAAATGATTGGGCGAATTGCCCACTTACAGAACAGTATACAATCAAAATGGCCTGCTGACATCAATTGCAGCACCCTTGGTGAGATGTTGCATTCAAAAGTGTCCTAGATGGATATTGTTTCCTCAGATTTGAGTTGAGCACTTCTAGCCCTAATCGCCCAATTCAAAGGAATTGGAAGTTTGTTGATCTGAGCAAGGGTTTGAGGTGTGACAACCCTCAAACCTAGCTGCTTTAGGGATGAAATCATTGTAGGATTGGACACCTAACCAGAATCTTGAAATCTGGAAATGTGGTTGTTGAATCTGCTATCACCAATCTGGAAGTTAGGTCTGTTGAATGCTGCAGGTCTGGTTGGCACAATCCACTGTCAAGGTTTAGCCTTTTGTTTATTTGGTCTGCTGGTTCTTGTTGCCTCCAGTTGATAGCAGTGCAATGGCTCAGGTTTGTAGCACCCAGGATTTAACGTTCAACTCACAACTCTCCAGGAGTCAGTGCCCTTGATGATGTCCTAAAATTGTTGCACCAGAAGTGTTTGGGATTGCTAAGCCTGAAAATGAATGATAATTAAAATCAGCGACTGATAGTAGCCATAGGTAATTATGCAAACTCACAATCAAAAAATGCTATGAAGATCATATCAAATGAGGTAGGATTTCCGTCCTAACCTCATCAAGCTCAGTACAAAGGGTTTCATCCCTATATAGTAGGTAGGAAATTTTTAGATGGTATGAAGCATGAGAATGTGTGCTTCGCATTGATTCCTAGAGTCAACAAAGAAGAATAATATGTACTAGTAAAAGTTTCAGATCTGTTGGGAGAATTCCAGGACATTGTATCAGATAATAGCTTTAGAGCAATAAGTATGTATCTATAAAAATCAGCGAGGCATTTATACATCTCTTTCAGAGATTACCATGTGCAGAACTTTAGGATTAACAGAACTCATGTATGATTCTGTCTCTTGATGTGTGAGAGTACACTAATCTTTTCAGCTTTTCTGTTGTATAACACATTGACTCCATCAATTTAGTGTGTTGTTTCCTGGTTTGTTCCTAGGATTGTAGTCATTATTACACAAGTATTTGAAAGACGTATGATGATCGATGTGTTCCAAGTTAGAGTGAACCTGAAGGAATTAGATTTTGCAGCAAACTTGAAGGCATAGATGCAGGAATTTTGAGCTGTACCAACTGCACATGTGTGATGCAAGCGAGACAGATAATATAGCATGCTTTCACTGCGTGATCCATTGATTCTGAGATGATTCTAGAGCAAGTGAATTCAGATATTTTATCCGTTTTTCCAAAGCCTCAACTTTTTATTGATTATTGTATCTCAATAAGTCTTTAACTGAAGAACTTAATTGTTTAGCCATCTATTATAAGCAAATTCTTAATCAATCATCCAAGTAAAGGCTCTGATTTAACAAGTAGTAAACATATTTTTGTATCCTAAAGCTTTAACATTCCAAAGATGGAACCTATATAACCTTGCTTAGTTCGTTATCATTAGGGGGCAATACAATGTGTTAAAAACAAAGTAATGAGTTATAATTTGTAATACCATCTGTCATCTAATACTACAAACAGTTTTAAGTTTCTATGGATGTGCATCTCAGTGGATGGATCAATAAAAAATTGTAAATGGTTATATTTCTTTCAGCACAATTCTTAGACTTTTTAATTTAATTATGTTATCTCAAAAGCTACAAATCGTTACCTTTTAGGATCCTTTCTTTGTGCTTACTTAAAACTATATGTCTCAGGTATAACACGGAAGGCACACATTTTTCATGTCCATGGGATGGTTCCTTTCCTGTTAATTTATACCCGGAAAACAAAAAGCAATATTGTGTCTCTTCTGAAAACAAGGGATCGTTAAATTTGACAGTCCCGTTTGAGAAGTTGGGTTCTTCAAAGGGAAGTGCTGGTGATGCTCCTGACAAATATCAATTATTACAGAGTACCAACAATCAAGAGAGGGGCTCTTCTGTAATTGGCCTTTCTGGTCAAGCTGCTGGCCCAAGCTCTGTGCCGATGAAAGATAAGACACCTGTGTCCCTGCCTACAGGTGTAGCTATGCCCATACCCCCTGGAGTTATCTCCTTTGATGGTGTAGCACCTGCATATGGTTCTCAATTGCATCCCATGTTCTATTCTTATCCAGGGGTTCCTATTTGTGGTTCAGATACATCACTCAAAGCAGAGAGAGAAGATGCTCGTGATAATTCTTCTCACCATGAGCCACATTATGTTTCGCTTCATGTTCCTGATCATTCTCATCACCTTCATCACCACCATATTCAATACCATCACCATCATCATCATCACCACCACCATGAAGGGCATGAACATAAGAAACATGCAAGACAAGATGAATGTGCTGTAGATAATGCGGCTACAACAGCTCAGGGTGGTTTGTATATTATGCCCAGAAATACTCTGAGTCTGGATGGTAATTGTGGGGAGAGTGGAAGTAGCAATGGTCACGGAAGTAATGGTAATGCTGATAGAAGTGCATCTGGAAGCAACAACAATGGAATCAATATGCCTACTGGACAGAGCACTGTTGCTGTAATTCCTGGAACCAATGGGGGTAGTGGGACTGGCAATACAGTTACAAGTACTACTGGCAGTGGAGTTGAAAATAACCTATCTGCTCGTCGGGAGGCAGCATTGATGAAATTCCGGCAGAAGAGGAAAGAGAGATGCTTTAAAAAAAAGGTTTAAATTAATTTTTTCTGAGTTGTAGATTGAACTTCCTGAATTCTAAAATATATTTTATAATTCTCATATTTGCTTTGCAGGTTCGATATCAAAGTAGAAAAATCTTTGCAGAACAACGGCCTCGAGTAAAAGGACAATTTGTCCGTCATCTATCAATCAAGAAATCTGAAGCTGGTGAAGAAAAATGATAGATATACATGAATCTACATCGGTATTTCTTCCAAAAAGAAAGTTCAAGATCAAGAATTTTGGGTCACCACGAAGTTTTCCACACATGAAATTGACAAGTTCATGAATGGAATAACAATGTCGTTGATGGTATTGGCTGTATAAATGTCTGAAAAATTGTATACTGCCCTTAAAACTCTGTAAAATACTTGACTCCAAGCTTGCATATCTTCACTCCAAACTTAGATCTGAATGATTTGCGAAAATGGAACATGTGTATTGTTCTAGTATAATGCAAGAGAAATTAATATGATGGACTAAGAAGAACGAATGTGGGTTCGAGGTTCAGTGAATGCATGTATTTGACATCATTTCATTATTGTTCCGCTTGTGTGTAGATTATAACATAGATGGTCACAATTCTATTTTACCCGGGATCTTCGAGCAGAATTGCACAGTATGAACTTACACTTCGACAATGTTACCTGTAGAATATGCTCTAATCAGACATTTAATTAAATGCTTACACACTTATGGTCCAATGTTATAATAATTTTTAACCACTAATCTTGTATTAGAAAGGACATAAAAATGATTCCTGAGTATAGATAACTCAACTGGAGAATGCAAGAGATGGAAAATTCTTATTCAAACATGATGACAAAAAAACAATTGCACTTATATTAAGTTATGCATGTGCAATTCCTCGAAAGAAAAAAATATTTTTTAAAACAAACGAGGACTATATGTTTTGTTAATAAAACTACTCTAAAATTAAGTTTGATGTATTATTAGGTGGAATCACTTCAGAATCTTATAGGCTATTAAGGGTAAATATTACAAGTATTCGGTAAAAAGAATATGGTTAGTATGTGACAATAAATTAGCAGAAGCTTCCAGATGTGTCTAAATGTGACCCGAAAAGATTGTGGGTTAATATCATCTTAGAAAATCTAATGAATCGAGAATAGTTAATATAAATATGGGTGGGAACTACTACGAACTTCTCCAATCGACTACCATGTATCTCCTCTTCTTTGAAAATCCTAATCACTCTTTCCAATACTGATTTTTTATGTCGATAGAAAAATTCTAATCACTCGTTCCAATACTGATTTTTTGGTTGAGGATAAAGAGTTAAGCATCAAGTGCTGTGCCAAAAAATAAGGTCGACATTGAACGGTTCAAGCTGAGATCCCAAATCTAGGGAGTCCAACTAATTATCCAACCATCGTAATTAGCCCTCCATTAAATCGAGGAAAATAATAGAAGAATTAAGGAGTAAGCCTACTCTGGAACTTTCAGAATTATTGCTGAAGGTTTTTAAGAGATAAAAATGACCTTATTTGTTGGTTTGTTTACTTTGGAAACCCTTTTAACTATATTCTAAGAATCAATTTTAAAAAGATCAGAAGAAATTGGTATCTCTCTTGAGCTTCGTAGTGATTTGATTAGATGTCTATAATGCCCAATTTTTATTAAGAACATTTAGTGATGTGATTAGACGTTTATAATGCCCAATTTTTATTAAGAACATTGAGTCAAATCATGGTTAGTAGATTTTTCGTGTTAAGAGTTGTAATATAAATATGTCAAGATGTCATGATACAAAGTGACACTTAAGTAATGAG
The DNA here is from genome assembly GCA_007115665.2 of Sequoiadendron giganteum. Classification (NCBI taxonomy): domain Eukaryota; kingdom Viridiplantae; phylum Streptophyta; class Pinopsida; order Cupressales; family Cupressaceae; genus Sequoiadendron; species Sequoiadendron giganteum. Next base: position 72,732,591 of record CM021107.1, on the reverse strand, counting down.
GGAACATTAATGATAGGGGAGATAGTGTCTCACCTTATATCAATGATTGGGTATTCGGCACCTATTACCAAGACTTACAAAAATAAAATTAAAGAAGATAATTTATAAGGGAAATGCATGAGTGTGATTACATATTTCAATTCATCCAATTATAAGAGCATACATCATAAACAATTGAGATTGCATGTATCAAACAATCACATTCACTTGCATGAGTGGTTGATTACTAGGAGATTCCATAACTCACATTCACTTGCATGAGTGGTTGATTACTAGGAGATTCCATAACTCACCTAATTTGTGCAAGAGACTAATCAAGTTCATGTAAGAGCACAAGTACACCACGAAACATGCTAAAGACACGTCACTTACCATAATTAAAAACATAGGAGGTGCAAATGCAAGTTCTTAAGGTTAAGTTTCATTGAGGAACATTTCTTTAAAAAGTTCATTTTCAACCTATTGTCTCATATTTGCCCCCTTTAAGACATAACCATTCATTTTACTAGTTTGCCCCTCACATTCACCCCCTACGATAATAGGCAAGTATGGCTAGAAAGAAAGCCAAAAGCAAGGTTGCTTTACTTTAAAAAAAATAAAATTTGCGTGTCTTGGGAGGATGTTCATTTATAGGTTACCTATGTTTTCAAGACCACAACAACATGTTTTGATCAATAAAACCCTCTCCTAAGCCCAAATGTGTGTAAAACAAGAACTCATGATGCTACAAGAGAATGGCTAGAAAATACTTTTTCTTGCATAACTTTCTACCATCTAAAACTGAAAACAAATGACACACACCATTGGATTCCATATGACAACACATCATAATCATGATATAACAAGTAGCAACTTATGATATTGCTATCAGGATTCAACCGTGTAGTTTTCGAGTCAAACTCATTGACCCATGATTCATGAGTAGTGGTTCACAAGAACCCATCTCTCATGATAATGAATGGTCCACTTAGCACTCATTGCATCTAGGTGATGCTCACAGAGGTGAAGCATTGGTCCGTCCCGGGAGGTCACCCATCCCAGTACTGCTCCAGCTCAAGTGCGCTTAACCACAAAGTTTCCCCCAAGGTTAAGCCCACTTAGCTTGCTACCCCATTTGCAACTCCTGGGACAGACCAGTAGCAACTTCTTAAATTTCAAGAAATATAACATTCTATTCACTAAAGTACAATTTTCCATTTATAAACGCATTTTTGATCTAGGATCAATATACGAAAAATGTAGCAATTTATACCATCCAACAAATATGTAGATAGGGTCTATTTCAATATCATTTACATACTTAAAAATAACATTCTCAAATTTACAAGCTTGATCAATTTGAATTATAAATGAAGATCAAGAACATAAAGGCTTCTCCAAGATTTTCTAACGCATCTATTTATGGCTTTAATCATGAACCAATGATGGTTTGCCTACCATTCAACCATGTAAACCTTGGAGATCCACTCAACTAGACTAGGAGGTGAGCATATGGGTAAAATAAATAAACATCAACCACACAATGATTGGCAACATATGAAATGCATTCAAACTAACAAGGTTTTTCGAATACAATTTAGATATAATAAGATCCCATTCATACAAGGAAGATAAATTAACAAAGACAATGAAGTTCCACCACTTTAGTTGTGCATCATAAAGTGGGGTTGAGGATACAAAGCAACCTCAAGCAAATACCTATACATATATATGTTTCTCATAAACATTAACATCAAATAATAGAGCATGGAAAGTAATATTCCTTCATAATATTAATGTCAAATTGGCAAATAATATTGTAGTTTATCTTTAAAAAATTAAATATATCCAATTATTTAAATTGATCAATTAATCAATTTTTCCCACCAATGCTATATTCTATCACATAGGGTTTGGTAAGAAGGCCACTCCAAGAGTTTTCCAATTCTCTTTTCCTACCCCACACATACCAAGGGTGCCAATTTTGTAATATGGCCCTTAGGAAGGAACTAATAGAGTTGCAAGTAATAATATAAATGACCCAAAGCTAAGCATACCCTGCCATTTCGTTTTATAAAACCCACAAAATATTATCTTGAATCTCATTTAAAAATCTAAAATTTAACTTTTAAAGATCTTCCATGAAGCTTATAAAATTTACATGACAACCATTAATGGGGTCTCTTAAGCATTTTATGTAAACCTAGAAAACACATCAAAACAATATTTTTGTATTTTACACAAGAAATATATAAGCTTTCATTATTCTACATACAACACTACAAGAAAAATGCATCAACTTGCTTGAATCATGAATTCCAAAAGTTGCAGGTTTCTCAAGCCCAAACAACCAAACTCAACAAGCAATCCTCTCCCAACAAAAGCTTCTCCCAAAAATCTCACACAACCTCCAAGGGTTTGAATACAAAACTCTTGCCTTCTTTTTTTAAAACTCCTATAAGTTAAAAATTATGATTCTTGAGTAGAAATGAATTCTTTTTGCATATAAGGTAAAACTTAAAAGAAAAAAAATCTCATTTCTCTTTTTCACATTCATAACTTACATAATTAATTATCTTTTCAACCAAACTATCCAATGACCTAGCTTTGCAAATAAGACATTTCCACCTTAAATCCACATATTCCTAACAAGTTATAAAGACTCTTAAAATATAAATACCCAAAACCCACTATATTTTTGCAAATATAACATGAAAATGATTTTGTCTAATATTTGACAAATCACTATTTAAAATCCAAACAATCCCCTTATATTTCTAAGTGCATTTTTTCATTCCAAAAAGCTATTAAATCATTCCTACACTCATAGCAACCATGACACCTATAAAGAATTAGTTTACATAACGTAATGAAGAACACACTTTACAAGTATAATGCACTAGGGTTTTTGAAACAAGGGATTATGATAGGTGGTTCATAGTTTTAAAACCACATGTATTATCACTTTTAATAGTGCAAAGGATGCACTAGGGTTATTGAAGCAAGGGATTATGATAGGTGGTACATAGGTTAAACACCACATGTATTATCACTTTTAATAGTGCAAGGGATTAATATAGTTAATCATACTTATGCAAATTGTAGACACCTAAATTAGCTTACACCTAAACACACTTAATTTTACCCCATCCTAGCCATTAATTAAACAAATATTATTTATTTATTTAATTCATTCATCTATTAACTTTATCCCCTACAATAATTAAATAAATATTTTGATTTTTATTTAATTAATTCATCCTTTACCTTTATCACCCACACTAATTAAATAAATGTATATTTAATTAATTAAGTTGACCTTATCCCCAAAATCCTCCAGCTAAATCAATTAATTAATACATTTTTAATAAATTGATTTAGGCTAATTAATCCTCAATCTTGTGCACATGTGACAAGAATCTTCTTTTTAAATAAAACCTAATTTTAAATTCCCCCACCTCCTTGGGAGTGTGCAACAAGGCAAATATTGCCCTTTTTAAAAATCAAATCTTATTTCCCAAGATACATTTTTTAATTAATCCCACTAAATCTTATCCATCCACTATTTTCTATATCCAATCCCCATCATTGACTTGCTATCCACCTTTTACAATTGATCTCCTTTTGAAATTTGTCCAATCCCCTTTGCTTGAGATCTCTCATCCTCACACCTAGCTCTTACACCTCATGGGACACTTGTCACATGACTACAACTTCATTCCAAACCCTAATCCTCATTCAATCTCAACCTTCCATTAGCCAATGCATCTTGACTCTTGATTTTCCTCTTGGAAATTATATAAATTAGAGGCCTCTCATCCCATTAAGCAATCCACTTTAATCATACTATAATATTATCCATTTTATCACTTATCATATCAATCTTACCGTCATGTTGGTTTTATGAGCTACCACGTTTCACCTATCAATATATCACAAATGATCATTTTAAGTTTTACATGTATTTGGTTTGAGTAGTCTAGATTTGATGCTATGTCATTTGTGTCATTTGCATGCAATACACAAATACCTCCAATATTAACCACAATTGGTTTTTCAATTTACACATCAAATGCATTTGTACAATACTAATAATAGCAAAAACATATAAACAATCAACATGAGCATAAATCAAGCAAAGAAAATACACTTCACAATTGCACCATATTAATCCTACTTGAATGTTAATATAAAAATAGATCCCATGCTTATAAAAATGACCTAAATGATGGAACAATAAATTATATGTTGGGAATGAGTGTATAGACATATGTGATGTAACAATTGTAGGATTTATAGAAAGATGTGAAGAAATGGATAAGGTGAGGATAAATGCATGAGAATTTATGTTATGCGAATAAGTGAAGGCTAAGCGAATGAACCCAACTATTTACAAGATTGTGACATTTATCAATATGTATCTGTATTAATCCATTCTTTCAAAATAGGCACATAACTAAATGGGAATGACATCGAGTATGCAAATTTTGTTATCACAATTAGGCTAATTATGTATACAATTCTTTTAAGATATATGTAGTCATAGTACATGTGCATCAATACACAAAACTATTTTAGTAATATTTAAATAAAATAAAAACATTCCTTTGTAATTACTATTCTATAGAAATTGTTAGCATAATAACTATCCATTAAAGATGAAATATAAAATTAAACATTTAAGGCAAAGAAAAAAGGAACCAAAGATATTATCAAATTGGTAATAATGACATTTTTTTACATGTTTTACAATTCTATATGAATATATGAAATTGAATTTGCACATTTTTTTTATTGAATAAAGTTTAAATTGAGAATTAAAACAAAGTGATATGAGAGAAATACAAATTTCCTCATCATAAATGATTGAGTATATATTATCAAAGAAATAGTGATTATTGAAGAGAATAAGATCAATCACTATTCAAATTATTTCTTTTTGAGTCCCCTTATCAATGTTGATTGTTATGATATTTCTTGGAAATATTTGTAAAAAATCATAAGTATAACATACCACTTCGAGGGGGTAACCTCCAATAATAATAATAGAAATGATATGAATTGAATAATTGATGATATGATGAATTGAGAGGAACATGTCCCTTTTATTTATAAGCTTAACCATGTAGGGACATACTCATTCATTCTAATAAAGAGTATTTAAAGTATTAACTAAAACTAATGTTAAGGTTAAGCATGCCACAAGTGCTTAACTCATTATAATTAGGAATATATATTATATTCTTAGCATATATGATATTAGGGTCATAACATTAGATATAATATTAGGGACCTAACATGCCCCTCCCCTTCAAACAAGCATTGTAATTAATGCTTAGTAATTTTGGATTCTTTAGTATGAATTGTTCATCTTCCCATGTGGCATCTTCAATTGGCATAATCTTCCACTTGATTAGGAACTCAAAGATGACTCTTTTGTAAATGTTCCACTCTTTTCTCAATAATTTTCTCGGGTTCTAAAATAATCTTTCCTTCTTCATCTAACTCTTAACAATTCTAACTGTGGCAATTCTAATTGGACTAAAATATTGTTACTTATTACTTTCTTTAAACAAGAAACATGGAGGATAGTATGCATTTTGGAAGAGTGTGGAAGTTATAACTTATAAGCTACACTTCCTATTCGATGGAGAACCTTATTAAGGACCATAAGATTTAGGTGCGAGCTTCATGTTCTTATATTTTTAAGGGAAATTTGTTTATAAGGTTGTAATCGAAGAAATACTCTATATATTAGTAGTAATAACCTTCGAGTCCCATGAAACTATGGACCTCAAAAATATTCATGAGTAGTGACCAATCCACAATAGCTTGGGTCTTCAATTGATCAACTGAAACACCCTCACCAAAGATGACATGACCCAAGTGCCTCATGTCAAGCTAGAAGAATCCATACTTTTTCAAGTTACCAAAAATTTGGTTATCACACAAAGATTGAAGAAATTGGTTCAAGTGGACCTTGTGTTCCTCCACTATCCTTGAAAAAACAAAAAAATCATCAAGAAATATGAGAAAAAATTAGTCAAGGTAGGTACAAAACACTTCATTCATCAAGCTCATAAACACAAAGGGAATATTTGTTAACACAAATAGAACTACAGTGAACTTGAACTGTACATAATGAGTTCTAAATGTAGTATGGCAGATATTTACCTCATGGATATGGAGTTGATAGTATCCAAAATTTAGATCAATCTATGAAAATGCCTTAGCCTCCTTCATTTGGTCAAACAAATCATCAATTCCCAACAAGGGATATTGATGCTTCATTGTCACCTTATTCAACTGCTAGTAATCAATACACAATTAAAGATATTAGTCCTTTTTCTAAAAAAAGATAACCAGTGTTCCCATAGGGGACAAATTAGGACGAATATGCCCTTTCTCTAACAAATCATCCAACTACAAAAAATCTTACTAACCTCCCGAGTGATCATGTAGTGTGGTGGACATGAGATAGGTTCTACTCCTAAGACTAGGTCTATATGAAAGTCTACATATCACTTATGTGGAATACCAAAATCACACTAGAAAACATGTCAGTAAACTCTCTTAAGAGAGGATGATCATCTAGGGAAACCCCATGACACTCGCTCTTTGAAAGTTTGTTCACCAAGACCACATACTTGGTTCAACTACATAGGAAAAATCACGCAAAGAGATATGGATCTAGGAACCCCTACTACCTCAACTAGATGGCCAAAGTCATCAACACATTCAACAATCTCACAACGACAATTGTTACTTTCCTGGTGCACTTTAATCGAATCCACACCCAAGACTATCTCATAGGATTTAAATGGGAAAATTTACAAATCAATGATGTTGGTGAAAACCCCAAGGTCCAACACAAAACCACTTACAAGGGAATCTACAACCACCTTAACACTAGTAGCTAGCTCAAGCTATCATTCATCACCTTGCCTTGCAGCTTCAAGCCTACTGCGCTCAACCAAGGATGGGGAAATGGAAGAGTTTGAAGCATTATAATTAAATAAAATAGAAAAACTTGATGTCTCAACTACTATTCCCTAATTCTTTTCCTAACAACTGTCTAGCATTGCAAACACTTGATATCCTAAATCCCCCATTGTTAGCTCTAGCACTACTATATTTTGAACCTTCACTGCTAATGATCCTAAAGTGTAATTCTCGTATAGTGTCATTCCTAACCACAATATTAACAAGGTCCCACAAACAAAGTAGTGGCTACCTAAGATGCCACTAAATTGTTGGATGTTTGAGTGACTAATTTTTTTCTAATCACTCCAAGTTTGTTGATGGGATTGGTTCTTGTCATGTCCTTGTACATTTGTTTGACTACGAGTCAGCCCACTAGAACCTTACCCACTTGGAGAGACCTATTAGGGCTTGTGTCTATGTTGTTGGGCAGTCCTAGATAGTCCTATAGGTTCCTTTTATGATCTCTTATATTGTAGTTGAGAACCCCACATTGTTGCACTTGATTGGTAGGAAACTACTTCCTGAATACCAACCTATCAACCATACCCCTTAGTTAAGTTCTACTCAATTAATTTGGCCTTTTCCATAAAAATCTCTAAAAGATTTGGCTCTAACACGCAAGTTCCTCCATTAATTTGAGCATCTAGGCCTATAACAAAAATCTTCAACAAAATTATTTCATCCTCAACAAATCTTGCATACTACTCTAGTTCAAAGAAATATTTCTCATATTGATATAAAATCATGTCCAACTATTGAAGTTCATGGAATTCATCTACATGATGTTTTCTAGAATGGTCAGAGAGATCCCAAGAATAAAATCATTCCATAAAGCTTTCCCATGAGACTATTGCAATATCCAAGTGATAATTTTATTCGTTATCACCACCAAGTGGAAGCAAATCCACACAAGTGCATAATGGCACACTGGACCTTGGTGTTACTTCCATTTAAGGATGCATCATGAAACACCTATCTAAGGCCAATAGTTATCGCTCAACCTCTATTCCACCTATAAAACCTTCATAGGTGGGTGGATTATCTTGTAGGTCTCTCATATTGAATTTCATCATACTGTCCTCATATTCCAATTATCTATCACCTCTATGGGGTACATCTAAGGGTAGTTCATCCACTCTAGTTCGTTGAGTGCTATTAGAGTATTCCCCTTTCCATCCTCACGTGGAACTTATTCCTTAGCTTGTGATGGGTGAGAACTTCACAATTGCCTTCCCTTTTGACAAGGGGTTAATCTAGCCAATATATCCTAAAGGAGTAGCACTACCTACAGTGCACCCAACTAATCTTCAAGTTGCTCTTGTCTTACCCCAAGAGAGTCTTCACTTTGAATTTCTTGTGATTCATGATCAATACCAACATATATCCTTGTATAAGAGCGATATGATTTGAGAGGGATGCTTCCTATAGCACATAGGGAGAGATTAGCACATGCACACAATTCTTACACATTAAACTAAGGTGAGAAAGGAACCATAAAATTTCAACTAAAAAATTAAATAAAAGAACACATAAACCTAAGCTCCTAATATTGCAACTTAGGCTCTAATACCAAATGTAATGCTCCAAGTTATTGCTCAAGACATTAATGGACAAAACACCTACAATTTTTTTGCATAACAAAAGTGGCATAACATACCAACATAACAAACTAATATGCCCAAGGTGTCACTTGCAACCCATGGTGACACACTTGGCATGCACACCAAAGAAAAAATACAATGACACAAGTAGAAGACATAACTCAATCTTAGGATAAGTCACCAAGTTGGCATGAAAAATGAGGCATAAAAGAGATACATGATAACCTAAATAACTAAATTAGCTTCTTCACAACTCTACTAAACCATCCTCTAAATTTCACTTAGTTATGACAAGCCAAAAGGATAAAACATCCATTTTGGGTTCTTGAGAAGAATTGACTATAGTTCAAACTTTGGCATTCGGTGTGGACTCAGAACTTAGTTTTGAGTACCAAATCTCTTTTTCACATCTACACTCCATGGAACAAAATGGGTTAGAGCATCTATATGTGGACCTTAAGCCCCTACTCACTTGGGACTTGTCCCATGTATTAGGTTTTGCTTGATCTCGATGTTATGCAACAATAATAAAACACTCCTTTGTGAGGATTAGGCTCGCATTTGGATATGGAACTTGTTCCCTAGTCTCAAATTCCCTCCACCCTCCATGATTTGCAACACAACGTGAAACTTAAAACACCTTTGCTAATTGCATACCCTTGTTTGGACTTGGAACCCTGAGTTTCGAGTCTTTATTTCCTTTTGATCCTTGTGACCCATGAAATAGACCTCCAAAAAATTGAATTCCTTGCGGACATTGGATCCCCATGTGCACTTGGACTTGTTCCTAATTTCCAAGTCCTCTCAACTTTATAACCCACCAAGCACTTCCACAATGCAAAACTCAAGCTCACCCCTAGACATAGGACATAGTTCCAAGTCCAATTTTCACACTCAAGCTTCCACCCTACCAACATGGAACCAAGGTTCCATGTGTTTGGTCCCTCTCAATGCACATAACCCACCAAAGTAAGCATGGATTTGCCTTCAAGCAACAAAATATGAAGTTCAAAACAAACCTAGAACTTATGTAAGTTCAAGGTTCTAATTCCAACTCAAAACTCAATCCAAAGCATAACATAATAGCAAAAGAAATCTATGGCATGGAAATACAACAATATTTTTTTCACAAGACTAGACATAACTTTCTTGTTTTTTAATTATTTTTAAATGGTCTTGGGGAAACATTTGTGAGGTAATGGACTCCAACTTGCCCACATGATAACCTCCCAAAGTACACAAACCCCAAGAAAATGGAAGGTTAACAATCTCCACTCTTTTAACTAAAGAAAAACAATACTCACCATAACCACAAGATCATCATGTAATGTACTAACCCTTCTATGAAGTAAAAATTTCTAATTTTATACTTTATGAGTAAATAAACAAATAACAAGCCATTGTAATAAAAAATTTCTTTTCTTAATTGATAATTTCCATTCAAGATGCATAACATATTACAACATGATTTCCTTTTCATTTCATAAATACATAAAATTAAGAAAACATACAATTACATACATAGCTCAAAGAGCTTTAGAACAAATAGTTGTAAGACGGTCCAAGATCCTTCCTTTAAAATCTTGGTTCTTCTGTTGCCTATTGTGGAGGAGAAGCATTACTTAGGCATTTTTTTGCCAGCCACATATTCATAATGCAGTCCTCCGCACATCTATCATTCGATAGATTTCCCTTCCCTTCAACGAAGAGATTGGTAGAGTAATCGATAACGACAACCAACTGAGCATAGTGTTGTGTCCTACATAACTAGATCTTGTAATCCCTTAAACTCTATCTAACATATAATACTGGATCACAGTGAATTGATAGTGGAGCCAAACATCATCATACTACTTTGGCCAAAGTGTTTCATTCAATATGTTCTACTGAGGGTCATCTATCACATACACTACTCAGGGCCGATTTGACTTAAGGCTATCTTAAGCTACGCATAGGTATTTCCTTCAATGGATAGTCCATCATCCCAGATAACGTACAACCATATTAATCTACTTGGAATAAACCTACTTAACTAGTAAGTACACAAGTTTAAGTATTTCCTTCTATGGACAGTCCATCATTCCAAAGATAACCTATAAACTTGGATAACCCTACTTACATGCAAGTACTTTAAACTCCCACTCATATTGGATTATCTATCATAGGAGTAAAACATAAGATTTCCTAGTTAAATCAATAACTTAGCTATATGCACCAGATGTGCTTTCCCTGTTCAATCATACCTAGTATATAATACCTATGATAAACACCCATCTCCTACTATAGAGTACATAAAAACACAATATGAAAACAAAATAATAGTAGCTTCAATTTCCCTTTCAAAATAATCTACATTATCTAATGCACATACTGTAAAATACATCTCAACCATGCATGCAAAACACATCATTCAAAGTAAAAATAACAAGGAAGAAGAGATCCTCATGCCTGTTATCGATTTATCCAAACTAAAGACAACAATGCAACCCTCTTCAACAACAAGTAGTTTGATAATTAGCTTCTCAGGAAACTCACAATATATCTATCTCACTTGTTGATAACTTTCTTCTCTCTAAATATAATCTCCTCACTACTATATGAATTTACTTCCTTTCACTCTCTTAATGCAAAGCAAAGTACAACTGGGAAAATACTGGACTATGAATTGTAAGAGATGTGTAATCTCTTGAAGGAAATGTGTCCCTCACAATTAAAAGGTTCAACTATTTATAGAGCAACAAAGAAATCTCAAAGCCTACAGTTAAGGCCTGCACAAAGACAACAAGCTCCATGCAAAGCAACTCACCAATAAGGTGGCGATAAAATAAACTTAGACTTAACAAATCGTCCTATAGATCGACTAGTTTCCAAAACAACAATACGAATACTAATTCAATCAACATATGCATAATTCAAATAGTTACCAAGAGAATACATCTACAACAAATCAAACTCAAAGGTGGTGCTAACTCCTATTTTGTTTCTGTCACATTTGGCACCATCAAACTCAGTCAATTCCCATTTTATGACAATAGATTACTATCGATCCAAATGGTGAATGAATCGACTTGCAGTTTAATACGTTAGACTATGTCAAGCATAGTCTCCATAAAGACGTCGACTAAGTCAAGTTTATGATAGACAACAATAACAAATTTAATGCCACGACTTGTATTGTGTCTTGATCATTATGATAATCGATTTTCACTTGCAGTTAAAAGCTATTAAGTCAACCCCCATTGATATGGTCAATGTCGACCTTCATTCCATAGTTCTATCGACTATAAAACATCCTTATAAATTGGCTTCAATGAATAAGAGATAGCCGATCTCAATTATCATATATAATATATATAATATATATATTATTATATATATATATATAATATATATATTATTATATATATATATATATATAATATACATATATACACTTAAATACTAACATGCATTTATATATATATATCCATTAATATATATATATATATCGTAAGTTTATAATGTACGCACACATTCAATACATACATATATATATATATATATATATATATATATGAGTACAAGCAAGGTAGTATATAATAAACACATTATATTAAACGTGTGCATATATGTGGATAAATGTATATACCTTTATATACATGTATGTGTAGGTATATCTATATCGATGAATCCGTATAAGTATGTCCCTTCGGCAACGTACGCATGTATCGATATACATATACATATGGATACGTCTATATACTATACACATGGGTAAAAGCACAAACCTGTGTCACACTTTATAAAGGAATCGATCAACAACAATTTTTTTTTTTGAATTTCGACCACATAAAAGTTGTCTTTATGTTTTGAATTTTAAAATGGTGTAAACTAATGAAAGGTAGAAATTTTAATGAAGTTTATTCCTATAATTTTTTAAAATTAAAAAAAAATTGTTTTCATTATGTTTTTTTCAATTTAAGGACAAATTTTGGAATGTTAAAAATTTTAGAAAAGAGTGACTTCATAGGCCGTTAAGAAACAAATTGAAAAAAACTTCATTTCTCCCTAATTTTTTTTTCTCTAAATAGGTAACTTCAATATCTACTGCATGGAATTTTTTTTCAAATTTTGATGTATATTTTTCTTGTAATAATGTTTTAAAGTCAAACATGTCAGAATTTAACAGTTTTCATGGGCTGTTAACAATTTTCAATTTTTTTTAATCATTTTCAAAAACCAAATTATACCCTTTTGAAGAAGACTCTCTCCTCTATTGCCACATATAGGTTTTAATTTTTTTTTAATATTTTTTACTTTTAATTTTTTTTAATCAACCTCTTTTTTAATTTTAACAACCTACTTGCATTATTTTAAAAATAAAATATATTAAAACTAATCAAAATATTAAAAAAATATGTATATTTGGATTCCCCACTCCGAGCTCTACAAAAGGGTATTTTTATTTTTTTGTAGAAAACTCATTATGATTCGAGAAATACTTAGTTAAAGTTGAAAGTTTCAGAAAATTCTGAAAAAATGTTGAGTTGGTTGCCAACTAGACAGTTTCGGCCGAAAAGGGTTTCAACCAAAACCCTTCCGATAGAAACCCCACACATATAATAAGCCAAATTGAAAGTCGATTTGAAAGTTGAAAGGGATTATTTTTTTTTTTGGTTTCAGCCTATTCGGCTGAAACCATGTGTGCCATGTATACGCCACATGGTTTCAGCCGAAACATTTCCTGCCGAAATTAGTTTGCTCAAAACTATTTATTTGGCCGAAAGTGTGACATAGGTTTGTGCTTTTACCCACATAAATGTTCACATCCGATTCACATAAAGTCATTTACAATTACCATCATATTGATGAGTGTTTATGTGTGGTACATCTACATATATACATATACGTGTCGTTATATTCCATCAAAATGCATGTGCATATATAAACATACTTCCATGTACTTCCCACTTGTCAATATAATCGTAATAGCACAAGAAATACCTCAAAAGCTCAAATATATAACCATCACCCAAAGCATGCAAAAGTAAGCAAGACTCTCAAATGCAAAAACATCGACTAAGGACGACTTACCTATTATCCACAAACTGAATCAACTCAATCATTCTATGTGGTGTGTGTATATGCTCAGATAGTTTACTTTTACTAGTTACCTGACCAAGAGCTTCTCTCGAGTGATACTTCCCATTCGTCTGGAGGAATAGAACACATACATGCATCCACTAACACATGCACATGACAGTCAATTGTTCATAACAATATGTAGTATACATAACATCTCCAAAGTTAGAATAATGATAATTCAATAACCACCCATTCACATATATGTAGTATTTAACCATGAATAACATTAACTAGGATAACATCAAATGAGACAACCATCAAATGAGATAACATTCATATTGATAACTAGGTACAAGCATAATTTATTCATCTTTAGAATTCACATTACATTCATATTTACCCTATGTAGTAATAGTAAATAGTAACTCTACATTTGGGGTGTAACATACTCCCCCCTTATGAATCATTGTCCTCGATGACCTAAGGCATTATTAAAAACATAACAACTAACAAAACATTTCTCAAACATTCTCAAAAGCACTAAGAATATGAGGAAATTTCTGTCAAATTTTCGCATAGTCCTCCCAAGTAGTTGTGTCTTCTGCGTACTAGTCCCATTGGACTTTTCACTGCAAGACCTCTCTTTTATGAAAGCGTAGCTTACATGTTCCTAACATCTTGACGGGCTCGAGAATTACTACTCTGGGGTCTTGTACCTATAAAGCAATCCAATCAATTAAATGATTATCTCCTGGTATATACTTTTTAAGGTAGGACACATGGAAGACATTATACATTCTGGCAAGAGTTGGTGGCAACGTGATTCGATAGGCTATTGGATTCACTTCCTCTAGAATCTTAAAAGGCCCAACATAACGTGGGGCTAACTTAGAAGAATTTCCAAATTTCATGGAGCTTTTATGAGGTTTTACCCTCAACAATACTTTGTCACCTAAAAAAATTATAGGGCACTCTCTTAGCATCAGTGTAGCTTTTTCATGAGAAATTATATGAATGAGAAAAAATAACTATAGAGTATATTGTACAAAGAAGTGTTTTATATTTTGTGCTTCATTGGAACTGAACTCCAACACAAGGAAGGTGCATTCCATCTTAGTTCACCTCTTGGCAGCGAGCCTTACTCTGTTTTGTAAATCACTTCAGGCTATGAGCCTTCGAGGATAGTGATTCATGGTAGTGAGTCATTGTAATATTCTATACAAAGCTTCAAAAGGAGCCATTTTTATCGTAGAATGATAAGAGTTATTGTAAGAAAATTTAACTAAGGGTAAGTAATCCCCCCACTTGTACTGATGATCCATGCAATACATCCTAAGTAGGTCTTCCAATATTTGGTTTACCCTTTCCATTTTCCAATCCATTTCTGGATGATAGGCTGAGCTAATATTCAACTGAGTCCCTAGTGCAGAAAACAAGGTTTTCCAAAACCTAGAAGTGACTCGTGCATCCCTATCTGAAATAATCTTTCTTAGGAATCCCATGCAATCTAAACACTTCCTGCACAAATTTCCTTGCTATGACAGGTGCTCCGCTAGTTAGGTTCCCTGGTATAAAATGTGCTACCTTTGTAAGCTTATCTACTACCACAAAAATGGCATTGTGCTTAATCCTTGACATAGGTAATCCATGCACAAAGTCCATACTTATGACTTGCCACTTCTTTTTTGGTATATCGTGTAGGTATAACAAGCCCGTAGGATGATGATGCTCAACTTTCACCCTTTGACACTCAAGACACCTTGCCACAAAACTAGCGACATCTCCCTTCATTCCCTCCCAGAAGTATAATGGTTTTAAATCAGTCATCATTTTCGTCACTCCAGGATGTCTAGAGTACAGTGCTTCGTGTATCTCCTTCCATACCAGATTTCTTAATTCCTTTACGTCAAGTATATACACTCTACCATTATATCTAAGTATTCCATTAGGTTCTAATTGAAAACCTTTATACCTAGAATCTTGTGGATTATCCATGAGTGCTTGCTTAACTTGCAAGTAATACTAATTCCTGGCACTTTTGGAGTACTTGCCCCTTAAAATCAGTTTGGATTGTTACTATCAAAGCAATGTGTCGTCTTCGACTTAATGCGTCGACAACCTGATTTTATTTTCCCTTAATATAACCGATATTAAAATCATAGTCATCTATTAACTCTAACCATCTTCTCTGTCTAGCATTTATATTAGGTTGAGTGAAAAGGTACTTTAACCCATTATGGTTAGTTTTCAACTCAAAGGGTTTTCCTAGAAAATAATGCCTCCACATTTGCAATGCGTGAACCATATCTGCTAATTCTAAATCATGTGATGCATAATTCATCTCATATGGTTTCATCTTTCTAGATTCAGAAGCAATTACTTGCCCATCTTGCATCAACACACCTCCTAACCCTTCTCCACATGCATCCATGATAACCATAAAGTTACCCTCAGGATCTGGTACTTTTAAGATTGGTGCGGTGGTTAATTTTTCTTTGAGTAGGTCAAAAGTCTCTTGACTCTTCTCAACCCATTCAAATCTCTTTCCTTTCTTTTGTAAGGAAGTAATAGGGAAAGCGATCTTAAAAAAGTTTGCAACAAACTTCCTATAATACCCTGCAAAACCCATGAAACTTCTTACCTCTGATACGTTCTTAGGTATAGGCCACTCAATTACTACTTTAATCTTGGATGGATCTACAACAATACCATCTACCGAAATCACATTATCTAAATAATTTACCCACTTTTGGAAGAATGGACACTTGGAAAGTTTACCATACAACCTATGTTCTCTCAAACTTTGTCGGACCATTTCTAAATGCTTGCAATGTTCTTCCTCATTTTAGAATAAATCAATATATCATCTAGAAAAACTAACACAAATTTGTCAAGGTAGCCCCTAAACACACTATTCATTAGGTTCATGAATGTTGCAGGTGCATTTGTTAAACTGAAAGGTACAACAATGAACTCATAGTGTCTTTATCTGGTTCTGAATGTAGTTTTAAATATATATTCATCCTTAACCCTCAATTGGTGATATCCAAATCTTAGATCTATTTTAGAGAATACGACGACTCCCCTCATTTGATCAAAAAGTTTGTCTATGTGTGGCAATAGATACTTGTTCTTAACTATAGCTTTGTTGAGCATACAATAGTCGATGCACAATCACAATGTACCATCCTTCTTCTTAACAAAGATGAGTGGCGCTCCCCAAGGTGCTACACTTAGCTTTATCAGTCCTTTCGACAACAATTCATCCAATTGTGTCTTAAGTTCCATAAGTTCAATGGTTGTCATCCTATAGGGTACCTTAGAAATAGGTTATGACCCTGGAACTACATCTATAGAGAAGTCAAATATTCTATTCAGAGGAAACCTTGGTAACTCCTCTAGAAACACATCCGAAAATTTCCTTAATATTGGATACTTCTCCATATCTGATTTTCCAGTTTCATCTATTTCACCATCTTCTAGTTCTTGTAAACTTTGGAACTCCAAAGCATCTCTATCCTTCCTAAGTTCTTTAATCTTTACATCAAATATTTTACACCCTTTCTTCTTAGCTCTTAAAAGTTGCATTTCTGTAATTTATCGAACCCTAACCTCTCTAGGCATCCCTTGGAATTTAGCCTGGTTCCCAAAATTATCTAGGCATTCTATAGTCTTAGTATGGTAGTCTACTTTAGCCCTATGTTTCTACAACCAATTCATACCTAGGATAACATCATATGATCCTAAAGGTGCGACATAAAGGTTAACTTCTGTAGATAAACTAGGTAGTTCTATCCTAGACTCGAATAGACATTGATCCACCTTCGCTCTTGTTTGGTTTGCATACTCTACATTCCAAGAGATTGCCATGTGTCTTGCCTTCCTAGATAATTGTTTAGCTATTCTAGGTGAAATGAAATTCTCAGTTGCACTAGTATCAATAAGAATAGAAATATGTAAGCCAAACAAAATACCTGGCGTTTCAACTGGAGTTACTTGGTACTCTGCCTGTTAATCGTCCACTGCTGCATGTATCTTATGCTGAAACATTGCTTGTTGAGTGGGTAATGGATTACCATATGGTCGTTATCCAAAAGTTTTATTGGGGCACTCATTAGCATAGTGATCCCCTCTGCATATAAAACATCTTGTAGGCGGTCCTTTTTTCCCTATGGTTTCTCCAAACTTATTGGCATTTTCACTAGCCTTATTGGTATTATCCATGCTAGAATCATTCCTTTTCCACTCTCTCCTAATCCATTTTCCATTATTGTAGAATATTTTCCCCTTTTACCTTGGAGAATTTTGCACATATTCCTCCTTCATAGGAACTATCTTGTTAGGAACTTCCACATCTTTCTTTTGCTCTCTTCTTTCTTGATGAGTGGAATTAGCCCTAAGTTTTTGCTCCTACTTAATTGCTTTCTCATATACAAGATACATTGTTGTTGGACCATGCATACCCACTTGTCCTCCAATCTGACTATTGAGTCCCATTATAAATTTCCTTATATGGAATATCTCATCCTGGTGATATATGGGAACATAGCACAGTAGTCGGGTGAACTTCTCCCAATATTCATTGACCGTCATGTTACCTTGTTTCAATCCTTGGAAATCCGATAGTTTTTGGTCATAGTAAAGTTATGGTAATCATCTTTTATGGAAAATCTCCATGAATTCTCCCCATATTGTTAGCTTCCATGAGTTGATATTAAGTTCCAACTTCTTGTTCATCCACTAGTTAGAGGCTTCCCCTGCTAACTGATACACACCCCATGCGGCTTTAGTAACCTCATCATAGTTTCGTATTTTAAAATAATTTTCCATTTGAACAAGCCACACCTCAACCTCATCACCTCCAGAACTACCATCAAACTTAGGTGGAGTAACCTTCTTCATGTCCCTAGAAAGTTTGGAAGCTACAAGCTTCTTATTCCTTTCAACAAATGGCGTAGGTGATTTTTTCTTCTCTTGATTATGGGTTTCATTATGCCCATGGGAAGAATTTTCTCCCTCATGATCATTAATGGGTACATCCTTTTCTACCCTATCCTTAACTCTTTCTTGTTCAAGGTTAGCCAACCTTGCCAAGATTTGGTCAAGCTTAGCCTCTACTCCAGTGGTTCCTTATCCAACCTCTTGACTTCCACCGAGATTAGTTCGTGTCATCACCATCCTTATGTGATTTGGTTTTTACCTGAATGTTTTATCCATGTTAGACTAAATTATGTTATCAATTATCTTATGGAAAACATAAAAGTAAACACTCACATGTACACGAGAATTCCACATAAGATCAAGCATACGCTTCTTTTTGATAAACACATAATTTTATTCATTTCTTGAGGATTTCAATATCCTTTCGATTACATGGAGTGACTTTTTAGATAGTCAAGTGGAGAGTATCCTTCAGATTCACTCTCAGACACATAACTTAAAGGAGTATAACCTATAGACTGAGACAATTGTTCCCAATCTTTCTGTTCATCTCTCATTTGCTTGTACCTATCCCAAAAAGGATAATAACCTTCAAATTTATCATCCGATACATAGTTTCGAGGGGCAATGTCAATATGGTGTTCATCGACATTGTAGTTTACATTTTTCATAAACATTTATTCATGAGACCATTTCTCATCTAGCGGTGTCCTTGGTACATATCCCTCAAACTTGTTACTTGAAAAATTGCTATTACTTCAGCGAGTGGTAGAACTCTAGGATCCCTAAAGATGAATGTCAGACTAACACTTTCTTTTGAAGGAATATCCCTAGAAAGTGTTAATGACTCAAACTTTTGTGGTGAGATGGTTGGTAGGTAATTGTACATAGCCTCCATCTTCATCTTCCTCTTCACATCACTGATCCAAGAAAGTGTGTGACTAAAAGTTTCAGTGTCACTCAACCAGATAGCATTATCATAGTTGGTTCCTTCTATGGTTCTAATGATGGATTCTTTTTCCTTCTTGGCCTTGAGGTAGCGCTCATTTCTGATTACTGACTTTTGAGCCGTTAATCTGAGACACACCATCCTAGCACAAGAATTCACAACATTAGATAACATTAGACGAAAAGAATGAAAAAGTCATAGGTTCTAGAGCTAAACCTGGTAGCTCTGATACCACATGTAACGTACTAACCCTTCTATGAAGTAAAAATTTGTAATTTTACACTTTACGAGTAAATAAACAAATTAACAAGCCATTGGACTAATCTTTTCTTTTCTTAATTGATAATTTCCATTCACGATGCATAACATATTACATGATTTCCTTTTCATAAATACATCGATGTAAGAAAACATACAATTACATTCATAGCTCGAAGAACTTTAGAACAAATAGTTGTAAGACGGTCTAGGATCCTTCCTTTCAAATCTTGGTTCTTCTGTTGCTTGCTGTGGAGGAGAAACATCAGTCAAGCGCTTATCCGCCAACCATAGACTCATAATGTAGTCCCCCACACATCTATCATTTGATAGATGGCCCTTCCTTTCGACAAAGAGATTGGTAGAGTAACTGATAACAACTAACTGAGCATAGTGTTGTGTCCTACATAACTAGATCTTGTAATCCCATAAACTCTATCTAGTATGTAATATTGGATCACGGTGAATTGACAATGGAGCCAAAGGTCGTCACACTACTTTGGCAAAATTGTTTTATTCATTATGTTCTATTGAGGGTTATCTATCACATACACTACTCAGGGCCAATTTGACTTAAGGCTATCTTAAGCTACACATAAGTATTTCCTTCAATGGATAGTCCATCATCCTAGATAACCTACAACCATATTAATCTACTTGGAATAAACCTACTTAACTAGTAAGTACACAAGTTTAGGTATTTCCTTCTATGGATAGTCCATCGTTCCAAAGATAACCTATAAACTTGGATAACCCTACTTACATGTAAGTACTTTAAACTCCCTTCCATACTGGATTATCTATCCTAGGAGTAAAACATAAGCTTTCTTAATTAAATCAATAACTTAGCTATATGCACCATATGTGCTTTCCATGTTCAATCATACCTCTAGTATATAATACCTATGATAAACACCCATCTCCTACTATGGAGTACATAAAAACACAATATGAAAACAAAATAATAGCTTCAACTTCCCTTTCAAAATAATCTACATTCTCTAATGCATATATTGGAAAAGACATCTCAACAATGCATGCAAAACGCATCATTCAAAGTAAAATAACAAGGAAGAAGAGATCCTCATGCTTGTTATCGCTTTATCCAAACTAAAGACAACAATGCAACCCTCCTCAACAACAATTAGTTTGATAATCAACTTCTTAGGAAACTCACAATATCTCTATCTCACTTGTTGATAGCTTTCTTCTCTCAAAATATAATCTCCTCACTACTATATGAATTTACTTCCTTTCACTCTCTTAATGCAAATCAAAGTACGGCTGGGAAAATACTGGATTATGAATTGCAAAAGATGTGTAATATCTTGAAGGAAATGTGTCCTTCACAATGAAAAGGTTCAACTATTTATAGAGCAACCAAGCAATTTCAAAGCCTAAAGTTAAGGCATGCACAAAGACAACAAGCTCCATGCAAAGCAACTCGCCAATAAGGTGGCGATCAAATAAGCTTAGACTCAACAAATTCTCCTATAGATCAACTAGTTTCCGAGACAACAATATGAAGACTAATTCAATCGGCATATGCATAATTTGAATAGTTACCAAGAGAAGACATCTACAACAAATCAAACTCAAAGGTGGCACTAACTCCTATTCTGTTTCCTTCACATATGGCACCATCAAACTCAGACAATTCCCATTTTATGACAACATATTACTATCGATCCAAATGGTGAATGAATCAACTTGCAGTTTAATACGTTAGACTAAGTCAAGCATAATCTCCATAAAGACGTCGACTAAGTCAAGTTAAAGATAGACAACAATAAAAAATGTAATGCCACGACTTGTATCGTGTCTCAATCATTATGATAATTGATTTTCACTCGCACTTAAAAGCTATTAAATCGGCCTCCATTGATATGGTCAATGTCGACCTTCATTCCATAGTCTCTATCGATTATAAGACAACTTTATAAATCGACTTCAATGAATAAGAGATAGTTGATTTCAATTATCATATATAATATGTTTAAAATATATATATATATATCCTAAGTTTATAATGTAAGCATACATTCGATACATATATATGAGTACAAGCAAGGTAGTATATAATAAACACATTATATTAAATGTGTGCATATATATATATGTATATGTATAAATGTATATACCTCTATGTACACGTATGTGTAGGTATATCTATATCGATGCATCCGTATGAGCATGTCCCTTCACCAACGTACGTATGTATCGATATACATATACATACAGATACATGTATATACTATACACACATATATATGTTCACATCCAATTCACATAAATTCATTTACAATTACCATCATATTGATGAGTGTTTACGTGTGGTACATCTACACAAATGCATATACGTGTCGTTAGATTCCATCAACATGCATGTGCATATATATAAACATACTTCCATTTACTTCCCACTTGTCAATATAATCGTAATAGCACAAGAAATATCTCAAAAGTTCAAATAGATAACCATCACTCAAAGCACGCAGAAGTAAGCAAAACTCTCAAATGTAGCCACATCGGCTAAGTATGACTTACCTATTACCCACAAACTGACTCAACCCAATCATTCTATGTGGTGTGTGTAAATGCTCAGATAGTTTACTTTTACTGGTTACCCGACCAAGATCTTCTCCTGAGTGATACTTCCCCTCTGCCTTGAGGAATGGAACACATACCCGCATCCACTAACACATGCACACGATAGTCAATTGTTCATAACAATATGTAGTATACATAACATCTCCAAAGTTAAAATACTGATAATTCAATAACCATCCATTCACATATATGCAATATTTCACCATGAATAACATCAAATGAGATAACATTCATATTGGTAATAAGGTATAAGCATAATTCATCTCTAGAATTCACATTACATTCATATTTACCCTATGTAGTAATAGTAAATAGTAAATCTATATTTGGGGTGTAACACATCAAGCTCCCAACACACAAATCAATACCAAGAGACCTTTATATTCTCAACAATGTTAAAATGCCACACAACCATGTGGTACTCTCAAGCTAACTCCAATTTATTGAGAGATGAATGCAAAAGGCTTCAAACACACTCACACCAAACATGGAGTATAGCAACACACAAAACACACATGCATAGAACAATACTACAACATACAGACAAACAATAGAATATTCACAATAAGATCACAACCACATTGAATATAAGATGCAACAAATGGAAACAAATGAGAATACTAGGCATAGGATAAGGAACACCAACAAAGTTGTTGAACGATGTTATGAGAAATTTAGGAGTAGAGCTTCCTCAATGAAGATACTTGTGATGCTCACCAACTATCAAAGTTGTGCCATGTCCTTCATTGCTAGATCAAATCCTCGTGTGCATTTTGATTTTAACACAAAAAAATCTTATTTAATCATTTAATTAATTTCAATGTTCATTATGCTTTCACTTGATTAAACTCTCCACATGTTTGTTCTTGCAATCCCTTCGTATGACTACAAACAATGAGAGCCACTCCTTTCCTACCCTAGACCTCAATCCTAAAGATTCAACACTCATAACTTATGATTCGAGTGTAGCACAAAATCTACACAATTTTCACAACATGACTATCAAAGGTGCATAACTTCATTTTACATTGAAACCCAGTCCATCTACAAATTAAAACACTCAAATGGAATCTTAAGTTACAATTTTCTATATTTTATGATAATGCCAAAAATCGTAAAATCCCTAATTTCTCTATTAACAAAGTGCATTGAACATTGAATTTTCTTATTTTTTATTTGGAAGGAAAATGCAAAATCTAAAGATACCTTTCTTACCCAAATTCACTCACCATTAATTTCACATAAAATAGGGAAGAGATGATCCTCATAAAAAATTTGCTATGTTAATGGCTTTAAAATAATTTTTTACAAATTTTCAAAGTACACATTAAATAATGAAACTTTGGATACAAAACTCATTTTTAATTTTGTTTTTTTTAATCTCCGAGTGAAATGTTGCACTAGTGTGGGCATGCCAATGAAAAAATCCCATTCAAAATGCAAGTTTTAAAATGAATACAAAGGGAAAAATACCTTGAAGGACAACAATGAAGGCAAATCTTTGCTTGAATCCAAGCACACTCAAGCAATCTTTCTTCAAAAAAATTCCGCATCTACAAGCCACCACTTCAATATTATCTTACCATGTAAGAATTTTCCTCCAAAGCAAAGAGGGTTTGAGAGGGGTTTATTAGAACAAGCATGACTAATGAATTTCTTTACTCCTTTTCTTCATATGCCTTTTTACAAAAAAAATTATTTCCTTTATTTTAATCTTATTTTATTAAATAACAACTAAAATAAAAGCACAATATACATTAAACTTTAATCCTTTCTTCAATATATAATAATTTATTTAATTCCCTTAGGCAATTAAATGCAAACATTACTTTTTCACAAGATTATATTAAATTGATACAATTGCTTTCTTTGAAGCATAATTAGGTATCCCTTCTATAATTACAATAAACACACAATTGAATATAATTTTCACATTCCAAATATTAAAAAAGAAATAAACGCATGTGAAATACTTGCATACAATTCACGAGTTTTGTAAAACATACAAAATCCAAATTTGCCTTTGGTTCGAAACCAAGTTAACATAGAGATGCACAAAATCCATCTCATACTTGAATCAAGCGAGACAAGGGTCAACACATACATAGACAATAACCCAATTGTGAGTGTCATTTATAACCACCATTGGGGCTTCATTCTATACTTGCACACTTAGGTCACACATTAGGTGTACTTGCTCATATATATAATAGCAAAACAAAGTATAACTACCCAATGTGGCATCACATCATTTAAACCATCTAAACATCACATCTAGCATGAATTATCAAATAAAATCACAATGGTGCAATACTGACAAGCAACCACATACAATCCATGTATGATAAACACACATGCACATCACATATATATGTAAAAACAACAGAATGGTACCACTGAAAGATCCCATCATAAAAGTCACAATGTAACATCCATAGACCATTGTCTAAATAACAATACAAAACCTCATCAAAAACATTTTGATGGCATAACAAATCATCATTGCTAATAATAGTAGCAAAACCAAAACAAAATAAATGAAGGACAAGACACAAGCGCCAAAGGCATTACACCTCATCATCCCCTTGTCCCCTATCAAGAAACTCCATGGAACATAGGAAATTACCAAATAAATTCAATTATGTAAATAAAAGTTCAAATAGGATGGCATCATTTTATAAAAGCACTAATGTTTCAAAGCTAAAGCCCCAAGTTCAACAACCAAGTAAATATGATAAAGTGTTAAATTGAGTAAATATTCCACATCTAAAGGTTAGATGTGGTGTACCCAACAAACAAGGTCCAATGTAAAGTCCCAAGTGGACTCGGCAGAAAGACACCCTCTAGTCAAGGCAACTACCCTGAATGTCACTCCACAAAAGGATTTTACCAATTTTTTTATGTAAAATATAATAAATCAAACAAATAAAGACAACCCTTAGAAATGAGCATAGAACAATAACTGAAAAGAGTAGCAAGCAAATAAAATTGCAGCACTATCACAACCTTAAATGCAAATAAAATCATCATTGAATATAAGTCCAAAGATGCTTATTGAGGTGGGTTTTGCAATATTCTCACAGGAACCATTGATGGACATTTCAGTGAACATTTGTGGAGTAAATTTCTTAATGGATCCTAATTTAGAAGGTGAGCATTCTAGTCAGCCCTATGTTTTCAGTACAAATTTATTAGAGTCATTCCATTGAAGATATTGAAAGGCAGCAAGGTCCTTTGGTACAATTCCGAAAGTATGTATGCATAAGGATTTGGGACCTAGGTAATATTTTCTCAAAGAAGATGCAGAAATGGCAGATCATCTTCTTCAAGTTCGAGATTACCTATGCATAACACTATGGGATCCAAGCGGTACCTTGAGGCATTAAAGATCAAAACTTTTAGTAAGTGTAATACATCGAACGGAATATTTAATCTTCTACTGATTTAATTAAATTCAACTTAATGAATTTCACCAGTTAATCTCACAAATTAGAAATGAAATCAGGATCAGATTTAGTCCAATTATGAGTAATGGCAGCAGGCCACACAACCTTATAATCAATCTTTGAACAATCAACTTGTATTTGCAAATAATTAAGTACTTATTTACCGATCAGTCCTGCAGACTGTAATATTTCTTGAAGCTAGTTGAAGGGATATTTAATTCAGATTGAAATTGATCAAATTTGCACAATGGTGATTTTCATGTGAAGTCACTCTAAGGAATTGTAGGTTTTGATCCTCCCATTTTAGATCTAGAGGGTTTTTGTCCTTCAATTTCAGACCTGAAGCGTTTTCATGCTCAAATTAATTGAACCGAAATTCCATGCTCCATAAGAAGTAAAATCAGACAACAAAATGTTTCTCAATATCTCTCTTTCTCCTTGCTTGGCCTCACTTAAAATATGCACGTCTTCAAATGCCCCATGATTAAGAATAAACTTTAATTACAATTCTATTATAAAATATTATTTAACACTAATATGATCGTTGGCTGCGCATTTCCTTTTCCTTGCATTAATTCGTATGTCTTCACTGAGCGGCTGAACTTAACGCTTATGCTGAGTGCCATTTATAGATTGTTTCCAGTGGATATTACACCAAACAGCTGATACGTATCCTACTTGCCTTCGTAATCCATAGAAATTCTTCCTTTGGCGACTGACAATCTCCTTTATTCTTCTTAAGCGGCAGCTTCTCCGTGTCTGCAGACTGCCTAACGCGAATCACTACATTTTTATTGATCCTCCAAGCATTTCCTTTAGCGGGGGATTTAATATTCCTGAGAATGGATGTTTTCAATGGCAGCTTTAAATCATCCGTCACAAACTTAAATCTTCAAATCTCCCAAATAGTCCCCAAGACCCAAGGAAAATGAAGGGTGCTGGGTTATTCTTGGTTTGATTTCGAAGGGGACATTACAAGCTGTGAATAATCGTAAGATGTCCCCATCCCTGAACTTGAGTTTTTTAGGGATTATAATTTCAAGCAAGAGAAAAAACAAATTGCCTTACTAGAAGAAAATAAATTCATAATCTACAATAGCAGAATGAGATTACCAACCTGTCTTTACTCTCCAATGTCCATACTGTCTCCCCAGAAGTGTTTGCCATTAACCAGGACTGCCAGATGTTGGAATTTGTAGACTGAGCTTTTGAACAATGCAAATGCTGGAATGGAGAAGAAACTGCTAAATGAAAGTCTATGAACCACTCAAGGTGGGATCACTATAATTTATATCAGCTATACATCTTTTCATTTGTATTCTCCAAGCTGTAGAGGAAAGCATATTCTATAAAATAGGCTGTGCTTGCTAGCTAGCAATAGCAATCATGGTTGCATATATTCTTTTAATCATTATCTTATAAATGCAATTAATAATTTATGCTACCATTAGCATGTAAAGGAATTTAGTGTAGGCATGTTAAATTTGTATGAATAAACAATGTATACCATTTAGAAAAGATTGTCCTTTGCGCTTGATCTAAGTGATAAATTATAGTCCTTCATCATGCAGTGAGCACTCGAAAGATGAAGATATCACCTTTCTCCGTTAGCAGTCCTTCCATCATGCACCCTGGAGTCTAATAACCCCTGCACATGGAAAGAGACAAAAAACATCTTTAAGAGTTTTATCCGGGATTTGCATATATTTTCAATTTAGACTAAGGAAACATCTATGCTTATAATGTCATATATCATTTTTACTTCCACTTACCAAAACACTTAAATTGATTAATTTTCTCTAATACAAACCATGAATTATTATTTTCGATTGACTCATATTCTCTTGGATTATTCTTGAAAATCCAACAGACATTTACTGCTAATTTTACAAACCTGGTCCACAGCCTCTGACTCTTTCCCTGCCACAAACTGAATTGGCCTCAAAAAACATAGTCTGCATACAAATTCATCTGATATTTTAATGCTTTATTACTGTAATGTGGGGTCAAACAAGGGATTGAGGCACCAATGAGAACAAAGACTAAGTCCAAAAGAGGGGGCCCCTAATTTCTCACATGTTGCAAACAGCATAAAGACACTTTATGCTTCAGAACAATTGTGTCCATAAAATATACTTATAAGCTATCAGTTATATTGCCATTATGCGTTGTCTCTCTGAATATGTTTCAGATGATTTATTGGCCATTAATGTGATCTGGAACAGAAATTCTAAAACACAACTGCATATGACAACTTGCAAGCCATAGTGTTCCCTAAGACAACATACATCACATAGAAGCCTTCCCAGATCATAACTTGGAAGCTAGAAAAATCAAATCTGGAACAACACAAAGCATCTGCAAAAAGTCCACACCAACTAGGCAAAGACAGCAACCATGATCCAATTTGTGATGCCTAAGAGGGCAAAGTTTAATGCTAAGTTAACAGGAAATATGTATAGATATGGATACAGATCTGGCATTTTTTCAGTTAACCTTGAATATAATATGATGCAGATATTCTGTATAAAAATAAAGTATAAAACAAGATCTGAGCAATCTTGAATATCTATACACTTAAAAGTACAAAAGCTAAACATATTTTTTTGCACAATTTTGTAAAAAGTGTAATGAATTGAGTTTAGGATAAACATAAATGATAGCCATATATCTCTTGAAAGAGGTTAGTTATAAGTGTTTATGTTAAAATTGATTTTTCATGTTGATGGAATTTCTCATGTACTTATCAACAGAATTGATCCATTTAATTTAGTTTCCATTTGTATTTTTTTTGGTTAGATATGACAACACTACACATTGCCCCTAATAAAAAGATGTTTCCAAACAATTTAACTTTACACTAGCCACTTAACTGCCCCTGCACCGAGACCTTGATTCCACAACCTCCAATAAGAAGTTCTGACACAACTATGTGACAGTTGAATTGTGTAGCTGCTTTTTACATGGTAGATACATATTTTACCATTGTTAGAAATCTTCCTTTTGGCTTAGATACCCAGTTGAGGGTCAACTATTCTGCTAAAATTTGCCTGGAATTCGCTGGGGTTCTAGCTTTCCACTGAAGTGGAACCTTATGGTCTGTATAACAGCCAATTCAACTCAACAGTAGGTCACAGCCAATCTGACGCGTGATAGACAAACATTTGCAATAGAAGAATAAGATTGTAGCTTTCGTTACTTATAAAATCTCTTTCTAGTATACATTGTTTTACATCATAAAAACTATCATTGCTTTGCTCTCATGTTGTGAGAAAATTATGTAACTAGTTGTTTGCTTTTAATTTTATTCTAAAGCTTAACTGTTCCATATCCTACAGCATTCTAACAGAGTCGCTCATCAAATCCTCAATGAACTAAGTGATAAGATAAAA
Organism: Sequoiadendron giganteum; assembly: GCA_007115665.2. Taxonomy (NCBI): domain Eukaryota; kingdom Viridiplantae; phylum Streptophyta; class Pinopsida; order Cupressales; family Cupressaceae; genus Sequoiadendron; species Sequoiadendron giganteum. The sequence continues at coordinate 72,703,367 of CM021107.1, read as the reverse complement.
ACTTGAAACAAATGGCCAAGTTTTTTGCAAGGCCCGGCTTCCCATTATATCAGCCTTTCATCAAAGATTGACCATACAAAGTAATTTTGTGACAGTGAAATTTGGTCCACATCAATATACACGAGAGTAGCAATGATGATAGAATAGCCTATGTGACACCTTTAAGATTCCTTCATTGAATCATTGTTATTCTTTGGATATTCTACAACCTCAAAAGCTTTTTATATAACATTCAAAAACATCGGGGATCTTTAAGTTCACCAAATTACAGCATCCAGAACAATCTTGAGCAGAAAATATGTACCCAACCCTCAATATACATAGTAAATAAGAGATATTTGCATAATTGCAATTCACATTGACTTTATGAGGGTTTGCTTCAGGATGAAACCACAACGACAGCAATCTTTACTGATTGAAAATTTCTTTATGATGATATTTCTTTCAGGAAGCTGAAAAGAAATGATCCTCTAACACTGTGAAACACCTTCAAAGTTATTTTATATTTAATTGTGCAACACATAATAACGAGAAGAAGACGTCCCATTATCATGCTTTTATCCCTCACTGGTTATCATTCACTCGTCATCTTAAAAATGCTGGTGCTTCAGTGCATTTAAAATGCCATATCACATCAATAAGCAGCAACCCTGTAACTCCCAATGCTCATACTATATCATCTTTGTGTCTTGCTTACTTCACTGCTGCTACGCATGAGTCTCCTTGATACATAAGCAGCCTGTTCAAGTTTTCCTTCTTTTTGAAGAAGGCTAGTCAACATTTGACAGCATGTTAGATCTGGGTTCTTACCCTTCTCTGTCATTCTTTGGAAAAGAAAAAAGGCTTCCATGGCTTTGCCACTGGTGCAAAGGCCGTTAAGGACAGTATTATAATATGCAATATCTAAATAGCAGTCATTTTGCAAAACAAAATAATTCAATCTCTGAGCCTCTAAATATTTTTTCTCTTGGCAAAGGTCATCCATCAATTTTTCCATGTTGGGAAGAAAACCTTTATGATACAATAAATCAAGAAGTTCAAAGCCTTCTTCACTGAGGCCTTGGCAAAGGAGTCCACTTAAAACCTTGGTGGAAATATCAATGTTTTGTCTAACATCCTTCTCTAGCATTGTTTTCATAATCCTACTTGCATCTTGTACTTTCCCATAACTACAGAGATTGTCAATTAAAATATGGAAAGTAGAAGCCATGGGCATCAGCCCACTTTTCAACATCTCTTCAAATGTGTTTCTTGCATCTTCTAGCTGCCCAATCTTCAAGAAACTTTGCATAAGGGCACTGTAAGTATCAATATCTGGAGAATAGTTTCTCCACAACATTTGTTTAAGGATCTCGAAACCTGCATTGGGTGCACCTTCCTTGCAATGACCAAGAATAACTGTTTTGAAGGATAAGGGATCCTGAGTGCCTTGCATCGCTGACTGTCTGAGGAATTTTTCTGCCTTTCCAGTTTTGTCATGTTCACAAAGGAACTCAAGTATAGGATTATACGCAGCAACTAAAGGTGTACAATCCCCTGCCTTAAGTAAAATACCTTTCTGCAAGAGGTTGTCAAACAAATAAACTGCCTTATCAAAATTTCCTCTACTGCAAAGGTTCCTGATCAAAATACTATAAGTTGCAGAATTGGCAATGACGCCGAGCTCTGCCATTTTGTCAAAAGTCACGACAGCCTCTTCTAACTTTCCCCCTTTGCACTGAGCATTCATAAGTATATTAAAAGTGCATGCATCTGGCTTGAAGCCACCCTGAATCATCTCCTCAACGATCTTACCTGTCTCATCCAGCTTATCAGCATCGCAAAGAGCCTGGATGATGGTATTGTATGTAATCTCATTAGGCTTCACACCACATCTAACCATCTCATGTAGAAATTTCAATGCTTCGTCTAAACGCTGCCTCTTGCAGAAACCTCGAATCATTGTAGTATAAGTCACAACATTCGGGCTAAGGTCAGGGTTCATCTTCTCCATTCCTCTCCACAACTTATATGCATCTTTAACCCTACCATTTTTACAGAGCCCATCGAGGAGCGTATTGAAGGTGACAATATCGGGCCTACAGTTTCTGCTCTTCGTATCCCTAAAGAACCCAATAGCCCTATCTACCTTCGAAGCCAAACAAAACCCCCTGATAAGAATATTGTAAGTGTAAACATCAGGTAAAATCCCCTCAGACACCATCACTGCATAGTGTTTCTCCACCATGTTGGTTCTGCCTCTTTTTAATAGAATAGTGAAGAGATTATTGAAGGTTAAAACCGTGGGCCTTACTCCAACTTCCTTCATCATTTTAAAAAATTTCACAGACACATCAATGTTTCCTTGTCTTCCATAGCTCCTTATCAGGCTGTTGAAAACACAATCTTCCCATGGAACTCCATTTTCTGGCATACCCAACAAGAGGGTTTTGGCAAGTTTTAGGTTCCTAGCGCGGCCTAGTATTTCCAATATTTTGAAATATGTCTGTATATCGTGCTTGAAACCCAAGATGGTCTGTGAATATTTGAAAAATCTGTATGCTTGTAGGGAAGTTTTTGCATTGGATAGAATGTCAATGACCATGTGGGTTGTTAAGTTTGTCGCTGCCAAATTTAATTGGGTTTCTGCCTTTTTCGTCCATGGGTGTGTACCCAATATTTTGCAGATAAATTGAACTGGGTCTTTTGGGGGTTTAGGCGACTTACCTGGCTCTTGTGTTATTTGCTTTTGATATACGCAGGAAGATCTACAGAAATGCCTGGTCCAGATATTCACCTGAGTATGTTTAATTCGTTGAGGGATGCAGCCCTTCATCAGCATCTTTAGCAATCTAAATCCTAACTTCATTCAATTCGAGCTATACATCGTAGACTCTCGAAAAACGTGAGTTTATTTCCCGGTGAAAGGAGAGATTAATTTTCAGGATTTTCGAGCATTTTGGAATTGTATAGACTTCGAGGGTCCCGAGATTACTTTTAACATAACAGTTTAATATAGGGACATGTCTACATTTTAATATGGGATATTGTAGGGTAATACTATTAGTTCGTTTTTTTTGATACAAGGGTGTCCCCACGACCTAGTCCACCAGCTCAGCAATTCTTATCTTGGGTGTCTAAGGTGAGCTAGGGTGAAACTAGTCCCCTGTGGGTGAGATCCCCCGCCTGCAAGAAGTCCCACCTCTTAAACCCGGGAGAAAAGTCAAACCCGAGACCAATGGGGAGCAAACCCACTGCCCAAGCCAACTCTACTACCCGTAATTAATTATTAAGTTGATTTCAAATCCATTAAAAATTAAAAATTAAAAATTAAAAATTTGTGTTCTTCGAATATAATTTTATTTTTTAATATTTGATTTTAGAAATTTAAAAATTATTATTTTTAATAAATTTTTAAGAAAAAACAAGATAAACTATTATTTTTACATTTTTTTGGATGATTTTTCACTATAAAGTCATTTCATTAAATCTTTCTAAAATAAATAAACAATTTATAATAAATATTCATTTTAATATGTAATAATTTTATACTAGCAATGGTACCTTGGTGTGCAATGGGTACGCCGAAGAGGTGTGGAAGGTAAATTAGGGGAAAATGTGGTTTATTTTTTTGAATACATTTGTGTAGTACATGAGATCAATTGATAGATCATTTTTAAAATGATATTGTTTATATCTTAGTATTATTATATTATTATATTTATTTTAAATTATGAGTTTTTTAATATATTAATTTAATTTGATCTATATAGAAATATATTATTTTCTAATTATAATAATTGCATACTTATATTTAATATTTTGTAATATAACATATATATACTATTATATATAATTAAAAATATAATTATATTGTATAAATAATGTGCTCTAATTTTCATTTTTGATAATTAATAGCTACACAAGTTGGTAAGAAGCATAAGGTTTAAATTTAATATTATTAAAAGTCTGCTATGCCCCATGAAAAAGAGGAAATTGAAGAACCAAAAAGAATATTTATGCCCCTCCTCTCGATGCATCTAGTCCAGAGCTTAAACTTCTCCCTCTCAAGCTCACACTTCCCATAGTGATGGACAAATCACCGTATGTGTAGGTGTACTCGCAACTGATGGATTTGTAAGAGAATTCAAGAAGAGCTTGGGTGGAGCAGAGGGCGTGAGAACAGGGGAGTTTTTTTGTAAGATGGGGGACAAAGAAGAGTAAAAATGAGGGTGGACTGTGCAAAGCAATCGAAGTAGGGCTCGCACTATGTCCCTGCCAAGTTGCTTCCAGTGTCCACAATCCCTGCCATGGCTATGCCTGATGTTCTAATTACCAATTTCATCGTAAATTCCCCTTTGCCTCTGTTCACAGGCTACTATCAAATATGTTGCCCTGGACTTTGTATTGAAGCCTTGCAATTTCTTACTTGCTTCGTTCCACTGCTCGTTGCAGCTGTTGTGTCCAAGTGATGTTATGTGTAGAGATGAGTGGAGAATCAATATGCACCAATTAAACCTGTAAAATAAGTGCAGTACAATGTGTGTTATACGAATTCCTGCCATCTGAAACTTGCAACAATTAGGACTAGTTTTAAATTTAAATGTAAATTGTGGCCTTTCAATGCCAATTCCTTTGATGCCCATGTAAAAAAATGTATTATGAGATTAGTTATCAATTGTGGGTGGTGATGACGGTGGGAATGGATGGTACAGTTAATGAAGCTTGTTAATAAAAGGCAATCAGACTACATGGGTGAACGTAAGGCTGTCTCCACTCCTCAGCTTAGACGTGCCTGGTGGCTGCGGTCAGTGGGCAGACAGGGGCTACAAACTCCTCTCCCAGCAAAACGCGGGCATCAGAAGTCAAGATAAGCATGTGGGACCCTTTTGACGGAGACCGCATAATGATGGAGGCATCGTATTTAATTTGTTTGCAGGTTACTTTAAACAATCAACGGTTGGGAATAACGAATCTGTCAACCATGCCCTCTCTGTGAGTTTAAGCTGTTCAAGGACAAAATGAGCTTGGAAAGCTCAAATAAGGAAACACCTTCGACGTAATTAATAAGAAGAAAAGAAACATTGTCAACATATAATATCTAACTTTTAATTATTATGAATATATATATATATATATATAGGTAAGTTCTACCTTAAAGTTGGGGGTAGATCCCATGTTATTCATTTTTTTGCTTGCATAATGGAGTTAAGTCCATTTGTCATGTGATCAAACTTTGTTGAATGATATTCCCTCGTGTAGCAAAACTGGTGATATGCAATGTTGCAATTATTGTCTATCTTTTCTTCTGTTTGAAATAATCTGGCTAAACTTTCCCCTATGTCGTTGATGTTCTAGCAACCTGTATTGAGAGGTGTGCACCGTAGATCAACTTAAAGCGTAATCAAGCCACCGTACCTAGTTGAGTGACACGTCACAGTGTATTATTAACTATACGCAACCACCTTCCAAGTCGATCTGACCTCTTAGAAGGACATGCTAGTCGAAATCATATGCACTCAATATTGAGAAAGAGTTTTTAGTTTTATGTTTTGAAACTAGTATATGGGTCATCCCACAATAATGGGTTGCACTTTTTGGCCAAACTTGACATTGAAATCAACATTTTCGGAAAAAAATTCACTTTCTGACACCTATAGTAGGTAATCTGTTATGAAATTGAAAATTATGTAAACTAGTGATTTGTGAGATTTTGTTTGTAGATTTTAAAGGTATTTAAAAAAAAAAAAATTGGATTTTTTTTTTTTTGGTATCTCCTTTGATAACTAGTTTTTAATAGTAAACAACATTTTTAAAAAATGGTGTGTATTTCGGCCCGCATAACATTTTTTCTAGAAAGGATAAAATTCTAATTCTTTTGAATTTAGGTTGGTAACACTAGTATCTAGTGCTTTCATTTTGTGTCATAACATTTTTCTTTTAATTAAGTTTTGAAGTCAAACCAATTGCAATTTAGACATAGGTGCACTTCGACTCGCATAATTTTTTTTGGAACAATGACATAAATACCTAGTGCCTATATATTTTTCAATATTTTTTTATTATCAAATTTACTATTTTTCCACAATGATTTTTCACGGAACTTGATGTTTGATGAAAAACCTATGTTTAGTAAAACTAAAAAAAAAAAACAAAATATATTAAATTTATAGTTTTTGGAAAGCACGTTTCAATCACTACAGTCCTCCACCTCAGTTTATCAATTCGAATCCATTTGCACCTCTTTCTCAGGCTTCAATAGAAAAAATATGCATAAATTTTGAAATGGTGGAGGGGGAGGTGAAAAAAGGGGGGTTCATTAGAACCCCCCTTCTAATCGAATCCCCTTCATTAGAAAGGGGGTTCGGGTTCAAATGAACCCCCCTATATGATGCAAGAGGGGGTTCATTAGAAGGGGTGGTTCATTCGAGAGGGGGGGGGGTTTTCATTCGAAGGGGTACCCTATAATCGTGAGGAGTGATGGCTTTGGGTGCCGAACACCTCCATCCATATTTCATAGCCATCATTTCTCGTAATGTGAGGTTCCCTCTTGTGTTTTTACATTTATCATTCTTACAACAGAGATGGAGGGTTATCGAGCAATGTAGACACCACTATTTCTTACTAGTTCGAAGGACCAATTAGCGTTTTTAGGACAAATTATAGACCATCGTTTGAAAAATGTGCTCTAAGAGAAGGACCCCTTAACTATTAAGGCCGTCAAAATGATTATAAGTAAAATTTTTCTATCTTCCCAGGGGAGATATCACATGAACACCGATATCTCATCTCGATTTGTGGCTTCCTTATTAGATCTTCACATTTCCAAGGAAATGGTGTGTAACTTGACAAAGGACCTCTTTGTCCCTTCTTTGCTTGGCGGGTTGGAAGGAGATCTGCTGGCAACCCACTTAGGAGATGAGATTCCTCGCCCCCAAGATTCAGGGTACCATCAGAACCCATCCATTGGGTTTCCGTCATTTTTACCTAAAGTTGGAGAGCCAGAATACTGGTATTGTCATTTTTGTGCAAAGACAAGATATGATTTCCTTAAAAAACTATATCATTATGTGCCAGTAAAGGAATTCTAGTGGGTGACCGATTTTACTGATTTCGATGATAGCTAGGGTTTGCATGTGGATTTCACAAATTTTGGAGTGATAGAGGCTTCTGGTCTTCTCAGCCTTGTAGTAGATAAGCCTTTTTTGCTAACACTACTTCCCCATTTCATACTATTATTTTATGATCATTTCATTTACTGAAATGGGGTAATGTACATACATATAGAATAGACATATGGGCTATGATCCCCTACAGTTGATTATAATTAGTTATATTAGAATAGGAAACTATGTTAAGGTGCAAGTTTACTTTATTAGATATCATTATGAATACATATATAAGAACTTCTATTTAAGCACATGTGTGAATGGTTTAAATTTAATTTTCCTTCATGTGCTTTTGTTGCAAGATGAGTCCAGGGTTGTATTTTGTTAAAAACTCATTTTCAGTCCAGAATGAAAGTGTTGGTATCTGTTAGAATGTATGAAAACCCTAAATGATGAGCATAATTTGGGAACAAGATGGTTTGACGATTCAAATTTATATTGCAAATTCAATTTAACTTCAACAAAACTGTCTATGTATTTAGAGTTAGTTTTTCTTTATGCGCTCTTATTGCAATATCTAGGGCTATATTTTAGTTCGAGCTCTTTTTTATCCCAAATGAAATTGTTATTTTTTTAATGTATTTGACCCTTGATTTATATACCCTAGTACTTAATGGTTTTGGAAATGCCAATCCTGGGCAAAGGATTAAAAATCAAACCCAATCAAGTGAATCTATTTAAGCACATGTGTGAATGGTTTAAATTTATTTTTTTTTCATGTGTTTTTGTTACAAAATGAGTCCAAGATTGTATTTTGTTGCAAACTCATTTTCAATTTGGAATGGAAATGTTGATGTTTGATAGAATGTATGCAAACCCTAAATCATGGGCATATTTTGGGAACAAGATGGTTTGTTGATTCAAATTTATATTTCTTTCAATTTAACTTCAACAAACCTATCTTTGGGAGAGGTTTGGTGGTGTTGATTTATATTTCTTTTATCTTCACCAAACCTAACTAAATGTTTTTTGTTATCATACCTTTTTCATTGAGAGTGGTTTAAATACCTTGGTAGTAAATGATTTATAATGCCAGCCCTGTACAAAGGATTAAACATTGAACCCAACCATGTGTATGTGAGGGTTAGCGATGTTTGGTTTGATCTTACCTAATTTGCATCTAGAGTTTGAAGGGTAGGTTAGTATGCACACAGTGTGGTTTTGATAGTTTTAAATGGCCTAGCTCCCTAAACCAATTATGATCCAAGTTTTTCCTTTTTAAGTGTGGTCCCAAGTAATTAGTGTAATGCCTTGTTCAAGGGGCAAGGAAAAGCCTACCCCTTGGTAGAGTTAAGGGTGTGTTGTATTCAGTATGGTGATCCTTTTTGTATGTTACTTGGCTTATACATTTTACTACTATTCTCGTGATGAAGGAAAAATAAAAAGGAATAGGGTACCATGCATAGGTAGGAAATTGGGAAATTTCTCCCAATCAACTATGAAGGCTTAAGTTTTAGGTGAAGCCTATTCTACAGTTTAATTCAACCTGGATAAGGTGAGGTTTTCATTTTGAACCTTAGTATTAGCTTTAGCTGCTAGAGTGCACACCTCACTTATACCTACTTTAGAGTGACTTTGCTACCTTTGCTTGAAGCATTCCATTAACTTAATTGCAATTGCCTTACTCTTTTAGTAGTAGTTATTCTAGTCCTTCCCACCTCCTTGGATCCTTTTCTAAGATAATTTCCTCAGTCTACTTAACTCCTTTATTCACCAATAAGTTTGCCACCCCATTCGCCTCTCTATACACATGTGTGATTCTAAAGTCATCCAGTTTCTCTAGGAGTTCCCATATTTTCTTTACCCAACTTTTCAATTTCTAGTTTAGCCTTTCCTTTTTTGCAACTTCTTAAATACATAGTAGTGAATCCCCTTCAATGTCTACATGACTAAAACCTTTCTCTATGCACATCCATATTCCCAAAGCCAAGGCTTCCATCTCTGCTTCGTTATTGGTTGCAGTTCTGATTTTTCTAGATAGTGCCCAAATACATTGTGCTTGGCTATTTCTTATAACACACCCTACCCCAACTAGTCCAATATTTCCTTTAGCCGCTCCATCAAAATTAACTTTATACCTTCCTTGTTTAGGTCCTTTCCATTTAGCTTCCTTTCTAATTTTTGATTTGTCCTTAAATTTTCCCTTGGTCCTATTAAGCTTGACCAACTTTTTCTATAAATCCTCATCCCATTTTGTGAAGGTAGTGCCTGCTTTGATCATACTTTTTGCATTCAATATCGCACATATACCTTCTTCATTTTTTTCTAACAACTTGATTTCTTCCATACTCTTTTTCTTGAAGATTCTTTAGTTCCTTTCTTTCCATATATGCTAAACTACCATAGAGGGTGCTACCACCCATAAGTCTGCCCATAAGGTGGTTTTCCTTCCTTTTGGCTAACTACTAAACCAATCATTAAGATTATTTGGTCTATCCCCTCTCCATCCTATTACATCATGTATCCAATCCCAACACTTCGAGGCATATGTGCAGTCAAGAAGTAGATGATTAATTATTTCATTATTTTTGCGACACATGATGCATCTATTGGGGCCATGTATGCCAATTCTTTCCAATTTGTCCATTATAAGAATTCCTTTCTGCAATGTCATCCAAAGAAAGACTCCTGCCTTTGGTAAAACTATTGGGTTCCAACATAATTTAGTTGGCTAGTCGGATTTGTCCTTTATGGCCTTCTGGATTTGGTATCCCAACTTGATGGAGTGATTTTTTGATTGGGAACCACACCATATAATTTCATCCTCCTCTTCTATTAGTATGACCTATCTTTCTGCTAGTTCTTGCTTTAACCTTTGCTGGAATTGGTAGAATCCCTACATCAAACCAATCATATTGGTTACCAAACTTTGGATGTTTCAAAGATATATAAGCTCTGATTTTATGTCCCATTTGGTTTGAGATTTTTTCAAAATGTTCTTTAATTCCTTCTAATTCATCCAATGGCCTCTTTGCGTTCCATGAATCAGTCCAAAAATTGGTTTGCTTCCCATTATTAATTTTCCAAGTCAGGTGCTCTATTATAATTTTCCAACTATTCTAAAGAAAATTCCACACTACAGATCCCCCATTGGTATTTGCTATGGTTAGTATTCTTTTGAGATCAAGACAGTCTAAATACTCGTTGTAAAATATTTTGCACCATAGGCAGTTCAGGTTCTAATACATCTTCCATGATAATTTTACTCCTAAGGCTAGTTGTAGAGTCTAAACTAATGTATTGTAAACTTGGTAGAATCTACACAATTAAGAGGTTTATCTGACTGAATAGTCCACTTAACATTTCTTAAGACTACATTAAATTGTCAACCCAAGGTTTGTAAACTTGTGACGGTGCAACATTATATATGCCTTTAGAGACTCAAAAATACTTAAGCTACCCTATTCAAGTTATTCTACTTGTCAAAAACTCACAAACTTACAAAATAGTAAAAGACATAACCAAAACTAGTGGCTACAGGTACCTACAACTTAGACTGTAACTGAATTGTTGCTAATGAAATGTTACTGTATTGACTTAAAACTAATGAAAACTAATGAATCAACTAAATTAACCTCCAGAGTACTACTGGTTAACCATGCATGCATATTCATAAGCATTCATTAACAATAAGCAAGATATGAAATTCTAGTTAACTTGCATATAGTTCATGAAGTAATGATAAATGAAAACAACTATTAAACAAAAATGAACAATTGAAAATGAAGTGAGGAACAATACCTTGAGTGGCCTGCTCAAGTGGTTGTTCTCACTTTAATTGAACCCAAATCTAACTAATTGATCTTATGCATCTAGTGAAATTAATTCCATTCATTACATATTATGAAATATTACAAAAGATCTCACAAATTTTAAATCATTTTGAATATCTATCATGTCTTGAAACTAAAAATAACTGCTAACATAAAATTGAAAAACTGACTAACTAATCTACAGATTCAACCAATAGCTATATACAAGCTTGAGGGAATATTATTCAAAGCAAAAAATTAACTGAAATCATTAAATCCACTCCCAAATATTAGAGCATAGAGTTAATACCGATTTATTCAAACTATAACTGAAAAGGAAAAATAATACTAATAGGACTAAAACTCTGTCAAAATAGAATTGCATGTAAACATACAAACATTTGTCAAAATACTATGAGTAGAGGAGACCTCTTCTTCATCATTTATTAACTGGTTATAATAATGCACGTTCAACCTTCATCAAGTGCCTTTAATCAACAATCATCATGTTCAGCTTAATCTGGAACTCCCTTGTTTTGTTGTCCTAGACTCCTTTTGTTGTCGGTTCATCCTACAACTCCTGCATGCCACAGTTCCTCATTGGCTACAAAAAGGTTAATTACACAAAGTATGTACACAAGACTAACTATCACAATCAAAATATATCATTCCATCAAAAATTCATACATATCTTCATATAAACCATACAATACTAGTATATTATAACCATATTTCCATCATTATATTTTAGGTTCAAGTCTGCATAATAGATATGAAAGGATAATATAATATAGGAGCATTTTCTGGAAAGTGTATCTAAAAGTGTCTCAAAATATGTATGAAAACAAAAAAAAATGAGCTATTATATGGACCTATCATCTCCCCCCAACTAGCCTTTTGCTTGTCCCCAAGAAAAACACTAGGAATATTGATTGTTCTGCAAAGTAATCTATCTTAGGTCCATAACTGTATTAACCCCCTAAATTTGTTTCAAATAGAAACCTTGATATGATGCAAAGTACCTCATTCTAATAACTCTTGCTTTCTCACATTCATCACCTTTCTGTCCAATCCAATGTGGAACTAGATAGAGGAAAATAGGTGGGTGGAAGGGGAGCGGTACCTAATAAAATCCTTTGTTGACACCAATTTCTATATACTTATGTACTCTTTGAAGCATAGTAGTGAAATTATACACATAATTTGGTTCCTTCCACTGAATTCAGGGGTCAAACCATTCCGCCTATTTTGTACATGTTTGTAGCACTGTTGTATGATACCCACAACTAACATCTACATTCTCTCATAATTTTCCTTCCTAAGTTTCATGATTTTCTTACCCACAGCCTTATGTTTAATGAGTTTCAACCATTCATCAATGACTGCATTAGGGTTTTAGCCTCTTCTTATGGGGAGAGCCATTGATTTCTCTTTTTCTTCATACTCTTTCATTATCTCACCCCTGAGCTATTCATTTCTATAATAGCATGCAAGTGCCCGTATTTGAAGATCCCCTACAAACATTAGAGGGTTTCATTTTATCTCATCCGACACTACATAGTTGTGTAAATAAAACTCACACAACTAATCCCGTTCTTCAGGCGTGGAAGCAACCAAAATTTCAAGAAACTTAGAAGTTCTCTTCATACCAACAAAATGTTTGCTAATTATTCTACTAAACTGAAAGCATAGAAACCTTTCCTATAAAAATAATGCATATGTTCTCGATGGAGGTCTACATCTAACAATTTCTGCAGCTTTATCTACTACTTCCTCCAACTGGACTATTGATCTGTTCAATTCCATATCTCTCTTTTCCAATTCCTTTACATATTCTTCCTTTTCTTTCTTCCATTTCTCCTTTTCATGTGCAAGCTCATTAGCCAGTTTCCACAATTAATAGCCAAGTGACAAGGTTGTGTGGTAATCAAGAGTTCTAAGTGAAGGAGGTTTCTGATATGGCATTTCCAGTTCTCTATCCTCTATTTTATTCATGGTTATTTGTGCCAACAAATCAATTTTAGTGTCATGGCCATACAACTGCAATTTCTCCTCCATCTCCTACATTTTTGCTTCTCTTTCCTTGTCCTTTTGTTCATAACTTTGCACTAACTCCTTCAAGTGTTTAATCCTATCTAATGCCTCTGGGAGTTCTTTCCTTACATCCCTTTCTTCTATGTATACTTCCTCTGTATCTATAAACTACTCATTACCTTCTTCATAGTCTCCATGAATAGGACTATCTAGGTTTTTTGTCTATAATTTCTTAGCAGTAAAGATATCTTCTAATTCTGAATTAGAAGTTGTTAGTACATATATTTTCCTTTTTGTTGGCATATTCATATTACTAAGGGTATCCCCTTTACCTAAGAGTCTATTTCTACAATCAGGACATCTTCCTATTGTTGTTCCTTGCTCTTTTCTTCTTCCTTTACCTTCATGGCACCTTGTCTTCTTAATCTACCAGAGCATCTGGGTGTGAGCATTTCTTTATCAATTTTCTTATTTCCCTTTTGAACGCTCTTCTTCTTCAGAACATCCTCTTTCTTTTCTTGAATATCCCTATTTTTCTTTGGAGTATCCTTCCTTTCTTCTGGTTTAGAGGGTGTAGAAGAGGTAGATGCACTGCCTCTCTAACTCTTAGATTTTTGTGATCTTGAAAATAATGGTATTTCCTCAATTATAGGTGGCCTAGATTCTTGTTCTTTAGGTTCCTCATGCTCACCTTGGCTATGGGAAGGTGAAGCCACAGGTGAGATTTGATGGTTTTCCTCTACAAGTTCATTTTGGGGTTTTGCATCCTCAAGTACTACGGGTGCATCCAACAAATTGTTAATATCTGAACATTCCTTAAAGTCCTCCTAGTTCACTTGTGGGTATTGAATCCTTAAAATTCTCTTTATCAATAAAAAAATTAAACAGTGATGAGATAGAGAAGTATCACTTTATTTTCTTTGGTATTCTGAAGCCATCTGTTTCAACAAATTATATAGAAAGTTTGGTACATTCACTAACCTATTATGCCTGAGGTGACTGAGTAATTTGAAATGAACTGTATACAAAAGGTTCTACCTACCATCACAAGTGATGTATCTGACAATGTAAGGCACAATTTTCCCATAACCAGGGGAGGGAAAGTCTCTTCGTACCTTGTGATGAGGAGTCTAATTCCTCTCCTCATATACAAAATTCTTCCCTGGCTGCAACTGCGTCAACTCATGCTAGAAATTTATCCCCTATTCTTGGTAACCCAGTGACCTATGCAATGGCATTCTTGGACGTGTCTATTGAAATTCCCTTTACCATAGCTTCATCATATTCAAGAGTAGATGCAAACCTTCTCGTCATATCATCACTGAATTCTATTAACTTCAAGAAGTAGTTGTGCCAACCAACCCTAGTAAAAATGGGTAAAACTGTTGCGTCCTCCAGAATTTGCTGATGAGTCGTTGGCTCCCTTCTTATTACATCACCTCCCATTCTAGCTTACTTTCTTTGCTCAATGTACTCAATTCATCTTGGAAATTTAGCTCAATCTTCTCTACCACCTTCAAAAATCCTTCACTTTCCTTTTGTTAGGTCCCCTACAATAGTCTTAATATTTTTTCTAAGAACAATGTCTTCATAGTGTCCCAATCAGGAACAACATCCCTACCTAATCCCATGAACCATCTTAGGGTTGCATCCTTTAGAGTTGCAGGGAAGAGTTTGAGCCTATGAGCATCAAAAGTATAGTCATAACTTTTGCATAGGACATCAAATTCAAAGAGAAATGTATCTAGGTCTATTGATTATCAAATACCCTATTTTTGACTAAATTAAAAAAAAAAACAATGCAAAAACAATATAAATTGAATAAAAACATAAAAATCCAAACATACCTTTAAAATTTGATTGATTTTTAGAAAAATGATTCACTAGAAATGAATATTCGAGTTGGGAAGTAGAGAAACCCGCACACAATGAGCTACAAATGAGCTCTCAAGTTTTTATTTTTTTATTTTATAAAATAGGAAACAAATATCCGTTTCCTGTTTTATACTTTTTTTAATATATGGCTGGGTCTGAGACGCGACCATATATTTATTGGGGACATTTTTTTGAAATGTATAATATAATATATAATATAATATAATATAATATAATATACATTATATTATATTATATAATATATAATATACATTATATTATGTATATTATATTATATTATATTATATATAATATATAATATAATATAATATACATTATATTATGTATAGTATATATTATATTATTATATAATATAATGTATATTATTATATAATATAATATATTATTTATAATATAATATATTATTTATAATATAATATATTATATATTATATATTATATTATTATATTATATTATAATATAATATTATTATATAATATTGTATTATTATAAAATTACAATATATATAATAATATAATAATATAATAATATAATATAATATAATAATATAATAATATAATATAATAATATAATAATATAATATATTTATAATATAATTTAATATTATTATATATTTAATATTATAATATAATATTATATAGTAATATTTAATATAATATTATATTTGTAAGAGAGGGGGACCGACCACGTCAAGGCTCTAGGTCACGGAGAGCTGAGAGCAGAGGGCTTCCCAAACTTACCTCACTCTAAAGGGGTGTTTCAGATAGAGGTCGAGAATGATGAGGACTATAAAGTACATCAATCACTTTTCAGACTCAAAATCTAGGTTTAGGCTAGGCGAGTTGGTTTTCGAAGTCGATATTGTACCTCAGAAAACTCTCTGTCTGAGGACGTAAGTGCGATTCTAGGATGACAACGGGACACACTAGCATCTCACAAGTGCACTGGCATCCGTACGACCAAAGGATAGAAAGTAAAATATGAACCGCCAAAAAAAAGTTGATGGTCTAGCTAAGTACTAAATGAACAAAACATAACTATAAAGTATAAAAGGTACAAGCAAAGATGATAAAATAGATATATGAGAGCTAAAGTGAAGAAGATGATCTCACCGAGGTGCCGGTTCGCTAACTAGCTCCAAATGCACATTCACCCGCACACAAGAAAGAGGGGAAAATTGTTGGGGCTCTATAGGAGCATGCCTTAGTCAGATCCCCACTTTGGTGTTTCCACCTCCACGAACAACCAGATAGTAATGAGAGAGAAATACGCGATAAAGAAGTAAAGAAATAGAGATTGCAATAAACCTACAAAACAGTAAATAGCTACTCAACCAATCACAAAGAAGAGGAGGGTATGTGCAAGATCATGATGGGCCAAAAAGTGGTGATATGTAAGTGATATGATGGCCCATGTGGCTGATGACTTTTTTTTACCCAAAATTGATGAAATGAAAAGGGTTTTTAAAGGAGATTCTCAACTTTCCACCAATATAAATTATGCTTTAATTTGAATTTAATAAATAATTATTATTCATTTTCTAGTTAAATTACGACTAAATTCTTGATTGATAGGCTAATTGAAAAACATCTATAGCTTTCAAATGGTATCACATTTTTTGAATCTGAAATATGTGTCACATTCTATGCTTTTCATACTATAAGATTAATAATTTAATAATAATTGAATTTCATGATTTTTTTACCAAGTTAAGGTGGTCAGACATATGAGTTTTTATATTTTTCAAAAGTTGTAATAAAAAAATCATAATTAATTATTTACTTGGAAAAAAATTACAAAAAAATATGCATCACATCGGGACATGAGTCCTCTACTTACATCTAAAATATTATAAAAAAAGGGTATCATTTTATTGTGGTTAGGGTGGTTAGACAGACACCTACTTCTTATTTTTTCCTTGAAATTTAAGTACTATTGCATTGAATTTTCAAATTTTCACCAAACAGATCTTTTAAAAAAAAAAAAACCTAGTAGTTTACAAACTACATTAAATTTGCTATAGATTTTATTGTTACATATTTTTGAAATAATATAGATAAATTATTCAAATTTTTACGTCAAGTTGCCTAACTTTGATTTTCTTATTTTTTATCGCCACTTAAGGATCTATTTTTTCCATGATGATCTTGCACATACCCAAGAGTGAAGTGTTACCACCTCCACCCAAGAGCTCACTAGCCAATGGAGGAGAAGATGGACTTGGCAAGGTCACCAAAACCTCGAATGTGATGAAAGGAGGTCTCACAAGACTCTAAGCCCACACTACTAATGGCTTGCTTCACACTTGCTTTGTGGAGTTGACAGAGTGTTGTTGCTGCAATGGAGTGTTGAAATGCTGCTTGCTAGCGAAGAGAATGCTAGAAATTGTGAAGAGATGAAATGGAATGAGAATGAATTAATTTGAAGGAGAATGAGGAAGAATCTGCCATTTTCGGGGTCGGTTGGTTGAGGAGGGATGTTAAAAATTGACCCCAATCAAAAGTGCAACGCCTCTACCAACTTCAGACGCAATAATCCGTCAGGGACAGCAGCACGCCGCGTGAACGTCTATGCGCCGTGCGGGCGTCCCTAACAAATATTCTCCCATCAACACAACATATAGATTCCAAGTGGAAGGAAGGCAGTTGGGTGATGTGGAATTTTGACTTTGGATTTGGTTTTCTAAGGTGATGATGTGTAAAGGGGGAATTTGCGTAAGGGGTGCAAATACGATCCTATACATTTTCCCCCTACTTTAGCGAGCACGAATACTAATGAGTGCTTTGGAAAAGTAGATCGAAGAGTTAGTAGGGTTAGAAATGTATACCTGATTAACTGTTGAGGAAGCAGACTGTGATCTGGTGAGCTCGAAAGTGCAGGATAGAACACAAGACTCCATAGCCCCGTATAACTATGAAGCTGTACAAGGTACACCGAAGGCCCTCAGACCAATGATGAATAAATCTCGTAGGATGAAAGTGTCTTATAGGCCCGCAAACCTACAAGGAGACAACCCCCAAGATCTCTCACATGAAGGAAGCCCCGTGAAGTATGTGCCTTACAGGCCCTCAGACTTGTAAGAAGGTATCCCCCAAGATCTCTCACATGAAGTAAACCTAGATGAAAGCACCTTATAGGCCTACAAACCTGCAAGGAGGCGTCCCCCAAGATCTCTTTCAAGGAGGAAACCCAAAGGAGGGGACTCCATAGAGTCGAATTGGAAAGTAGATTTATAGGTGCACTTGCAAAGCGACGTGTTTACCCATAGATAAAGCATGTCTGAGAATAAAGCAGCCACGCAGGTAGTCAAATGAATAGTCACACACACCATCGACAAATTGGAAAGCTTTCAAAGGGATCCCTCGAGAACCCGATGTGAAAAAGGGGTCCACTCAAGGGACATGTTGTTTGAAAGTGTAAGAAATATATTTTTTCTTGAATCGATTCATCATCAAGGAATCCTTTCGAAAGATGCTCACTTCATCAAGGAATTCAAAAGGAAGAAAATTCTCCCTCATGAAGGGAAGGTCAAAGATACTTCCACCTCAGAGGAAAGTTTTCAAATTCTTTCTTTGTGAACCCATGATGAAGGAAACACGTTCCGTTAGGGGTCCAAGTTGTGAATGAGATTCTTGGAAAAGTTTGCAAAGATTCTTGAGAAAATATTCGTTGGCTTGATGAATGCATTTTTTGAAAATCAGAGTATGACATTGTGACACATGAGAGGGACAACTCAAGCAAAGAAGATAGAAAGATAAGAAAAGAGCGAAAGAGAAGTAAACATAAACAAAGGGCACAAGGGGATCTGGTTTCATGGGGTTAGATTTTCTCATGCTTATATAAATAATAGGTAACCATGGTGCAAGGTGAAAGATCATCAATCCCCAACCAGATCAGAAAGAATGCACGAAAAACAAAGTAAAAATAAAAAATTGGGTCAACATGGAAGGGAAGCCTAAATGCTCCCAACATTTTGCATCATCCCTAATTTATTGAAATTCAATCACAAACATGGAAGAATGATGATACAAATAGAAGAAGGTTCACGACATAAAATCACTCTTGTACGCAAGCACCAACAAGGGTGACAAGGGTCATCTAGGAACACATAGCACAAGTACAGGGGGGAACACATCACAACACACACATACACATCTAATCTAAAGATAAAGAAGAGGCCTCCCCCTAACATTGATCGACCAAGAGGTTGTTGGATTCCCACTCTAGATCATCATAAGAATAAGGAGTATGAGCCTGCAGTGGAAAAATATTAAGGGGAGGAACTTTTGACCCTCCCAAAACAAGGGATAAGGAAGAAGCCCCCACAAGGTCTTCTCTACAAGGCTCTTGTGGAGCTATGGTCAACGATTTTGTGAAGATCATTGACAAGGCTAGAACTTCATCCAAAGAGTTAAACATGCACTTTATTGGAGTGCCATGTCATACCTCAACGAATAGAGAGGGCTGTGGGAAGAACCTACAAAAGTGGTTTACAATTGGAGTGAGGAAGGAAAAGTTGAAAAAAATGACCCCATGCCAATTATTTTTGTTTTTGGGGTTCAAACGAATTAATAGGTTCAAACAAACCAAAAGAGGGTTCAAATGAATTAGGGTTTGAGCGAAACCATTCAATGAAATTCTGACCATTCTCGCCAAAAAGAACCAAAGGAACCCCTTTTTGAAAGGGGGTTCGAGCATTTCCTTCCTTCTCCTCCTGAGGTGGTACAAAAGTCCAAAATTTTGTGCTTCGAAGCTCGGGTTGAGGATGAAAATGGAGGAGACTTCACAAACCCAATCAGATGATGGTAGTCCTCAGAATGAGCTATCCAACAAATATACTTTTAATATGTTTTGGTTTTATTATGTATTTATATTTTTAGTTTTATTAAACATAGGTTTTTCACCAAAAATCAAGCTCTTTGTTCTGCACATGTGGAAAAATAGTAGATTATCAATTTTTTTAAGAGAATATGAGTACACCAGATATTGAAGTCCTTGATCCAACAATTTTTTTTTGAATTTCTATACATACAAAAAAAGTTACATTGTATACAATCCGCCTATGTCTGAATTGTCATTGGTTTGACGTCGAGACTTGATTAAGGAAAAAATATTCAATAAAAAACTATGAGACCAATTGGAAGCACTAGACATCAGATTTACAAATCTAAATTCAAATGAATTATAATTTTATCCTTCATGGAAAGAAAGTTATGTTGTATACGGTGAGCGCCACTCCTTAAAAATGTTGTTTGCTGAAAAAAACTAGTTTTCAAAGGAGATGGAAAAATAAGTACAATCCGATTCCAATTTTTTTGAAAAAAATATATTTAAAATCTACAGACAAAATTTCACAAATCACTAGTTTGCATCATCTTCAAATTCCTCACGGTTTAGTCGCTATAGGTGCCTGAAAGTGAATATTTAGTTAGAAAAAAATATTTTAGTGTCCAATTTGGCCAAAAATTGTAAACCACTATTGTGGGATCACCCTGTGTTCGAGATTCACTGCTTGGTTCATTGAGTGATTTGGGAGCGATGAAAAACTCAGGGGAAGCTGTGGTGGGTTTTGTCACCAGGATAAAACATGATAACACGAGACCACCCTTTAGAGAAGGTGGGCTCCTCTTACGTTGTCCATTGCTGGAAGGACCAACCTCTACCTTTAGTTTTGTTGGGGGATGAGAACTCCCCACAAACAAGGCGAGAGGTGCAGAGGAAGAGAAGGAGAAAATTGCGATAGACACCATCGAAGTATTCAACATTTCCACGGGCTTTGGGAAAGATGGGATGTCCGGAAGGGACATCAACAAGGACAACTCAATCAAAGGAGAAATGAACACCTGCACCCTTTTAGGGTCAGGTGCATTCGTACTCACAACGAAAGCTGAAAGCAATGCAAAACTTGGTTGAACGAGAGAACAGGAGAGGAGTGAAGAGCATGCAACAAGAGGCCCTGAAGCAGGGGTGATCATCTCCTCTTCCTTTCTTTACAAGGCAACCTGCTCAACCATGAGAGTCTTTCACTGATGCTTGCGTTCACACACAAGGCGGTTCCTACGACTCTTTGAGCTAGAGGCCAGAAGCTGCAAAGGAACAAAATGCTCCTGTTTAGCCATATGAGTGTCCACTACAACTATTTCCAACAGAGGGATAGGCTCCTGAACGGGAGTAGGAGGAGCAAGTTGAGAAGCAATGGGGGGAATCAACTCTAGTGCCTTGGTACCAAGCCTCTTCCCATTTACTGCTTTTGGAGCAAAAGCGATAGGAGGTCGTGGAGGCTGAGACATAGAGGACTCCCCATGGGGACCTTTCCTTCTGCCATATCGAACGAGCCTAGGCTCCATGGGTAGAACAAGAAGCTCAAATGCAAGTCACTTAGGCCTTTGCCAAGCGGGCACCATAAGATTCTCTTGTAAGTGTAGAGCAGAATTTGACGGCGTCACAATAGGGCAAGAAGAAGCATCAGGCTGAACAATAGAAGAGGAAGAAGAGGGACCTTGTGAGGGCTTTTCTTCCTCCCTCCTACGGGCCTTGGAGGCATCACTATCAGCTTCTAGGCATGTCCTATGCAAAATAATATAAGGTGATGGAGGGTACCTCACTTTCAGTGTTAAGCGTCCTTTCTTGTATTTTTGATAAGTCCGGTACAACAGGTCCTTCCTAGACAGAAGAGGATCGATAGGTGTAGGCTAAAAGTGATCTAAGGAGTAGCTATCACACGTGACTAGTGGTTTATAACCAATGTTGTGAATCACATGCACTGAACCCCCATGAATGAACTTTAGAAATTTGTGCACAACTGAGGGAACTGTGTTCATAGCTACTAGCCAGGAGATACCCAACTTCACTCTAAAGAGTTCAGAGCCCAAGATTATGTTAAACAACAGGTTTATAGACTTAGGTCCAACAAATACTGACAACACAATACTACCCAAGGGAGGTACAAAAAGTTCATTGTGTGTACGGATGGTGCTCACGGGTGCATTGTACCCGGGTGAACCCACATAAGTGGTGAACACTTTTGTGGAGGAAGGGAAAAGTCATTTTTTCCCTCTACACAAAGTGAAGGGGTTCGATCGAACCAAATTATTTGCCTGAACCATATGTTCACTCGAACCATATGTTTGCTCGAACCCCATTGACATATGAGTGAAAATATTAGAATAAAGGGGTTCGAGCGAACTAGGGTTCGGTCTAACCCCCTTAATAGGGATTTAAAAAAAAAAGCCTGTCATTTTCATGGCGAACAGAGCTCGATGAACAGTGACAAAGGCGGCGAACAATGCAGTGTGTGTGGTGAACCCGCAAAGAAACAAGCACAAACACGGCCCACACACACCTTCACCTTCGAGCAACCTCCATCACCCTCCAACGCATCCTCCTAGGTTGGTTGCACTGTTCCATAGCTAGCATTTTGGTGCTAAATTCATGGAATTTGGCTTTGCATGAATTGCATTTGTTTGAAAGTTTCTAAAGCATTTTCAACAAATCCATTTACATAGATAAAAGATTTGCTAATTGCATTTTCTATTGAATTTAAATGCTTTGATGGGTATCCATACCCTGTTCCAAAACCCCCATTTTTCCTTAAATGCTTTGATGTGTATCCATACCTTGTTCCAAAACCCCCATTTTTTCCATCATCATCTAATCACCATGTCTTAACCATAATTTTTGATATATCAAAGTTGGTTTCTAATCTAACTTTCTTGTTATACCATATTTTTAATAATTTGAATAATTGATTCCATGTTTTTAATTTGTTTTTGATAATTGAAAATAATTTTGTTTTGATTATTTTAAATAATTGTATTTGATTGGTATATAATTCAACATAACACCAAGAAAATAATCGAAGACTCAAATATCAAAAGAGTATGAAGTTGAGAATTCAAAGAAAAGATAATAAATGATACAACTTCATGAAACTAAGAAATTGAACTCCATAGATGAAGATATATCATCTTTTCCAATTTAATTAGATCATGAAATATTTATTCAAGGTATGGATTTAAGAAGAATTTGGAGAAAAAAAGGGAAAATGTAAAACTTTATGTAGTTAAGAAATTGAATCACAATACTATAACTCCACTCAAATTGAAATATTTATGTACATATAATATTCATTAATCCAACCAAAAAGACAAAGGAAGATAGAAAGACCTTGAAACTTGGTATTATTTTAAACTAGTGATGATCATGCACTTATTCTAGAGAGTTGTGCAAGGTTAATTTTAGATTATATATGGAAGTAGTAGGAGCATCATATTTGGTTAGCCTATTACATATAGTCAAATAATTGTGCATCAAAAGTTTAAAATTCACATATATTTTATTGGCTAATTAGGATGCATAAAAAGAGTGGTGTTCAATATATATGGAACTTATTAGGATGCATGAGAATTTAGATGAACTATACTTTAGATCTAGTGCAGAGTTGATAGATGAAACACCAATTATACAATAGTGTTTAACTCTATAATTGGTCTAGGTAATGAAGTAAAGTCTATTTCATAAATTTTTTGGTTGGTTGAAAAATATAGCATATAAATATGAATATGTTTTCACATTGAAAAAAGTTATTTACATATATCACTTTGATTGATCCAAAAAAATATTTCACTTACTTCACATATCATTTTGATAGATCATGTGTGTTTTGGATCATGTGTTACACCTATGTATATTGGCCTCTTTGCATATTTTTCTAATTAAGAAGGGCCTCATACAATCCAAAAATAACAATATTTTTTTATAACTTTGAGCTAAGCCTATAATTGGTGATCTTCTAAAAGAGAAAAATTAATTAGAATTTGGGGTTTTCCTTCAATACCCACAACTTTAATGATATGTTGGCACAATATTATCCCCTCAAATAAGTCATCAAACTAAACCTCATTATGTGTGGATGGGTGGATTATCTTAGATACAACTTAAAGGAGATTACCTTTGTCATTTTTTATAATAGAACCAACCCAAATTGGAGTTCAATTACCTTTGCAAGCCCCATCCATGTTTATTTATTATCTTCCAAAATGAGGTTCCAACCATCTTATTTCCATCATACCCACCTTACTCAAGCAATAGGAGAAACCCAACAGGAGACTGAAACCTAACTAGTTATTTGTCATCCTATTGTCCTAGCTAGTGAACTCAATTGCTCTATGTGAAACCATTCTAAATTTGGTTGAAATATTCTCATAAATGATGATTTCAATTTTATTTTGTAAAGAATTAAATGGGATGTCCCTATCATTAAATATTCATCAATTTATTTCTTTCCATAAATTCTAACTCATCTTAAATGGGCTAGCCTTCCATATTCTATCCCAAGTGGAATTAAATGATAAGCATAAATTCCCAATTGATAAATAGAGATAAGAGATATTCTGAGAGGGAATTAGACCATTCTAACTCACAACAATGCTAATTCTAGAACTTAGAAGAATATGAATAGTTGAGTAATAGGTGATTGGAAGATTATTTAGTAGACATGCATAGTAGAAACCTTAGAGATAGATATGTAAAGACAAATGTGTGACTTGTCTATATCCTATAAGTATTCTCATGTGAAATTTCATCTAAGGAAAATGCAGTATCTTTTGGGAGGCATGATTTCCCCAACACAATCTAGAAATCCAACCTAACGAATTTAATATTAATTTTTCCATTTGATAACCTGATTTGATTGAATAGTAATGCAATAGTGCCCATAAGAAAACCACAAACAAAGTGGATGGGACACACCAATCAAATAACCATAAAATCACATGAAAAAATTCCATATGCAATTCCAATGGACAAAGAAGGAAAAGAGAGTTAAACAAGGAAGGTATACAATCCATTTTTATATTCAAACATAAGCAAGATCTTCTCACAACCTTATCAATCAAATATAGCTTGACCAAAATTTTAAACATCAAATATTGATAATACAAGAATACCATTTATTTATCAAGGCCTTAATAGCACAATTTTAATTCACAAACATATTTCATAGATATTTTGGTAACATCATTACCAAATTTTAAAATTTCCAAGAAACACACTTTAAAAAAATTAAATATTAAAAATATAATATCTCCTCAAAATGTTGATTTAATAGATGTTTTTAAATTGTATCCAAATTATATTGAAAGTATCCATGATGAAAGATAAATTATTTAACCTCTTGATCACAATCCTCATATACAATATATTTAAATTCTCCAATAAACCTACATTTAAATATTAAAAAACGTTAAGAAAAATAAAATTGACATCAACTACAACTTAACATTTATTACAAAAAATATATTGGAAGATTAAGAATCACTACTTAAAATTATATAAATTATATTAGATGCCCCCTTAAGAACTATATCATATGTCTCCACAAAGAAATAAAATTAGCAATGCTTCTCTTGTGACCAACTCACATCTAGAATCTTCACCTCCACTCTTCAAATTGCATTTTACTATCTCATATCTCTTTTTCTCGAACATTTTATTTCCCAAATCATTTTTCTTCCATCATGGGTACATGATATAAACTTTGATAACCCACCGCATTGTAAACGCTTCTCATTTAAACACATTTTTACAAAAACTACAATCATTGTATCTAACACATTAAAATAAATCTAATAAGTCCTTGGATAAATTTGGTATTTTAATTGTACCACACTCTTATAAAATTTGGTTAGTATACAAAGTATAGTTAATATTACATAATAGCTCATGATAGATAGAAACTACATGTCGTATTTACAATATGTATTATAAATTTTAAGAGGCATATAATAAAAAGGCTTACAAAATTCAAATTCCCTTTGTAATATTTTTAAATGAATATATTTTTCAAGAAATTTTACACAATTTTGTTTGGCTACATTCCAATTAATGTTTAATATGTGGTGTGTGGTCTTGATCACCAATTTTTTATTTTAAAACATCCTTTACATTGAGTGATACTCTAGAGTTAAAGTGCCAAAATCATTCAATTTCATCATATGTGTTATTAATTAGCTTTTTATGAACTCATGGAATCCTACCATTAAAATCTCGAGTACCATTTTCAATAGGACTATCTAGTCTTGATCTTATTGCTAGTGCTTTTCACAATATTTTACAATTTATGCTTAAGTGAAGATGAGTTTGCCTCATTAATCAAACCTTTCTTAATTTATTTCTTACTATTGAGGTTTTTTTTTTTGGACTGTAGGAATCGGGTAGCAGGACCCCCTATAAACTGCAGTGTGCCTGGTAAACTTTTTAACATGATCGGTGGCGCTGGCACGACACACCCTTCGGTACCACAGGTTTGGGGGAAGACTAGACCTCGTGACCTCTTGCCTGCAACAGGATGCTTTAGCCAATCGAGCTAGGACCCCCGCCCCCTTACTATTGAGGTTTTTATTACTCTACAAGTAGCTCTTTTATCTTTCTACTTACTAGTAATCCTAATAGAATTGAGAGAATTATAAAATATTTTAATAATAATTTTATTTTAATTAGAAATTTTGATTGCCTAAATATTTAATTTATTTTGTAAAGGTCTTATTTTTTACAACTTTAGTAATTTTACAAAAGTATTCATTGAAATTTTTTGAAGCTCAAAATTGAATGGTTCATGATGATCTCTTTCATTTAAGACTTTATCTTATGTTCTCATCAATTTTAAGTAACCATTTTTTGGTTCTAGAATTATTACAATTTTATCAAGCTCAATAGAAAATTTTGAATATGGGATATCATTCTTATTCGGAAAGGTCCTCTCTTTTCTTAAGTAACTTGGAGATACAATGAATTTCATTTTTTTATTTGTGTTATCAATTTTATTAATATTATCAACAATTGGATCATGGAGTATAATTTTAATATCATGGGGTTCATTTCTACATTATTCAAAAATATTTCTAAATTTGAATTCTTATTTTTCTATGATGTTACTCTTTTCAATATGTGTTTCATAACATTTTGCAACATTTTCCCTTTCATGTTCAACATTTTTATTTTTATTATGGCTAAATAGTTTATATAATATTAAATAATTGTCCTATGTGGTATATAATTTTTTTACTTGTGAAATTCATCCATGTTAAAATCCTTTTGATTTTACGTGGAATGGGAGCCAAATCAAAATTATTCCAAGTCCACTATAAGCCACTTGGATAATCCACATGGTTCAAATAATTAAGCATATAACCACCCTAGATATCTTCTATGATATATTTACATTCATATAATTATAAATAGGTAATTAATCATTTATTTCCATTTTGATAAGAATTTAATTTATGAGCCATCAAGACCTTTGGGAAGACATATAGTGTCCCATTTAATAAGAGGAATACACTTACTTTCATTCGAACCACCCCATAATAATTTCTTTATAGTTTTATCTAAATCTTGAGAGATCTTCAAGAGGATCAATAAACATGACATCATATAGATTAGAATGTATTAGATCATAGCTTTAAGCATTAAGATTCTTCCATCCAATTTCAAACGATTATATTTTCATGAAGTAGATTATTTTTGGGAAGCACTAATGTTTTCCTTCCATAGTTTAGAAATCATATTTACTAGTTGTAGGAAATAAATCTTAGATGCAACCTTTATCAATGTTTTTTAAACTGTCTTTAATGACACATTTTGTACTAGAGTGCACACACACACTTGTAAATTTAAATTTTATAATTGTTTTAGATTATGTTTTTTGTGCAATCTAGTAATATGAATGTTTTGATTATGAAAAACTATGATAGATGTTGAACATGTTTTTTGTTAATGGTATGAAAATATTATTGATGAGTAGATGAATTATTAGAACTGTTTTAGATTTCTATTCCTTATATCTAGATATATTATTTAAACTAAGGTCTCATTGCTCCTTTAGGTACACATACATCATACATAACATGGATAATGCAGATGTTCCACCTCCAAAATCTTAGTTTGCAAATACCACTAATGAGATTAATAAATTGAATGACTCATTAGCGCAAAGTGCAAACCCAGGGATATATTCTGATCCATGCATGTCAATATTGCATAGTATTGAAAAACTAAGAGATGAACTTGAGAGGACTAGTGCATTTTCTCCAGATAGAGTAGCTGCTATTCTTTCCCACATGTGGGAAGAAGTACATGGTGAGGTTCCCCTTAAACAAATACAGGATAGTGTGACCAAAGAAATGATAAAAACCAATTTTTTTCCATTTTATCAAAGTGCACACAAGGTTAGGGGATACCAGGTCACTAGATGTGTCGATCGTGCTATGGCCTCATTGATCTACCCATGATTTCTCGCGGCACATGGTCAATACCCAAAAAATGACCAGATTCCATTATATTTTGTTCAACAGTTGTATGTTGAGGTCCATTTGGGCCTCAAAGTCAACTACCTAGACATTCCACCATATGTTGGTTAGGGGCATGGTAGGATTGCTGACAGACCCACTTATCGTCGAGCAGATAGACTGACCCCAGTGTATAGGGTATTGGTTGGTGAGAGGTCTCTTGCTCTCACCCTAGCTCTAGCCCCCATAGCAGATGAGGTTGTCGTTGCTTCCCAAAAGGAAGCAATTGATACTATAGGTGGCATTGCAACTGCCACCACTAGGATATCTACTGATTATGTAGGTTAGTGTTTGATGTCTAGACGTCCCCGACCCACGCCGTATTCAACACAATGGACCACCATGGATCCTTTCATAGCAGCAGGCATCCCTACTCCCATAGAGCTTGAGGCACTTATAGGAGATATGGCATGTAGGACTCTGCATTGTTTGGCTGAGGAACTCTTGGAGGCATATGCCTTCATAGCATTAGACTATGGGATCGATATAGAGAATTTTAGAGACTGTTTGGCACGTGGAGTTTGTTCACTTCTAGGATCCCATCACTCTCAACCCAACACTAGTGCACGTCAGGATCCACCATCTGATCATTCAGTAGCTACACAAACTATGGGTTTTACCGAGATGTTGGTTGGTGTCGGTTCGTTATCGTCGATGCCATCTCACCTACATAGTCCTCTCCACTCATCATTTCTGGCACGACATGAGATAGATCAGATGGATGCAAATATTGGTTCGTCACTTGACCGTATAGTTGATATGGTGGAGGTGGCCATTTCAGAGGATTCAGGTCATCCGATATAAGATGATGTGCATGTGCATGTTTCAATTCCTTTATAATTATTTTTAAATTTTAGTTTTAATAACTAGATATTCATGTACTAATATATATGAATTTATATATTTGTAGGTGGACATACCTAATGTCACTCCTAGCCTTGTTCCAGAT
Source organism: Sequoiadendron giganteum (assembly GCA_007115665.2). Taxonomy (NCBI): domain Eukaryota; kingdom Viridiplantae; phylum Streptophyta; class Pinopsida; order Cupressales; family Cupressaceae; genus Sequoiadendron; species Sequoiadendron giganteum. The sequence continues at coordinate 72,674,242 of CM021107.1, read as the reverse complement.
CGTGCACATCGACATGACTCTATGGATGAATCTGATGCCAGTGGACATGTGAGTTTTAAATTTTTATATATACATGTGTATATGTACATGAATATGTATGCATAGATATAAATACATATTTAATATAAATTATATGTATTTAACACATTTTGTATACCATTTTATTTGCAAGGCTCAACACATCCATCAGAGCAGGACCGTTCTCATTCAAATGGTCGTTCGACTAGGAGTCGACATTCGTATTAGGCCCTGCATTAGATTTATGATCATTACTACATGTATTTTCTTATATGATGATATTTCTAGTATTTGACATTTCATTCTCTAACTTAAATTTGCTATATATGATGATTTTTAGTATTCGGCATTTCCTTATATGATGATCTTTAGTATTCCACATTTGATGATCTCTAACTTACATTTGCTTTTATGATATACATACATTTGGCACTTTGCTTATAACATGTTACATGTTTATACATTGATCAATATTGAAATTTTTACATGTTTTTATATGATGTATGTATACATTTTCTTATATTCAATGTACATACATTTGCTTATTTGATGATCTCTTACAACTTACATTTCCTTATATGATATACATTTGATCTCTCTAGAGTAGAATTTTAGGAAATGAATTCCACTTTATAATTAAGTTCATTCACATGTTGATCACAATAAATATTTTGCACACGCATGCCTTGGATATATATGATCTTGAATGTTTTCCTTCTATGTATGTTTTTTCATAAGATGGACCTCTATAAGCACTTGCAACTATTTATAGATCTAACTAGGAAAACCTTAGTGATAGAATATTCCCTCTCAAAAATTGGTTGCATTCATAGGATATAAGAAATTTCTAGAAAAGAAAAACAATAGTACATGGGGATTAAATATAATCTCAACATGTAGGCATATAATATTTTAAGAATATAATCATTTAATCATATAAAAATAGAACCATATACTCATATAAGCATTTAAATATGTACAATAATTATTATAAAATGCATCATTTAAGCACATTGGTTAGAGGTGTTATGAATGTTCAAATATTAATGTTTTCCCTGGCATTCACAAAGAGTGATTTCACCCCTCTTAGTAACTAGAAGCACACATTAAGGATAATGACATGATGTAATAGATGGAATCTTGGTGTTTTCAAAATAGAAAAAATATTCATGAAGGTATAATATGTAAAGAAGAAGCTCAATTAATTTCAAATGAGAAGACTTACTTTCCTTTAGTGTAATTATAAGAAATTAAATTGGAACTTTTGGCATTAAAGAAAAAATCTAAAATCCTAACTAACTCAAGAAAACCTTTTATTGAGCATTGTATGATTGTGCTCAAGATAAAAATGATATGCATGTTCTCATTATACTAGCATAATATTACCATTCTTTGGATGATAAAATTAATAACATGATTTTATATTAATGATCAATGTTGAAGATGCATTTATAGGTTTTTGAAAAGATGAATGGATGATCTAGACTTGATATTGAATCTTGAGTAACTCCATTAATTTTGGAGTTAATGAAGAGAAGTGGAAATAATGGAGAAGTTAAGACTTATTTAAAATTTTAATTAATTATTATTGAGTTAAGTGAATTGGTGAGTGAGTGAACAAGATTGATTGTGAGTTAGGAAGAGTCAAATATTTTCATAAAATAGTTAACTAAGTGTATGAAAGAATTAGTTGATTCCATGGATCAGTTGATTGATTGCATGAGGAAGTGAATTGAATAGATCAGTGAGTGGACTAATTCAAGATTAATGAGTTAATTAATCTTGATTTATTAGTTAACTAAATGAGATGGAACTAGAAATTTTAATTCTTTATTTAAATGGATAATGTGTGCATTTGAGGTGGAGTTTGATAAAATAATTAATTATTTGATGGATAAGAGATGGACAATATGAATTTAATATATTTATTAAATGCGGGAAATTAATTAACTTTAAATAAATAATAGGAATTAATTCACTAAATTGTAATAAAGTATTAATGGACGATAATGAATAATAATGGATCTTAATTATGGTATATGATAAAATAATAATAGTGGTTCGACAAAATTATTTTAGTGTCTTACAAGATGATGTTCAAAATAACATTGTTTCAAAAAAAAGAACTTAAGAAGAACGAATTATAAGAGATGAAAAAAATAATGATATGCCTCAATTAGGTGGAGGAATAAGAAAATATTAGGTAGTTGATGATGATTGGACTCAAGAGATTATTTGTGTAAAAAATACACAAGTTAGCTCTCAAAAGAAGAATTATGAAGAAAATTTCATATCAAATATAGAAGATGATGGAAGAAAAGAAGAGGAGGAATGTAGAAAAGGATTTAAGAAAAGTAAAATTAGGTGAAAAATGTGATTGATTGTTTTTGAATAATTAGTTATGTTGACATGTGAAGATCAACTTTATCTTAATATAGTAGTAGATTTTATGCACCAAATTATGTAGGATTGAGGTTAAAATGTATCCAATGCATGTAATAACTTATAATAAAATAATAAACAAGAGGAATCCCTAGTATTCAATAAGACATTTGATTTTCTTAGTGGGTCTAATATGGGACAACCAATAGACACAAAGAGAATTTCCCATCACATCTCAAGGTCTTTGACCTAGGTGGATACTATGAGAGAATGAACTATGGATAGAAAGATTAGGCCCCTACAAATAATAAGGAATTGCACCTTGGTGGCTTTTGTGAGGAAACAAAAAATAAATAAATCATATATAAATAACATACCATGCCTCAATGTACACTAGTCAAAGCACACCATGATATTTTTTTTTATCATGGTGACCTTGAGTAGGCATGATATGGGTTAAAAGATATATAAAAAGATTAAAAAAATATATCAAAGAAATAAAATATTAACTATGAATTAACATACAACATTGTTCCCTTTTCCAAGGTCTTACTAGGATAAACGAAAGAGGATTATGCCTAATTTGGGGAAGGGTAAATCCCATAAAGGAAATTGATAGATTAAAAAGGAAAATTTAATGATCAAGAATTATGTGACATCTATATACTATGAAGGTTGATTTAGAGTGATTGGTGTGAAAATAATGATGTTTTGGATGCGTAGTTTGAAGTTTTGAAGCGTAGGTTTTTGTTTGGAATTTTATTAATTGGATGGTTAGAAATGGATTAAAATTATTTATTGTGGAATTTTTCAAGATTAAAAAGTAAGATAAAAGATATGTATCAAGATCTATTGTAAAGAAAGATGTAACCACATATTCTCAATGTAAAAAATGTAGTATTTCAACTTAGATATGTATGTAACCAAGTAACCCTAAAATCATGAAATAAATGTTGTACACAACTATACATGAATACATCTATGGATGGTACAAAATCCTACTGCCAAAAGATCTCAAACCAATGAAGGTGCAAATATAACTTTGGAAAAAAAGGTGTTAATACTAAAGAAAAATATGACTTAATGCTTCCAATACAACCATAAGTTAACCAATCAAATCATTGTATTCCTCAATTTAATTTAAGCATAAATGTATATGACATATTCTTATATGTCACTCTCTAATGGATGATCCTTTGTTGTTGTGTAAGGGAATTTTTAAAAAATGGGGAATTTGCACTCCCAATCATGAATGTAGTTTCCCTCCAACCAAAGATGATCAACTCAAAGTTTGACCATCAATCTCTTTCATCTCTAATGGTCACTAAAAATATTATGGTATAGGTATCTAAAAGTCTATGAACATCTCAAAACATAATTTTATAATCTTAGGCCAATATCATTGATCAAAAGCCTAGAATAAAAAACTCAATTGCTCCATACATAAGTGGTAACTAATGTGACTAATCATAGTCATTCATTTATATTTGTCTTTAACTCTCATCATGGAAATTCAAATTGTGACCTCCATCCAAATGCAACCAATCGAAAAGTGGCTAAAAGGAGTAGTCTCTAGCTAATAATATTTGGTATAGGTTTGGATCATCATTGAAAAATCTCAAAAATAGATAGTCACCAAACAAGAAACTTGAAGCAACAATATTACTTATGGGGCAACCATATATTCAACCAACTTAAATACGTGCACAATGAGGAGAATTGTGCACATTTTCACTATGCACCAACCAACACGAAGCATAAACAACTACAATTAAAAGTCACACTTGTTAGATCAACATCATAATATTATCAATCTAAAATATTTGGGGTTTAGGTACATCAAAAATTGTCAACCAATAAAAAAATTGAACACCATCACAAGATTCCACATGAAATCCAAAAGCCAACTCAACATCATCAATACAATAAAACAAATCACTAGTTATAACGTAGGTATTCACAATGACATCTTTACCATGGAAATTACACACAATTTGTATCAAAGATAGAAATTATAACATTGCATTAATTATACCATCATATCAAATTTTCTTTGAGCTTCCTCCCAATAAAGAATTCAGATCAAGTGGGAATTGCAACAACATTTTACCAACTCTACCACCATATCAACTTTATTTTGTAGTCTCACTCAAATTTGGCATACACAAAATTTCTCTTGGTAGATGAGAGGTAAATACCACCCCCTTAGGGGAAGAGAGCGTATACCCCTTGAATGGGAAGTACCAAAACACACAACTTTGAATGAGTATTCATCACAAATGAATAAAACTCAATGACATTCTTGCAAGTTTTCATTTATATCTCTTAGGAATCCTAGAGGTATGTGCACTACTAACATGAACAACATATGTTACCATGAATCACAAATGTGATGGGTTTGGAATAATTTTGGAACATGATACATTATGGAACCCTTGAATTTGAGATCAATCTTCCCTAATTTATTATATATAATTCTTTCACACACACTATAGGTTTTGACTTAACATGAAGCACACCATACTAGAAACTTTTGGGATTTTTTGTTTGGTACAAAATTCTACAAGACACAAATTTTAATATGTTAGGTTTCTTTTTCTACAACAAAAAAGAAGATTGAGACAACATTCACTTTATATTATAGAAGACACGGACTAATGAATCAATGATTTTTCTTGGATGTATAGGAGAAGAAACATCTTGAGATGTGGTCATAACATCTCCTTGTGTGCCAATTGTCTTTTTTGTTGAGATGCTAGATTTGGGGGATCATTGAAACTAACACTAAATTTTCTTCTACTCCCACCATCACTCTTCCAATGAATTTTTTTATGACAAGGTTTGCACATTATGTACATAAAAAGTACTTGAATTCCATGGAACAAATATATAATTGGAAATATCCACTCAATTTAAGGTTCTCAATGTATTTCAACCCCTAATTTGTGTCCAACCAAATTTAAAACACTTGTCATCAACATATATTATAAGTAACTAAAATAATCCAGAGTTCAAACATGTTACTATAAGTTCTCGTCTTGAACATGTATGTACATATACAAGTGAACTTGAAAATCATGGATATAATCTAACTCAAACATTCTGGTTCAACCCACTCTTGAATAACATGTAAATTTTTTTGATGGTCATCACTATCCAGTCTCCATTTTTTTTCGTCCACGTGTATGTGGAACTGCATGAAGATGTAGGGCAGTAGCAATTATAAGGTGACTATATTGATATACCTTGTTATCAACTTGCTAGTCCACAAAATGAATCCCATGTTGAACAACTTTGACTTGTTTTAGATATATCCCTTGCACAACAAAAAAACCTGCATGGTAAACATGAACCTGAGGTAATACATGTGCATGTGTACAACATTTGCATGCTCAAGGTTTGTACAATATATATTTAATATTTTTAAGGTAATGTACACATGTACACAATGTATATATATAATTTTAAATTCAAACTCACCTGTGGGAAATAACATTCCATCGTTTGTTTCAGGCCATGTTAGCTTATTCCTCTCTTCTGTGCAACACAATAAATGATAGCTAACACCATCTATGTTTCTAGGCTCTGCTATAACTGCAAAAACATCTCCTGTACACCAAATTTACATAATAAAATTCTAAAAATAATAGAATCGTCTCTAGACAAGTTAAAGATCATTAAATTTATATAATATTTAAATTATTGAAAACTTACACATGTACCTTTTCTAACCAATCCTGAAATATGGTCATAATCAATTGAAATCAAAGGAATGTCTTGAAATCTTTCATCCTCATTTTCATCATATGTGTCTGAAACAAATAGTGGCACCATATCCCATTTACTAACATATTCAAGTTATTCATTGTTGCATGCATGAGAGTTTCCCGCAATGCACTTAGTGCAGAAACAAGAGTAATCCCTCGTGTATAATGTCCATCTAGGGTGACTATCTAAACTCATAACACAATGCAAAGATCTTGTTTTTTCTACCCTCTTGCATCCATGCATCGATCTTCTATCCACACCTAGATAAATGTAATTGAAAAAAACTTATGTAAACTTGAATATGTGTGTATATATATATATGTGTAAATTTTAAATTTAAATATATTTTTTTTTAAATGTAATTTATACATACCCAATATCTCCCAAAACACTCTATGTGGAATGTTTTGGTTTGTTCTTGAAGATGTGCCGACCTCATTTTATGCAAAGTGTTTCTTGCACCATTCAACAACATCATGTGCATCGTCTATATGATTTTATGAATAACTCATTTGATGCTTTCTTAAAGCACGTTTGATGCAAGCTCCTGCGCCATCATGCTCACCCTTTCCATGCCCACTCTCAAAGAAACTCCAAACATGTGGTATGTTGTAAATTTTATGATATCTAGAAAGTGCATAAAATTTCTGTGATGATTTGAATTGTGCCGCACATCCATCTGACCATACAAAATATTTTTCAAATTTTACACCCCTGCTTCTCAAATTCTCAAAAAACCATTTTGTAAAACAATGTTGTATAAAAAGTGTGTCATGCTCTTTATCATCACTAATATAAAAGTGATATTATTTCTTGATGGCTCATTGTTCATTTGTACTCTCAACACCATCCAATTCCAATTGTGCATGTCAATAACACACATGAACCATAATAGTGACCTGCTTTGAAAAGTAATATTCTGATTGAATCTCTTTTTGATGTACAAAAGATAAATTTTCTACACAGTCAACTACTGATAGAACTGTTCCAAGTGGGAAAGTATCTCTTAATGTTTGAAATTGATGTGCTTGCCACTTAGCATAAAAGGAATGCTATATGTATGGTTGTATCAATTTTTGAAAATCTTCCATAAATTTCCCAATAGGTATCTCCTCTTCTATATAGTTTAACCTTGTGGATTCTTTCCCAAAATTTGTTTGAAACTTTACATACTTGTAAATTTTGCAATTTACTGTCTTTGTTAGGTCAACATTTTAATTTGTTGAAGGAAAGTTAGCCAAATTTCCACATGTTTCACATAGTCCTTTTATGCATTTTATTTGAAATCCATTTTCATGATCGCATAATAGATCCTTTATGAACAAACTTACCTGTTTAGGAGGCACCTTTTGAATACCATATCTTTCTTCTCTCATCTTTCGAAACACTTGATAGTAGAGATCAAATTCAATCTGATAACGACAACAACAAGTTTTTTGAAACTTGTTTATCTTCACATAATATGGCTTTAACCTTTCAAACATTGTTTTCCCAATCTTTATATGAGGATACATATTACAAAAGTTCATATACATCTCAAGATGTGTTATGTCTAGCCAATGTTTAATATGTTCTTCATAAATACCAGGTCCAATCCTATGCCTCATAACATCTCTAGTATTTGATGACAGATGGGTCTGATCATTCCAAAAACTTGAGATCAAGTTCCTAACAACATCTTCCATCCTGTTAGAATGGGGAGCTCTACACATAATTGCCTAATTTCCTTCAGAACTATCATCTAAAACCTTTCTCTTTTTCTCATATTTTATTAGTGTGGTTCTACTATAACCAAATTCAGTGGAAAGTGCTGACATTTTTCTTTTTCTGGATATTTATTTATTTAAAACAAATGTCAAAATCACCTTTCTTGCAATGGCCTTATCCACTGATCGAGATCCTTTCCCAATGGAATCTAAACCTTTTTTAACATTTTCAATAATATATTTTTGCAGTCTCATGTGTTTCCTCTTATTCGATGTAGAATGTACACCCAAAAATTGTAATGACTCTTTCAGCTCATCACGAAGAAGTAAACGTGATAACAATTGGGTTTTTTCAAGTGTTTCAAGATGATTGAAATGATCATGGATTATTCTATTTATAGATTTAGTCATTGACCTCTTACTTGTATTTTTAGGTTGGTCGACATAAACTTTCAGTTTCTCCATATCCATTTCAAGTAAATGATCTAAATTTCTATAAGAATTTTGTTTCCCTACTGTTTCAACTACTTTTATATGCTCATCCATTGGTGTAGAAGGAAGTGATCCCGACCCCTCTCCAACATGCATTGTTTGAACTCAGGACTCCTCCCTATCTTCAAGGTCCATGTGTTCTTCAACTGATTCATTTGGTCCAATATCTAGATCGGGCTCGACTTCTGCTTGAGAACTTCCTGCTTAATGAGCCATTTGTACATGTCACAAAATATTGTGCAAAGAAAGTGAGAGATGATGATATATAAGTGGATTTGAACATATGAAATCAAATGAAATCAAAGATTCTTGAACTTAAGAATTCCATGGAAAAAATGCATTGAAAAGGATATGATTCTAAGATGGGATATATGAAAATGGTATGATATATGATGTGATAAGCTAAGAATGCAAGAGGTCAAATGCAAATCTAGGTCCAAATTTGGTTACGATGCAAGGCTTGACTTGTGTTATGATGGATAAACACAAGGGACCAATGATCAAGAGAGGGTATGCAGGAGATGATGGACTCCAAAAGGATTTCCCTAGACAAGCAAGAATAATGGTATTTTCCCTAACTTGAAAGTCCATGATAAACCTTAAGTGATGTGGGCGATAGATAAAAAAATGGATTGGTTTTGAGACCTATGAAGAGTAGTGGAACTTGTGCAAGAGCTAAGGGTTCTATTTGATCAATGATGAATATGAAAAGTACTAAATTCATGGAATGTATGCAACTTGGAACATAGGCACGATATGATCTTGATATATGCAAGGGGTTGTACATGCAAGAACTAGGTGAAATGATATATATGTATACAAGGAATATGTGATGTGATCTATGTATGCAAGAGTAAGAATATGTAAGGAATATGATGCAATGAAAGGATATGATTCTAAGATGGGATATATGAAAATGGTATGATATGATGTGATAAGTTAAGAATGCAAGAGGTCAAATGCAACTCTAGGTCCAAATTTGGCTATGATGCAAGGCATGACTTGTGTTATGATGGATAAACACAAGGGACCAATGACCAAGATAGGGTATGTAGGAGATGATGGACTCCCAAAGGATTTATCTAGACGAGCAAGGATAATGGTATGTTCCTGTAACATAGGGTAAGTATTCAAGTTAGCAAGATTAAATGCATAAACAATAAACCTAAGTATTCAAGAAAGAACAAAGGAGGAAACAACAAAATTTTTTAGGGAAGATCTCACCAAATTCCTTCAACCTCCATGAATCACCTTCCTTGCACCTTCTCTATTTGCTGCAATATGATGGATGACCTCAGATTTGATGAGCAAATTAAATTCATGACATGACCTAGCAAATTTCGAAGGATTTTAATAAAGAAATGAAAGGATGCATGAAGGAGAAGAAGTCTAGAAATTAAGAGATTCAAGAGATATTAAGAGATCAAATTCAGAGATGTTGAAATGAGAACAAAATTGACATTTTATAGAAAATGCAATTTTGGATGGACGGATGAGATTGAAGATTGAGAAATGCCCTAGAATCAATGGTCAAGATTCAAAATGACAACTCTCAATTAGGGTTAGGGTAAAATTCTCAAATGAGTGGACAAGATTTAATTTAAGAAATTAAATCAAGGATGGAGAATGAATGTGACAGTGAGATGAAATTAGTAGGATTCAAGAAGATAATGTTTGAACTGAAAGATGAAATTAGTAAATAAATAATTTTGGAAATTACTTATTTATTAGAGGAATAATACCATTTTGAATTAAAATTAATTCAAAATATGAATTCAGTGAAATAGTAAGTAATTGATTTAAAATTAATTACTAAAAGAAGAAGCAGTTAACCATGTGAGACATTTTAAAATAAATTATTTTATTTAAAAAGAGGGAAATGTCAAATGATAGGTATTTTATTTAGTTAACCATGGTTGTCTAGGAGGACTTCTTGAATGGACATAAAGATAGGGTCATGGGATGGACTACTTAGATCTTGACATGACGGTGATGTTATGATGTCGTGCTTTGGACTTGCCTCTTGACATGTATCCTCAAGTTTATGAAATGGGATGGGACTTTGGAGACCATGACTAGATATGATTTCATGACCAAATGTATTTTGTGTTGGAGTGTCTTGGAATGGATTGGTGTATGATGGACTAGGATATGACATGGACTTGGTTGAAGGATGATGGCCTAGGATAGGACATGAATGCATGACAAGGATATGACATGGATGGAGGACTAGGATATGACGTGGATGGAGGATTAGGATATGATATGATTGGAGGACTAGGATATGAGATGATTGGAGGACTAGGATATGAAATGAATGAAGGACTAGGATATGATGTGGATGGTTGGTTTCCCTTGTCAAGGTTAGGGTGGGTATGACTAATGGAAGGTTTTTGTGACTTAGTGTCATGGGTGGTATTAGGGGACTCTTGATAGTAGATGGATAGAGGACCAGGACTCCTGGATTGTTGATAAGATGGATATATGGATGAAGGACTTGGATTGGATGTATAGTGTTTTGAAGTCCCTAGCCAGTTGTGCTTGATCATTACTAATAAATTGGCATTCAATTTGACTAGAAATTATGTCATAGTGACTTGAAGACATGGTGGTGGATGAAATGAGACTAAGACTATGCAAAGTGGCAATGAGGATAAAAGGAACATCAAATGTGAAGTGGTAAAATAAAAAATGAAAGCCTTATGTCAAATGATTCCTAGGAAAGGCTTACTAACCAATCAAATTTTGGCTAATGTCTCAATTTGGATTGTCAAAGGACTGGTTTGAAGGACAAGATGACAAAATGACAAGGTGAGATTTCCACACTAGACTTATGAGTTGGAAATAGCTCACAAGAGGATAATGACTAAGGATTGTTTGATTTGGTCCAATGACAATTTAATTTTTGAGACAATGGTTTGAAAAAGAAAGGAAATTTTTCCTATCCCAAAGTGTGCAAAATTGAGGACTTGATTTGACAAATGTGGTTCATGATGGAAAATGCGTTGTAGGAAGTGATTTGACAAAATTTCAAGCAGATTGCAAGGAATTTATTTCAGTTTGATTGTGTTGATTCGGATTTGGAGGATGATGTTCATTTTTTCATGTTGTCTAAAAATAGTCGGCAAACACGTGGTGTTGTAACGAATGAAAATCAGCCACATAGAAGACATTTACAAAAAAAAATCCTAAGGCTACAAGGACAGTATTCTTATGGATCCCACAAGCTGCATATCCTTAGCGAATGAATTTCAGAAGCTTGGCCCCACAGGCTCCCCCTTACAGTGCAATCACTTCTCAGGGCAACCAAGCTTCCAATCTCCATGAAACTCCCATGGAAGATTGATCATTTCTACTAAGAACTGCCCAGGTGTGGGTGCCTTGGCAACAACCGTTGCTGCACCAAAGAATAGAAGGTTTGTGGTTTTCTAAAACAAAGGATTTATTTCGGGCACCTGTTCAGAAGGCCACGCGAGAGGCATTATCATCCCAGTCTATAGAGGTTAGGGTCTGCAAGTTTCGACGCACCACAAGGGTATTGGGGAGTCAATTTCTGGTTCGTAGGAAGTTCTGTAATGCTAAGCTTTCCTTAACATTCAAATTTATATACTGGTTGGGCGTTGCTTGGCTTTAGCGCGTTCCCGGTTTGAGTCGCTTTGGGGTGAGTAATTTTCCCACCAAAGCAGGCCCAAGATCTAAGGCTTAACAAAAGCGAACCAAAATATTCATAGTTCAATTGATCTTTGTTTAAAAACAAAGAGAGAGCACATGAATATTTCAGATCACACTCGCATGGTGTTCTTTTTAAACCAAAAACAAAATGTGAACAAATAGAGAATGCACAAGGTTCATTTTATCCATTTGTAGTGTTTGTCAAGCAAAGGGGTTAATTTTAACCGTTTGTAGTGTTTTCTATCTAAGGGTTAATTTTAAATCCAATGAAAAACAAAGTGTGTTGTTCTTTTTAACCCATATACATTTGCATGTCTGTTCTTTTTTAACCAATGCGTGTAAAATGCAAGTTGTAAAGAATAAAAAAATTAAAATAACATTTAGCTAATTCTAGCTAGACACATGCTAAAACAAACAGATTAGTAGTGTGCAAACAAAAAAAACTCTAATCTAGAAATAAAGAAAACAGGAAAAAAAACTGAAAAAAAGATAGAAAACCGGGACAAAAATCTTAGATAGTGTGGTAAGTCTATGAGCCTCTTTGTACCTAAGTAGATAGTCAAGATCTAGTAAATTTAAATATTTTATTTTTCTTAGATAAGGTATCCCATTACGAGAGATCATTAGGATTTTTGTCTCAACCTTCAATCCCTATCTATTAATACTGAACAAAATCTAATTTTCAAGTTATAAAACAACAAATATATATAAATTTCAACACTCATAATTTAATTTTTGGCTTGGAATATGTTAGAATAGACATTAATTCTAAGAACATGATAATTACAACAAAATGCATCTCTTTCACATCTTAATATTTTTAAATGGGCATAATCATATATAACTCATTTTTATGGATGAAAAATATATTAATAAACTTGGGAGTAGATGTTAAAATTATTCTTAAAATAGATTGGGAGGAGCTTGGGAAACCGAATTTACATGATACTCCCTATGGTATAGTACTAGATGAGGGAGAAGATCCAAAATTTTCATTAGCACATGGTATCTAATATAAAGGTCAACCTATTGGGTTTATTTAGGAAAAATAAATTTTGCGGTGTTTGAGATTCAAAAGGACTCTTTGGTGCTTTTAAAATTTTGTTTAATCTCAAATTGGTTCATGTAGAATGTAATGAAATCTTTGACTCCCAAAAAGAAGAATTAACATTTTATACATGGAGGGCTAGATAGTGCATATATCTTTGAATATGAATATAGATTAAGATTATGACAAGAAGATAGCAAAAGAAAGAGATGTAGAAGAAGATGACATATTTAGATGGCTATATTCATTGAGGAAGCTACCTAAGAAAATATCATAATAAAATTTTTTCATATTTCTTCTTGTAGATTCATATCTCTCTTGGAAATGCTTGCTGATCCATCTTCTCAAATTTTATTTTTTCATATATCTAAGGGATACACTTATTGCTATAGATTATATATATATATATTTTTTATGTTGTACTCATCTTAGTTCTAGATGCACATAGGATAAGAGCGCAACCATATTAATCTAATGTCTTTTTATTTGATTATTTGTGGAGGTAAAAATACCAAATTAGGGATTTGACAATATTGGTAAGATAACCAAAATTCACCCCTTTCCCTTTGTGGCACTAGCTACATGTATTCTTGGAAATCTCTTCATATGAAAGTTTTGTGTCTTTTCCTATCTATCATAATTATATTATCTTAGAGCTCAGTTTAAATAACATTATGACCATTTTATATCATTTAATTTATTTTACAAAATTTATGTGTTATTCTACTATTTAGTTTCTTGTTATTGGTTGTGTATTTTATTCTTTATTTTATAGACTTTCAATTTTTTGTATAAATTGGTATTTTTTATGTACAACAAAAATCTATGTAGTCATATAGACCTTAATGTAGTCATGCTACCATCTAAGAAACATGAAGTAATTTTTATTATCTTCTATTGATTCATATTCTAGATTCCTATCACATGATGAGATATCTATTTCTCAACTCTCATTCTAGGTTTTTCTTTGTTTATAATTAAATCCCATTTTTAATATTCTGTTTAATAAAAACATAGTACTTTTTTTTATAGGAGAAATAAGCTTGCATAGTTTATATAGATGAAACCAATTTAGATAGGACCATTTACACTTGTTGATTTATCTATTTTGGATAGTATTTTTGTGTTATTAATCTTATCTAGGAATAAAGTTAGTTAAAACTTTCAACTTTTTATTTAGGTAATCAAATTCAATACATTTTTCTTTTTACTATCAATATGTTTATTTCTTTATGAATTATTTCATTGTTATGAAGAATATTCTAATTCTATGTTAGATTATGTGTTAGAAAATTTAGAAAATATTATTTTAGATACATACTTCTACATTATATGTTCCTCACATATAAACTTATTTAGTTAATGTATTTTTATGTGTATATTCATCGTACTTGTTAAATCTATCCTAATCCAAAAATAGTTATTGTTAACTAATATGATTCTATTTATTATCATACTTATAATTTTTACCAATTTTTGTGTGTTTGTGGGGTGTTTGAGCTATCCCCACCTTCTCAACTAATTATCACTATTTAGGTTTTTTAGATGAGTTTAGAAATTCTCTTTTGTTGAATTATCTTGTGTCATCTTCTTTTATCCAATTTGGTTATACATAATGATTTCCCTACTATTTATTTTCATGTATTGATACAAAGGGAGATACCAAGATAGAGGAGGAAATACTGGTGAAAGATAGTGTTTCTACCATATCTATATAATTGATGATGCACAATTGGATGAAATAAATATAAGAATTTAAAGAAGGACATAAACATAGATAGATGCAAAATTGGGTGCTACAAAAAAATACAAATAAAGAGAATATATTGTAGATCAAAACTAGTAAAATATTTAGTATAAGGATTCATAAAATCTAGTGATAACTTGCAGATTTTAGTTTTATAGAACTCATTGATGACGTGCATTTGAGTTTTCATTTTCAAAAAATTGAAATGAGGAACCTTCAATTTTCTTATATATCAATTATTTGATGCATTTTTCCTTGTTACTAGATAAAACATATGATAAAACCACTAAATTGTAAATAAACAAATTTACCCATATTTGACGAGAAAGAGAAGAAATCAACACGTACCTTGTTTCCTTCTATGATAATTTGTCAAGTTTTGTTTGCGTCTATTTTCTTCTTTATCTTTTGAAAATTTTCGTTGAGCTTTGTTTTTTCTTTTTTCTTTTTGTCCCATTTTCTTCTTCAAAATACAAATGATTGATTTAAACTAACAACAAATTTTCCTCCAAAATGCAAAAAATTTGTCACAAAAAAATTGAAAAAACCTACAACAGTAAAAACAAATGCAACAATAACAAATAAAATATAAAACAGTCTCAAAATATTCATCATTTTTTTACCTGTGAAATGTCTTTTTCAGCTGACATGCTTGGAAGCACGAGGGTCACCTGAAAATCGCTGTTTACACATGAGCTCGAAAAAATGCAAACAAACCCTGGAAAAGTTGTTTGACTTTCAGATGTATACTGAGGGGGTTCAGCTGAACCAATTTTGTGTGGTTCAAACGAACCACTTTAAAATAATTTCTCTTATTATTTTAAAGTGGTTCGATCGAACATATATTTTATGTTCGACCAAACACCCTTTTTCCCCTATCTCCCCAAAAAATCATCTTTCGAAGCTCAATTTGAAAATGAAAATTCAGAAAACTTCAAAAACCCAACTAGATAATAATATTCCTCAGAATGAGCTATCCGTCGAATATAATTTTAATATGGTTTTCTTTTATTATGTATTTTATTTTTTAGTTTTACTAAACATAGGTTTTTCACTAAAAATTAAAATCTCTGGTCTGCACATGTGGAAAAATAGCAGATTATCAAAATATTTTTTTTAAAAATATTTTGAGGTTGAGTATTGATGTCCTTGATCCATTAAAAAAATAAAATTGAATTTTGATTCATACAAAAAAAGTTATGTTGTATACAGTCCGCCTATGTTTGAATTGCAATTGGTTTGACTTTGAAAATTGATTAAGAAAAAAATATTCAATAAAAAACTATGAGACCAAATGAAAGTGCTAGATATCATAGTTAAAAATCTAAATTCGAAAAAATTAGAATTTTATCCTTCATACAAAAAAAGTTATGTTGTATATGGTGAGCGTCACTTTTAAAAAATGCTATTTTCTAAAAAAAAACTAGTTTTCGTGGGAGATGGAAAAAAAAGTGCTATCTGATTCCAAAATTTTTGGAAAAAATATATTTAGAATCTACAGATAAAATGTGATGAGACTCTAGTTTGCATCATCTTCAAATTCCTCACGGTTTAGTTGCTATAGGTGCCTGAATATGAAGATTTAGTTAAAAATAATAATTGCAGTGTCCAATTTGGCCAAAAATTGTAAACCACTATTGTGGGATCACCCACCCATCTTTGTGCAGGAAGTTAATTAACATAATCTCCTCGGTTATGATATTCACCTGAGATGTTTAGTCAATAATAACACCCGCTATAATGTTCCCATTGATTTGCACAAGGATATAAAGAGGATATGGTTCTCTATTGAAGCCCATCGACAGGTCCTGTGAGGTGAAGGTTATACTTGTGCCACTACTCACAAGCTGCACAAAGGGGATAGGTTGATGCAAAAAAGAGGCCATCACACACACTAGATGATACTTTCAATGAGCCCCCGAAGGTTATAGGATAGGACAGTGACCCAATCAAGGTTTCATTGCGCGATACTTACGAGACCTTCCAACTAGGCCCACTAGGGGTCACAGGTTGGGTTGCAAGGCGAAAGCCTCACAACACTCACACCTACAACACTCCTAGAATACGAGGAAAAGAACTTTCAGTATCACAAAACAAAACCAAAATCGTTCATGTTGGGTTCACCAAAAATGTAAGAGAGGGGGACCGACCACGTCAAAGCTCCATGTCACGGAGAGCCGAGAGCGGAGGGCTACCCAAACTTACCTCACTCTAAAGGGGTGTTTCAGATAGAGGTCAAGAATGATGAGGACTATAAAGTACTTTGATCACTCTTCATACCCAAAATCTAGGTTTAGGCTAGGCGAGCTAGTTTTCAGAGTTGATACTATACCTTAGATAACTCTCTGTCTGAGGATGTAAGCGTGGTTCTAGGATGATAGCATGATGCAGTGGTGTCCGTATGGCTAGAGGACAAAAAGTACAATACAAACAACCATAAAACAAGCTGATGACCTAGCTAAGTACTCCTAAATGAACAAAACAAAACTATAAAGTATGAAAGGTACAAGCGGAGATGATAAAATAGATAGATGAAAGCTAAAGTGACAAAGATGATCTCAGCGAGGTGCCAACTAGCTCCAAATGCACATTCACCTGCACACAAGAAAGATGGGAAAATTGTTGGGGCTGTATAGGGGTCTACCTCAATCAAACCCCGCTTTGGTGTTTCCACATCCACAAACAACCAAATAGAAATGAGAGAGAAATATGTGATAAAGAAGTAAAGAAATAGAGATTTCAATAAACACTACAAAATAATAAATAGCTACTCAACCAAATCACAAAGGAGAGGAGTGAAATGTTACCACCTACACCTAAGAGCTCACTAGTCAATGGAGGATTTTATGGACTTGGCAAGGTCACCACAACGTCGACTGTGATGAAAGGAGGTTTCGCAAGACTCCAAGCCCACGTTGCTAATGGCCTGCTTCACACTTGCTTTGCGAAGTTGACAGAGTGTTGTTGCTACAATGGAGTGTTGAAATGCTGCTTGCTAGTGAAGAGAATGCTAGAACTTGTGAAGAGATGAAATGGAATGAGAATGAATGAATTTGAAGGAGAATGAAGAAGAATCTGCCATTTTTGGGGTCAATTGGTTGAAAACGGATGTTACAAATCGACCTCTATCGAAAGTGTAATGCTTCTGCCAACCTTAGATGCAAGAATTCGTTAGGGATGGTAGCATGCCATGAACATGTTCTCGACAATATTCTCCCATCGACACAACATACATATGCCAAGTGGAAGGAAGACAGTTGGGTGATGTGGAATTTCAAATTTGGATTTAGTTTTCTAAGGTGAGGATGTGTAATAGAGGAATTTTCATAAGGGGTGCAAATTCAATCCTATACAATATTATATTATAATATAATATAATTAATTTAAATTATAATATTAAATTATTATATAATATGATATTATATAATAATACAATATGATATTATATAATATAATAATACTAGCAGTTGCACCATAGAAGGTGCAATGGTTACGCCGATTATATTTCGTATAGTTTATGTTTTAGTTGAAGTTTATATTTTGTAAGGTGTAACATAGATTTGTGTTTGAAATTACCATTCAAATTATTTTATGATATATGTTGTTTATTATTCTTTGTGGAATACACACGGTTTGCTATCTATTATCTCCACACATGTATTACAAACTATGTTATTTCGTATAGTTTATGTTTGAGTTGAAGTTTATAATTTGTAAGGTGTAACATAGATTTATGTTTGAAATTACCATTCAAATTATTTTATGATATATGTTGTTTATTATTCTTTGTGGAATACACACGGTTTGCTATCTATTATCTCCACACATGTATTACAAACTATGTTACATATGACATTTGTGCATCTTTAGCACATTAATTTCAAAACACAAAAAATATAAATTTAATAATCTTTTTAATTTAATATGGATTAAATTAGACTTCATTTGTTCCATGTGCACATGACTTGAGACAATTAAATGAAAATATAAATTGTATTTTCATGGAGGCATTAAATAATTATACTAATTTTCCATCCTCTCTCATGCTAGGTCATTGCAATCATAAGAATGTTCATCAAGCATTTATCAAAAGTATAGTTTGATTTTTGCACATAAAATAATATTTACTTCTTCATCATTATGTAGGCAATGTACATGGTTGCTTGTAGTGTAATAATATGTTGGATGATTGTTAAGTCAATCTTTTATAGGTGTTGACCTAAGAAGAATGTATAGAACAAAATAACATGTTATAGCTGGCAAGGTAAACCAAATTGTTTTATGAAGAATCATTTAAGCTGCAGTGCTCTCCATTTCATTCCATTTTTTAACATGGATTGTGCACTACACCATCACAAACTCCTTGATTGTCTTTAAAATTGTAGCCCATAATATAGCATGAAACAATAAAAAGTCAAATCCAAGTTAGGTGGATAGCAATGGATAGGTATTTTCATACTTTATGAGAAGCAATGAAATGAAAAAAATTAAAAAAAATACCTATCATATATGAATTTTGAGAACGATCAGAAGTGTTGATGCTTTGGTGCTATGTAATCCTTGTTCTTATGAAGGAATTGAACCGCCTAATATGTAACTTGTTCCAACATTAAAAGTGGATACTTTAATAACTGGAAATTATACAAAGCACAAAACGATTTAATCAAATGGTAAGGGTTGAAGGCAACATTAAACTTACATTAGCAGCATAATGAGCAATAGTGAAGCCAATTTGAGAATTCCTTGGCATGCTCTAGAATGCTTGTTTTTCAGAAATGTTGAGTAAAAATTGTGGAAAAGTTTTGTGTGTTGATTTTGGAAACATACTACAAAAGCAAAAAAAAAATTGTAGTGAACATCCCATAAAAATGCTTGCAAGGTTAATAACTACAAAGGGAACATAAAAAAGTCAAATACTGTCACCTCTACAACCAATTCAAATTAGTGTTTCTGAAAATATACTTATTCTTGAAGCAAAGCCCGACCCTATTCAGCAAACACATCCAACATCAGGAGAGGTCCGGTTGATTGATTGATTCATCATTTTTATGAAGATATTCTATGAACAAAGTAGTTAAATTTACAATTGATGTTGTGTTTTTTTTTGGGGGAAAACAATTGGTTACGAAATAATAAGTAATATAGAGTTTGAGTAGAGAAGGAAATGTACATGCAGTTGATGTTGAGGAGGAACCAATCTTGCACCTTTCATGTATCGCCTTATATTTTCCCATTGAAACTTGTATTGGACAAAGATGTTGGAAATGTTGTTTAGAGAATATGTTTTATTTTGCTTAGTGTCCACTTGTATATCAAAAAGATTTGAATGAGTTAGTGAAGGAGCAAATATTTTGTAAAGACATAGTAGTGTAAAGTAATTTAAAAGTTAATGTGAGGGAGATTGGATTGGCAAGTGTATACCTTATTTTGTCATAGTGAGAGTAATTGTAAACGAGCCTCCTCTTTTTTTCTGATAATTGTGTATGGATTGTTTTGCACTCTGGAGTACCGCTCAAAAGAGAACATTGGTTGAATATGAAGTCCATTTAATGATTTTACTCTTGATATAGCTGTAAATGTTAGTCCTTGTCTTTCTATTTTACCAATATCAACTGTCGCTCTTTGTAGGGTGAGGCCTTGGGACTTATGTATAGTAATTGCCCATGCCATTGTTAATGGAATTTTCCTATGATTACCTAGTGATATAGGTATTATAGGTATAGCCTTTGGATCATTGTGGTTCCATGGTGGGCCACTGTAGTTATTGATTCTTACTACAACATACATTGGAATATCTGGTGGTTTTGAGCCTAGATTGTAAACAATATCAACAACTTTGCCAAGGGATCCATTTACAAGTCCTGCTTGAGTCCATAAGTTTGTTGTTAGCATGATTTTTTGGCCTTTGCATAATAGGAGTTCTTTTTCAAGCTGGTTATCTTGAGCATCAACATTTGATTTGTTTTTTGTGTTTGTTGCAATACTTATTGCAACAAGAAGGTTTAGTTGTTTTAGCATTTTTTTGTTGTGTAGTCTGACTAAGTCATTTGTTGCAAAAAAGTGAATGGAGTTGTCAAATTCTTGTTTTTCAATAGTTGTAAGTACTTTGTTTGTGCGGTTCATTAACATCTCCCAATCTTGGTGTGTTGGTTCTGCACTGTGTAAGTTTTTTAATGTTTCACGAAAGTGTGTTTGAGTTGGATCATCACCTTGTTGACGAAACATTGTTTGTAATGTAACAACTGTAGTAAATTGTTCCCATAGCAGTTTGGCATTGGAGTGTGATGCATAGATGGGTTTGTCCATGACAGGTGGTAATTGTGCTAGGTCACCTATTAGAATTATAGATACACCACCGAAGCTAAGATTTTGTGTTTGGGGAAATGCTTCACGTAGTCTACTATCTATTTTTAATAGTAGCTTTGGGCCTATGAAACTCATTTCATCTATGAGGATGTACTTTATGTGTTTCATTTCTTCTTGAAATGTTGTTAGTGTTTGTCCTTGCAATGGTTTCATTTCTTTTATTGGAATCCTAAGCGTTGAATGTATGGTTGATACATGTATATTGAATGTAGCAATTCCTGTGGGAGCTAAAGCAAGCAGGTGGCTCTTTTTTTGTGGTAGCTTACTTTGAAGTGCACTTCTTATGCAAGAAATAAGGTATGATTTTCCAGTTCCTGCAGTTCCTTGAATGATCATATGCAAGGGTTTTTTTAAGGATTGATCTTTGTAGTGGTTTGTAATTATAGTGAGCGCTACTTTTTGTTTTGGTGATAATGTGTAATTTGGTATATTGAAGCTAATGGCCATGTTTTCATTTTGGGTGCAAATTTTATTCATCTTTATGAAGTCAATTGCAGTGGCATGTAAATCTAGGTGTACACTATGTTGATCCCATTCATTGTTGTTATCAAAATCACGCCTACCGAGTATTTGGAGCTCATCTAGATTAACATTATTAGTGAGTCCCATTTGTGACAACAATTCCCATTCATTCAATTGTAATGTATCTGTTGTGTTTGCCTCATTACCACTATCTTCTTCCTCTTCACTATTTGCTTCCATATCAATTGTACGATTAACGTGCCATACATCATATGTATTTGTATTCATTTGGGTCCAATTTTCTATTATTGTATCTTTAGTAAGGGCTATGTCATTTTCTATGTCACGAAAAGTCTTATATAAGAGTAATTCACTCCAACAAAATGTTTCAAAATGTTCTGAATCTTGCTTTGGAATAGTATAGAACTTTGGGAAAACATTGACAATTGCTTTTTGTTTCCTCTCTTTCCATTTACATCCTTTGCGACATGAAGAATAGGAGAAGGATCTTGTAGATTCAAGTAATGTTATTGCTTCTAGTTGTGGTGGGCGTTGCATATAAGAATGTAAGTAGCTTGATTGGAGTTTGTTTTCATTTGTTGTTCTTGTGAAGCAGTGGAATACTTTTCGGCCAACATTCAATGACATAAATGATCGGTTACAGATGACAAGGGGCAATTTTTGGAGCATATGAAATGTTTCTTGTGCTCCAATATCACGTTCAACCACAAGTTCTATCATGAATTTTCGGTATGCTGTTAAAGCTTCATCTTCAGGTTTTTGATTTGTAGCTATT
This sequence comes from Sequoiadendron giganteum, assembly GCA_007115665.2. NCBI lineage: Eukaryota > Viridiplantae > Streptophyta > Pinopsida > Cupressales > Cupressaceae > Sequoiadendron > Sequoiadendron giganteum. The sequence goes on along the minus strand of CM021107.1, from coordinate 72,651,785 downwards.
CTTGTAAGCATATTAACACAACTCTTTGATTTTTTCTCTGATTTTGATGCATACTTGGCAATGTATTTGAGAACAAGTGTTCATGAGATGACAGGTTGGCAATCTATATTTTATCTCCATATTGAAATCATTTGTCGGTTATGTATGTTTAATCTATCATCATTTCTTGCTGGTTCATATTTTTTTTACCATCATTGTCACATGATAATGTAGAGATAATTTGTTCTTTCCATGGAGCTTTGTATCGAAATTCTATTTTTTTCCCCTTCTTACGTAGGCATGTTCCCTCAGTGCATTTTGTGTGCCTTTGGACATGATTAATCAACTCCTCATAGTCGTCAGAGGGATTTGTGCTAAAGATCTCAACTATGTTTAACAAACATGGATCATCAAGTGGAGATCGATGTGTTGTGTTGTTGCCATGAGATATAGTATGAGGGTTCCAAGCAGTGACATATGTGTCAAAGAATTTCCTGCTCTTTCCACTTCTAAATTATCTTTCCAATCAAGTTTGTCCATGTTTGGAGCATTTTCAAGCCAAAGGAATCCATGAACATGTGCGGTCCCTCGATGTTGCCATTCGTACCTATACCAATATTCTTTTGCATGGAGGAGCTTCTCAATGACCTCCTCACAAAATATTGTGAATCGTTGATGCAGATATAGGGATGTGGTATGGGGGTTATTGATTATGTTACCTGTGCGAATTTTATTTGATTGCATTGTAAATCTTATGTCATTTGAGAGTAGTCGTTGTAAATCTAGCCATTTTGTATTTGCTGCACTTAATGTGAAGAATAAAGTGGGTGAGCCAATTTGGTTGATCATATTTGTTAGCTCAACACGACACTTGTTCCAATATGGTCTTGTCCCTGTCATGGTAGATCCAAAATGCATAAGTTGCTTGGCTAACTGTTCATCAGGAAGATTTTTTAACTGTGTATGAAGGTTTTCAATAGTGGTTGGTATGTTTTCTTCTGCATTTTTTTTAAGGAAAACCGTTGCAAGTTCTTGGCTACGATGATGCATCATAAGGTTGGAGATAAAATATCGAAACCTTGGATGCCTTCCAAATCTTTGGTCATGGAATCTCATTAGATGTAATGCATATTCATGCATTTGTACTTCTCTAATTCGTGCTTGCATTTGTAGTGCTTTTCCATCTAGAAAGAGTGTGGGAAATGCCATATCAAAGAGGCCTTCAGTATTGTATTCATTTATTGGTGAAGAGCTTATTTGAGGCCAATCAATAGTGTTATTTGTTGGGTGTTCAATTTGTAGTGTTTGTTTAATGATTTATAGCTCATGACATCTACCTAGTAGGCTTACCATAAATGATGATGTGTATGTTGATGCATCTTGATCATGTTGATCATTAACATCAGATTCATTGTTTGGTAGGACTATTTCTTCGGCAAATTCTATGGTGTGAAGCATGTCTGAAATGTCTGTACTTGTTTCAGGGAGTTGTTCTAAGTAGGATGCATTTATTTCAACATCGCTATAGTATGGGCTATATTTGATCTTGTATTGCAATGCATCTATAATATGACTCCTACTTACATAACAATCGCAATAGTTTCCTTGTGTATGCAATCTTCAAACCATCAGGACATCTAGGTCTGTAATTCTATGTGGAAGTATTTTGGAAATACTTTTTATGTCTTGTGGGAAGCTAATCGTGTGGCCGTTGTATTTATATTGTCCCCCACAAGCGTGGGTTACTTGTAATATTGGGTTTACCCTTACTATGAGCATCTCTTCTACTTGAGTGAGATTTTGCAACATAGGTGGTTGTTCTCCTAGGTCCATATTATTAAGTGATGAAAATCGATGAACGCCTTTCTCATTGAAACATCGTTTACAAATACATTTATCATTAGATGATTGAATAAGCATGCCAAGGTAGCGTTCCTTACATATAGTGCATTTTTGTAAGTTTGATAGAGCATCTATTCTGTGTCAGAATTTTTTTGATGCGGTCATGAAGTTACTGTTGTTGTTCATTGATAGTGTAGTATCTGTTTCATTTGGTGTTTGTTTTTGTATGTTTTGCAAGTGACGGCGAGCAATAATTTCTTCTTTATGACGAGAATAGTACTCTCGACTTCTTTTATGACTTTGTATTCTTTGAAGTTCTATTTGACGAGGTTCAGTTTGAATTTTTTCGTTTCTAGTGTCCATCATCTATAATTCAAAATATGAGTCATGATTTCTAATAGTAATGAGAAAAAGACATGGACTAATACAAGAAAGTTGTATTTATTTATATATCTACATATGAAATGAAAAAATGATTGCAATTACAATAGTATATAATGAAGAAATGTAGCTGAGATGAATAAAATGTAAATGAAACATGCATTATTGAAAGAACTAATTTTGGATATTACATGACATAGATAGATATAAAAACAAGCTTAATCATAACCCTATACAACACAAATATCTACTGCACTTGCAAGCTACAAACTTAACTAAACTAATAGTAATAAGAAAAGTAAATGCAATTAATTGTTACAATGGAAGAGGAAATAAGCTTAATGAAAAATAATTTTTTCTGAAAGAAATACTTAAAAGTGACTGACTTGTTTTTGAGAGAATGACACTTAATTGTTAACAATCCTTTTCCCTTTTGCAACTCTTCAACAATAAAATGATGCGCTGCAAATGTAAAAACAATTTGCCATCAAATTGAAAAATAAACATTTTAAATGGAAATAGAATGTTCTCATCGAGTTGTCAAATCAATGTTTATTTGGATTTTATGTGTCAAGTGAGACTTTGGAGGAGAAAAATGTGGTTGTCTCATTCTTGCAAACTCATACAAATTTTTGATTAAATTGATGCATTGTAAATGTAAAAACAAATTGCCATCAAATTGACAAAAGAAGATTTCAAATGGAAATAAAATGTTCCCATCCAGTTGTCAAATCAATATTTATTTCCTAGGTATATAAAGTTGTGCTCTATTCATATTATCATATATAAAAACATCATTCACATTATATCAAAATGATAAAGAATTATCAAATAATTGCTGTTCAAATGTTTATGAGAATCTTGGCATATAATTATTTATACTTGATTATAGAAGCCTTGCCCCAAATAAATCTATTCATATCCCTTGAAAAACACTGAAATGCAAATTATATTATCAAACAATATCTCCAAGAAGGTATAAAGACTGTTAATATGTGAAGTCCGCCACTGGCTATTCACATTCTAGCATGTTCTTTGATTTTCTCTTACTGCTCCTGTTCTATCATATCATAGTCTCAATACATTTTATAAATTGAGGGAATTATCCCTTGTAATATATGGATGAAAACTACTATAAAATTGCTGCATTGAATAAAGAGACCATTATGAATTTTTCCTGTGCATGTATTTTTTTAATGGTGAATCAGTAAATTCATGTCATCTATGTGTTCTATGTGGGAAATGGAGTTGAGGATGCTTGGTGATGCAAGTAGAGATCTCCTAAAATCCTCCATCGTTTCGGATATTTACTGTAAGCATCTCTTGATATCTCTGGAGGTAAAAGAAAAATGGAAAAGAAAAGTAAAAACCAAAATTGAACTTTAGGCCAGATATTTTAATATTTTTTAGTGCAAATATACAAGAATCAATTTAAATGTTCAAGTCACCTGCCATGATTTTAAAAAGATCTTGATTCTGTGTTGATTTGTGGTTTATCAGATCTCTACCTCTTACCCTATCTTGAACTAGTGTATTTCTGGAAGAGCTCATTCTCCTTTGGCTGAGTCATATTTCTTCATGTTTTAATGGTGGTGTATGAATTTTGTATTGCTTATGATCTGCATAAAGGTTTTTGGTTACTTTGCATGAGTTATGTATGCTGATTGTAAGTTTTATTAAAATCAAATACTGATTTGACTTTTTTCTAATGAAATATAGTAAAATAAGTTTAGCTAAAGGTCATAGAACTGACATAAATTCTTTTAAATAAGAAAATAATTTATTTTAGCATGTAAGACTTTAAGTTTTATGCTCGCTCACAGTCAAATACCATGAGACATAGAATTTGGAAATGGCACTTGTAGTCATGTTTCCTGTTAACTGTATGTTGATTGTTACATTCAAAAGAAAGGTTTTATGTATAATAAGCAAGCTCAAAAGTTCAAGTGGAAAAATGCTTTAAGCTGGATAGCTTTCAAGCAAGTTTATCAGAAACCATGGTAGGTACTAATAAGGCCATAATGGTGTAATAATTTATTTATTTATTAAGAATTTATTGAAGTTGAAAAATATCTATGCTGGCACACCATGCTCATTTGGCATTCAATTTATTTATTTATCAGCCTTTTGCTTGGTAGATACTGGCTGATGTTAGGTGATGTCTTTAAGGTAATGTGGGGCGAGCTTGATGACATTCTTAAATGTGGTAATTTTGGACAAATGTTATAAGATCTAAGCTGGGTCATGCTTGACTGTGCTTGACTAAACCTAGGTTAGGTTCAAGTGTACACCTTTTTTGTTACACAACACAACCTCAATACATGTTTGTTGGGGTTATGGGCCTCCTTATGTTGATGAGAGGAACCTGAATGAATGTGATGCTCTTGTGAACGCCCTCTTTTTATCATATATATACCATATGCTTGTTCATAAAAATAAATATAAAATTATATTCAACATCTTACTGTTACATTCACTGATTGAGCTTTAAAAGGTTGGAAATATCAAAATCAGAGATGTGTTTGCTCAGTTTAATTTGCTGTTTATCACAAATATATTTAAGATTGTATATTTGTATTTGTCTGGTTTCATATTTAAGTAAATATGATTGAAACATCATAATGAGAGAAATATGATTGAAATAAGGAAACCTTAGCTTCACATGTGTTTCACTTTTAGTATTTTCAGTACTTGACATTCCAGTAGAACTGGAACTCACTTTGATGTATTTATACATTTGCTAGTTGACATTTCAGTAGGGCTCAAATTAGTATTATTGTATTTCAAATTTGGGATATTTAAGATAGTTTTGTTTAACATATGCATGATGTGTGGTAATCTGAACTTAATTCTTGTTTTTAGAATGCAAATATGTATATATGTTTTTTATTGTTTATGTGTTTTTATGGACATACCCATACCCATTTGTTAACTTCCTTTTTTCAAAAAAGAAAAAGGAACTGCAAAGATATGTGTACTTCCTTTGGTTTTTATGATAAGCTATATGGGTAAAAATTTCACTAAAAATTGTTTAGGACTTGCATCCAAGCTCATCCCTCATCGAGACACCAAAAATCAGTCAAATCAGACCTTTGGTGAGCTGTATGGCACCCTAGTTAACTCCATGACTGAAGCACATGTTTGACACAAACTGTGTTTGCACAAAGATAGCTAAATATGGCACATATGATCTGTCTGCCCCTCATGAAACCAGAAGTTACAGATTGAACATCTAGAACCCTAGAATTATTAGGAATTTACAGTTTGAACCTTCATACAATGTACCAGAAACACCATCAAATTGAAACTTGAAATCAACAATATAGTCACAAAATTTACTCATTAGAAATGTACAAAAGACAAACCCTAAATTGAGTGGTAAATAAAGCAACAAGAACCGTCAAACTGCATAAATCTTCGATATAAAATCCTGACACAAAGAGCCTTCCCATCGAGTTTACACTCAAATAAATAAAGACCTTTTCCCTGTATTTGCACTCAAATTCAAACATAAAACCTGAGATTGGAGAAAGTTTACAGAATATAGCGTCATGCAAAATCCACTTCTATCATGTTTGAATATCCAGAATCCTGGAATTATTAAAAAGTAATAGATTGAACCTTCATACAACATACCAAAAACATACTATCAAATTGTAACATTAAGTCACCAATACAACCCACACAATTTACTCATTAGAACTGTACAAAAGACAAACCCTAAATTTGCATAGAGTTGTGAATAAATTAGCACTAACCCTCAAACTGCATAAATTTCTAGTATAAAACCTCATACAGAAAGCCTTCCCATCAAGTTTACACTCAAATATATAGGTCCAGCTCTCCGTATTTGCACTCAAATTCAAAGATAAAATGTTGGATTGCAGAAGGTTAAAGAATAGAGCATCATGCAGAATCCATTTGTGGCAAGTTTATACTCAAAATCACCATTTCAACAACTACTGCATAACACTTAATGAATCAAACAACACATAGAGTGATTTTTATTCCCAAAACAGTACAAGAATATATACACTGTTTCATAGAAAGTAAGGAATGTATTCCTAGTTGTTCACATCACTGCACATCTCATTGATTTTAGAAACCAAGAATTTGCTCTCTGCAGTAAAATCTATCTTATCAGCTTTAATGATTGTTGCTTTCAAGCACTCTTTATTATTGTATGTCTCATTCTTGCATGACAGTGTGAATAAGAATTGTGTAAGGAGAACACTTCTTATTACATCTTCAGTACTTGTTTCTACTTCATGGTTAAATTGCAGTGTATATAGTTCTTGTGCAGACATACCCATGATTTCTGTTGCTATCTCATCAAATGCAACTGTCCATATTATATCCATGTGATCCTCTAGTTTGACTTGAAGTATGTATCTATAATTTCAATCTGCAAATGTTGTTGCACACTTTGAGCAATACCATTTATCTTCTTCATTTTGAGTAACCCTTTTCTTACATTGTTTTCCATTTGATTGGAGAGGACAAGCTGGATAACAAAAGGAGTTAGATTTGATGAATAGTATTGTTGCCTTTGCAATGAGTTGGATGGGTTGTATTATTTTTACTGATTGTTCTCGAATGTTTGCAATTGTCATTCTTGTGATAATAGAAGGCATATCATCAAGCTTTGTGGAGGAAGGTACAATATTAGCCCCATTCTGTGCATACCAAGTTTTAAGTTGTTTTGCTTCTTCTATATCCGGGTCTATGGATAGGTGTGTAGTTACAAATGTGCTTATTACCTTTCCATTATAGTCTGAAACATGTCCACTTTTAATAGCTAGAACAATGGTTTGTTTTGAGTGGTACATGTGTTGAAGTTGTGTGCCTTCTTTCTGAGTTGTTGGTCCCCATAAAGTTACATCTATAGTAGATGCAAACATATCTAATATCTTGATGCCCCACCTCAAAACCTCTGTACCATCCCCCCCCCTTATTGTAGAGCTTGGATCTACACAAACAACAATTCCAATAACATCAACAATTGAATTATTACTTTTACTCACAATTTCCTTGATAGGTGTGAAAGAGAATTGATGTTTTGGAATAGAGAGGTCATCTTCACAAAGTGTCACCTTTGATTCGACCATTAAGGTGATTTCTATTCCACTATTTAGCTTGTTGTAAAGCTTATTAGCAGTTTTAATGGTCCCACCAGATAATGAATATATAGATCCAATATTAATGTTTGCAAAATGAATATCTACAACTTCATTGAAGCAAGTGACATGTGTTTCTATGTGTTCACTATCTATGATATCAAAACTGAAAACTTGTCCACTTCCCTTTTGATTGGTGTACCGGTGGATTTATTTTTTCATAGTTACACGACCTTTGATAGTCCACCTTATTTGAAAAGGGTTCAAATTTTTGATAGGATTGATGCTAATAGATACATCTTTCTTAGATTGAGATGGTTCTATGCCGAACAATATTCTTTTAGAGTTTGGGGTTGTTGGTGATACAAGATAATCAAATGTATCTGTAGCATCATTTTGTAGATGTTCATCTTGCTCTGGAAATAGGAAGATAGGTTCACCAATGATGGCATGATCTATACATGCAAGCTCTAGTTGTGAAATGACAATCCACCTACGTAATTGTAAGTAAAAATATAATTAGTAATATATTGTAGAAGCTAGAAAGTGAATTATAAGGTATAGAAATAGTCTTGAATTTGCATACTAACCTTGAACTACAAATGATCGGACAACTGTATTTTGTTAGTTGTATTATAGATCCCTCATGAATTTTCTTAGAAGTTATATAGTGGTTGTACTTTTTTGGCAATGATGCTCTTTGTTTATGCTCTCCATCAGAAAGGTCTATTCTATATCGATTGTTTCTCTCAGGACCACAATCAAAGTTTGAGGTAGCTTTTACTTGGAGATGAGGATCCAAGCCTAGATTGCCATCATTCATAAGCTTGATTGCATTTGTAGTCAATAATGTAGACATAGCTACAAACAACAAATAAATGTAAAATTAAGAAGTAACAAAAAGTAAAGTAAAAATGAAGTGTTAGAAATATTATTGTCAAAACAGAAACAATTAACAGAAAGAGAAAAACATACCTACAAATACAAACACTATTGAGAGCCATACACTATTGCTAACCATAGTTTGATTGTTCCGTAGTGAGCTTGAAGAATATATGATACCATTCACATTAAGATTCTATATTTTTAGGTTTGCAACAGGGCGTTTCTAGCTGTTTCAATTTATGTCTATGATGTCTAAAAGCACTGTTGTGAGGTTGGTGTCCTAGTCGCTTGTACCTTTTATGAACTACTTCCCTTTGAAGTTTTCTATTTGGACTATCATTTGACTGTGTAGACTGTCATGACAGTGCTTGTTGTAGAGTACATTGTGCCTTTTCTATCATGTCTCATGAAACTATACACCCTTCTTTCTCACTGAACTGTCTATTGCCTTGTGAGTTCTTGCCTTGGAATCTATAACCATATCAACTGGAGTAGATGAAATAGCATCAGATGGTGGTACAATGATGACTACCTTGGACAAACCTAGAAGAAGAAAGAGATGTATGTGTAGCATTATCATATGTCACACAACTTTATGGTATACTAAACTATCCTAGTCGCTTGTACCTTTTATGAACTACTGCCCTTTGAAGTTTTCTATTTGGACTATCATTTGACTGTGTAGACTGTCATGACAGTGCTTGCTATAGAGTACATTGTGCTTTGCGAGTTGATATGGTTATAGATTCCAAGGCAAGAACTCACAACAATATATTATAAATACATATTTTGGGAAATATTGAGAAAATGGGTCTAATGAGATGTGGGAAGAATTGTTAGACTAAAGATAAAGCTCAAAGGTGCAAATAAATCAACAAATATTGTCCAATTAGAAGAAATTTTTAGTAAAAATATGTAAGGTAACGTGATTGAAGGTTTCAGACTTCAACATAAAAAGATTTCAGACTTCAGCATAAAAAGATTACCTGAAGGTGGTGGACATGGTCCTTTCTCATCAGGGAGTCAAAAGGAAGAAACAAATTAGTTTTACTACTAACAGAAGTTGTATTTTATCCTAATCTTGCTACATATTGTGAG
>CM021107.1:72439897-72642383 GCA_007115665.2 Sequoiadendron giganteum | reverse complement strand
TATAATATAATAATATAATATTATATAATATAATAATATAATATTATATAATATAATAATATAATATTATATAATATTAAATAATATAATATTATATAATATTAAATAATATAATATTATATAATATTAAATAATATAATATTATATAATATTAAATAATATAATATTAAATAATATAATATTATATAATATAATATTATATAATATAATATTATATAATATAATAATATAATATAATCATATAATATAATATAATCATATAATATTATATAAATCATATATAATCATATAATAATATAATATTATATAATCATATAATATAATAAATTTAATATTATATAAATACTATAATATATTAAATATATTATTATATAATATTAAGTTAACAAACATTATAATAATATTTTCTAATTTAATTTCCCTATGCTGTATGATAAATATATTAAAAAATATTGTTATGTATATTAAAAAATTATTATAATATATAAAATAAAAAAAATTGGTTAGGCCCGGACCTGACGAAATTAAAAATTTTGACTTAAACTAAACGAATATCCGTTTTAAAATAGATATCCATTTTAAAACATATATCCATTTTGAAATAGATATCCGTTCCATTTCGGTTTGGTTTAGGTTTGACACTAGTACTTTCCACCCAAGTCTACAAGAAGTCAAAGCAAAAATTTTGCGTTTTTGGGTGAGTTAAAAACACTTTTTTTTTTCACATCACCACTTTTTGGACCCCGTGATCTTGCATAGACCCTTTAATATTTTTCTCTATATATTTACTTCAGCTTGAAGATTTTAAAATTCTTCATGGTGCTTCCTATTTTCCACTTTTTCCCAATATTGTTCCCAAAACAAAATTCTCACGAGCCTCCTCATGACCCATCCCATCCTCTTTGGTATAGATTGCCTCATGCTCAATGATTTGTCTACACCATCTAATCCTCCAACTTAATCCTCCACTTTTTGGTCCTGGTTCAAGCTACCTCATATCGACGTCTTTACCTACAAACTCAAGAACTCCCGCTTTGATACCATTGATGTAAGGGAAAACCAAGCTCTCATATACAAGATCTAACAACACAAATGAAATAAATAAATTGTCTCAAAAATCTGCACTTGAAGTTTGATTGATTAACAATTCCAAATTCTTCCTCATTACATGGAATCACTATCAAACTGAAAATACATCATGCATAGCCATATGAGCTATTTGAAAATCTCAAAAATCAGATATGGAGGTTTGATACAATAAAAAAATACACTCAAAAATAAAAAAATATTTCAATTTAGCATCCTTTGGTAATCTCAACTTCTTTCAACTTGCAATCTTCTTTAAGAAACCACTATTGCAATCAATTGGAAATATTCAAATGCGTTTGTTTTCTCTCCTCCAAACTTGCAACAAAATGTATTATGGACCTTGGACAACCCTCACACACAATATTTCAACACCACCAACAACAAACAAGAATCTGCAATTTGCAACAATAGAATTTAAATCCTCTTTATTTAACTTGTAACAATGGTTCACAATTATAAATCTAATTAATTTTTTTTGTGTAGACACGTAGGATGAAGAACATCATTAAAAAATAGATATAAATTTGCTATATGACAGGAAACAACTTCACAAAAAAACCCCAAATTCTTCTTCTTCAAGTCATCATCATACACTATGAAATTGACTCCTCAATCTACAATCTTTAATGCCAACTTGTTGATCTTCAACCATGGATTTCATAATCCGTTTTCTTCTAAAACACACATTCAAAAACCTACAAAAAAATGTATTCTAGTCCTCTTCTCCAAAGGTTATGCCTTGGGAACCTCCTCTCCCTTTCCGACAAAATGACTCTTGCAAAAATTATCAAGTCTACCCCTTTACAATGCCATCCATTTCTCTTAGATTGTAACCTCCCAAAATACCATGCCCAACATGGAATAACCATAAAAATTAATTAAAATAAGTATTAAATTCCTCCACAAAGAATCTCCAAATCCTTTTCTAATAAATTGCCAAATTAAGTAACAACTTGGATTCCCACTCTCACAATTAGTGACCTCACATGAACAAGAAACAGTCAACACAACATGGGCACCTAGATTATCCATCATTGCATATAAGAGCATCGAATGGCATGTCATAACTTGTAACTCCCAAGAATCCCACGCCAAGATGGATAATTAGCAATTCAAATTATAATGCCACCACCTAAACTAGCTTTCACACCAAAATTTGCAATATAAATAATGACTGGTCAATTTATTTAATATATTATTTTGGCCTAATATTGCAAGTTATTTCTCCAAATAAATAAAACCAAACCTTAATAAAATTAAAAATTAAAATTATTCTTCTTTTTGGTTGATGCAAGATTGTTGAAGACTGTGGATGCTCCTGCATCACTGATCTTAGGTTGTATTTACACTTGTTGAGAGTTGTAAAGAAATATCTAAATGTTTATAAAGAGGTTTGTGCTTGTATTTCCATATTTTATTACTTGTTCTAGTGAAGCTTCCAAAATAGCTAGATTACAAGAATAATCATCTTACTTGCCATTAATATCTAGAATACTAGGAGAAAATGCATGGTAAAAGGGATTTTTCACAAATAAATAGTATTCCCCACCATGCAAAATCTAATAACTAAACCTTATAATTGGTGCAAAAAAATACTGAGATAAAAATTAAGAAGCCTCTTTTGTATGGGGTTATTTGGACCATACATATTAAAAAGAAAGAATTGAATATTTTTTTTGTAGCCACAAATAATTTTACCTTGCATGTTTTAAGTTGGAAGATGGTTCTAGTTTTTGTAGAGATCAATTTATCTAGCTTCTCCAAATCAATGTGATTTCCTTCCTATATATTCATATCACTATATTCTATATTTTCTAGATTATCCAATATGGGATTAATTTTATATCTTGTTAAATAATTCTCTTATCTGATCTTTACAATGATCCTAGGAATCCTGGATGGGATGATTCAAGACATGGTTTTTCGAGAGTAATTCCTCAAGCCCAATCTCTTTAGGTTCCAACACTTTAATTGGAGCTTTGTTCGCAACCTCAATGGGATCCAATAATCATGTTACAACAATGTTTCCCATCTTTCACTTTCTCCTTCCAAATTTTAGTATTTCTTAGGGGATTATGGTTATAATATAATAACAGGGAATTTAATTTATAAAATCTACAAAAGATAAGGTTTATCTCAATTTTAAAAGCTTGCTTCCAAACTCCAAATTTTGATTCCATCAAAATGGATTGTGGGAGGGGCTTGAACAAGTCTTTCATAATATAAATTTTGGCATAAATTCTCAATTCCTCATTTATGGCTTAGAATTTGCAAAGGACATTCCCAATTTGTTCCAAAATAAAAAATCTCAATATTCCTTAGGAAGGTTATACAACCTAGCCCAATCAAGGGATTTCTAAATCGAAAAATTAATTTGGTCAAAATCCAAGGGCCATATTTTGAGGAAGAGACTTGGCACCATCCATCATCCAAGGGCCAAATTACAATGTGTTCTCTTTGACTTCTCAACAAAGGCATTCCACCACAAAGAATCATTTTGCTAAGAATTTCACAAACAATGAGTTTCCCCATCTTTCTTTTATCCATCCTCCCACTTTTTCCTATGCTAGCCAAATGCTACTATATTTCCCAATTAGGGCACCTAAGGTGACATTCAATCTATGATTCCCCAAGCTTTCTTGTAGAAAGGAAATTATGATCTCTAAGGCTGAATCTTGAATGCATTGCTCTTTTTAGTACTTTCCATTAGAATGTTGAGAAGTTTTTCTTTGAGAGTGATTGTATTTTATTATATAATTATTTAATTTTATAGTTAAAACATATATAAAATATAATTTTAATTTATTAATATTATTTTGAAATTAAAAATAATTATAAATAAAAATAAATGTTTGAATAAATTATATTATAATCTTAGTATTAATTAATAATTATTCTAATTTTTTAATCAAATAATTATTAAGGTTATTATAATTTAAATAATTAATTATGACCATTGTTTTATAATTATTAATTAAATCATAATTATAAAGTGTACATATTATTATTATTATTTTAAAAGTATTATAATTATGTTTAAAGTTAGAATAAGGATTAGGGTAAAAATTAGTGAATACAATTTTAAGCTGATATTTTATCATTATAAAAAAATACTTTTTATTGTCAAATTTAAAAACATGTTCAATTTTATTTTGTCTCTATATACAATTAGCATACATATATTAATTAATAATATATATAAAAAATGCTGAAAGTTATCAATATTAACATTGTTCTTCTTAAATTTTAAATTTTAAATATTTTTAAATGTTTTTTTTGATCTTATACACACTTTTCAAAAATAGAAAATTATAAAATGTATTAACTCTATTTTTATTTTAGTTTTCAATGTATTATATTATTTTACTTTAGATTTAAAAATAATTTATTAAAGAGTAGGAAAAACACTTCATATTATATACTTATGCATAATTTATTATTTTATTGATGCAATCATAAAACCTACTTCTAAAAATAGTTCTTTCAGTCAACATATATTGAAAAATAGAAAAAAAGAAATTTCATTTTTTAATATATGTTTTCAATTTAAAGGGATTTTCAAAATCGGTTAGGAAAAATAGAAAAAACAAATTCATTTTGATTTTCAAAATAGAGACGGTTAGAAAAAAATAACACATGACTTCCACTTGCCTGTCATTTTCAACAAAGCTTCAAAAAATTTACACAAAATATTCCTTCCTTGCTTTCACTGTATAATGCTTTCAACGTAATAAGATATAGTTAGGCTTGTTTGTTAATTAAATAAATGCAATTAAAGGGCCAATTAAATATTTTCTCCAACATTCCTAATTATAAACATTTGAAATAAATATGTATCATGTGTATTTAGAAATTTGTTATTTTAGTGAAAATCCTAACTTCTTCAAATAATTAAATATATTATTAGCAAATCTTGAATTTATAATTAAATTAAAATAAAATTTTAAATTTATTTTTTAAAATTAAATATATTTATTTACAAATTAAAAAAGAAATAAAATAGAGATAAAAGATAAAAGAACAAAAGAATTCATTCTATGATGATGGTGTAAATGTGAATGCAAACTAAAATAAAATAAATAAAATAACTATAAAATAAAATAAAATAATTATTAAATAGTTCTAAACTATATAAAAATATCAATTAAATAAATTATCATATATATTTTAATTGTATATGTAATTGTTCCAATTAAATAAAAATATTACATTATAACAAATTAAAATATAATATTATTATTATTTAATATATTAAATTATATATGTTACATATTATATTATATATATTGTAATATCATAATATGATGTTAAGTTTAATATATTATATGTTAATTTAATGTATTGATATAGTAAATAATTTTATATATATTTAAAAAATATAATATACTAAAAATACATTATATATTTGTTATTAGATTTTTTTTATATATTAATATATTTTAAGATTTTACAAATAAATAAATGCTTAAATTGAAGAATATTTTGGATAAAATAATTCATTGAAATGTGACAAAAGTAATATAAATAAATGCTTAAAATGAAGAATATCTTTGTTCAAATATTTTGGGTAAAATAATTAATCTAAATATCACAAAAGTTTAATCTTATTTTTTTTATTATGCTAGGATTGTGAAAATCTGCCTTTATCACTTAAAAACTTTTAGCCAGGAAAAAGTAATTTTAAATTTTTGAAAAGTTTACATTTTACTTAAATAAAATAAAATTATAATGTATCAAAAGAAAATAATAAATTTTGAAAATTGCCCCTCCTTATAGTTCCATGACAAGAACTAAAAATAATAGATTATAATATTATTTATATTGATTATTATTAATAATAGATTATTATAACATATTATTATATAGTAGATGACATATTATTATATTAATTAAACTTATTATAGATATATATATTTATGATTTATTATATCATAAATAATAATAATAAAAATATTATTTATTATAATATAATAATAAAAACAATAAATTATTATTATTTTGTTCGATAATCTCTTTTGACTAGAGTTTTGAACCAGTGAGGTCAAAATGGGAGACCTCATCCCCAAGTACATGTTGAGGTATTAACACCTCCTTACCTCATCCCCAAGTACATGTTGAGGTATTAACACCTCCTTGATTTGTATCCTGTTGTTATCTCCTTTTTTTCTTCCTCCCATCTCTACTTCCTCCTCCTCTTGTCCTTATCTCTCCAAGCCCATTGTCTTCTTCATCATTCATCCTTTGAACTACATTATTAATAATAGATTATTATAACATATTATTATATAGTAGATGACATATTATTATATTAATTAAACTTATTATAGATATATATATTTATGATTTATTATATCATAAATAATAATAATAAAAATATTATTTATTATAATATAATAATAAAAACAATAAATTATTATTATTTTGTTTGATAATCTCTTTTGACTAGAGTTTTGAACCAGTGAGGTCACAATGGGAGACCTCATCCCCAAGTACATGTTGAGGTATTAACACCTCCTTGATTTGTATCCTGTTGTTATCTCCTTTTTTTCTTCCTCCCATCTCTACTTCCTCCTCCTCTTGTCCTTATCTCTCCAAGCCCATTGTCTTCTTCATCATTCATCCTTTGAACTACATTATTAATAATAGATTATTATAACATTATTATATAGTAGATGACATATTATTATATTAATTAAACTTATTATAGATATATATATTTATGATTTATTATATCATAAATAATAATAATAAAAATATTATTTATTATAATATAATAATAAAAACAATAAATTATTATTATTTTGTTCGATAATCTCTTTTGACTAGAGTTTTGAACCAGTGAGGTCACAATGGGAGACCTCATCCCCAAGTACATGTTGAGGTATTAACACCTCCTTGATTTGTATCCTGTTGTTATCTCCTTTTTTTCTTCCTCCCATCTCTACTTCCTCCTCCTCTTGTCCTTATCTCTCCAAGCCCATTGTCTTCTTCATCATTCATCCTTTGAACTACTGCCAATAGAGAGCCATCAATCTTCTTGGTGAGAGTCGAACCTGAGACGCCCTATCAACAAGGCCTATGACTTTACCATCACACTGCAGGGTGAACCCCTAAAACAATAAATTATTTATTATAATATATAATAATAAAAATACAAAATTTCATTCCATACCTTTGGTATTTTCTTTAAGGGCTGCAAAAAACCATATGTTTAAATTATTATTTATGTAGATTATTCATAATAATAGATTATTATATATATTATTATATAATATATGATATATATTATTATATTAATTCAACCATAATTTAATATTTTATTATAAATATATATTTATGATTTATTATATCATAAATAATAATAAAAATAATATATTATTTATTATAATATACAATAATGAAAATCAAAATTTTCATCCCATATCTTTTGTTCTTTTTATTCTAACCCTATCTAACTTTATTATAACTCTAATCATTTAAATATTTTTTTATTATATTTTCAATCATCCAAACATCAAATGAGATATCAATACACAATATATTTAATTTGTTAATATTTTAACACCCCTTATTTGAGCTTTCCGAGCTCATTTTCTCCTTGAATGGTTTAAACGTTTCGGCACTATCTATGCAGGTTACAAAATGCACCCCGTATTTGGTCAAACTATCAGTACTTGTATTCCATCAGACTATCCATCAGAAACAATTTAAATTTTCATAAAATACTATTTATAAAATTTACATATAAAAATATTTTTTATTTACATACTAGTAAATAGCTTAATAAGTAATGATAATAATTAATTAATAATCAAGGTCAAATTGTTTCTGACGGGTACTGACGTATAGTTTGATGGAATGCAAGTATTGACAGTTTGACAGATATGGGGTGCATTTTGTAACCTGCATAGACAGTGCCCAGGTAGAAGGCATGGTTGACAATTCAGTCATTACCATCCGTTAGATTGTTTCCTGGACATTCCTCACGTCATGTGCCTGCAAACAAATTTAATTTTGCATTTAATTTTGCCTACCATTTAATATGGTGGTGATGTAAATATTTGGAATGCATTTACTCTCGCATGTAAATATCTGGAATGCATTTTCCATGATCTCCAATTCAATGCTTTCGTGAACTCATTTTTCTCTTTCGCAATAGTTGACAAAAAGTATTTCACAAGAATCAGACAACATTTGGCAAGAATCTCTAGGTAAGTCATTTGCCCTGGTTTCATTTGCCACCCTTTCTCAGCATATATACGTTTTAGTTAGATTTAATTTGGAAAATGAAATCTGTGGCTATGGTATCTACATTGTATTTCAAGATTTAACTCGAAAACCTACTAAGATTCATAGCATTAATAGTGACAGAGTAGTATGAGCATGATTCTGTAGCTAAACTGTGCAAACAATGTGTTTTTTTTTGCCTTTATACGCATCCTCACCCATTATTGTAATAAATCTCTTTACTTGGGCTTTTTTTTTACGTGGACCAATCAGTCCAGAAACTTTGTAGAAAATTTGAAACATAGAAGCACAGGTTAGGTTTCTCATTAGCCGAATTTATTAGGAATCAACAAATAAGCTTTATAGATCTATATTTTTGACAAGCCATTGGTTTGGATTGACGTCTTTATTAGGGGCTGCTTAATTATCCATCATCATACACATGGTGTGTTGGGCCAAGATGCAAAGCTCAAATATGGTAGTTGCAGTCTCACCCATGGTAGTTGCAGTCTCACCCAACTGCCTTAATGGTGATGTAAACAAAAGAAAATGTTTTTGAAAATAGTAATGTAGTTTCTGTAAGCATTGGTTTG
This sequence comes from Sequoiadendron giganteum, assembly GCA_007115665.2. Classification (NCBI taxonomy): domain Eukaryota; kingdom Viridiplantae; phylum Streptophyta; class Pinopsida; order Cupressales; family Cupressaceae; genus Sequoiadendron; species Sequoiadendron giganteum. Next base: position 72,633,474 of record CM021107.1, on the reverse strand, counting down.
GAGGGTTGGGAGTGAGCATCACCTGCAATCTTAGGGGGTGATGCACAAAGGAATTGCAAGTTAATTTTGGCCCTTGAATGTTCTCTTCATTTTGCATGTGCCTATGGCCCTGGTCATTGTCTAGTGATGTTAGGAAGATTATTTTAAGCTTAGGAGTTTAGTATTTAATTTAATTTTTCCTTTGCAATTGGTTTGTGTGGTACAATTTGAAGATTGGCTGGAATTGATAGGAAGGCGACAACAAGGTGGTCTGTAAGCTTAGAAAAAGGCACAGGGCTTTATAATTTAATATGTTTTTTAGTGGTATCATTACATATTATCCCATTGAGGAAGTTTCACTAATAAATAAATATAAACTGATTCACAAAAGAATAATAGTAGATGTCTCATTTTGTTTCAGTGCATGAAAGGGTTTAGTACATTCAAAGGGCTTGAAGATGGTTATTTATGGGGCGATTGAGCGAGTAGTTTCTCTGAGTAAGGAGCTCATCGTATTCAATTCTGTTGGCTAATTTTTTGTTTTGTTTGCTTGGTTTAGTTGTTAAAATTTCAGGGGTTGGTTTTACCCTTTCAGATTCTTTCAAAGTGAAGGGAAGCAGGGTTTTCTGTAGGGTTTAAAGTTCTATCATTTCAAATTTCCCAGGAGTGTTATTTGAAATATCTGTTGTTAAGAATTTGTGACCCCTTTTCAAGTGCAAATTTATTGAGATTTGTACATTTTTATTTTAGGTACATAAAGACATGCTTTAGTTTTCATATTTTGACTTATAACAGATTAACGTAGAGTTAATGTGGTGGTTGTTTCTTTTTTGTAAATATGATGATCTTGGCAGCTAGAGAACATTGTGGTGATGTTGGCAATTGTCTTTGTGTGCTTTATATGGTAAATGCTCTGTAAATTGCCAAAGCTAGCATTCAGATCCGTTAATTTTATGGATAATTTATTTGATAACAAATTATGTGTTGGTTGATTGTTTTTTGCAAATCTGATAATGTGAGCAACCTATTGGTAATTCTATTATGATCATGTCTTTGTGTGCATTCTATTTAGTATCCATTAGTTTTATAGGTAATTTGTCCGATAACAGGTTAAGGTAGATTTAATGTGTTGGTAGTTTCTTTTTTGCAAATCTGTTAATCTTAGCAATACAAGAACATTGAGGTAATGCTTGCAATTGCCTTTGTGTGCTTTGCAGGTTAGATGCTCTGTAAATTATTGAAGTGAGCATGCAACATCCGTTAATTAGTTTTGACAATAAATTACACCAAATATGTAGGAGTTCAATTTCTCACCACAACAATGTCACCCTATTCTCAATTTCCTAGTGATTAATTAACTATTGTAATTGATATTGGCGGTGAACTATTGGTACTCGAAACTTTGTCCACTCCAAAATGCACGAGGGTTATGGGAGAAGCCTTCTTTCAAATTCCACCAAAGAAATGGCTTGTTATTTCTTTGTTATCGCTTGCTTCAATTATTTATTTCAACTTTTGCTTTAGGATTGTCGATTTTGTTATTTATTTCTTTGTAAGATATATAAAGCTGTGTTACATGGGGAAGTGTCCTTCCCCTCCAAACCCTACATCCCCATCCCCTGTGGTGTTTTGGGGACGGGGGACGGCAGGGGACGTACCCCAAGCGTCCCCCTTGATTTTTGAAAATTGGGAAACGACAGGAAACACATCCCCAAAAAAGGGGACGATTAGAAAATAAAAGGGGACGTCTGGCCATCCCCAAAATGGCTAGGGGATGGCTAGGAGTCTCCCAACCATATCGGGGATGCCTAGGCGTCCCCCTTTCATCAAAGGAAAAAATGTTTTGATTTTTGACAAATTAAATAAAAATTGCTTGATAAATATTAAATATTTCATCATATTTGATAAAACATTTAATTTTTAAACAAGCTATTTAATTTTATTATCAAATTAAATAAAAAAATTCTTGATAAATATTAAATATTTCATTATATTTGATAAAACATTTAATTTTTAAACAAACTATTTAATTTTATTGTCAAATTAAATAAAAATTGCTTGATAAATATTAAAAGTTTTATCAAATATTAAATATTTAATGTTTTATATTTCATTATATTTGATAAAAATGTTTTATCTCCGTTCGAATGACATTGACTAAATAATAGTTAAGTTATTGGCATTGTTGTTAGTGTTTACCTTTATTTTTATATTGTTGTTATATCGTTGTTAAATCGCTGATATACTGCTATTATACTGTTGTTATATCGTTGTTAAATCGCTAATATATTGCTATTATACTGTTGTTATATCGTTGTTAAATCGCTGATATACTGCTATTATACTGTTGTTATATCGTTGTTAAATCGCTAATATACTGCTATTATACTGTTGTTATATCGTTGTTAAATCGCTGATATACTGCTATTATACTGTTGTTATATCGTTGTTAAATCGTTGATATACTGCTATTATACTGTTGTTATATCGTTGTTAAATCGCTGATATACTGCTATTATACTGTTGTTATACTCTTTATCTATGCACATATTGTCATATTGATATTGTTGCACATATTTGATATTTCAAATTGCTCTCTTTCTCTCTCTCTCTATAATATATTTTTAAATTCATACATATATATGTAATTGTGTGTGTGTATATATATATATATTGAAAATTTCCTATGTCGTCATCCCCAAAAATTTGCCCTTGGACTATCGTCCTCGAAACGCGTCCCCTGCCATCCCCCCATCCCCATCCCTGTCCCCGAAACGTTGTGGAACGTAGATATAAAGTGCATAGGTACAAGATTAGAACTTAGAACCAAATACTTATAAAGTATATGTAAATATGTTTTTGCAACTATTGCTTACAAGTACAACTTTTAGAAAGCAGTCATGTTGCAGATATTCAAACATTCAAACAGAGATTGCTATGTCTATTATCTCCTTGAAGCTCAATGAGTTACCCGTGGAAGGCTATACTGTCTCTAAACAAAAGTATATGATTTGCAACAAATAAACCAAAACCTCTCCCTAATTGATCTTCCACAACTCTTCGGCGTACCCATTGCGCACCAAGATGCCATTGCTAGCATTATTTTATAAGTATACCACAGTTAAGACCCAAACAAAGACTCAAACCTTTTCAACCAATTAGATTGCATATAATTAATTTTCTAAATATTTTTATTAAAAAATTTACATCTTTAACTTGCGTAAGCTTTACAAAAAAACATATTACAGCATTTAATCCCTTGTTAAACAAAATGATTTGTCACTAGGATGTGGTAAAAATAATCAAAATTGTTCAAAGCAAACCAAAACATGGCATTGACCAGAGTGGATAGTGTTGTAAACGTGTCTTCAAAACATGATGTGGTGTGACTTTAGTTGAGTCTTCTCGACCACAAACAGCGGGCGACATAAGTTTCTGCGGCCTATTAAGGGAAGCCGCCTGCAACTCTTGGGCATCCATAGCTCTGTCGAAGGAAACGATGTCCCCTGAAAGAAGTTTCATGCCATGGACGAAATGACTCCAGCCCTGGTGAACACGTAGACTGTTGAAAAAAGATCCTGCGATCCCTTAGACGCGGCTGTGATTACACTTTAATTTACTGCAGTAGCTTTGCGGACTCCATCAAATGCAACGGCTTTTTGAATGAACTCTAAATCCACGACTTTCTTCTTCCGAGAATACTGCAGCCATTTTTAAGACTTCTTTGCAAACTTTAAAACTACCACGACCCTCTTGCGGACGATGTCTTTCTTAATTGATCTTCCACGATCTCTTCCGGATCATCCTCTTGATTGCAATTTTCTTCCGATCTTCCTGTTCTAATACCAAATGAAGAATGTAAAACTCAAACAATAATTCTGATACCAAATGAAGGATCTAAAATTCAGGCAATAAACACAAATTGATACAGCAATATTTTTTATTCAACTTGCAAAAATAGATTACGTGATTACGCATCAATATAGAGGGGCCTTCAATACACTTCTACTCATTTATTACAGATAATACTTTGTTTTTTTCCGGCTTGAATAAACCGCACAAACACAATACTATTTAGCAGCCTCTAAAAAAAACACAGTTCGCAACCTTATCCCTTCATGCATTTAGCATGCAGGATCAGTTTGTATCCTAAAAACAAATAAAACACATGCATTAAAAAATAACATTCATGCAGAATATGAAATTCCAGTTGCAAATTCAGAAGCAGCAACAAACCTGGGAACAAAGATGTTTGAGTAATGGTAGGGTTTTCCATTCGCCTCTATTCTCGATGGTCACTATAAAGCCCTTTCTTCCTGTACCATCTGACATCATCGGAATCCAATTGGATATCCCATATCGCATCTTGATTATTTTTTCTTCTTCAGTGACTACAACAACAGCAACATATTTTCCTCTTCCAATATAAGCCACCATCCAGTCCACAGGAGGAATCTTCAAATTCTTTCGGCAATCTTTCCCATTAAATACACTTTCAACTAACATAAATATGATAATTGCACTAGTTTGTTCTGTCACAGGAACCACTAACTCTGCCTTGGGATCACTACCAATTTCACTGACTGTTCCATCTCGCCCAATAAGAGAAGATAACACACTGAATTGTTGTAGAATGCTCTCTGTATCAACCTTTGATTCCCAAATAAAACTAGTAACTTTTGAAGGTATTCTCTGAATTGACAAAGAGACTGATTAGTCCAATAAATATATAACTGTATAGGAAAAGCACGAGTTACAACTAACAATATATAAAACTGCTTTCCTATCAAAACGATACGCGTAATTGTACAACAGAAACTGTGTAATACCTGCCACATTTTAACACTTCCCAATATAGCTAGATTGCCAGCTGAGAGATGTAGATATTTCAGTCCTTTCAACTCTTCAATACCTTTAATCTTCTGCAACTTCGAACATCCATCAATGGTGATTCTCTCTAAGCACCATAGACCTGCAGAACACGGAAACTCTTCTACTCTTGTGTTCGATTTTCCATCCATTAGATCATTCCGTGTGGCTGCGAATCCTAAATCCACTTCAAATAAAGTTTCCAGGGATTCAAGATGGAGAGATTTAAGGATGAGAAGGTAGTGTCCACTGATTGAAACCTTAGATATAAGTTTTACATTCCTTATATCTATCTTTTCAAGGCTGACAATTCGAGGTCCACGAGTAGTTGACCCCATGCTAGTCTCAATTCTCAATTCCCCACTTAATGTGAGATCCCTCAATACCAAACTTCTAAGTTTAGTGAGTTTTCTAAGTGAGTTTGAGAAGAATCTCCCGTCAATTTTCATCGAATTATTCCATTCTGTTCCGTTCCATTCTTCTCTTCCTGTAAGAACTAGATTTTCTAAATGACTTAACACTCCCAATGAATTTGGAAACTCTTCCAAGTTTGTTCTGTCAAGCACAAGCTCTTTTAACTGCAAAGGGGCCTGAAATTTGAAAATAAATTGTGTAAAACACCTAGTCTAAATAATGTTGACAAAATAGCTACTTTAAGAACTCATTTTATATGACATCATCTTTAACTATATAAGAATATATTACCTGTTGATCATTCCGCCACAAACTTCGGAAACATCCCTGGGAAATTTTTAAATAGTGCAAGCTTTGGAGAGGAATCCATGAAGGAATATTGAACATGCTTGTCATAACTTCTTCTCCTTCAATATTTTCATGTTCATCCAGCTTTTCCAACATACTTAGGTCAAGTTCAAGCCACAGCAAAGCAGTTGATGGACCCTCACAATCATTTGAATCACCTAAAAAATATCTGAATTGAAGAGCGGAGTGCTGGTCAAAAACGGAATTGAGACACCTGAAACTACGACCACTGATACCAGCAAGTATGTTCTCCAATCCCTTTTCTTCCTGCAATTGAGGATGAAGCTAAAATTTTGTCATGCTCCAGTCAGAAAAAACAACAATCATGCTATATAAACAGAGGTTTGTATACCGTAAAGTGGATTACAAATTTACGAGGAGAAACAAACCTGAGAATGAAGATGCTGCGAACGCCAGAGTCGACAAGGACTGCTCAATTCAGCTGCAATTTCTCTGCCGAGATCCTGAATGTGGTTATGCATTCTCAAAAGAGGAATGCTTTCGGAATCAAATCCATTCCAGTAAGTCCTTCCCACTTGAACTTCAACAAGACATTTATCCATTAAGACCTGAAGTGTGTGCTCAGCCCTCCACCCTGATGCTTCCCATATTCTTAAAGCCATGTGACGAGATTTGTTGACGAAAAAGCATGCAACGTCCATCAATACCTGCTTTTGCTCGGCATCAAGGGAATCAAAGCTTATTCTAAGCGTCTGCATTATATCTTGGGGTAGAGCTTTCTTCACTTTATCCAGTACTAGTTTCCAATAATGCTTATCAGTACTACCGAAAACAAGTCCACCCAACACCTGCAGAGACAGAGGCAAACCCCCACACTCTTTCACGAAGCTTTCAACCAAATCTTCATATCCTCTGGTTGGATATGGTTGGTGGAAGGCGTGACAACAGAAGAGCTCTGAGCTATGATGGACATTCATTTCTTTCATCTTATAGCAAGAATTAATTCCTGCTCTTATCAGAACTCTCTCGTCACGAGCTGTGACAATGATCAGACTACGAGAATTATTGACTAAAAGATCCCTAACCAGTAAGGCATTCAGCTGGTCTATGTGATCTATATCATCTATAACGATTAAGAAGCTCACAAAAGGGTTGTTCGCCAGGCGAGACCTGAGATAGCTCCATCCTTCAGGAATACTGTCAAACTCACGATTTTCCTGCATCAGATCCTTAAGAAGCTTTGTTTGCAAAGAAGTCAGTTTACCGTTGCAAGCCGCTTCTCGTACCTCAAACAAAAAGCATGATCCACTGAATTCTGAACGCTTTTGGTTGAACAATTCTTTGACGAGGGTGGTCTTACCAGACCCACCCATACCATAGATGCCAATCACTGTTTCTTTTTCCTCCATCTTCTGCCAGCACGTCCTTTCAAAGTCGTCAACCAATTCTTCAATTCCAATCGGATACCTTGCAACTTCTAAAGATCTTGTCTTTTCTATCTCTCTTCGGACAGCGGTCACTACAATTTTACATAGTGTTTCAAGATTGCTTGAATTTTGCAATGAAAATAATAATTTCATCAGATCGGGCCAGATTAAAATCATAAATCTTTGTGGGGAGAAAAAATTATGAAGAATTTGTTAGAAGAAATTTCTTACTCATTATTTGGGTTGAATTCGCAGCCAGAGATGTATGAAACACAACGGAGGGCTGCTTTCCAGGTGTCAAGTTTGTCGAGATATCTGCGCTTCTCTGTGTGGTAATTAAATGAATCAGCATACACTCCCTTTTCTACGTATCTGAGGTCGGAAGGTGAAATATCATAGAATATTGGAATAATCATTCTTTTAGTTTTTAACATCAGAGTAAGCTCCGCTAAACACCAAACGGACTCGACATATCTTCTAGAGAAAATGGCAATTTGTACTGATGAAGAGTAAATAGCATTCTGAATTGTGGAAGGAAACAAACCACCCAAATCCATCTCTTTACAATCAAGAAACGCTCGGATTCCCACCATATCAAGAGAATTATAGAGTTCAAGAGCCAGGGTCTCTTTGACATCAGGGCCTCGATGGTTAATGAAAACATCATAAAGTTGAGGGGATGCAGATGGTCGTCTCTTTTCTCCTTGATAAAACATTTCACCGAAAGCATCCTCTTCTACATTTAATGGGCGAGATGAAGTAGAAAAAGCCATGAATGTGGAATGAAACTCTGTTGAAACCTTGAAAACTGCAATTCACATTGATCAAGTTAGCATTGCATACAAATGGGCGACAAAGTTGTTCGCTCTCAAGATAATTACAACCTTATGGCTGGATTCCACGCGCTATACTCCTTGACAACAAGTGGGCATTCTAAACTTATAAAAAAGCTTTGCGAAAGGTTTATAGGTATATGTTACTGTCAAACTACGATGTCATTAGAGAAAACTAACTGTTTGAGACTTGTGTTTTAGTTTGAACTCACCACATGTGCCGTCTATTCCACGAACCAAGGACTTTTTTATCTCTGAAATAGTACATTTCGTTTCACTCACAGAAGAAGACAAACACTACTCACCTGATTGTATGTATTTTGATGATCATTGAAGGATCCTAAGCGAAACACCGAGTGGTATTTACCAAAGAAAACGAGGATTGAAGTTGGTATTCACTCGCGCAGAAGTGGGCATTCTGAATTATTTATAGGTATATCTAACGGTCAAAATTCGATGTCGTTAGCAAATCATATTATTAGATTATGTATACGCCTTATATCAATCTCAATGTAGACATTTGCTTCAAAATTCAAACAGCTCTTTAATAGCATTTGCCATCAGTTGTTTTCAGTTTGCGCTGGGTCAACCCAAATATAGATTGACAACAGCTTGTGCTTAAGTCCAATTCGAAGGTAGCGCTATTCATATGTGTCTCTTGAGGAATCTAGACAGTATTTTAGGTGCACAAGTTACGATAGCTTGCTGTGTTATACGCTATTGCTGATGGGTACAGAAAATTTTAATTAGGTACTACTGAAAATTATTTAGTATAAATATTTACTAATATTTTTTAATTAGAATGTTAAGTTTCTTTTGTCTTTTCATTAAAACGATGAATATAGGGGAGAGGGGTCAGTAGTTGTGTGGGTTAATTTTGCGAGTGTAGCGATTGTTTGGAATATTGTAGAAACTTTGGTTTTTTTTGAAATGTGGACCGACCTCTTATCTATTTATATCTAAGGTTTGGAGGTGTTACACCTCATCTTATTGTTACTGAGTTACTTTTACCTTCGCGGGTAAATGGGATGATGAATGTTAGTGACTAAAATATGTTTGACAGATGAATGGAATACTGAAATAGGTATTGTAATGTTATTACTTATAAAGGTTAATATGACTATATTAATGAAGTACAATGAAATGAATTTGAGTTGCAATGTGAATATTCTAATGCTTTGATGATGTATATACATATACATATACATATGTGAACAACTAACTACCTTTGCAAATATGACAAGTTGATTGCAGGTGCAGGTTCATGCTAAGTATTACTCAGGAGAAGAATTTTGGTTTGGAAACCCTTAATGAGTCTAAACTGAGCTTTCACACACCCACTGTTAGAATGGATGGTCCATGAACCAGGTAAGTGCCTTTTGGTCATAGTCTTGAATTAATGAAATAATTGGGTAGTCATCCTTGTTTGAGATGGTTGACTCTATGGATTGAATTATGTGATTGAGTCTCTTTGATATGTGTGAGTTCTTCTTTGTTTATTTTAATCGATGATTACATATATATACATGTGTATATATATGTGTGTGTGTGTGTGTGTGTGTGTGTGCAAGTATAAACGATAACCCATGCATGAGTACATCGTTTTCATAAGGAAACCGAGTGGACATATACCACACATATATGTATGTATATATATATATATATATATATATATATTCGCTATATAAATCAATTGACAAAAACATAATTATACATATTTTGTATATATATATGTGTGTGTGTGTGTGTGTGTCTATATATGTTTGAGTTTAGATAATAAGATAATGGTATATGTATATTTGTAATATATATATATATATATATAATCTTATATATTTGATAGCTTTATATGATTTTAGTGTCTTATGAATATAATATAATATTATATATATAATATACATATATATATATATTATATTATATATCTATATAGGTTTATATAATATAAATACATATCTATTATGAATCAATTAGCTTAATGTAAATTGATCAAGGGAGATATGTCGATTGATGTATATATTCTATGATAGCCATACATTGCATTGTCTTAAGTGCATAGTATATATTTTATGATACAATGCATATAATATAGGGACTTTGAACTACTATTTAAATGTTGTTTTAAGCCACCAAGCAGCGTATCATTATAGCGCAAGATATAGAATCTATGAAACAAAGTAGTTAAGTGTTGGGAGTAATACTTTGACATCGCATAAACATAAGAAAGGAAAATCAATTTTAAAATGCATTTATGAGCTGTGAAATGTAACATAGAAACCAAAACATAACATAGAGGCTCCACATTCATGTTACAAAGGCACAAGAACTTGAGTGCTGAATAATGCTAACAAAGTAGCGCATGATACACATGTAATCGTGAGCATAGAAATAGAAGGAACAAGCACAAGTAAATAGGAAGCACAATAAGCATTTGTTTAGAATTGTCTTCATTTTGGATGCTTGGTATAATGGAAGGTGCGTGGCATTGTTGGTTGGTATTGGTTATCATTGTTGACAATATTCTATTTGGGTTATCATTATTGTATAATGATGTGATGTTGAAGTTCATGGTTGAATGTCATGTCTTACCTGATGTTAATCAAAGATGTATAGTACATAATTGTTGTTAGTAGAGTTGATTTCATAAAAAATATATTAAGATGAGGATTAGAAGTGATGTTGATGGTGGAGAGATGTTGTTGATGATCTACAATATGTTGGTATGCTCTCTCCTGATGTTCCTAATGAAACATATGTTGCTAAAAGAAAGTTTTGGCCTCGACAAGTCGTTGAAAGGTTTTGTTCCTAAAAGATGTTGTGAAGACTATTTGGAGAATGTTCCACATTCACATGATTTTAGAGTTGTGGTCTTGTGGTTTGGTATTTTTTTTTTCTCTATGGACATTGCACTCCCATCTTTTCAGGTCACCTGTGTTGTCAAGTAGGCTTTTGCGAATTGGAAAAGGTTGGAAATGTTTGAATTGGTCCAAAACATGATCCACATTTCTCCATATTGATGCTTTTACTCATGCGGCTTGGTGAATGTCCTCTTAGTGTTTGTGCAATGTCTTAGTTCCAATTCATTGGTTCAAGTGGCCTGCAATATGCTAATGTTATATCTCATCCTTGTATATTTTATGTTTCTGGGAAGAAATACTCTATTCCTATGTGGGTTGTGGTAGCTATTGATGGCATGATACTATAAAAAAAGTATTTGGAGATGTTACTGGATATTCAAGGAACATCCCTTTATGATCTACACAACTATGGTTGATCTCTTTTGGTGCTGCATTGTGTTTGAGTTGGTCTTTTGGGTAATTTAAGGATATCTAGCCAACAGGGCTTGTCATCTTGCTTATGCTTTGTGCTTGAGGGTTTGCATCAACATATGAAGCTGTGTTAAGGTGGATTTACCTGTCCTAACCTATCTTTTAGAACTAGACTGAGTAAATTCTATTGAGGTTATGTTTTTGGGCCGACTGGTTATGTGCTTCATGTTTCATCTACACATTTCCTTGTTGTCGACTTGGGTTCATGTGCACCATTATACGAAGTGTTTTGGATCACATTGTAATATTTAATAAGATTGTGTTTAGTCCTCTCTTTCACATAGATAGGATTGCATTATGATTTTATGGCCGACTTGTTGAAAACATTGTTCAACTCTCTTCTGGCTAACCTAATTTAAATTTTGAAGTCTTGTGATGGATGTAAATGCAAGAAAATTTCAGATGCAAGAGGAAAGCAAAAGTGTGTGTGTGTGTGTGTGTGGAATGTAATTGAATATCTCATAGAGGGAATTGTGAAAGTGTGTGAAATAAGGATTAGTTATGCTTTATTGCCTTAGTCATCAGAGTGAATTGTTGACAAATATTGTAATCCTTTATAATCTTTTGTATCCTATTCTAAGATAGTGAATCTCATCAGGTCCTTGTATCTTTCCTCTGAAGTTGTATGCGCTTTAGTTTTGAAATTCCTTTGTATCTTGCTTTAAGGTAGTGCACCTTAGTTTGCAAGTCCTTTTTCAAAATGAGCCTTTATATTGTGAGTTAACTCTCACCGTGGTTTTCCCTCATTAGATTTTCCATGTAAATCTAGTGTTATCTTGTGGATGTGTGTTTCTTGTCTCTTTTATCATTACTGCTGATATGGTTAAAGTTAAAAGTGTTATATCTTTCATTGCTAAAGATTATTGAGTTTGTTGAAGGTTTAAACTTTTGCTAATTTGTTTAAAAGTTTTTGATTTGGTTAAGAATTTTGTTTTATGTTGAAGAGTTCAAGTTCTATAGGGGTTCAAGTTTTTGTAGATATTGATTCACCCCCTTCTCAGTATTTGGTGTGTTCAACATCTCTCTCTCCCTCCCTCCCTCCCTCCCCCTCTCTCTCTACCCTCTTTTTATCTCTGCTGACCCTCTCTCTACCTACCTCTCCCTCTCCTTCTCTCTCTCTAATTCTATTTATCTCAATTATCCCTCATTACCTCTCCCTCTCTCCCCTCTCTCTCTCTCCCCTCCTCTCTCTCTCTCTCTTTCCCTCCCTCTCTCTCTCCCGTCTTTCTATCTCTACTCACCCTCTCTACAGGTACCTACCTCTATCTCTCTCTCTAATTCTATCTCTCAATTATCCCTCTTTACCTAGATTTCTCTCCCCTTCCCTCTCTACTCTCTTCATCTATATCTCACCTCTCTCTCCTACCTATCCCTTCCTCCCTCCCCTCTATGTCTATCTCACCTCTCTGTCCCTCCCTCCCTCCCTCCCTCTCTACTTTCCTCTCTATTTCTTTGTATAATTCCCCTTCCTCTCTCTACCTACCTCTCTTTATTTCTCTCTCTCTCTCTCTCTCTCACACACACACACACACACACACACACACACACACACACACACACACACACATCACTCTCTCCATCCATACCTTGAGCACTCCATGTATCCTTCCCTCTCTACTTGTCTCTACCTACCTATCCCTTCCTCCTTCCCTCTCTTAATCTCTTCACCTTCCTCCTCCTCTCTCTCTACCCTCTTTCTATCTCTTCTCTCCCTCTCTCTACTTACCTCTCTCTCTAATTATATCTATCTCAACTATCCCTCTTTATCCCTCCCTCTTTATCCCTCCCTCTCTCCCCACTTCTCTCTCTCTCTCTTTCCCCTCTTTCTATCTCTACTTTCCCTCTCTCTACCTACCTCTCTCTCTCTCTCTAATTCTATCTATCTCAACTATCCCCCCTCTCTCTCTCCCTCCCTCCCTCCTTCTCTACTGTCTATCTCACTTTTGTCTCCCTCCCTCCGTCCTCCTTCCCTCTCTAATTTTCTCTATCTCCCCTCTCTTCCTTCCTCCCACCCACCTTCCCTCTCTACTTCTCTCTATGTAACTATCCCTCTATACCTCTATCTCTCCCTTCCTCCCTCCTTCCCTCTCACAATCTCCCCACCTTCCTCCTTCCCTCTCTACTTCTCTCTATCACATCTCTCTATCACCTCTCTCTCACTTCTCCCTCCCTCTCTCTCTCTCCTTCCCTCTCTACTCTCCCTACCTATCCCTTGCTCCCTCCTCTTTCTCTGTCACTCTCTCCTTCTCTCTCTACTTACCATTCTCTCTATCTCTACTTCTCTCTATATCACCCCTCTCTATCCCTCCCTCCCTCTCTATTTTTCTTTATCTCCCCTTTTCTCCATCTCTCTGTATCTTTGTCTCTTTCTCTTCCTTCCTCCAACCCACCTTCCATTTCTACTTATCTCTATCCAACCTATCCCTCCATACCTCTTTCTCTCTCCCTCCCTCAAAAGGTAGACAAATTTGTGGTGAATAAATTGAAGGATGACATCAATTGAGCAACATTGTTTAAGTTACATGATGGTGGTGAGATTTTGATTGGAGGCGAAGTTGTGTTGAATAGGTAGAGATTTTAATACCATTAAATGCTTATATAAACAATTGGGCCATGGGGTTAGTGGGGCCAACAACCCTATGACCACCTTGCATGGTTGAGTGGACATAGAGTTGTGGATAATCAACTTAGAGGTTCTAAATCCATAAAATTGTTTAGATAAACCATTGAAGCTAGGGTCAATACCATATGATACCCCCATATGCAGGGTATAGTACCTTGATAAAAAAATTCTTTTGATTTTTTAAATAAATTTTTCTTTTATTAAAAATGTATTTTATTTTTTAAATAAATAATAAAAAAGAGATAATTAATTTATTTTTCACCTTTAATAATGGGAAAAAGGGAAGAAGTGCCTTATTGTCACCACTCTTTTCCAATTGTCACTCAAGAATGTCCTAGGATCCCAAATTGGATCGACTATCAACCCAAAGGTGAGTCAATTCTCAACAAGGAAGACCTAGGAGGGGTTATTTTAGGCTTTGAGGGGTTCACCACCAAGCAAAAGCTTGAAAACGACAACTTAACATTCAACTCACAAAACCTAGTAATGCAAGCCAAATAATGAGTGCAAATAATGAAATTAAAAACAAAATGTTAGGGTATGTGTACTTAGGAAGTTTGGAAATGTAATGAGGATTTTGGACATGCAAAAATGCTGCCAAAATATGCTAGGAAGGACTAAGATGCCCTTACTGTTGTCTTAGTCCCTCTGCTATTTTTTGGGGCAGATGTAGAATCTTTGGATGTTGAAATTGGATCTGAAAGAATCTCTGAAAAATACCCTTGGGAGGACTAAGATGCCCTAGGTGGTGACTTAGTCTCGTCTTGAATTTTTGAAATCTTTGAATGTGATCTCAAAGTCCAATGTATGCACTTCCTTCTTCACCAAGTCTTTAGATCTCAACTTGTAAATAACCTACAAAACAAAGGAAATTTGATTGATTGTTTACGAGGGTTTTCCTTGGTCAAACCCCTTGTTTGGTAATTAAACCTTAATGAAAATGCATAGATCTGAAAATGGAAATGTGCGTGAGCTGTAATCTTAAGTGTGTTTAATATTATGCAAGCTAGAAAATGGAGAAACCCTATTCAAATGTGTTAGAATAGAATTCCTAAGATGCAAATGAAAGTGACTTACAAAGGAGATCTCAAATCACCCTAATAAGCCATAAACATGAAATGTACCTTCCTTAGGCAAAAAGTAGAACAATAATGGAAGATGGAATCACTCAAGAAACAAGTCCTTAGGCTTGGAAGTATGGCTAGTTGCATCTCCAACCTAGAATCTCTCATGATCCTCCACAGGCATCCATCATTAGTCTTTGCAATGCTAGATCTTGACTTGAAAAACCTGCAAAAACACAATAGAAGGCTGCTCCAAGACTTCAATTCCTTGCTTCTTGACACTCTCCTTCAAACTTGCTTCACTTATCTCAAATTTATTCAATTTAGGTGAAAATGGGTGTGAATCTTAATTTTATAGGCATGCCTATCTAATAACCCGATTATTAGATCCCAAAGGTCGACAAAATGCCAAATTAAATAAAATATTTTCATTTTTTGCTCTTAATTCTCAAAAATCTTGGGACTAAGATGCCCTAGGTGGCATCTTGGTCCCACTAAGGGGGACTAAGATTCCATTAATGGCGTCTTGGTCCCACAAGGCTTATTTTTCAATTTTAAAATGTGGGTTATTGAGATTAAAGGTTTTTTATGGATTTTGGTCGGGTTTATAGTTGAAATTTGCCTCAGGATGGACCAAAAGGGGTCTTAGGGGCCCATAGTAAGTGACCTAAAGGGAATTTAATGTAAGGGGTGCCAAAATAGGTCCAAATTAAGTGTAAAAATGCAAAGATATGCATTTTTCTACACTACATTTATCCCCCACTTTAGTGCCCATATGACATTGCGTGCATTTGCAAGCTAAAGTACTTCAAAAAAAGTAACTTTATAAAAGGATACTCATATGGATTTGTTAGGGAGAACGAAACCCCCACTGTAGTTACTTGAAAAAACACAATGTTAGAAACCACATCTCGCATCACAGATTCATTAGTAGCTTAGACACAATCCTCTTATCTAACTTGCCTAGAAAATTGAATTCATGGGTTGATGTATGCCCCCCTTGATTCTGCTTGCTTTGCGGAGGTGGAATCAAGGTAGCAAACCAACCACATCAAACTACACAAGTCTATCATAAGGCATTTCCAAGTACCATGCCACCTGATGATAGACAATTGATGACAATGAGAGTAGAACCATGATTCCAAAACAATAGGTGACATCGAAAATGGAGTTCACCAGCTCTTAATATGTTAGTTTGAATAAAAGGCACTTCTTTTCCTTTTTAACAAAAGTTACCAAAAAATGCATGTATATAAAGGTAAAAGGGAAGGTAATTCATATTCATTTTATTGTTTACATTTTTGCAGAGTGAGCTTGAAGTAGAGTGAGCTATCATGCTGAGCAAACACCCATCCACACATCCATGGATCAAGCTTCTATGGGAGGCGGTTGCACGGGATGAGCTACAACCTACTATGAGTGGATTTTGCCTTCTTTGTACTTTGATTTAATTAAATTTTTATGTTTTTATGAAATTTTTAGATGGATTTAGAGTTTAGGGAGTGATTTTATTTCATTTTCCCACTTTGTCGCAAAGCGTCCCACTTTGTCGCAAAGCGTCCCACTTTGTCGCAAAGCGTCCCACTTTGTCGCAAAGCGTCCCACTTTGTCACAAAGCGTCCCACTTTGTCGCAAAGCATCCCACTTTGTCGCAAAGCATCCTAGTTAAGGAATAAAGTGTCAGAACCCTTAATTAAGATATTCTTAGAGCAACTTTAGCACACTTTTTGACCATTAAAGCACAAATTTAAGTTTTTAAGATGTTTTAAATGACATTTTGCTTATTTTTTATGGCAGACTACACCTCAGTCAGGCCAACACCTAGGTGGCCGAATGTTCAACCGTCTATGAGAGCTAGTCGATTAGCTTCCTGAGGAGGATGTGCATAAGCTCCAAGAGATAGGTCTCTATTGGGCCTATCTCTCCCCAACGATGTAATATCACGACACCATGCTAATGGTGCTGGTAGAGAGATGGGACACAAACACTTGCACATTTGAATTACCTATAGGAGAGATGAATATCACACTAGAGAATGTGCATTGGATACTACAGGTGCCCAACTGAGGTGAGAGGGTTTTTCTAGCACACAACAAGAGCTTTAAGGACATGCAGTTTGACACTGAGTATTGCCTAGGGAGACCGATTCATCACAGGATCATAGGACCACACATTAAGCTTGCATGGATTCTACATGTGTAGTCACCACTCATAAGACACATCATGATTTTCATAGTAGAATTTGTACTAGTTCCCGATGGCTGCGAGGCACATCTAGAGGGCAGACTAGTGCACATGATCTGAGACATGGAGCACTACCATGTCATTTTTGCATGGGGTCAAAGCATATTGGCACACCTATATTATGAATTGGGTCGGTTTACCTATGGAGAGGTGAACAACATGCTTCACTGCACTTTACTATAGACCTGGTGCTTGGAGCATATTATCTATACTAGATCGAGAGGATTTCTGATTGCCACCATGGTGGGATAACCACGGGCCTTCAGTTATCCACTTAGATAGGCATGGCAACATGATGCTGCATTATTTTGGAGGGTCAGATTTGATAGGCTGAGGAAGGAGGATATTGTATGGAGACCTTATCTGATGGAGCTCTTCTGGATAGACACTACAAGATAGATGAGGTGGATGCAGAGGGATATACTTTTTCTAGGATGACACAATTACATACTGAGTCCCTTCTACTATGATTGCATCATGAGACAGTTCAAGCAGGTACAAAGACAACTAGTACTACAATCTTCATATAGACGACCAGTATGGAGCGCATGCAGACCTGGGGACCTTAAACGACTGACAGTAGACGATTTTTTCTGAAGTGATGCAAAGGAGGAGGATACAGATGTGCCCCCAATCTTTGATGCTGACTATGTTAGTACAACAAAGGAGTATAATGAGTGGTGGGATGTGGTTCAACTAAGATCTATCTTTCCTATGGGATTTGCAAGACCTTTACTAGATCCGAGGGAGGAGGACAAAGAGTCAGGCAGGGGGATAGATCCAGTAGACCTATTTCCAAATGGGGATGAGGAGTTAGAGGAGGAAAATGACTATGAGGGAGAGGAGGATGACAAGGAGATATAGGATGAACAGAGTCAACCTACGAGCGAGGACAACGACAAAGGTGCGGCTAGTCCTCCTAGACCTGAGTGGAGAGATATAGTTCCCACATGGGTTACGACGTCATAGTACTGCACATGCCAATGTCTAAGAGCATGGGGAGAGTAGTGGGGTGTTTGAGATTCCTACAGATCATGCTACAAACCCAGATGATGATATTCTATTTTTATGCTTTATATTTTTTATGTATATCATGCTCATGCATATGTATATTATGATGATGTATACTGATTATCCTTATGATTTCTATCTCGTAGGGCCCATGGTAGATCTTGAGGACCTCTTCTGATGTATGACTACTGAGATAGTGCCACCCCTTCCTACAGATGAGGCTATTGTCACAAAGTACATGCCCCCACAGTTCGTGGTGTAGTGCATGGACTTGTTCAAGCCTTATGTGAGGCTCAAGGGAGTATTTGATAGCATATCTAGGTGTGTTGATTGAGTTGAGGGTTGGGTATTAGCATTGGAGGTGGAGTTAGAGGAGGCTTGAGTAGCTCAGAGATTTAAGAAAGAGGCTATCTTACCATCAGAGGTCGAGTGACTACAAAGAGAGAATGCTAGAATCCAAGCTAGTAGAGATCGTGTAGAGCGAGAGTGTGTGGATGGACTAATACGTGAGGGTGAAGCATGCGGGGCACTATAGACTATGTGGGAGATGACTACCATGAGTAGATACCGATCACACACCATCATCTCTCGACGGGTGCAGACACCAGATCCTGAGGGTTCCAACAGTCATAGGCCATAGTGACATTGTAATATTGATGAGATGTATTAAAATTTTTGATATACATATATATGAGCATGCTTGGATTTTACATTTATGTGTTAGATGGAAATGTGATTTATTAAATAATATTTTTTATACTATTCAATAAATATCTCCATGATCTAACATGTCTTTTCTTAAGCTTTCTTAGATTTATGATGTAATATTTTATGCTAAATTAAATGCACTCATGATTTAATTGTAGAATATTAAATGCAAATAAGGATTTGATCTAACATAACATACATTATAAGGTCTAAATAGCATGATACCTAAATTAAGAATCCAAAAAAACATTCGATCCACTACCCCAAAATTCAAGACACAAAAATCTATGTGTCAAGAATGAAGCAAGCACGAAAGACAATGGCATACTATCCATTAAATCTAACAACACTGCTTTAAGAACTCACACTATTTATAAAGGCTAGGTATATAATAATGATGCAAATGCATGAAATTGATAGGTTCTTGAAGAGGTGTACCATCTATTTCAGTTATTAGGTATGCTCTAGAGCCATAGCTTTCTTCAACTACATAAGGTCCTAACCAATTAGGGCTAAACTTTCCTTTCTCTATCGGGTTAGCATTGACATTTTGTTGATTCTCGTATAACACCAAATCACCCTTGTTGAATGAATGAGGGATGACATGATCATTATAACTTCATTGCATTTTTTTATGGTAAGCTTGAAGATGTTCGAGGGCATTGATGTGCCTTTCATCGAGCATTTCAAGTTGGTGTAATCGTCATTCCCTATAAGTATTGTCATCAATTAGCCCTTGAAGAGTGATTGTTAAGGAGGGAATCTCCAACTCCTGGGGCATAATTGCCTCAACACCATAAACAAGGTTGTAAGGTGTGTTTCCCGTTGAAGCCCATAACATGTATGTTAATTATGTATGCAAGTCTTTATTATGTTTGTTCATTGTTTTCCTTAGAATTTGTTTAAGAGTTTTGTTAGTTGAATCAGCTTGTCCATTAGATTGTGGGTAATAAGGCATTGAAAATTGATGTTGTATATATTAAATGTTTCCAAGAACTTCATCACATCATTATTCTTAAATGGTGTGCCATTTTCTGAAACTAATACGGAAGGAAGTCCAAAGCGAGAAACAATGTGTTCCAATATGAAAATACATATTACATCGACGATTGTTGAGCGCAAGGGAATAGCTTCTACCCATTTCATAAAATAATCTGTTGCTGTGATTATAAACGTACGTCCAACGGATGAAGGTGGAGATATTTTTTGATAGTATCCAAACCCCATACCGAGAATGGCCAAATAGGAACTTGTGCACAAAGCTCAAAGGCAGGAGCATGAATTAAATTTTGATGTTATTGACACTTATTACATTTCTTAATGTATTCAAAGCAATCTCATTCCATATTTTTCCAATAATATCCTCTATGGATTAGCTTTTAAACTAAAGATCTTCCTCTGAAATTCCCCCCACAACCTCCTGCATGAGCTTGTTCAAGTGCTATAGGGATTTTAGATTGCTTAAGACACCTAAGTTAAAGGCCATCAAAGGACCTTTTATATAAGATGTCCGCCAGGATGATATATCTAGATGCAAATTTTTGAAGACGAGAGCGAGTGTTTTTATTTGTTAGCTCGAGAAAGGTATCGTCTTTCAAATAATTGAATATTGTATCATACCATTCTCTTGAGTCTTCAATTGTTGGTGCTAACACTTCATGTGCTTTATCTTTGATTGATGGTTTCATAATTGTATGAACAATGAAGGTGAAGTCTTTTGAAGGATCTTGAGGGGATATAAGAGAAGCTGCACTTGCCATTGCATCCACACAACGATTATATTTTTGAGGGATATTGTCACTGGTGAATGATTAAAATTTCTCTAACAAATTCATTGTGAGATCCTTGTATTTTGATAATTTGTCATGCTTTGTTTGATATATCTCGTTTATTTGTTTGATGACTAATTGTGAATCGTCAAATATCTTAATATCTCGAGTTCCCATAGCTAGAGTAGCATGCAATCTAGTTAGTAATGCTTCATACTTAGCAGTGTTGTTTGTACATAGGAAGCTTAACTGATATGATAAGGGAATAGGCTCTTTTGTGGGCGGTTTTATTATAACCCCCGTGCTGGAGCCAGTTCTGCACTTAGATCCGTCAAAATATAATTCCCATGCATTTTCTTTGATTGTCAACACATTATTGTCAGGGAAAGAATCATTACCAGGTAATGATAAAGGAGAAGGAGCATCAATCAACTAGTCGGTTAAGGCTTGAACCTTAATTGCTTTTTGTGAAACAAATTTAAGGTCAAACTTAGTTAACAACATTACCCACTTAGCTAAGCATCCTGATAAGTTTGTTTTAGTGAAAAGTCATCTTAAAGGGTCAAACTTCGTCATTACTTATATTTTAACGCTTAGTAAGTAATGTTGCAACTTACTGGTAGTGAATACAAGAGCCAAATACTATTTTTCTATTTTTTGTGTATCATTTCTCATAATCAATCAATGTTCGACTAATGTAGTAAGCATGAGGGCACATGGTTTTATATTTCCAACTAGAAAATCCCTACATATGCATCCAATGCATAATGCCGGTTGTGACAACTTGGCTATTATTCCTTTCAACCTTAGAAAAAGATCTGTTAGAATGATAGGTTCTATATTGACTGTGATAAGCAACATTGGTTTCGCCATTGATCATAGTGGTGGACAATGTCTGTTCTTGCTCAGGAGTTTGGTGAGAGCCCATGGGGATCCATGACCCAATATGGTAGGGTGGAGAGCACGTCTTATTTTGTTGTGTTTCATTTTATATTTGGTATTTTCTGTTTATCTGCATTGTGAGTCTTTAAGTTGGTGTTTGCAGGCACATTTTCTTTTTATCATAATATATGTATATGTATATATGCATGTGCAATAAAAAATGTGAAGTTTTTTGAGATGGATGCTAGAGTGAAGGAAGAAATGATGCACAAACATAGGTAGAATTAGCATTACACTTTTCTTTAAAGAGTGCATTGTACCTTCCATTCATTACAGTCTCCATAAAAAATGCATTGCATATGCATAGATACATTTGCAAATACATTTTCATAAATATATGCTTTGGTTGTTGTTGATTTAAATCACTATTGGAAAAAGTATTTATGTACATGCAGTTTTTTATTTTCTAATTTTTTTTTGGATCATGGTTTTATATTTCCAAGCAGCAAATCCCTACATATGCATCCAATGCATGATGTTGATTGTGACATCTTGGCTATTATTCTTTCCAGGCTCAAAAAATAGCTATTAGAATGAAAGGTTCTATATTGAGTGTAATAAGCAACATTGATTTCACCATTGATCATACTCGTGGACAATGTATGTTCTTGCTCGAGGGTTTGGTGAGAGTTGATGGGGCTCCATGACCCAATATGGTAGGGTGGAGAGTAGGCGTTCCTTTCTTCTATTTCATTTTGTATTAGCTATCCGTTCATTGGTTGCATTGTTCCTCTTTAAGTTGGAGTTTGCAAGCACTTTTTCGTCTTCGTTGTGATGTATGTATATGTATTGTTTTCCATAGGGAATTGTCGAGTCTTGCTATCTACCTTTGGCTGTTTTGTTCCACATTCAATTAGCTTTCCTTCTTTACTTATTCCATTGTCCTTTAAGTTGGTGTTTGCAAGCATTTTATTATTTTCCTCATATTATGATTGTAGGGTCCTTAGCCTTGTTCAAGTTCCAACCATGCAACAAGTGTGGACCGTAAAAAGGCAAAAAAATGCCAAAGAAAACAACTTTATTATGTGCACCATAGAGACCAGATTTGCATAGGTCATCGAGCCAAATAATTGCAGCAAAGAGGCACTATAGATCGACCTAACTTGATCCCCCATGCCTAGATAGGTGCACTGCAATTGGAGCCAAGATCGTTGGTAGAAGTTGTTGCCTACTATAGCCCCGCACCCCCCATCCCTTGCCAAATTCCTCACAACCATCATAGTGAAGGTGCCTCCACAATAGGTGGCTATAGATCTTAACAAACTCTTGCCGAGCATACCTTTCCATCCACATCATCAGCCACCCACCACTCAAGCAACATGTTTGGTGATTCTTTTCACACTGCAATGCAGTCCTTCCGTCGATGCATTGATGCTTTGCCTGATTTGAAAATTTGTAGTGTTTGAAAAGAAAGCTACATCAACATGAGAGTGTGAGAATCCATCACAGGTGTCATGCGTTTACATTTTTCTTTTGAAAAAGGGCATCCATAGATTTAGTTTAGTGAACGAAATGGATCCAGGCCTATAGCCTGCCATCCTTGCAAAACTTACTCAAGTTGAAGAAATGCTTATAGCTAGAGTTGCTCCAGTTTTTCCAGTGACCCATGCTAGAGTAGGCCAATACAAATATAGTGGCCATAGAATAAGCTTCCCTCAAGAAATCACAACCATTGCAACTTTGTTACTGTGTCATTTACATGATCTTGAAGTGGTGATTGTATGAAGAACTGGCGTTCAGGGGATGAACTATGATTGCTATGTTGACAAAGATAATGTCATGGCTTCATTAATATACAAAATTGAGAATGACCCATACTATAGTGATGTTGCAATAGATTGTGATGCTTTAAATTTGTTGCCTGCTATAAGTATTGACATCTCTGATCTTCTGCACACAATGAAAAAACTAGTACAGAACACAACTAAACTAATCACAACTTTAGAAAGTGTTGTTGATGAGGAAGCTAAGCTTGAGAAATCATCATCATTTATTCCATTCATTCCCAACCCTCCTCGGGAATTGCAGGAAATTAGAGATGCATTGCAAATTAAATACATTAGTTAAAATACTTTGCCTTGACCTGAGATAAATTCTAGCCCTATCAATGAATATAATACAGAAGGGTTATTAAGCATGGATTTTCCAATATTGTTCCCCATTGTCACAACAATGCCCTAAAATAGAGAAGTGTACAAATTCAATTACATGAATATGCATTGCACTTGATGAGATACTATGATAATAGATTTGGGAGGCATGTAAGATTTAGATATTACCTTTATAATTTGATAATGAGACATCGAAGCCAACAATCAACTTAAGTTTTATGAAAATAAAATTGGAGGAAAGGATCCCAAAGTCTATTGTTGCTTTGCAACAATTGCTTTGGGATGCACCAGATACCTAGATAGCGAACCGACTTGTTCACTTTGGTGCATCTTTGTGAGGAACACACTTGTATTGGGGCAAGTGTCATCAGGAGCTTATGAAAATGATCCACCAACTTGGTACATTGACTCTCTTGTTCACCTTGAGCTCTACAGACACAAAATGACCTGATTTGCACAAGGTAATTGATCCTCATGCCCAACCACATATTCCATACTCTTAAATACACTTCACAAACAATGTTGTGTAGAACCCGCACATAATAAATTTGTACATGCACTTGCGGTTCACCATTTTTTGTGAAGAGGTTATTGAGAGGCTTTTCCACACAAAGGACTATTGGTATAGGTATGAGTGGAAACACCGTGGATCAACACATGTCCACGGTTTCTTGTGGCTTCTAGATGCCCCGAATATGGACATGCTTGATTGGTCCAACCCACATGAGCTTCAATAGGAAAACAAATTCTTTGATCGAGCTATGTTTCAACATGGAACCCTCGATCCCCGGATCAAATAATATCAAGGGTCCACCACTTATCTTTGGAGGACCCATGCTTGCTTAATAGTACGCAAATCTCTTGCATGGATCCAATGGTGGATTATGAACAACTGTTGAACACGGTGCAAAGGCATACCAAGTGTTCTCAATACACTTGCCTTAGGAAAAAAGGCAACCAATTACAATGTCGCTACAAAGCTCTACGGAATACACAACCATCATTGACATTGGTGATTGATAGTTAATTGAATAAATCCTATAAGCTAGCAAGAAATGATGAGTGTGTTAATATCCACAACCCTAAGATGCTTGCAATTTGGCGAGAAAACGTTGATTGCCAACCAGTCTTGTCTAGACAAATTGTCTTGAACTACATTTCCAAATATGCATCAAAGTCTGAATTTTTTTTGAAAGCTATATTGATATCTTGCAAAGGCTTGTAAATAAAAAATCCTTTGGGGATAAAGCGTTGCTTTCCTATCAAAAATTCATGATGAACTTGGTTGTAGATCATGACATTGGTGCACAAGAAACATGCCATATGTTGCAAAAGTTGTCCCTTGTCATCTCAAGCCGACAAATTTCCTATCTTTGAATGTCAACAGGAAGACATTCCATCATTTGAAAACAATTTCTAGTGGTGATGAGCTTGCAAGTGGTTATATTAATTGTTACATGCAACTTGACCATCTAAAATGGAGACAATATCCCTTATTCAATCTGCACAATTGTATACATATCGAAAAAAATGTAAAGGTGCGGGTTGGCATCCTCGGCCACAACCTGCTATCATAATTGTTTACCCGCTATTCAAGACTACCCCCTTGGAGAAAAGTGATACCTTTGAAACATGTTTCTTGTCAGAATTTCTACTGTATAAGTCTTGCCGAAATTTCGAGCCAGACATAGGCCTCACGAGAGAAATCATAATATAGAACTAGAGGCTATTTTATATTGCTGGCTATGACCCTTGACATGCCAATAGAGTTATTTCTCCCCCTGTCGATGAAGAGAAAGGTGACAGTGATACCGATAGATCGCAACCTCTACTTCCTATAGATGAATATGAGTGAGAGTTGTTTTCTCAGCTTGGTGCTACAAACAATGTTTGCTTTAACCAAATACAACTATTTGGTAGACGAGACTTTGATCTACATCACAAGTGGGATGCACACCATGTTATAGAGAACCTGCATAGCATTGTTGGACAATTCATTTCAACAAGTAAATTGCATACAACCGAAGACACTCTTTACTCATTGGCAGCATCTACCCTTTGGCATCAATTATCTCCTAAGCAAAAGCTTTCTCTGAATATCATTTAAAAAAACACCATTTTGGCCCATCTTCATCGTTGCCATTGCGTATGATCATTCAAGGAACTAATGGCACAGGTAAATCATTCCTTATAGAAAAGATCCGAAGAGCACTAAATACATCACCAAATTAGAGAATGAATCCTTTGCCTGCTTTGGCACCAACGTGAGTGGCTACTTACAATATTCATGCCTCCATAGTACATACAACTCTCCAGATACTAATTAGAGATATGAATCCATTAAAAGGACAACCATTGACCATATTTCAAGAGGACTTCAAACATATTAAGTACATCTTAATTGATGAAATGAGATTCCTAGGGCCCAACTTGTTGCTTAAAATAGATAGTCAATTCGGGCAAGCATTCCCTGCTAGACATATGCGACCATTTGGTGGTGTCTCTGTTGTACTCGTGGGTGACCTGGAACAACTACCTCCTATTTTGGACAGGCCTATCTACTCTTCTTGCTCCACAATATTGGCTCTTTGGCACACTTTTAATATTTTCAAGTCATGCTTGACACTGTCTTCCGCTAGCATGGACAATCCAATACACAACAACAATTTCGTACACTCCTTTTGAATATTAGAAATTTTTAGGCATCAAAGTATGACTGACAAAATCTTATGAATCGTACAAATTCCATGCTTTTAGCTAACCAAAGCCAAGAGTTTGATGAAGCTATCCACTTATTCCCAACAAATAGGTTGGTTTCCTTACACAATAGAAAAATGTTTCAGCAATTAAATGTTCCCATTGCAATTAGTGCTACTGAAATTTCTCAGTAAAACACACTTGATTATGGAAATGATGAACAACTTCAAGTAGAGCTCTTACTTGCAATTGGCTAGCAAGTAATGCTGACAACAAATCTTTGGGTGGAAGCTGGCTTGGTTAATGGATCATTGGGTTTAGTGAAGGCTATCGTATATGCTAGGGGTTCTAAACCACCTCAACTGCTTGAATATTTTTTTGTCCACTTCCCAAACTACATTGGCCCAACATGGGATCAGGACAATCCAAGAGCCATCCCCATTCCCCCGATCACACGAGGCAGCCGAAAGAAGCTCCCCTTGACAATGGCTTGGGCAATAACAATACATAAATATCAAGGCTTGACATTGGAAAGAGCTACAATAGATATTGGAACTAAAGAAAGGTAAGGACTAATGTTCACAACTCTCTCTCATGTGAAATCAATAATAGGAATATGCATAGATCCACCTTTCTCTTTTGATAAATACTCTTTGTATTCCAACAAATACAATGCACTTCGAATCAAGGAAGAGGATCACCTTCAAAAATTGTCTGCATTGCCATCCTGATGAAATGTTTATGTTCTTCACGGTAATTATACCACTTCTTCTTTTCCTTTTCATTTCAATGCATTTAGAATTCCAACCATTCCTAATTTTCCTTCCTTCTCATTCCCTCCATAATGCAGTTGCAATCACTTCTGCCAAGATAGCCAATGTTTTACTTCTATAGTGATTGCTAAGAGAATTTCATATTCAATTCTTTCCCTACATTACCCCTTGCCTCCAACAGCACACGTGGATTCCTTCCTGTTCCCGGCTTCACCAAATATTATTTATATTTATTTTTTTCTCTTAAAACCTTCATCTCCTTTGCTCAATGATTCTTCTTCTAGAGCTATCACCTTTGAACCATTTGTGTCTAACTATATCAGATTCTAACAAACTTGGATTGCAAACCTTTTCAACTGTAACCGCAGATTTTGACAATTCTTAATAGCTTCATGATCACAGGTTTTCCATGCTGTCCAAGTTGCAACTACATTCCATTCATATACAAGGTGAGGCTATATCTCCTTTATTCCATTTCTTCTTTCACAACTACATCTAAAATTCTATCACAAATGCTACAACTATATATATTTTTAAAAATGGATAACACTGATTTTAGTTGAACAAAATTGCTAGGTGCCAGAAAAGAATTATATGGAAGTTATAATTGTAAACATATTGTATCCTTCTCTCTACAAAAGGTATGCTTGCATCTTGTTTATATGACCTCTTCTATTGAAAATACATTAGATATTAAATATTTTAGATACATGGGTATGTGCAGGATCATGATGGGCCAAAAGGTTGCAATATGATGGGTATGTGGTTGATGACTTTTTTTTACCCAAAATTGATGAAATGAAAAGGGTTTTTAAAGGAGATTCTGAGCTTTCCACCAATATAAATTATGCTTTACTTCGAATTTAATAAATAATTATTATTCATTTTTTATTGAATTACGACTAATGTCCTAATTTTTAGGTTGATTGAAAAACATCTATAGATTTCAAACGGTATCATATTTTTTGAATCCAAAACATGCGTCACATTTTATGCTTTGCATACTATAAGACTAAAAAATAAAAAATTGAATTTCATGAAGTTTTGACCAAGTTAAGGAGGTCAGACATACGAGTCTTTATATTTTTTAAAAAGTTGTCATAAAAAAATTATAATTAATTATTTACTTGGAAAAAAATTACAAAAAAATATGCATCGCCTAGGGAAATGAGTCCTCTACTTATATCTAAAATATTATAAAAAAATATTATCATTTTAATGTGGTTAGGGTGGTCAGACAAACACCTACTTAGTTTTTCCCTGAAATTTAAGTACCACTGTATTGAAATTTCCAATTTTCACCAAATAGATTTTATTTTTTTGTAAATAAACCTAGTAATTTAGAAACTACATTCAATTTTCGACAAATTCCATTCTTACATATTTTTGAAATAATATAGATAACTTATTCAAATTTTTATGTCAAGTTGCCTAACTCTGATTTTTCTGATTTTTTTGCCACTTAAGGGCCTATTTTTTCCATGATGATCCTGCACATACCCACATTAGAATTTAAATATTGTCTACCAATGACACATGTTCGTTGCACTGGACTTTGAATCTTCCTTATGTCTAACTATATTTGATTGAAACCATTTTAGATTGTAATTGTTCTGAACTGTACATACACATCTCCACAGTACCAAATATCTTTGCAATCACATGTTTGGCATGGTATACTGTGACTACATTCTATTTACATAGAAGGTAAGGCTATATGTCCTTTATCCCATCTTTTATTTCACAACTACATCTCAAATTGTTTGTCATAAACAATACAACTATATATATTTTTCAAAATGCAAAAGACTAATTGCAACTAAATAAAATTTCCAGGTTGATGCTAATGATATTTCCACAATCCATAATGCTTAAGATTTGGTGTTAGTGGATATTTGATTATGTTTTTTTTTGTGGATGGACAAACTCACACACAATCAAATATCCAAAAAACAACATATATTAAGAAAAAATTCTCAAGTGCCGAAACATTGGTTTCACCATTGATCATAGTGGTGGGAAATGTATGTTCTTGCTCGGGGGTTTGGTGATAGCCCATGTGGCTACATGACCCAATATGGTAGGGTGGTGAGCATGCCTTCTTCTCTTTTGTTCATGCTACATCC
This sequence comes from Sequoiadendron giganteum, assembly GCA_007115665.2. Lineage (NCBI taxonomy): Eukaryota > Viridiplantae > Streptophyta > Pinopsida > Cupressales > Cupressaceae > Sequoiadendron > Sequoiadendron giganteum. Next base: position 72,604,246 of record CM021107.1, on the reverse strand, counting down.
CATTGCACCCACAAGGCATGCCTACATCTTATTTTTTTAATGCCTTTTATTGTACATGCATTGCATATTATTTGTTATAAATTATAGAACTCTTTATTTTCCCTACTTTACATATTGTCTACCAATGACACATATTCATTACACTAAACTTCAAATTTCCTTTTATTTTTTGTAGACCATACTCGAAACAAACAAATTTTGTTTCACATAAGATAGTAATGTCTTAGTGAATGATCTTTTATCTCAACTTATTTTCATCGGTACTATGGATCTTTTCATAGCATTAGATGTTCTATGAAGTTAGCCTCACCACATGTTCAGTTTTTAAATTGCATTATGGGAATTTCAAAGAAGTAATGTTTTGTAAATGACCTTTGACAATGATTAGAAAAAAAATAAAAAAAATATAGTTTCAAATTTTTGTATCAATCTTCAACAGAATTATGTGGATGCAATTATCTCTTTATTCTTAAGGTTTTGCATGGCTTATGTAAATACACTTATTTGACATTTCAATTATACTCTAAGATTTCACATAATTGTATTACCTTTTTGAGATAATATATTGTTCATTCCTCCAATCAATGGTGGCATCAATGTTGTACATAACACTTAGAATACAGTTTTTGCATGGCTTTGTTGCTATGATTTTTTCTCTTTTGTGGGTTTTTCCATCTCGCTCGCTGTTGAAACCAATATTGTTTGATTTATGGCTTTTTTTTTGTGGTTGTGGTTGCAATGGGGTAAAATAGTTAATGTTATACAGTTTATGTTAATATATTATTGCATTTTCAATTTGGTGATGTTGAACAATTTATATTTTTCCATAGGTTTTTTACTATGAATTTTACTGTTTTGTGAATATTGTTAGTAAAACCAATATTCTTTCATTTATGACTTCTATTTTCTTGCTTGCAATTCAATAAAATATTTAGTGTTATTCAGTTTAATTTAATATATTGTTTCATTTTTGAAAACATGCTATTAAAAGGGTTGTTTTGTTTCAATCTTCTATAAGGTGTTGTCCACAAAATACCGTATTCTTTCTTACAACCAGTACTGCTACATTTATCCTTTGCATTTTATGGAATGTTCCATACAACAACTACACATCACTATGTATAAATCATGTTTGTATCTACTATGACATACATATCTACACATAGGGGAAATACATTGTCCACCACTGCATACAATCTGTCTATATGTAACTATGTTGTTTGCATCTGCTATGACATATATCCAACTCTGCACATGCCTTTGTTAGTTATTGCTCCCAATGGTGGCATTGATGTTCTATTCTCGATTCGTCCTTAGTGTGTACATGTCGCTTCCATTTGGTGTTGTCCTTCACCTATTGGCTCATTGTTGCATGTCACTACACACAACTGCTAGTATATAATTAAAGAAAAAACAACTGCATTTTTATCTAGTCTTAGCTTTAAATTAAGACAATATAGGATAATAATTATTTTTTTCTTTTAAACTTTTTAAACTTAGATTTTTAGATAAATAATAAGTTTTTAATAAATATAAATATTTCTCAAATAATAAATTATAATATTTTTCTTTTGAATAGGTTTCATTTTATTTTCACCTTTTAAGTTTGGTGTTACTTGTAATTTTTAATATAGAAGTTAGAATTTTACTTTTAACAATTTTAATATAGTTTGGTGATTACCTTCCAAAGATAATGATACCATGAATGTGCTCTTTGGTGATGATTTGGGTTCATTAGATTTTATATCCACTTTCATTGGGGAGTATAAAATCTCACCATCAAAGCCCATAGAGTCAGAGATTGTTCCAACACCAAATTGTGATTTCTCTTCTCACACTACAAACAATAAATATCTTCAAGTATGTGTATTCATTGGAGATCATTATATTTTACACCCTCCTTTGTAGGAAAAAGGTTAAATCTCACAATCTACTCCTAAGGAGTCATGTGTTTCATTTGCTCAATCTTGTTCTACATTGAAACAAATCTAAACACACCACCCATGATGGTGATGGGGGATCTTTAGATTTTGTCCCTCATGTGTTGGCGATGTTTAACTTCAAAAAAATTAAAAATGATTTGTATTCTTTTGAAATAATCAATTATTTTCATGAGTATTTAGATAAGAATTCTTCATTTGAGTTGAAAAAGTGTTATGGGATTGGATATAAAATTATTTCTAAAAATGGATATAATGAAAACATGGAACACAAAGTTAAGGATCATGTGAATTATATACCACACCTTTCTAAAAAGGATTTATATTTCCAACCTTTGTCCCCATCTACATCTCATGCTCCACCATCTATTGTATTTATGACTTCTTGTGGTGAGCGAGCAAGATTCCTTCACAAGAGAAAGAAATGTATCCTACTATCGAACAAGAGCATATTTTGTTGAGTCTTCTCAAATCCCATTTGATTATTCTTTCTCCTACAACACAAGAAATTTTATAGCAATAACTCTTTTTGTGCATGGTCATTCCACTAATGAATTTCAAGCCTTGAAAAAAAAATACAACTTAATCATTGTGGCGCTCTTCCATGTGTTGATACAACTAATCACTCTAAACAATAATGATCTTTATTCTATGGTTTTTCTCACTATGGTGCATTTGTATCTTTATATGTTTTCTCATTGCCATTCATGGTGGTTCAATCTTAAGTGCAGCCATATTTTCCATGGTAGTAACACGACAATCTCTTGCATAGTTTTCTTTGCCTTTACACTTGGGGGAAAGGATAACTAGTTTTGGGATGTGTGTATTCTTTTCAAGGATCCCCTCTTCATCCCTTATTTCCTTAAAATACCAACATAGCAAGTATGCTAACATTTTAAGGAGGGGCATATTACCCCTATCCATCTCATAAATGTCTTGTGAGATTTGGCTTATTGGCATACCCCTTTGGTGGTGGTGTTGTTTATAAAACCCCCTGACATGTGGTTATCAATTCGACCCATATGACGTTGAGCATTGATTTGTCCCCCGTGATGTTAAAACCTTGTGCACTCCCTGAAGCGTGTCCATGGACTTGGCATAATGAAGCTTGTTGATTCATGAATTTGAGTATTTTCTACATGGCCACCTAGCATGTAATAAACCTTGCTTGCTAGTAGATCCATGCATTTCATAAGTGATTTAACATCCTTATGAGAGCACCATTTTATTTAAAACAACATATTTGATGGACGATGTTTGGTATTTGATAAAAGTTTAAGACTGCGGTCTCTTTACCTTACTGAATTGAATTAATTCTATTAATAACCCTTGTGTTTATATTTTATTGTTCTTGTATTATTTTTCTTATGTTAGCTATATGTCTACTTTGTGTCTTTGGTGTGTTTTCCTTGTGTCCTTCATGTGTTTTATTTGTGTATTTTGTGTGTTTTCTTTGTGTATTATTTGTATGTGATCTGTGTTTTCTTTGTGTATTCTTTTAAAAGTATTTATTGTTCATTAAGTTCTTTGTGTGTGAGTGAATCTTTTCTTGTCTTATGTTCATTTTTGTCTTAACATTGTGGATTGATGAGATCTTAAGTTGGGGGCTTGCAAACCCCTCAACTTGGTATCATCTTGTCTCTTTAGTGTTTTGATATGGATTTTTATTCCTTTAGTGTGAGTATGAAAGTAAGATCATAATCTCACTAAAGTTGGGGCTAAATGTAGTGTCAAAAATTGCCACCCTTGATAATTTCACACTACCTTGACACCCTATTTTTCTTATAAAATTAATTATAATAATAATTTGATCATTTTGGGGCCAGATCACTAAAATATATTTAAGTCCTCGACATCCCTATAAATACAGGCCAAAAAACACTAGTCATGAGTGTGGGGTTCCCTAGACAAAAAAAATTTGAATGTTTTAAATTTTGATTGGTGGCCTTTCAGGATTTGAAACTGACCCCAGGTTGTCTAGTACCGAAAAAGATTAGTTAAAATGCATATATAAATATTTTTCCTCTCATTTTTAACATTAGAAATCAATTTTAAAGAGGGAGATGAATTAGAAGGCAACTATGGAGAATTATTGAGTTATCCTCTACACGCTATCTATAACAAGCTATTGTGTTTGAGGAAATAAAATTTTGCAGGTCTATCAAGCAATCAAGGCATTCATCAATAAACTTGTGTGCGACATCTCTTCTTCAAGGGTTTTCACATCAAGGTAATATTATCATTTGTCATTTATCAATTTCAGTCAATTATTATTGTTTTGGACTCTACCCAACCTAGGGAATACCCTCTTGATCATCATTAATCATTGCACGTGGAGGTAGAAATACCAACATGGGGTTTGAATTAGACAAGCCCCTATACAACACCACCATTCCCTTTATTTTTATGTGTCTAGGTCTGATCTAAAGGTTTCAACTAAAGATAGTTTAGGAAAATGAAGTACAAAATATAACATACATATCATAATCTTTAGACCCAAAAAAAGAGGAGCCTAGTCAAGGGTGCCCCACATCCTCGACCCTACAATTTAGGCTCAAATTCATAGTGTAGGTTCGTCATTGTTGTCATTTGTCAGATCTAGGTCAGCTATGTAACTTTCCATTTTTGTTTGTGTAATAAATTATATTTTTGGATCTAGGGTTATATGTCAAATAGGCTTGTTAAATCACATATCAAATTTATGAATTTAATGAACCCTCTTGTTTTTATGTTCATATGTTTATTTTATAGATGGACCATATGTCTAGTATGTATGTGCTAAATTAATGGTATTGGTTGATACACTTTCCTTCTAATTAACTTCTTGGATATAGAAACTATGTTTTTAATTAAAAAATGCATGGTAAAAAAATAAATATAAGTAAAATAACATAGAGATGTGATTTAAAGAAAAAATAAATGTTACAAAATATAATTTCTCAAACTATATTTTAATTATTTCTTTGATATATCATTGCTATCTAGGAGGTCATCCTAACACAAGATCAAAATTGAGATAAAAATGCTATAGATACCAAAATTAGTGTAAATATCTTTACTTGAAACAATTATTGTAACGTGAGTACTTTTTACACTATAAAACTCAAATACTACATATTTCAAATAGAATGGTTGATACTAACAATAATTATGTATATATTAGGTTTACATCTAGTTCCCATCCTACAACTCATACCAATTCTCTATAGCTTCTAAGCACTTTGAAATGAAAAAAATATAACTTTATATTTTAGTAAGATTATATAGTCATGGCCAAATACCATGTTAGGTGTCAACATAGTATATTCCTATCTTTATGATAATAAAGGTTAAAAATCTATAGCTAATATTCATTAAATGATTGTGAATTTGAAGACAAATATAAAACCTATTTTCTCTAAGATTAGATGTAACAAATTATTTTGTTATATGCAATTCATACATGATATTTGTCTAATTTAAATTGTCATCTATGGATCATAATAGTGTTAGAATTATTTTTGGTCTCCATGTTAGAAAGGAGAACAAAGAGACACAATCTATATATAGATCAGATAGCTTATGTTCCATCTCAAGTATTTTAAAAAATTAATTAAGGAAACCCTAACAAAAATAGAGGCTCCCTTCTCATATATGAGGGACCTTAATGTGATACTTTCTATTACAAATATTATTCTTTAAAAGACTATAAATGCAACATATATATTTTATTAAATATTTTTGAATAGTAAGAGTAGAAAACCATAAGATGTACATAAAATGCACTCAAATGATGTTTGATTATGATATGTATGTAACAAAATATTAAAATACTCTATATTTCCATAGAATATAAAACCACATGTCATTAGGAAAGAATAAATTGAAAAAATAAACCAATTTGATTCATATTGCAAATGGATATAATCCCACTTCACTTATAGGAATATCTTGATAAAGAGTGGAATCCTTTACAATTGTGGGTGTGAATTTTTTTTTTTAATGTGCCCTCAATAATATGAAACTTTATTTTAAAAGCTTGTTCATTTCTACTAAATAGTAGTCTTATTTGAACATATTAATTAAATATGCATAGATTAGAAAAATGTGAACACTATGTTTGGTATAAGATATTGAAAGATATGTATCCACTTGAAGGCATGATATGATAGCTCCTAATTCCTCATTGTGCAAGATTTCGACAATATATACATGTGATTGATGGATGCAAGATGATTCAAAGATAATGATATTTAGATGGATTTGTGAAAGTAGAGGTAGAATTATAAATTTTTGGATGAGGAGATGAAGGTTGAGATTAATCTATCTAATGTAGTAATTTAACTTTTCTTTTCTTGATTAAAAAAATTTGATTTGTATTAGCTTTGATTTATTTTATTTAAGAATGTGCAAGCATAAATTAGAGAATTAAAAAATTATATGATTGAATGAGTGGAAGAGTATGAATTTTGATAATGGATGTTGAAAGGACAATTTGCATAATTAATTAATTATGTTTGCATAAAGTTTATTTATGTAATTGATTAATTTGTTAATAATGATGTGATGTTAGTGGATAAAAAAATATAATTAATTTGTTTTGATTAGGTTAAAGTCGGAAATGACCCATACCCACTTATAAAGCAGCCATTGAACCCAGAGAGAGGTGACTCACAAAATGTGAGACAATCGAAAAAGAAGAGCAAGACTCACCAGCAATGAGCCTGGAAGAACAACAAATTAATCATGCTTTTGACTGAAACATGAAATTGATAACAGAAACCAGCTGCAAAGAAACAAAAGATAAATTACTAATGTGTATATTTTATGATAGAAAGTGTTAAAATTAAGATGACAAAATCAAAATGTTTAGAATTTAATTTCCTATTAATCTATATGAAGATATTTAAATGTTTTCTTCATTTTGTTTCTATTGTTTTGGTTCCATTCACATGATGATTTGATGAATGGTGTATTCTTTAACAAACGTTGATGGACGTTGATGGCCGTCTTATACGTCGACATCGCAATTTAATGGGATTCATAAGCATTTTATTTTTTACACGTTACCTACTTTGGCTCTGAAAACTTGTTCGCATGGTTATGTTTACCACCACAGGTGATGCCGTCTATTGGACGCCTTATATCGATCTCAATGTACACATTATTTGTTTCAAAATTCAAACAACTCTTTAATGGCATTCGCAATCGGTTGCTTTTAGTATGGTCTGGGTCAATCCAAGGTAGAGCAATTCAATCTAAACAAACACAGTATTTTAGGTGCTCAAGTTACGATGGCTTACTGTGTTATACGCCATTACCGATGGGGACAGAAATTTCTAATTAGCTGTCAATGAAATTTATTTCAGTTTAATAATGTGACGGAATGCATGCTGAAATCATTAAACATTTTTCCAGTTTAATAATGTGAAGGAATGCATGGTGATTAGTAATTAAAATAATGATTGATAATTAGAAATTTTGTGTACTTATTAAATATACATTTTATTAGTCTTTGTCTTTTAAGGTGGGAGACTAATGTTTTGGGTGCGTTCATGTCTATTAATGCATTCCTCGGAGATCGTGCTACTAATGTTTATTGTATAGTTATGGGATTATTTTATTAATAGGGAATTTTGGCTATTTTTTTGCAATTTTCTTATTGGCTATTGGTATTTTCCTCGTGGTTTTGTATTTTTCAAAAATTATTAGTCCTTGTTTAAAATTTAATTAATTCTTAATGTTTTGTTGCACTATTGAAAATATTTCATGATTTTGTAATGTTCTTTGATATAGTTGTGTCTTCGCACCCAGTATTTCCCTTGATGTGTGGCATTTTAACAAGGACATTGTGCATTTATTATGAATAGATTGAAGTGCAAGTGTCGTTAATGGCTTATGGTGTGAAGTTTTAAGTCTGTCGAACAAAGGATTATTTGTGTTGTTTATTCATTTGCTCAGATTGTTTGATGAAGGTGAAATATGTGTCTATTGAGAGGGAATTTGTGCATAATTTTGAGGTAAGTCACTTGCCATTGTTTCAACAAGTTTTTTTTTTTTTTAATGAATCTGTACATACCCAAATGATTTTTAATTGTGTTTTATTTCATTCTAAAATGATTTTGTTGTTATGTGCTAAAAGAAGATGGTTAGATTCATTTCTCTAGGATTTCTTGATTTTTTGATTAAAATTTGGGGAAATATTTTTCCAGCCAATGGGTAATGAGTAGAGAAAATATTTTAGGCATTGTTTAAAGTTTGATTTCAGAGCAATGAATAGAATTTTGACATTGTCATTTTTGCATTGATGTGGTTTCCTTATGCTTGAAGAGGGCTTAACGGTGCAAACAAGAGTTCATGGTCCGTGTTTCACAATATCAAAGTTAATTTATGTTTTTTTTTTCTTATTTGTAACATTTTTTTTAACATAATATTGACTACATGAGATGCACAAATGGAGTTTCTTTAAGAAGTCTCAAGGAGAAAATATTAGGGCATGCTTAAGTTGGATTATTTACAAAGGCTATAGAAACTCTCAAACAAATGCAATTGTCAAGTGTAAAGAAAAATTACTTGACCTTTGCTAGCACCTTCTCTGCCCATGGTAGAACAAGGGTTTTGAAATAAGGTATGGACATATATCAAAGGATAAAGGAAAAGGGTTTTTTTAGATGTTGTTTCAACTTCCTTGGTGGGCATGCATTTTAAATGTGCAAGCATAGACAAGGAAGGTGAAGTATTTGAAAAAATGCTTTAGAACATATTTTCTCCCTTTAAATGTGACCATGTCGTCACTCCGCAAATGCCCTAGGTGTGGAACACATGAACTTTTAAACTTCAATCCAATTTTTTTTTTCCTTTTCGTTATATTGTAAATTGCCAGAAAATCAACTCTATTCTATGGAGTTGGCGAGCTGCTCTTCTTCACCAGAAGGAATGACAACTGTCGTGGCTAGCTGTTTCCCTACTAGATTTAGCACTCAGGCCAACGCTCTCTTGAGAAAGAATTTGATGTTTCAGGTTTTTTTGCACCATTTACACACCTGTTTTTTAAAAAAAAATTCTAGTTTGCTTTATGAGAAAAAGGTTCAGAAATGTTAGAAATTACAAAAATGGTTGTTGAGACTTTAGATTCCTTTCAAATTAACATCATTGAATAGTAAAGTGCAAGGCAAATTTTTTTGCTTCTGATCTCGAGTATTTACTATTGTTGTTATGAGATTCAATGTTCAGTATATTTTGTGAAATATAATTGAAAGATTTCAGTTGATAGGGGTGGTATTTGAGTAATTGAAAAACTAATTGTCACATATGCATAGAATCTTCAATTTATGCCATAACAGTTGTTAGAAAATGAGTGCCTCAACTTGCTGGCTTTAACCTCTGCTAAATGACTTGGCAATTTTTTCCTTTGGTTTGTGCATTTACCATTGTACTGCTGAGAGCTTTTGGTGATGGCGCGGTTGCGTGGTTTACCGCCTTACCGCAAAAGACTTCTCTCTATCTGATGGTTGGGCGGTGTTACCGCGCAACCGCGAAGCCCTCCCTCACTCTTGGCGGTGGTGCGGTGAATGGTGACTGTCGGGGTGAACAGACGGCTACCACTATACCACGAGATCCTGCGGTAGTGCGGTGTATACCGCCTTACTGTGGGCGTATGATGAACGGTGAGCGGTAGCACGGTAAAAGGACCACAGGGTTCTGTTGACTGTTTGGGCAATAGTCACAGCGGTGGATGAATGATGTGATGACACGTGGCATGATGTCATTTGTTGATTTTACATCATTGTTCTTACTCAACAATTATTGGTCGAAAGCTTTATTTCTGATTAGCGATATATTTGCATTAAATGTATGATTTGATTCAGTGGTTGACGAAGTGCGGATATGATATTATTCTTGGCAACCGTTTTAATGTGGGGTGGCCTGATGCGTGCTGTAGGGCGGTGCAATCAGAGATGTGGGAAGCTTGTCGGTGGGGTAATTAAATACCCTGATGGCTGTTGGTTGAATAGGAGGTGGGCAGTTACAAAGTGTGTGTGTTCGAGCGGTATGAAGATTGCATTGTAATCGTGAACATAGAGGAACACAGGACAGAGAAGATGTGAACCTGTGGTGGCTGTGAGGCTGGGTTGGTTGAGAGGCTGGTTGAGAGAGTCGACTGGTGAGATGAAATGAATCTGCACTGTATGTCATGTGAGGACATTGTAACAGTGCGAGGATTTTGTATAATGGTGTTGCATGTATTCTCCAGATGGACAAGATGTAAAATTCTGAAGAGCATATCTCTAAGATTGTATTGTAACTATTTTGTTGTTGATTTAATACAATTGAGTTGAGTGTTTTGGAGGGTGGGGTTTTTTACCCGAAAGGGTTTTCCCCACGTAAATATGTGTGTTCATTAGTTTGTCTTCCATGTTGTTAGATTTTGAGAATTGAATCTATGCATATGTGTTGTATCTATTATTTGTTTGCATGTACTTTTCTCAAAAGGATTAATGAGGGAAAACAACTGTGTCTTTTTCCACTTTATGGCATAGTAGTTTGTGTCTTTGAGGTGATTTGAAGAAATTAAAGTCACTAAGGCACTGTTGTTCTTAGATGTTTCATTCTAAGTTGACCAATTCTTCCCCAACAACAGTCCTCGACATGATACCTTTGCTTAAGTCCTAAAGCCTTAGTGAAAAGGATAAATTATGGTTGAGGATCCTGTATTGTACCATATGTATTAGTTCTCATTACTGTTTGGCGAGGAATTTTAACTAGGCCAAAATTATTCGTAGGACCTATCAATTTGTATACACAATTGAAGTCAACTATTGAATAATCACAACTACATGCCTATGAATGCATGCTTTTGTTGGCTAGCCTTGGTATTAATTCAAATACACATACTATACTTCTCATTTAAAAAAAAAAATAAATTAAGTCAAGTTTCAATGTTGGTTAGGATGCATATGTTTTATTTGATCTTAAGAGGTTGAATAATTAGGTGTTGTTAAGGCTTTCCAATTGGAATTGTGAGGGAGATCTTACTTGACACAACATAACAGTTTGAAATGTTGGTAGAAGGACATGTTATGTAATATGGTTTACATATTTTGTCTTTGTTCTATAGGTTTAATTCCTAAAGGATTATATTCACACTTTTTGGTGTGGTGAGCTTGAGAGAGTTATGGTGGCATGAACTATGAGAGATTATGTAGTGATTTTTGTTGCATGTGTTGATCATTGTGATTGTTCTTTGTTACTACATGGGTTGGTTATTAGTCCCACCTTGGTATGAGTGTTGATTGGTAAACTTGGTATGTCTTGATCTATGTTTCTATGTGGCATTTCCATGCAATGGGAGTTCCTAGACGTGTATATTCTTTATTGAAATTTTTTATACATGGAGCTTATGATTATATTTTATGGGTTGGATATGTTGTTGGTGTGACTTTTATGTATGTTTCGATACCTTTAGAGGTATCAATGATTGGATGGATTATCATTTACTATCATTTCTATTTCAATTCATGTGATTTATTTCTACATTTGATAGTAGCTTGGAGCCTTTGTCATCACTTGAGTTTGATGTGTATGTTATTTGGATTAAGGTATCTTCACCTTAGATTCTCCTTTTTCTTCCATGATGGCATGCTGGAGGATGAGACTCAGAGTTCTTTCTTGAGATGGTGTTGGATGTTATTGTAGGTATCTTGATGGAGCATGAGAGAATGTTGGAGATTCATGTGATTTCATTGAGGGGTACGATGATGTATTTCATCAATTGAATCCCATACAATGTATACAATAAATTGTAGGAGAATGTTAGGAAAAGGGTGTTGTACACCTTGCATAAGAAAACAATATTTTTTATATAAAATAAATATTGATATTTTTGGTGCATCTTTAGGAGATGTCTTTAGCCACATTATATATTTATCTAGATCCACTTATAAATTTGTATGTAACATTGGTTAGATATTTTATGTGTGAATTGCACATGGAAAAACCATTTAATATTAAGAAACTTATTACCAAAAGTAAATGTTGGGGTCCATAGCTTTGTGTACTCATGGTTTTACCTTACCATAAATTTATTGTTTTATATGAATTTGATTCTATAAAAGAAAGAACATGTTTGGTGGTTAAGGTTGGTTGATTGGTTGTTTGTCTTAGATTTCATTGTATTGATCTCTTTTATTAAGATTGCATATGTGAAGAATGACAAGGGATGTGTGGTTACATGTTTGGACACATGGTGACGTATTGGAGGAGCTTGACGTTTCATGGAGAATTTTTAAGTGTATTTTAATTTTTTAATTGCCAAATAACACATTGAATGTGAATTATTTTGGAGACTTGGTTTTTCCCTCTTGAAGTATTTCCCAAGATATATCTTGTGTAATCTTGTGGTATGTCTATGATATTTATATTATGGTAATTTTGTAAGCATGTATTCATCATTTACTCTCATGGGGTTATGTAGGAAATGGTTTTATCAACCTAATAATTTTTCTAACATAATGTTCATGGTGAATTAAAAAAAATCAATTTTGTATGTCTAACACAAACTCCTTCAATTGAAAGATGGCTAGAAATCTCAATATACATATTTTTAAATAATTATTTATTGGTCTTAAACAAGACTCACAAAATAATTAAGTAGAATGAATTTTTCAACACTAACCAGGATATTATTTTTTCAAATAAAAAGAGTAAATTACTCATTCATCACTTAGCCACAATCTTAGAAACATTTACTGAAAATTTTGTATACTTCAAATTTTGGAGTTTAATCCAAGAAAAAAAATAACATGAAGACTATAATTACTAAATTATATAATGAATATTTATTTATTCCCTTTATTTCAATCCATTTAAACACATCTATATACTAATAATTTAAATAAAAAAATAAATTAAAATAGTTGAAAATTAAAGTCCACACTTTTTATTCCTTTTAAATTTAATAATAAAAATAAAACATATCAAACAAAATCATAAGAGAAATTTGAAGGAAACTATAAGAATCACAACTAATATCGATTCATAAAAAAATTATAACTTGAACAAATAATTCATATGGTTGTCTTCGATTACCATCGGAATTTAAAGATCTCCTTTTCTTTCTTAATCAAATTAAAAACATAGACAACTTTAAAATGGTCTCTAAACTAACATAAAATTCAAATAGTAGAGAAAAATAATAATTTTATTCCCTTAAAATATCTAAAATCTTAAATTAAAATGTTGTAAAAAATAATTAATTAGCAATTAATTAATAAAAATAAGCTAGACTAAGTTTTATATTATTCATCCATTTTAAATGTAGCTAGGTAATACCAAAAAAAATGGAAAAAATTAGTGATATAAACTTGAATTTAAAAGATAGATTTGAGATGATAAGTCTAAGTAAATTCTACTTTACATTTTTGACATCTAGGTGTAGAAAAAGGATGATGAAATTTATCTCTCAAATGAAGTACAGTTCATAATTTTTGAGCAATTTTGGGATGGAAGATAGTAAGAGTGTATCAATTCCACTTAATCTAGGGTTGAAGTTGACTAAGGATATGGAAGGTGGGGATGTAAATCCTACCTTATACAAGTAAATTTTAGGTAGTCTTAAGTACTTGATTCACATTGACAAGATATTTATTTTGTAGTAGGCATGGTTTGAAGTTTTTTGAATAATTTGAAGGTTTCTTATTGGATGGAAGCAAAGAGAATGTTGAGATATGTACAAGGGACATTGACTATTGAATTTATTATTCTACACTTGGAGACCTAACACTTCTTAAATATTTTTATTCAGATTGGGCAGGTTGTGCAAATGGTATAAAATCTACCATAGTTTATGTCTCCTCTCTTGGTTTTGTCCCAATTTCATAATGTAGTAAGAATCAATTCACTATTGATTTATCACCTATAGAATAAAAATATAGGAACAAATGGCCTGATGGAGATTTGGGATTCTCATCCCCTTTCCTTTAGGCCTTGGGTTCTTTCTCTTAATCCATTGAAAGAACCTTTGGATGTGATGCCTGTTTGGATAAGACTACCCTATCTTCCCTTACAGTTCGGGTGTTCCTTTGCCTTTAAGGGCATTGGTAATGCTATTGGTAGATTTTTGAAAGTGGATATGACTTTCAAAAATTTTACTCATACCTCCTTTGCTAGGATTCTAGTGGAGGTTGATCTATCGAAGGCTTTACCTGGTGAGGTTGTGCTATAAATTAATGGTTGGTCTTGGTCTCAGCTTGTGGACTACGAGGGTCTTCCTTTTTTTTGCAAACATTGTTTTTCTATTGGCCACTTGGCTCGTGACTGCTCTAGAGGATCCCGCTCTATTTCTTCCTCTACCTAGTGGAAGAATTCACTTCCTGAACAATTAACATTTCGCCCTACTGTTGACTCTGCTTCTTCTTCAGATGAATCTAGGTATGCCTCTCCTTCTGCGAGGCTTAATAGGAGTGTTGTGATGGATGCTACTCCTCAAGTGCAGGTTAACTGTGCTCCACCTGATTTGGTTGAGGTGGTTGTTGCTCCTTCTATGGATACTGCTATGCGGCCTTTGGATTTGGCTATCCCTAATGATGTTTGTGTTGCCTCCCCTAAGGTCCATGTTTTTGAAAATTAAATCCTCCTGCTTCGAGCTTGGTTTCAAATGCCTTACATGAAGTTTCAATTGTTCCTCTGGTATGCTACTCCGGAGGGGAGTCTTCCCCTTCTAATCAAAATTTCTTTATTTCAATTTCTGATTCTCCTTGGATAAATATGGTTCATAGAAAGAAGATTTTTTTTTCTAAAAGGTCATGATTTTGTTTAACATGCCCTCAGAGGCTTAACTTGGTTCAAGTACATTGTTTCTTGAACAATTTCATACTATCTATTTTTTTGACTGGTTGTTTCTCTCTAGTTGGCTAGTCTATTTTGTTGAGCTGTTTGGCTCTATTTTTCATTTTGTAAGGGATCAGGTCCCTTCCCCTGCTTATCTAATAAAAAACTAAATAAATAACATGATAGTTCTAGCTACTATTTTAATACTCAAATAATACCAATAAATGCCTTCTTTACTTCACTATGACAATCAAAGTGACATTTTATTGTTCAAGAATCAAATATTTCATGCTAGAATAAAGTATATAAATATATATCACTATTACATTAGACATCTCATCCAAAAATAGGTGACTTATCTTTAATTTTGTAGGATAGAACACCAAATAGTTAATCATTTTACTAGACCTTCATGTGAGACTAAGTTCATTTATCCTAGACATCTTTTAGGATTAAGAGAAGTGACATGGGTATTTGACAATTGTCATTTAGGGAGGCTTGTAGTGAATTTCTACCATTACATGAGTGAATGAGTGAATTAAGGGGGGTAGTTTAGAAAGCTCACAACTTTGGTGGAAGAGTAGTTGCTTGTGTTGACACACCAAAATGGTCCATTACTCTTTATGGCACCCATCAATGTGCACGTTCTTTGATATGGAAAGTTTAGCCTCATGCAATGGTCCATTGTGGTGTACATCTTACAGTCTTTGTGAGCACATTTCATGGGAAGGCTATGAGGCCTTCTATTTTCAAGGGGATGTAGGAGTACTATTGGAGGTTGTCTCAGCCCGTTCAAGAATATAAGGGAAGGTCATGTACATAGACTTCCTTGGGGAGTTGCTGGTTGACAGTACAATAGGAATGAGTTCCAATGCCCATAGACTTAATGGGTGCCAATTTCTGCTTCCATTCATGTGGGATCTTGCAACCAATTCATGCAAGACATTGGTATAAGCAATATTGTAGTTAGATAGCTGAGAGATCAAGAGTCAAAGATGGAAACTGTACATAAAAAATTCTTTATTCTTTATACAATGATCGAAGCAAATTTTATTAAATTACAACTGTTGGTTTTTCCTTGTGTGATCTTGCTTGATATAATCTCACCAAGCTTGCTTAGGTCATATATTGATTGGAATATAAACTATACTCTTCCCATTCTTCTCGTTATTATATTTAATGATGTAATTTTAATTATTATAATATTCATTGTATATAATATTTATTAGTAGTTAGTAATATATAATTATATAATAAATATTTAATTATTGATTATTGAATATTAGAGAAGTATTATAAGAATATGTGGAGTTATGTATGGGATTTTTATGCCTTTCTTTGTCATATGTTTATCTTGAGCTATATACAAACTTATCAACATAAAAACATAAATGTCATGATAATGTGATTGCAAGGATGGATGGAATGAGATAGAATCCAAGAAGATCTATAGATATAGTATCATATGGTTGTGGTTGGTTGTTTAATCTTAGCATAGGCCATGCATTGTTTGTCCTTAAACTCATCTCTTCTATTCTAGAAACATCAAAATTAATCTTATAATCAATTCAAGAAGCTAGAAAAGTGTTGCATATCTTATTTAATAATGTAATATTTTTATTTCATTATGATGTATCTTAAGGGCTTCAGGAAAATTCATTGCAAGAAAATTCACCGCCTAAAAATTCACTGCCATGAAAATTAATCACATTAACATTTTTAATATATATTTCCAAGACTTTGAATTTTTTTCTTTGCAAAAGAATAATTTTCACCGCATTAATAACAAAAATACAGAACCTCCGTTACAATTTATTGATAATTTTACAAACAATTATAATGACAATTTAAGCATGGTATAATACCCACCATCTATCCTCCACAGTCCATCTCTGCTGCCTGGCATGGTACATAAGATTTCATTTTCATCATTGTTTTATTGTTTCATGAAGCAATCTATTTAAGTTTTTAAAATGAAAATTCCCCTTACATTTTATCAAACTGAAAAAGGTAGGCATAAATTGTTTGTTGATACTTATTTCTTTTATAAAGAAAGACAAATTGAAAACAAAGTTCAATGGAGATGTGAAGATTATCAAAAACCCAAGTGTCATGCTCACCTAAATATTGAAGGTGACATGATCATTAAATTTTTTAAGGAACATAACCATTAAAGAAATCCTATTCCTACAACTCTCTTTCATCCTGATGATGAATCATAGAGTGTGATTCGAAATGTTGATGCAAAAAACAACACACAGTTGTATCTAGAAAATTAATATATAACATAACCATACTGTAGATATAGCAAAAGTTGAAGCCACTAAAATTTTGAATGATATTAGTGATAGTGCTAAAAATACACGTGATACACCACAATTTGTAATAGGAAGTTTTGTTGCTGAATGTAGCCAAGAAGTAACTGCTAAACTTCCAAGTATAGATACCATGAAGAGAACAATAAGAAATATGAGAGCTAGATAATATGCTAGGCTTGCTATCCCACTGCACTGAGAAGACATAGTTTTTCCTAAAGAATATACAAAAAAAAATCAAGGAGAGCTATTTTTGCTATTCGATTTTGGACCTGATAGCAACAAGATTTTAATACTTTCAACTGAAATAAATCTTCAAAGATTGGTGCAATGCGAACACTAGTATGCTAATGACACTTTTAAAACTATTCTACAACTATTTTACCAATTATATACTTTGCATGGGCTACAAAAAATGTTTGTCTACCTTTAGTATATGAGTTGTTGCCCGATAAGGTTGAAAATATGTATATATGACTACTTCAAAAAATAAAAGAGTTGGTACCATTAGCATCTCCAAAATCAATAACAATAGATTTTGAAAAAGTTTGATAAGTGCAACAAAAATAGTGTTTCCAACATCAGAATTACATGGGTGCTTTTTTCATTTTTGCCAATGCATTTTTCACAAAATACAGGCTCGAGGATTAAAGAATCATTATGAGAATGATGTTGAATTTTCTTTGCGTATGCACTTGTTGTCTGCCTTAGCATTTGTACCAGTGTGTGATGTAGTAAACACATTTGACACAGTATGTGAGAACAATATTATACCTCTTGAAGCTCAAGATGTCATTAATTATTTTGACCTATGCGTGATGTAGTAAATGCATTTGACATGCACTATGTGAGAACAATATTATACCTATTGAAGCTTAAGATGTAGTTGATTATTTTGGGGATACATGGATTGGACGTCCTGATAGACATCAACGATGATGGCCACCAAAATTCCCAATTGAAATAAGGAATTGTTATGAGGGAGTTCCAAAAGATTTTCCCAAAACTATTAATTCAATTGAAGGTTGGCACAAAGGATTCAAACAACAAATTTTGGCACATCATCCCAATATTTGGAAATTCATTGACAATATTAAAAGAGAACAAAGCATAAATGAGGTTCGAATTGAACAATATTTAAGTGGTTAAAAGTAGCAAAAAAATAAAAACTTAAGAGATTCTGCTAGATAAAAAATGTAGTGGCTAAGTATGATGAGACCAACAATGTTTGTGATTACTTGTGGGGTATAGCTAACAATACCAACTATTAGATTATATAGTTGTCATATGTGTAATTGATTATAGATGATTGATATTGTTGTATAATTGGTTTATTAGAATAAAATAAAATATATTAAAAATGTTTTCATTTTTATTATCATAAATCGAAATTTCTAATTGTATATGCAATGAATTTTTCATGGCTACTGGTAGTGAATTTTCTTTGAGGTGAATTTTAGAGCAGAATAATACCTTCATTGTGATTGACCAATAGTCATAATTCTTGCCATTGAATTGAGGAATTTGTGGGTTTGTTAGACTTGCACTTGGAGTTGCCATTGACGACTATAAATCTTACTTGAAAACCTTCAGCTTTGAGAACCTTCAACTCTTATACCAGGTGAAGGAAGAGGCAGGGGATAGAAAATCAGAACAAAACAAAGATAGAAAACAAAGAGCAGAAAAAAGAGATGATTTGCTGATATTTATATTTCAAATATTTCCAAAATTCATAAACTTCATTACATTCTTTAATCATAGTACATATTAAACCACTACCTAGAGCTGATGCTCTTTCTTATGCTCAGAAAATATAACAGAATAAACTCCCCTATTTTTGGTTGTATCTTGATTGTTGTGACAACAAAAATTCTCACTGTTTCCTCTAACTGCTGCTACTGAAAAATGTCTACTACTCTTCCTTTTACATCACTTCATTTATCTTCAAAAATGACCACATACCTCTATTAACAAAAACTAAGACAATTCTAGAACCTACATATCACCCAGCAAGGAGGGAAAAATAAATGCATTTAATTACATATTAATTATGATGCCATCCATGATGCTAGCGAAAATAAGCTAGGCTGGAGAAAACATGTGGAAAGATATAAGAGATATGTTGGAGAAAAAACAAGTTGCAAAAACTATGGTGGAATAAATGTAGCAGTTGGGATTAAATTTCCAACATTTTTCATCGCGGTGAATTTTCCAGCAGTAAATTATTGGTGGTGAATTGCTGACGATGATGTGCATACCAAATTAGAATAGCTTTTCTTGAAGACACTTATAAATTGTATGAAACATTGACATATATATAATTTTTTATGTTATAATTTAATAAACACATGATTTTGAACTTAAAATTTATATAATACCACTTAATGATTTTGTGGAAGCTTATCTTTTAAAAAGAAGCACATTGAAGCTTCTCCACACTCATCCGCTGAGCAACTTCTGTAAGCGTGCAAGCATTTTTTTGCTCAGTCAACTCAGTGGCAACTATGGGCATGGCATCTATTATACAAAGAGGTGAAAGAAATCCATCGTACTGTGACTTCAGAAGTGAATCTTTTTTAACTGCCAATTGGTGGCCGCCAGCAACTAATGTAAAGACATTCTACATTTTGGTCATTGATAGCTCTCTCGAGAGAAACGATGTCCCATGGACAAAGTTTCATGCCATGGACGAAATGATTCCACCCCTGGGTGAACACCATGCTCTCCTTCCTTCTCCAGTACGAGTACTGGAACTGCCATTCTTTCCCCGTCCTATCTTCGAATGTCAGCAACACTCCCTTTTCTTTTGGATTTTTATCCACCGAAAAATATTTCTCCGCCTGATATTTGGGAATTACCATGCCATTCATTCCCAAATCACTGTGAGTGACCTCTTGATTTGAGCCTAAGACAAGTCTCACACTTGCTAACCACTGTTGAGTCATCAAAAAAGTTTTAGTTGTTGTTTAATTGTAAATCAATTATCATTTAATAGTAAAAGCCTTCAAAATATCAGGTAAAAGCCTCCAAAGTCTCACTTATCATATAAAATCCAAATTAATATTGATTTGACAATTGGATGAGAACATTCTATTTTCATTTGCAGTATTTTTTTTCAATTTGATGACAACTTTCTTTCCTCATTTGCATTTCTTTATGTTTTAAATAATCAGATAATACTTAATTTATTTAAGAAAAAAATCTAGATTTCTCTAAGTTTATTTCATTCCATTATTTAGCACTTATTATTAATTGTTTAATCCAACCATTTACAACACATCCATGCACAAACACATACTCTCTAACATATTAACATACATATAGTTTTTTATGGGAATAATCCTTGAACCTCCTTTAGATGCAAGTGCTAATTTATACCTCTTTGAATCTTTACTCTTTAGAATTTAACGATAGTTGTGATTTTCAAAAAAAAATTATATAGTTTTCTAAGGTTCTTTTAACTAATATATTTATCTTTTTGAAAAAAAAAGTTATCAACTTTCTAATTAAAAAGTATTAATAAATATTTATACTAAATAAATTTCAATGATACCTAATAAAAATATTCTTGTACCCATGGGTGATGGTATATAACAATAAGGGTGAGGTCCCATGGGGGGCTTCTGGAACTATTTTGAAGGAGAAGGGGTCCCATGAAGCAAAAACTGAAAATGCTACAGGATTAAATAAAATATTTTCCTCAATAGGAGCAGCCCCTACTTTTTAGCTCAAAAACTTAAGTGGGTTGAAAATGGGTGGGGCTAGAAATTGCCCCGCCAGCTTAGGTTTTTTTTAACCACTTGTCAATCCATATAAAGTTTTAAAATTCTCACCAATTAATTTTTTAATTATTTTATATTTATTTAAGTTGTTGAATTGAATTTGCAAAATAATAATCTTCATGAGACCACCCACTTAAAAATAATCCTAAACAATCTTAGCACCCACCGAATATTTTTAAGAAGCCCCACTCCATGGGACCCAACCCTAAACTATGAGAACTTGAACACCTAAATTACCATGTTTAGATTCTTTAAGAGACATGTAAACTGAAAATAAGTTGTAAATGCTATTAAATAAAGAACTGAATATATACTCTTATTTTTAAATTAATATAAATAACTGTCTATTCATCAATAAATAAATAAAATGCTATTAGATAAAGAGCTGTTTGAATTTTGAAACAAATGTCTATATTGAGAGTGATATTAGGCCTACTTTGTGGGGCCCAGTGAGGACTACTTCTGTCCCCACTGTTGAACCCTCCCAACTTGACTTAGCCTGTTCTCAACTTGACTTCGCCGAGCAACAGGCTAAGGTAGAGAGCAAACAACTTTGTCAACCATCTGCAAGCAATGCTTCTTTGATAAATCGATTCAATGTGAGTTGCAGTTTTGAAGGTTTCTGTGTCATTCGAGTTTCATTTCCATTCATGGCTTCGTCTACATCATCTCGCCCATTAAATGTGGAAGAGGGTGCTTTCGGTGAAATGTTTTATCAAGGAGAAAAGATACCATCATATGCATCCCCTAAACTTTATGATGTTTTCATTAACCACCGAGGCCCTGATGTCAAAGAAACCCTGGCCCTTGATCTTTATAATTCTCTTGAAATGGTAGGAATCCGAGCCTTTCTTGATTGCAAAGAGATGGATTTAGGCAATTTTTTTCCTTCCACAATTCAGAATGCCATTTACACATCAGTACAAATTGCCATTTTCTCTAGAAGATATGCCCAGTCCGTTTGGTGTTTAGCGGAGCTTACTCTGATGTTACAAACTAAAAGAAAGATTATTCCAATATTCTATGATGTTTCACCTTCCGACCTCAGATACGTAGAAAAGGGAGTGTATGCTGATTCATTCAATTACCACACAGAAAAGCGCAGGTATCTCGACAAACTTGATACCTGGAAAGCAGCCCTCCGCTGTGTTTCATACATCTCTGGCTGCGAATTCAACCCAAATAACGAGTAAGAATTTTTCTTCTAACAATTTCTTCATATTTTTTTCTCCCCACAAAGTTTTCTGATTTTAATGTAGCCCGATCTGATGAAATTATTGTGTTCATTGCAAAATTCAAGCAATCTTGAAACGCTATGTAAAATTGTAGCGTCCGCTGTCCGAAGAGAGGTAGGAAAGACAAGATCTTTAGAAGTTGCAAGGTATCCGATTGGAATTGAAGAATTGGTTGAAGACTTT
Source organism: Sequoiadendron giganteum (assembly GCA_007115665.2). Taxonomy (NCBI): domain Eukaryota; kingdom Viridiplantae; phylum Streptophyta; class Pinopsida; order Cupressales; family Cupressaceae; genus Sequoiadendron; species Sequoiadendron giganteum. The sequence goes on along the minus strand of CM021107.1, from coordinate 72,581,984 downwards.
GAAAGGACATGCTGGCAGAAGATGGAGGAAAAAGACAAAAATGATTGGTATCTATGGTATGGGTGGGTCTGGTAAGACCACCCTTGTCAAAGAGTTGTTCAACCAAAAGCGTTCAGAATTCAGTGGATCATGTTTTTTGTTTGATGTGCGAGAAGCATCGTGTAACGGTAAAATGAATTATTTGCAAACAAAGCTTCTTAAAGACCTGGTGCAGGAAAATCGTGAGTTTGACAGTATTCCTGAAGGATGGAGCTATCTCAGTTCTCGCCTGGTAAGCAACCCTTTTTTGAGCTTCTTAATTGTTATAGATGATATAGATCACGTGGACCAGTTGAATGCCATACTGGTTTGGGATCTTTTGGTCAATAATTCTCGTAGTTTGATAATTGTCACTGCCCGTGATGAGAGAGTTCTGATAAGAGCAGGAATTAATTCTTGCTATAAGATGAAAGAAATGAATGTCCAGCATAGCACAGAGGTCTTCTGTTGTCACGCCTTCCACCAACCATATCCGACCAGGGGATATGAAGATTTGGTTGAAAGCTTCGTGAAAGAGAGTGGGGGTTTGCCTCTGTCTCTGCAGGTGTTGGGTGGACTTGTTTTCGGTAGTACTAATAAACATTATTGGAAACTAGTATTGGATAAAGTGAGGAAAACTCTACCCCGAGATATAATGCAGAGGCTTAGAATAAGCTTTGATTCCCTTGATGCTGAGCAAAAGCAGGTGTTTATGGATGTTGCATGTTTTTTCGTCAATAAATCTCGTCATATGGCTTTAAGAATGTGGGAAGCATCAGGATGGAGGGCTGAGCACACACTTCAGGTCTTAATGGATAAATGTCTTGTTGAAGTTCAAGTTGGAAGGACTTACTGGAATGGAATTGACTCAGAAAACATTCCTCTTTTGAGAATGCATAACCACATCAGGGATCTTGGCAGAGAAATTGCAGCTGAATTGAGCAATCCAAATCGACTATGGCGTTCCCAGCACCTTCGTTCTCAGGTTTGTTTCTCCTCGTATATGGTATTAATTTGTTTGTATAGCTTGATTGTTGTTTTTCTGACTCAAGCGTGACAAAATTTTAGTTTCATCCTCAATTGCAGGAAGAGAAGGGATTCGAGAACATAATTTCTGGGATAAGTGGTTGTAGTTTCAGGTGTCTCAATTCCAGTTTTGACCAGCACACCGCTCTTCAATTCAGATATTTTTTAGGTAATTTAAATGATTGTGAGGGCCCATCCACTGCTTTGCTGTGGCTTGAACTTGACTTAAGTATGTTGGAAAAGCTGGATGAACATGAAAATGTTGAAGGAGAAGAAGTTATGTCAAGCATGCCTTCGTCACTCACTATTCCTTCATGGATTCCTCTCCAAAGTCTGCACTATTTAAAAATTTCCCATGGATGTTTCCGAAGTTTGTTGCAGAGTGATCAACAGGTAATATATTCTTCTACAGTTAAGTCTGGTAAACGATTATATGATATCAAATGCGTTCTTAAAGTAGCTATTTTGTGACCATTATTTAATTTAGACTTGGAAAATAGGTGTTTTACTCAAATTAGTTTCAAATTTCAGGCCCCCTTGCAGTTAAAAGAGCTTGTGCTAGACGGAACAAATTTGGAAGAGTTTCCAAATTCATTGGGAGTGTTAAGTCATTTAGAAAATCTAGTCGTTGCAGGAAGAGAAGAATGGAACGGAACAGAATGGAATAGTTCCATGAAAATTGACGGGAGATTCTTCTCAAACTCACTTGGAAAGCTCACTAATCTTAGAAGTCTGGTTTTGAGGGATTTCACATTAAGTGGGGAGTTGAGTTTGGAGACTAGCATGGAGTCAACTACTCTTGGGGCTCCAATTGTCAGCCTTGAAAAGATAGATATAAGGAATGTAAAACTTATATCTAAGGTTTCAATTAGTAGACATTACCTTCTCAACCTTAAATCTCTCCATCTTGAATCCTTGGAAACTTTATTGGGAGTGGATTTAGGATTCGCAGCCACACCGATCTATCTAAAGGATGGAAAACCAAACACTCTAGAAGAGTTTCCATGTTCTGCAGGTCTATGCTGCTTAGAGACAATCACCATTGATGGATGCTCAAATTTTCAGAAGATCAGAGGTATTGAAGGGTTGCGAGGACTGAAATATCTACATCTTTCAGCTTGCACTCTAGACATATTGGGGTGCATTAAAATGTGGCAGGGATTACGCGTGTTGTTTTGATAGGAGAGCAGTTTTATATATTGTTAGTTGTAACTCCATGTTTTTACTTTACTCCTTACATATTTATTGATCTAATTAATTTCTATGTCAATTCAGAGAATACCGTCAGGGGTTACTAGTTTTATTTGGGAATCAAATGTTGACACGGAGAGCATTCTACAACAATTCAATTTGCCATCTTCTCTTATTGGGCGAGATGGCACGGTTACTGAAATCGGTAGTGATCCCAAGGCAGAGTTAGTGGTTCCTATGACAGAACAAACTAGTGCAATTATCATATTTATGTTAGTTGAAAGTGTATTTAAAGGGAAAGATTGCCAAAAATATTTGAAGATTCCTCCTGTGGATTTTATGGTAGCTTATATAGGAAGAGGAAAATATATTGCTGTTGTTGTAGTGACTGAAGAAGAAAAAATAACCAAGATGCGATATGGAATATCGAAGTGGATCCCGATGGTGTCAGATGGTACAGTAATAAAGGGTTTCATAGTAACCATCGAAAAAAGAGGCGAATGGAAAACCCTACCACTACTTCAACATCTTTGTTCTCAGGTTTGCTCCTGCTTTTATATTTGTAATCCATATCATATGTATTAAAATGTATGTGTGTTAGTTAGCTTGTCTGTTGTCTTCTTCACTGGAGCATAAAAATGTATTTGTAGGAAAAAAAAGATTTGCGTAGAGAACACATGTTTGATAAAGCGGTCACTTCCAGTGACGTGGGAAAGCTGAATCGCTTCGTGATTCCCAAATATCAGGCAGAGAAGTATTTTCCTGTGGATAGAAATGCAAAAGATAGGGGAGTATTGCTCACATTCGAAGATAGTTCGGGGAAAGAATGGCAGTTCCGGTGCTCGTACTGGAGAAGAAACGAGAGCTACGTGCTCACCCAGGGCTGGAATCACTTCGTCGATGGCATGAAACTTCGTCCAAGGGACATCATTTACTTCAACAGATCTATCGATCCCCAAAATGTAGAACGTCTTTACATTAGTTGCAGGCGGCTCCCCTTAAGAGGGCGGAAAAACATAAGTCGCCAGCAGTTTGTAGTTAAAAAAGATTCATTTCTGAAGTCACAGCACGATGGATTTCTTTCACCTCTTTGCATAACAGATTCCATGCCCATGGCTGCCACCGAGTTGACTGAGCAAAAGAATGCCTGCGCGCCTACAGAAGTTGCTCAGGCGATGAGTGTGGAGTTAGGGGTGTAAGAGCGAAATTGGGATAGAGGGCCTCTGCAATTTATGAAGGTCAAGCCTGCAGAGATACAATCGGGCAATAGCTTGTATTCTCCCAAAAATGTGTTGATTCTGAAAAGAGGCCACACCTCTAAGCCAGCTGATTAAAGAAATGAAGCAGCAGAGAAAGAAAACAAACAAACTGACACAATGCTGATAAACAAAATAAACTGCAATCTATTAACTCATTGGAAAACAAACTTCACATTCTTTGTCTATTCTGCAAAATGCTGTTAAAAGGAATCAGAAAAAATACTGCTCTATTTTGAAACAGAGTGCTTTGTTATTGCAGCTTCAGCAGCCAAAAAACAAAAATACAGAGAGGATAATATATAGAGATATAAGATGCAGCCTTAGAAACAGTACGCTGCCCTCAAAAGGAAAAAACAATAAAAACAGATGTTTTACCCAAATTACAATTAAAAAACTAAATAGTATCTTCTATAATAAGCATGCAACACATGCTTTATTTGCAAAGGGAAAAAACTACGAATTAAAACAAAAAAATCGCTAAGAATAGTCGAAGCTATCTTTGCCATGCATAGCAGATTTTTCCTTGTTGGAAAATCAGGAATCTCCATCGCATCAATTATCTTCATACTCCCCCTTGATGCTAAGAGGGCTCACGATCTGATCTCGAAGTGACAAAAACTGATTTGTTGCAACTGCTTTGGTGAAGATGTCTGCTAACTGATCCTTAGTGCTGATGTGCTTCAATTCAACTTCCTTCTTCTGTACTAAATCACGGATAAAGTGATACTTCAAATCAAAATGCTTTGTTCTACTGTGATGAACTGGATTTTTTGCTAACTTGATGGCACTTACATTGTCACAATAAACAACTGTAGGTTGAATCTGTTTCTCACCAATTTCTTCTAAAACTTTTCGAAGCCAAAGAGCTTGTGTACCTGCTGAGGTAACTGCAACATACTCTGCTTCTGTGGATGAGAGAGCAACCATGCTTTGTTTCTTGGAACTCCAAGTAATCAAACCAGAACCAAAAGAGAAACAATTTCCAGATGTAGACTTACGATCATCCATACTACCTCCCCAATCTGAATCACTAAAGCCAACAAGATTGAATCTTTTAGAAGAGTAGTAATGAATACCATAATTTAGAGTACCTTTCACATACCTCAAAATTCTCTTAGCTGCCTTCATGTGTATTTCTGATGGATTTGTCATATATCTTGAAACAAGTGAAACTGAATATGCTATATCAGGCCTTGTGTGGGTTAGAAACATCAAACTCCCAATAATACTTCTGTAAGCAGTCTCATCAACTAATTCAGCACCATCATTCCTACTCAACACAACTCCATGAGCACTTGGAGTGGAGTATGGTTTACAATCAACCATGTCAAACTTCTTCAACATATCTTTTGCATATTTGGTTTGGCAAATGAAAATTTCATTTTTACATTGATAAACCTCCATTCCTAAAAAATATTTCATGAGACCAAGATCTTTCATTTCAAATTCTTTCATCATAGCAATTTTGAACTCATCTTTCATCTTAGAATTGCTACCCATATACAACAAATCATCAACATACAAACTTATAATAAGAATATCATTACCTTCTTGTTTGTAGTAAAGGGTAGGTTCACTCTTACTTCTCTTGAAGCCATTCTCTTGAAAGTATCCATCAATTCTTGCATACCATGCCCTTGGTGCTTGCTTGAGGCCATACAAAGCCTTCTTCAATTTGTAGACATGATTCTCTTTTCCTTCCACTTGAAAACCTTGTGGCTGTTCCACATATACTTCCTCTTCTAAGTACCCATTCAAGAAGGCACTTTTCACATCCATATGTTGTATGCTCCAATTCTTTTGAGCTGCTAATGAAATCAGCATTCTAATGGTCTCTTGTCTTGCAACTGGTGCAAACGTCTCTTCATAGTCAATCCCATACTTCTGTGTGAAGCCTTTAGCAACTAATCTTGCCTTATGCCTTTCAACACTTCCATCACTGTTATGCTTAGTCTTGTAGATCCATTTGGTGCCAATCTTCTTCTTGTCATGTGGAAGCTCTGTAAGCTCCCAAGTATCATTCCTATGAATGGAATCCATCTCTTCTTGCATTGCTTGCATCCAAACCTCATTAGTACATGCTTCTTCAAAACATGATGGTTCAAAATCAGCCTTGGTAAATAAAGCAAAATTAACTGTCTCACCTATTGGATTTTCTTCATGTGCTTGATTGGCACTCCTTTGATAAATATCACTCAAACTTTTTACCTTCCTTCTAGAACTTGGAGTTGAAGATGGACTTGAAGAATTAGATGAGGGGCTGCTTGGTGGATTTATAGCAATTGGGACAGCAACATTAGTGGGCTGCTCATGATCAATATCATCATTCAAAATAGATTTTGACTTCTCCATTTGGCTTTTTTGATGACCAAAAACTCCCCCTTCATCAAAAATCACATCTCTTGAAACAATAAGCTTATTAGTGAGAGGATTATATAACCTGTAAGCTTTGCTTTCCTCACTATACCCAACAAAAATACATGACTCACTTTTAGCATCTAACTTTTGTCTATTCTGATCAGGTACATGAACATAAGCTAAACATCCAAAAACTCTAAAATGATTAACATTAGGCCTTTTCTCATACCATGCTTCATAAGGAGTCATCTTCTCAAGTGCACTAGTGGGACTTCGATTGAGAATATACACTGCTGTAGCAACTGCATCTCCCCAATAAGAGTTACTCAATCCCTTGGTTTGTAACATGCTCCTTGCCATTTCTACCACAGTGCGGTTTTTCCTTTCAGCTACCCCATTCTGTTGAGGCGTGTATGGAGTGGTGAGCTGCCTCTTGATGCCATTCATATCACAATAATCTTGAAAGACTCTTGAACAAAATTCTCCTCCACGATCAGTTCTTAAACATTTGATTTTGCACCCTTTCTCATTTTCCACAAGTGCTTTAAACCTCTTGAATGTATCAAGGGCTTCATCCTTAGCCTTCAAAAAATATATCCAACATTTTCGTGAGTAATCATCAATAAAAGTGAGAAAATATGATGACTTACCCAAACTCTTTGTTTGCATCGGTCCACAGATATCTGAATGAACAAGTTGAAGGGGGTAATGGGCCCTCCATGCAGTGCCTTTTGGAAACCTTTCCCTTGCATGCTTTCCTTTTGCACATCCTTCACAAACCTCCTTGTGCTCTTCAACCTTGGGCAAACCAGCAACTAATGCTTGTGAGGTCAAAAGCTTCAAACTGTGAAAGTTTAAATGGCCATACCTTAGATGCCATAGCCAACTTGTATCCTCAAATGCCATATTGGCAAGGCTGCTGTTATTTTCACCAAATCTCAATGGAAACATCCTATTTTTCGTCATAGGAACAACTGTGACTACTCTATTTCCATGACTCTTATCAAAAATTGTACATTTCTTATTTTCAAAAACAACTCTGTAGTTCTTCTCACATAATTGTCCAACACTTAACAAATTATGTTTTAACTCAGGAGTGTAATAAATATCTTTAACACTCTTCATACCTTCTTTTGTGTGGACCTCCATAATTCCTTTTGCAGCAACCATCAATGATTTATCATCACCGAGCTGAATCTTTGACTTGAAACTTTCATCCTTTGTTGAAAACAACTTCCCATTTCCTGACATATGGTTAGAGCATCCAGAATCTAGGTACCAAACATCTTTACTAGTATTTTCACTTTTAGAATAAGATAAGAATAAATTATCTGGAGGATTTTCATAACTTTCTTGGGCATAATTAACATTCTTACCTTCTTTTAGTCTACATTCTCTTTCAAAATGTCCATACCTATTACAATGGTAACATTGAACATTCCTTTTATCAAATCTTCCTCTACCTCTGCCTCTTGAACCACCTCTTCCTCTTGAAAAACCTCTGCCTCTACCTCTTGAATTATTCTGATTTTGACTTTTACCTTGGCTTTGATTGCTTTTGCTACTACTGCTGCCATCATCATTCTTTGTGATTTGTACTTTGGAGGAAAAGGCTTTTTCAATACTTTCTCCAAAATAATCTTTTAATCTTTCTTCATGTGAGATCAACGATCCAACAAGGTGATCGAATTGAAGGGTTGTCAAATCCTTACTTTCTTCCATTATTATGGCAACGTGATTCCATCTTGGTGTGAGAGATCTCAACACCTTTTTGATCAAAACCTCTGTGTTCACAGTTTCTCCAAGTGTAGCCATCTTATTGACCACATCTTTTACTCTGACACAATACTCACTCACACTTTCTCCTTCTTGCATTTTTAAATTCTCAAATTCTCTTTTCAATGTCTGTAACTTAACAACTTGGACCTGATCACTGCCTTGGTAAGCTTCTTTTAGAGTCTTCCAGGCATCCTCAGCTGTCTTTGCACCTGCAATTCTTGGAAATAAACTCTTGTCTAGAGCTATTTGAATATGAAACAATGCTTGAAAATTCTTCTTCTTAGCTTCCTTCCTTGCTATTCTTTCATTGACTAGGAGGGCATTCCAATCAGCTGGCTCCTGGTAACCTGATTCAACAATCTCCCACAAGTCTTTTCCTATTAAAAATGTCATCATTTTTATACACCAATAATCATACTCATTATCATCAAATTCTGGAATGGGCAAGCTGTTAGAATTCGACATGATAATCTTTGGCGAAATTTGAACAGCTAGATCTTAAACCCAAAACAAAAATACCTGCTCTGATACCAAATGTTGATTCTGAAAAGAGGCCACACCTCTAAGCCAGCTAATTAAAGAAATGAAGCAGCAGAGAAAGAAAACAAACAAACTGACACAATGCTGATAAACAAAATAAACTACAATCTATTAACTCATTGGAAAACAAACTTCACATTCTTTGTCTATTCTGCAAAATGCTGTTAAAAGGAATCAGAAAAAATACTGCTCTGTTTTGAAACAGAGTGCTTTGTTATTGTAGCTTCAGCAGCCAAAAAACAAAAATACAGAGAGGATAATATATAGAGATATAAGATGCAGCCTTAGAAACAGTACGCTGCCCTCAAAAGGAAAAAACAATAAAAACAGATGTTTTACCCAAATTACAATTAAAAAACTAAATCGTATCTTCTATAATAAGCATGCAACACATGCTTTATTTGCAAAGGGAAAAAACTACGAATTAAAACAAAAAACTCGCTAAGAATAGTCGAAGCTATCTTTGCCATGCATAGCAGATTTTTCCTTGTTGGAAAATCAGGAATCTCCATCGCATCAATTATCTTCAAAATGCCTATTGACTCATAAAAGGAGGTTTGTTAAATTTTCTAATTGTGTGGTTGAGAGAAATTAGGAGTTCGTTTTACAGAAAGAGATTTTTAAAAATAAAAAATTATGACTTTTTAAAAGTAATAACAAAGATTTTTAATAAGAAATTAAAGTATTAAATAATAATTAAAAAAATCAAAATCATCAAAATAGAACAAAAAAATAAAAAATTCAAACTTTCTTTTCAATAACAACTAAAAAGTTTACAAATGTAAATATAAAACTTTAATTTTAAAAAGATTCATTTAAATCTTATAATTATATTTTTAATTCTTTAAAATCTAATAAGAATCATAATCTTTGGCGTTCAAGTGTTAAAAATGCCAATAACACATTGATGGAGGAGAGCAAATTGTCAATTGTCTATCTATATAGTTTTAATTATTTCATGTTTATTTCTACTCTTACATTTTTGCAAGAAATAAATGCTATAAAAAAATCACAAAGAGACAATATCATTATTACCAAGAATGATGAATCCTTGAATAAATCTGGACCTTTTGTTTTCAGTAATCAATTGAAGGAATAGGGGAAGGGTACTAGTAGTTATAGCTAATTTCACACACCCTAAGTTCCTAAATGGTACATCAAATTGTCATGATTTTTTTGGGCTTTCTTCGTATCCAGCTTAAGATCTTATAGCTATTGTTTCAGCTTCTAGGCATTTCCAACGAATGTGGGAGGGTTCATTATGCACGCAAAGGTCAAAAAGTGATCATTTGGAGGTGACATCGAATACGTATTCCCTATTGCCTCGATTATTGTTCGCTTTGACCATCATAAAAAAATTGAAAAAGATCCTACTCTTACTCATGTTAACTCGCAAATATATATATTCAAATAGAAATTACACGGTTCACTTATTAAACTATTAAATTCACATTTTAATGTTCAAAGTTTGAGTTTGAATTACTAAATGTTCCAAACGCCACATCCACAACCTACTTTGGCACATACCTCATAATGTTTTAACTCGACTAAATACCACTCGCATCTATTTAGGGGATTATTTCTCATGCTTTTTTCATTCCTTCCACCAATTTTATTTGTGCTTCACTCTTGTCCTACTATAGATACCATCACGCGACATGCCCGTTGGATGCTCTCCATGGTTTCAGGTAACATCAATCTATCATTGATCCTTTCATTTTGTAGAAAATGGTACTCATGAATCTATTTTGCTCCACTAATCCTATCCTTTTCACATCATTCTACAAACTGTCTAGGGTTTCAATGCCATATATGATCACATTCACTTTATACGATGATATAATAAAAGAGCTTGTAAAATATGCAACTCTTATAATTTTATGGTTTTATTCTAAAATCCCAATTTATATTCATGAAATTGTCTAAATACGAGATTAGTTCACACTTTTTTGACTAATTTCATCATTTCTCATCATGCATCACTTTTGACCAATTTTTGTCTCCATTATGTGATATGCCTGTCGAATACTCTCCATGGTTTCAACCTACCATTTCTCCTTTTATTTTGCATAGAATAGTACTCATGAATCTATTTTGTACGAGTATTCCTATCTTTCTTGCATCATTGTGCAAACTATCTAGGGTTTCATTATCATTAAATTTATACAATGATATACTCAAATAGCTTGTCTAATCTACAACCCTTCTAATTTTATGATTTTCTTATCATCAAACCCTCATTTCTATTCATGAAATTATCTAATTAGGGGATTATTTCACACATTTTTTTGTTTGGCTCTCATCATGCATCACTCGTGGTTGGTTATTGTCTCCGTCATGAGATATGATGAATGAATACTCTCCATGGCTTTAGATATACCCTCATTATTTAGGGCTTATTTATGAAAACCCCTATTTCTATTCATGAAAATGTGTGAATCTTTTGAAGTGTCTATTTAAAGTTTTAAAATGAGCTTTATTTTTTCTTATGGGTTGATTCTAAAAAAAACCTTTATAAATTTAGGAAATTGTGTCTTTATTTATGCCTTTTTAATTATTCCTAAAAGCCTCATTTATATTCATGAAACTGTGCATATATCTGTGACATTTTGCTTACAAATGAAGTCAACATAACGAAATACAATTTCCTTTGGTTATAACCATCCAATTATGTATATATTTCTCTTATTTATCATGCCAAATGCACTTAGAATTATACATTTTCATTATATAAATATATATTCAAACATATCAATGGTTTGATTTTTAATTTGTATGTGGTCACATTTTCTTGGTGAGGTTCCAATTTTAATAATTGTTATAAATTGAGGGTTATCATTTTTTATATGTTTCATTAAAAAATGCTTGTTTATATTCATGAAAGTATGTATGTATTTGTGTACATTCAATTTCCAATTGAACACCATAAGCTTAAAATTTTATTTTTAGTCTCTAATTTTATATTATTCATGTTTGGCTTTCAAACTAGACACACCAACATACATTTTCATCATGTTAGAATATATGTATATACATGTACATATATTCATGAAGCTGTGTATGTATCTTTGTAGTTCTGATTTCCAATTAAACACAACAACATTTATCTTCATTTTATTTATTTGTTGAACTATGTTTAATTTACTCTTGTTTCTCTTTCCAGGTGAACACAATAACATACATTTTATATATAATGTGTTAGCATTTATCTAGTTTCCATTGCACATAGAACACAATGACATGCTTTTTTTATTTCTTATATTCATTGAATTATACATATATATTACAATATTTTGGCTTTCCAATTAAACACAACATAAATTTCCATTATATATAATTCTATTTATTATAAATTATATATATTTGTAGCATCATAAATTGTCAACCTTGACAATTTCACACTATGTTTTCTCTCCCTAAGTAATTGGACCTAATTGAACACCTAATTTCCTAAGTTATGCATTTCGTTGCCCATTTTAAATATTTTTCAACAAATTACAAGTATAAAACAAATACATTCATTTAATACTTTGCCCACAACTCTATAATTCTTAAAAAATAGGCCTGAGACACTAGTGCCTAGGGCACCTATGTCCCCTTATTTTGGCTCCAAATTTAAATATTTCATCATTGATATTTTATTATTTGAGATTTAAATGTCCAAATTTGGCTATCGAGATTTAATTTTTGGGAAATTAGATTAATTACATATAAATACCTAGTTATTGCATCATTTTAAAACTAAGTGAAACTATCTAGAATAAAGTGAACATTAAGAGAAAGAATTAATTTCAAGAGCATTATCAAGCAAGTAAAGAGAAACATTTCAATGATTTATTGTAGCAATTCAAGATCCAACCATCATGTCAAATCATATGTGATTTTATGCATGTTCATGTTATCATTGTTTATGAAGGCTAACTCTTTGTAGGTCTCCAAGAAACTCAAGAAAACAACATCCAAGCCTTGAGGAGTTTTGTGGGTAAAAGCACAAAGTTGTGTCACACTTTATAATGGAAACGACCAATGCTGATCCAACTTTTAAACTTGAATCACTAAAAAGTAGCATATATGTTTTGAATTTTTAAATGATGTAAACTAGTAAAATATGTATTTTTTAGTATATTTTATGTTTTTATTTTTTATAAGAAATTAAAAAATTATTTTAAACTAGTTTTTCATAAATTAACACTATAATTTAGTTGTTGATAAAATGCTGAAAAAATGAAGTTGCACGAGATGCCAAACTTTTTATAGTAAATTTTATTTTTTTTCTTTCAAATTTTTTGTGTGTATTTATAAATTGAAACTTTAGTGCATGGATATATTTTTTTCCAATTTTGATAAATATATATTTGAATATAAGTATTAAAATGTGCGTGAATAAAAAACAACTGTTTCCATTGGACGTCAACATTCATATTAAATATTTATCTAAAATGAAAAAAAAATTATACCATCTTGAAATAGATTCTTATATCTAGTGCATCATAGTTTTTTCAAAAAAAAAAGAAAAGTTTTAGTATTTTTCCTTGGCATGGTAATCAACCTAATATTTTTTGCTGATAACCTACTTTTAGTATAAATAAAAATAAAAATAATAATAACAATTAAACTATTAAAATAAATATATTTTTAAAAACTACACTTATGGATCTACAAAAGGGTATTTTTACTTCTTTTTTTAAATATTATTTACATGAGGAGGAGTTATTTAAACTTCAAGTTTTTCAAATATTTTTTTTTTTGGGTAAATTGGACTCAAAGTGGTGCTCCATATATTTTTAGCCAACAATTTTAGTTGAATAAATTGTGGAAGTATCTAACTTAGCTAGAATGAATCTTACTAGGTCATATGTTTGACCAAAATTATTTTTTAGTTAGAAATACTTAAATTCAGTTATGCTGATATGTTGGCTAAAAGTGTGACACAACTTTGTGCTTTTACCCTTGTATGACTTCAGTCCTTCAAGTAAGTCATTGAAGGGTAGTGAGTTGCAACACTTTATTGATTCATCATTCCTTTTTTTCATCTATCTGTTTATCATTGACATTGCCATTATGGAAGTGGAAACACTAACACGAGGTTTGACTAATGCAAGCCCCTAAATGGAACAACCTTTCCTCTCTCTTTGAATGCGTAGGTTTCAAATTTGAAGAAGATTAGAGGAAGTTTGAAGATAAATTATTCATTGTGGCAATCAAACCCTACATCTTGTCAACTCACGAAAACTCGGTTATAGAATTATCCGACAATAATTTGACAGGTAGAGAATGGAAACTCTGATCTGACACCAAAGGACTACTAAATCATATATGAATTATCCCTACAAAGAAAATGGTGCCTAGGGCACCAATGTCCAACATTTTCAGCTCCAAATTTATATCATAGGTGCTTAGTATCTTGTTTAGTCCATTTATATAGTCTATTTTTATCTTTGACTCCTCATATTTGTTGTATTTGCATTAGAAGAATAATTTGCATCATTAGGTCAATTGAACTATTGCATTTCATCCTCAAGTCCATTTTAGATTTTGTCAAGGGTAGGTTGATTCACCTTTCAGATTGTAAGTAAATCATATATATCTTGTCCAAATCCATCAAACCCTTGCCACCTTCATTTATAAATAAAACATTAGGAAAAGGTGCCTAAACCCTAGAGCCAATTCCTAGGGTTTCACTTTTTCTTGACATTTCATTTTGGTGAGATGGATGTATTAAAATCATAAACCTTTTGGAAGCTTTAAGCAAATCATCCTAGATCTAGGTTTTGTATTACATTACTTTGCATTATTCAATTAGGCATTCATTCTTAAAAGACATAAAAATACAAAAAAGGCATATCATATTGCATTATAGGTTATAGTCTAGGGTTTATTTTAGTCATTATAGCTCAGATCTACATCTTAATTACATCCACAAATATTCATTAGGTCATTTAAAATCTGAAAAAATAAATTGAAAGTGTGATTGCATGCATTTAGATATCTTGCATATAGCCTAAAAAGTGAAAATTTGCATGTTTTGTTTCAAAAAGTATATCAACATCATCATTTTTAGAATTTTGCATATTAGAATTAGGTATTTGTTGCATTTTAGATTTGGAATTTTCCTTCACAATTGTCATTTATTGTTCAATGATTTTCAACATTATTGCCTTCACAATTGTCATACTTGCATTTTGAGTCACATTATAGTAAATTAAGAAAATTATAGAAAAGCATTCACTATCAGACTTGTTTGCGCATAGACACATAAACCTTAAATAGTATTAAAAACATTCAAATTTTGAATTTTGCAAAACCATGTACAGGACATAGACACCCTAGGTGCCCTAGTCTTGAATTTTGTGGCTCAAGTTCTTGTGACAAACACCTTTCAAAATTTGAACTATCCAAATCTATTGTCTATTATCTAGTTAATTATTGAATAAGAATTTGAACCTTAGTGCAAGCATCATATGGTCATAATGGCTCAGTGTTTAAATTTTTGGTAAGATGTTGACTTCCTTGAAGTCCTTTGTTGATGTTTCAAGTTGCTTGTTTGAAAATGACCCTAATTCAAATGATGAAACTCATGATCCTTCATCTCCCAATGCATGTCTTTTTAATGAAGATATCTTGAGACGAGAAGAGGAAATCATGAATAAATTCATAAAAAATACCTTGCCCAATCTTGATCATCCATATCATCAATCAACAACACCTACCATACCACCACTTGAATTTTTTCCACATTGCATGTAAGGAAAGTGACTTGCAATTCATATGTCAACCAATGCACATGAAATTACCTATCAATAACAAACACAAAGAAAACATATACCCAATCTCCCATTGTATGAGGAAAAATTTACAAACATGCCTGCTAGCTTGGAGCAATGCTTTGGCCAAGGCTTTAAGATTTTGAGAAAACAAGGATGTGACATAAAGAATGAGCATGAAATCCATTCCTTTTGGAAAAAATACCATCTGAAGACACAAAATGAATAAGTTGCTAAGGTCCTCCCCCTTTGCATCAAACATTTGTTTCACCAAGCAAGCCATACAAACTCCATGCTTCTATTAAGAAATGTGTGTAACCTACTCCACATACTTTATTAGAGACTTAGTGTAATTTATCTACACTTCTAAACTCAGAATACATTACATTATCACTTGAGCACAAATAAAAGGATAATAAAAGAAGAATAAAAATATATCCTATTATGCATATCATAGAATATTTGGGCATACTACTGATGATTGTGATGCTTTAAAGAAGAAATTGGAAGAATTTGGTCCCCACAATTATAAACTTGACCGAATAATATGTTAACACATATGTTATTTGCTCCTTGCCATGCGGTAGTTACATAGTATCATAACATACTCACTACCGTGCATGGGGTATAAACTAGGCTTTATGCAATCATATTTCATCTCACAAGGATCAATGTATCTTCATCTATTTTGGGCTCATCTTTGTCCCTACACTTGGGGGCTAAGGGGTTAGGTAGCCTTATGTTAGGTGCATTCCTTCTAGAAAGGGATTGCTTTGTACCTCCTTAAATTATTAGTGTAGTGAGCACACTAACATTTTAAAGGGGCACATATTGTTACCCACTCATTGTTTGCATAAATAGTCCATTTTTAGTGTGATAGCATGCATCTCCTAGAAAGTGTGACCTTATCAATGGAAGTGTGGCCTTCTTAATCTATATTGTGTCTCATTTGTGGTGATATTGGGCTTGATATCCTCTAAGTGTGTGCATTTTCTTAGAATATGATGTTCTCCTTGGTGGTAATTATATGGATAGTATTCCCTCACATGTGAATTTTTCTTCCTTGACTTGTCCTCTCTTAGTGGTAATGTCATGTGTGATGTTCCGTAAGGTTTTACCCTCCATGTATTGAACAATTCCCCTTTATCATTTTTATAAATCACCTTTTGTGGTGGTGTTGTTTATAAGAATCCTTGAGGTTTTAGGCTTTGGCCTTGTCTTATGCACCTTCTTAGGCGAGTTTTTTGTCATCAAGTCTTAGATATTTGTGCACCTTCTTAGGCAAGTTTTTCATCATCTTCTTAGACGTTTATGTACCTTCTAAGTCAGGTTTATCGTCATCTTCTTAGAC
Organism: Sequoiadendron giganteum; assembly: GCA_007115665.2. Taxonomy (NCBI): domain Eukaryota; kingdom Viridiplantae; phylum Streptophyta; class Pinopsida; order Cupressales; family Cupressaceae; genus Sequoiadendron; species Sequoiadendron giganteum. Next base: position 72,565,698 of record CM021107.1, on the reverse strand, counting down.
ATTTATGCAACTTCTTAAGCGAGTCTTTGGCAAGATAGTACATGGATTCAACATAATTGAGCTTGTTGGGTTATGGACTTGAGCACCATTTTTCACATGGATTTCGAGCATAATGCAACTTGCTTGATAGTAGAGTTGTTTATTTCATTAGTGATTAGCATAATGTAGCTTGCTAACCTTTTGGAACCCATCATATTGCATGGAAACCTAGCATAATACAAATTGCTAGCAAGTAGATCCATGTAGCTCATGAGTGATGTGGCAAAACACAACTTTCTAGTCCTCATGAGAGTGTTCCTTTGACTAACATTTATTCAATGGACGACGTTTGGTATTTGAGACGATTTAAGAATAAGGTCTCTTTTCCTTACCGAATCAAATCATTTTAGTACTAACCCTTTTTTGTTGTGTGTCTTCTTCATGTTTGCATTGTGTTTACATAATGATTGTGATCATTTTTTTGTCATTTTATGTCATGTGTTTTCATTGTGTATGCTTCGTGTTTTTGACATGTATGTTTGTGTATGTTGTCTTGTTGCATTTCATACATGTGTGTTCATTTGTGCTTATGTTGTCTTGCCATCGAATCGTGAATCTTGGGGGCTTGTGCACTCCCCATAGATTCATTTCCATCCTATCTCTTCAACATTTGGACAATGAAACCCCTTGTGATATATATTCTTCTTTAGTGCAAGTCTAAGCATACGTTCATACTCTCACTAAAGTGGGGGCTAAATGTAGCATCATAAAATGTTAATCTTGAAATTTTTTCATACTATGTTTTGCTCCCCCCTAAGTAGTTGGACCTAATTCAACACCTTATTTCCTAAGTTATGCATTTTGTGGCACATTTTCAACATTTTTTGACAAATTGCAAGTACAAAAAAAATTCATTCATTTAATACTTTGCCTCTGACTCCTTAATTCTAGAAAATAGGTCTAGGATATTGGCACTTATGATGCCTATATCCCCTTATTTTAGCTCCAAATTCAAATATGTTGGTGTTGGGATTTTATTATATGAAATTTAAATGTTTAAAGTCAACTATCAAGATTTAATTTTTGGTAAATTAGATTAATTGCATATAAATACCTATTTATTGCATCATTTGAAAACTAAGTGAAACTATCTAGCAACAAGTGAACATTAAGTTCAATATTTGAAGAAAAAGATAATTAAAGCATACACTATTCATATTTGACCAATCAATGAGAAATTTAGAAAAAAGAAATTGGGAATTGAAAAAATAGATGGAAGGCTAGAACCTTAAGGCAAAACACCAAAAGGAATATAAATTTGAATTCAACATAGTGTAGAAAAAAGTAATTCTCATACTAATTTACACCCAATTAATCGATATAAGTAGTAAATACAAGTAGGCCTAGGTGATAGAGTTGAGATTGATAAAATCGTAAAAGGAAATGAGAGGTTTAAAATTACTTATGTATGTTTTGTTGATTGGATTTTGTTCATGATTGATATTCTATTATAGTGTATACTAAGTGATTTATATCATATTTTTACTATTAGATCAAACACTATATTGACTAACAAATACCTACTAAGGAACACCACTCTACTTCTAAATATAGACACACTCATTGGTCTATCTTATGATTCTTTGTTGAAAATACATATCCATCCTTTACACTTTTATTCTTTTGTACTCAGCAATTGCTCTTACACATGTTTGAAATTTGATGGTGTTGAGTAACACCTTTAGGGGCCTATTATTGATAAAGGAAATCCTTTCAATTTTTTAATAATAGTCAAGCCTTGTTGATAAATAAGATGTGAGGACACACCAAGAAAAAGATTCAAGATGCTTGAGTGATGAATTGAGGTGTAGTGTTTATGATGCAAGTGCTAATGCAACATCTAAATCTTTATGAAATGTGATTAATATCAAATACATAGTTGAATCTAGTGGATGATTATAGATTTATTTTTAAACTAATTACCTGTGTATTGTCCTTAAATATAAGATCCACAATCCTCAATTTAAAGTATTTGTCACATAAGATTGTTTACACTAATTATGTTGTTTTAAAGGGTCAAGTTTGAAAATTAGGGAAAAATTTAACTTGGAAGGACTAGGTTGCAAGTTTGGTCTTGTCTAGGATAGATATGCACTTGCAATATAGTTTAGGGTATAGGTACAGTTATAGCGAGAATTGGTCCAACCATTTGAGCATGGAATAGATTGATGATTGGTACGTTATATGTTTTCTTATATAAAAATTAAAGCAAATTGAATACGAAAAATATTGCATTTACAATAATACCAAAATTAGATGTAAAATAATAGAGTAAAAGTGCAAAATATACACTTTTCTCCTCTACAATATTGATCAAATGTCATGTGTGTAGAATATTTTCGTGATTAATTCACCAATTCACTCTTGATAAGACTAGACTTTGAATCTTTAAAATGTTTGATATATTTCTTTATTATTGGTTCATTATTAATTATTAACAAGGTTCACTACAAATTGAAGATTATTTTAAAGATATAAAGATCTACATATGAGAATAGGACGAACTCACAATTAATTAATAATATTAAATTAAAACTTGTATTTAATAAATTATCTTATCAACTTGAACTATACAAATTACATCTTTCTAATAAACAAAAAAATATATTAATATCTAAATATATAAAATTTATATACTATTAATATATTTTAAATATTAAAATTATTTATCATCGTCAAATTTCAATTTAATAAAAAAAAAATATTTTATAATATTTTAAATATTAAAACATAACAAATATTGAATATTTATTTAATTTCTTATTACTTAAATTTTATTTATTATATTTAAAAACTATTTAATAATAATATAAAATTTCTAATTATTAATCATTATTTTACATACTAATCACCATGCAGGAAAAATGTTTAATGCTTTTATTTTCAATCTCTTAATGGTTTAAAAACGGAGGTTTTTTTTATTTTTTTCATTGCTTACCAACTTTGTAATTAAAAAGTATTACTATATACTTATACTAAATAAATTTCATTGACAACTAATTAGAAATTTCTGTCCCCATCGGTAATGGCGTATAACACAGTAAGCCATCGTAACTTGAGCACCTAAAATACTGTGCTTAGATTGAATAGCTCTACCTTGGTTTGACCCAGACCATACTGAAAACAACCGATTGAAAATGTCATTAAAGAGCTGTTTGAATTTTGAAACAAACGTCTACGTCATGATAGTATTCAGAGTCAAAAGTAATATGTACAAAATTATTTATGAAAAAATAAAATCATATCTCATTCAAATTCTAATGGCATAGACTTATGAGAAGATCAGATGGGACTCTTTCTCAGGAATATTTTATTTTCTTTTGGGTTTTGTTCAAATTGAATTGACTGGATTATGAGTTCTGTGACTACTTCTTTCTTTCTGTCTTCTTGTTAATGAAGTTCCATCTTCTCCTTTTCAATTTCTAGAAGATTGAGACAAGGTATCTTTTTTCTTATGGTTGAAGGTTTGGAAAGGTTCTTATGTCATCCAAGAGTTCGTTGAAGATTGGTGTGTGGTTAGATATTTTGATTTTTTTCTATCTATAATTTGTAAATGATACTATTTTAACGAGGGATACTAAAATTTAGGAGGCTATTAATTTTAGATATTCTTTGGATGTGTTATTAGTTGCTTTTGGTCAGCAAATTACTGAGAAAAATATAATGAACTTATTTATTTAATGCTCTTTTGGTTATTTAATAGAAAATTTCTCTTATTTTGTGGTTTAGAATTGGATAGTTTCATTTTGATCATCTTGGGATTCCTTTGTCAATTGATAATCCTAATTGTTGAGAGTGGAAATGACTTTTAATAAGTTTTGAATGCGGGTTTCTCACTAGACCTTCCAATGGTTGTCTTTTGTTGGATTTCTTACCCTTTTAAAATGAATGTTTTTCTTGTCTATAATTTCATTCAAATTTTTGCTCCTAGGAGTTTTTGAAAAGCATTTGACTCTCTTTCGAGGAAATTTCATTGGGTAGGAAACAAGTGACCTATCACAAATGAATTCTTATTAGTTGGGATCGTGTTTGTAGACCAAAACAATTTGGTCATCTTGATTTTTGACTTTCTAAATTGAATAGTGAAGCCTTGGTAACTTAACTTTATTGGAGATGGAGTAACTAATATGATCATCTTAGCACCAAAATTCTCACCTATAAGTATTTTTGAGGGATTTTTTATTAGGTTTCAAGAATGGTTTTGATTGGGTAAATTTAGATATGATTTGGAATATTCTTAAAAAAAGGTTTTTTACTTGTTCAACAATGTGGGAAGTTTGAGGAATTGTTTTGCATGTCATTGATATGGTTGTTGGCAATATGAGCATGATCATATACATTGATGTCAACATCATGGTTTGATGTCAACATTGAAGTCTACATTGAGGTACAATTGATTGGTGAAGAATGAGTGAGTATGGTGATGGAAACTCATTATACAAGTGCAAGAGTTTTTGATCCAGTGCAAAACATATGGGTTGAATATTTGGCTAAGTCACAAAATACAACTTTCAATGTATAGTATCAGTTTTTAGGTTCGCATTGCTCCACCTTGAAGAATTTTGGTCTATCATTCTAAGGTAATTTTGGTGTATTTTAGAGGAATTTAAATTCAAAGTTTCATGTCTTTATGTCCTTTGGTATCAAAGATAATGATGATAGTGTATCGGGTCTGCCAGTGATAGTGTTACCAATACAAAGTACATGTTTAGAATGGTCTACATTCCACCGTGGAATAATTTGTTATACGGATTTGTGGGAGTGTTTACAAGTGTCAGTAGCATCTATGATCCAATTAGGGAGTGTTTTTGAGGCTTGAGTGTCAATTAGTGGATGATTAGTTGGTGTATTTCAGTGTTATTTCACCAACGATGCCGACCTAATGAGTTTGGGGTTGTGCAAAGTTAAAGGAAGTATTGATCAGACTTATGGGAGTCATTGTAGGTTCCCTCCAACCTATTTGGATGTGTTACAAGTTTTGAATTATGGCATGAAGTGTGTTTGTTTGAATCTTGAGCCAACAAATTATTGTACTACATGTTTCACCTAATTAGGCCAACTTAATTGATATTTTAAGTATTTACAGATGTAATGAGTATAAATGTAAGATCATTTTAAGTGTTTTTGAGTATGTATGTAATGTAATGTGAAGTGTGTGAATATAGTGTAAATGATACGAATATAAGCAGAGAAAAGTATGGAAGTGGTGTATAGAATGAAGTGTGTTGATTCAGTTTTTTGAGCTTCAATGGAACTATATCTCCTGCATATTGTAGATGCATTATTAGTAGTTCAAATCTTGGTAGTGATCCACCCCTCTTTTCTATTTATCTTGTTCTTTGGATAGTGAGTCCTCCAAATAGTGAGTCCAAAAGGCAGTGAACCATTCTGTAATATGTTATGACCAGTTATAATATATTGTGAGCTAATCCTCATCGTGGTTTTTCCCTTTTTGGGTTTTCAATGTAAAAATATGGTGTTCATGTGTTATGTGCTTTGATGATTACTTTCATGGTTTCTTCCTTACTAAAAATTGAATATGATGTTTCAAATGGATGCTTAAATGTTTAAGTGGTTTCAGAGATACCGTTCACCCTCCCCCTTTTAGTATTCCAAGTGTTCAACAAACAAGGCCTTTTCTAGATTATAAAATTCGGTTACAAGTCCCTTTTTTGTTTCAATTTATGGGATTCACATACTTTGATTCTTACATCCTTCCCTCAATTTCTTCCTTTAAGTAAAATATTTCTTAATGTGAGTTGGTCTAAAGTGTTTGCCTTTAAATTTTATCATTTAGTGTGGAAATTTTATATTTACTCTTGGAAGGACCTTTCTTCTTGGCCTTTGGGAGATGTTTGAAAACTCAAGTGACTCTTTCTTCTATTTTTGATGAAAGACCTTTTTTTTTAGAGGGAGATGATACTCTTGCCCAGGGTTATGATCCGAAAGGAGTGTATGCAACTTCTAGTGGGTGTCAAATCTTAGAATATGAAAGAAATGAGTATGGAGATTTTCCTTGGTGGAAAAATATTTAGAATAAATTTTGTTGTCTTAAATGTAATTTATTTACATAAGAAAGAATAGTTTTCATCATCCATCCAAATGTGTTCTTTGTGATGCTAATGAGGAGTGTACCACACATGTCATTGTTTTGAGGGTCTTTGGAAATAGTGGTGGTCCATTTGGAGCAAACATTTTATTCATGCTACTTCTTTGCCTAAGTTTTGGGCCAATTTGGGATGACAAGTCCTACTTCTACTTCAACCCTTTTGGTGGCCTAGGATATTGGTCCTATTTTTCTTCTATGGTAAATTTTGTTGGAAATAATCTATCAAATTTTCCATGGTCATCAAAGTGTGATTCAATATGTTTGGAAAGGTTTTGGAGTCCTTAAAATGAAACCTTTGTGGTTAAGTGTTATTTGGATGCTGACTATGATCTCTATGATATTTAAATCTCGAAGAAACTTGATATGGAATATTTGATTGGATTTATTCTTTCTGAATCTCGTCTTAAATCTTCTAATAAAGTCAAATAAAGATGGTAAATAATCCCATCCTCCTTTGTGTTTCTTGAAAATTAACATTGATGGTTCTTCTTGTGATAATTTAGTAGCTACAAGGATAAGTAAAGTTAGATGGGATAGTATTGGTTTAGTTTACTTGTTTTTCTATTGCTATGGGGACTGGTACTAATAATCATATAGAGGCTCAGACTCTCCTTATAGCATTTGAGAAAGCTTGTGACCTAGGTTAGAAGATTATTTGTGAGATGGATTCTATGACACTAGCTATCCTTTTGAATAATGACATATATCAAGATTATTCTTAGAGGTTGGCTTCTTACATTGATTGGATATTATGTCTCCCACATACTTTTGAATTTGTCTCCTTTGTTCATATTCCTCATAAATGGAATTTTGTTGTGGACAATTTGGTTAAATGAGCCTCTGATGTTAATCATACTTAGAAATTCATAGATTAGGCATCTCTTTCTTATGTTGAATCTTTGTAGTTTTGGTTTAATATGGTTGATTTGTGCTATATTAGATTTCTCAGTTTTGATTCCTACAAGTGGAGAGTTTGTGGTAAACCTCCTTGAATCTTTACTCTTTGGACTTTAATGACAAACTATGAATTTTTAAAAATCTTTATATAATTTTCTAAGATTCCTTTGATTGATATATTATTTTTGAAACAAAAAAATAACTTTCGAATTAAAAAGTGTTAGTAAATATTTATACTAAATATTTTTAGTAGTACCAAGTTAAAATTTCCTATACCCATTGTTGATAGCACATAACACAATGTGCTATCATAACTTGATAATCTAAAATATAGTGCTTTGGTTCCTCCATAGACACATATCATCCAGAGCGGACTTACAACATAAACTAGTTATTATCAATCTATTATTGAATTATGAAACATGATCCAAAAATGTTGATGTAAAAAATCACACATTGTTTCAATCCAAAAGTCTTTACACTCTATTTATCTATTATTGGGTTGACCCAAAGTAAACTGACAACAACCGATTGCAAATTTTATTAAAGAGTTGTTTGAATTTTGAAACAAATGTTTATGTTGAGAGTGATATTAGACGTACAGTAGATGACATCACCTTTGATAGTAAACATTATTAAAATTTTCTATACCCATTGTTGATGGCACATAACACAATGTTTTATCGTAACTTGATCATCTAAAATATGATTCTTTGGTTCCTCCATAAACACATATTAATAGTGCTACCATCCAAAGTGGACTTGCAACATAAACTATTATCAATAGCGATCCGAAAAATGTTGATGTAAAAAGTCACACATTTTCAATCCAAAAACCTTTACAGTCTGTTTATCTATTATTGTGTTGACCCAAAGTAAACTGAAAACAACCGATTGCAAATGCTATTAAAGAGTTGTTTGAAATTTTGAAACAAACATCTACATTGAGAGTGATATTAGGCGTACAGTAGACGCATCACCTTTGATAGTAAACATAATTAAAATCTTCTATACCCATTGTTGATAGCACATAACACAATGTGCTATCGTAACTTGATCAACTAAAATACGATGCTTTGGTTCCTCCATAAACACATATGAATAGCGCTACCATTCAGAATGAACTTACAGCATAAACTATTATCAATCTATTATTGAATTATGAAATATGATCTGAAAATATTGATATAAAAAATTACACAGTTTCAATCCAAAAATCTTTACACTCTATTTATCTATTATTGAATTGACCCAAAATAAAGTGAAAATAACCGATTGCAAATGCTATTAAATAGCTGTTTGAAGTTTGAAACAAACGTCTACGTTGAGAGTGATATTAGGCGTACAGTAGACGGCATCACCTTTGATAGTAAACATAGGACCCTTAATAACCATTCGAGCAAGTTTCAGAGCCAAAGTAACTTGTAAAAAAAATTATAATAAAGTAAGGGGTCTACATGATCTAATAATATGATTTGCTCACGACATTGTATTTTGACAGCTAGATAAACAGTTCAGAATGCCCATTTCTTGCCAAGTAGTATAGCGCGTTGAATATCAACTTCAATTCGTAGTTTCTTTGGTAAATGGCACTCGGTGTTTGGCTTGCGATCAAAATAAATATAATCAGGTGACTAGGTTTGTCTTCTTCTGTCCTTGGCTCGTGGATTACCGTCTATTGCGGTCGGTGTGTTAGTTAAACTATCAAACAATCTGGTGAGTTCAAAGTGAAACGTAAGTTACCTCACTCGGTTGCAGCGCAGCCATTGTTTGCTAATCACATCGTAGTTTGACAGCTATAAAATTTTAGCAAAGATTTTAAAAAGAATCAGAATGCCCACTTGTTGCCAAGGAATATAGCTCGTGGAATCCAGCCATAAGGTTTAATTACCTTGACTTCGCCGAGCAACAGCGAACAACTTTGTCACCCATTTGTATGCAATACTACTTTGATAAATCAATTCAATGTGAGTTGCAGTTTTTATTCCCCATTCATGGCTTCGTCTACATCATCTCGCCCATTAAATTTGGGAGAGGATGCTTTCGGTGAAATGTTGTATCAAGGAGAAAAGATACCATCATCTGCATCCCCTAGACTTTATGACGTTTTCATTAACCATCGAGGTCCTGATGTAAAAGAAACCTTGGCTCTTGAACTTTATAATTCTCTTGATATGGTGGGAATCCGAGCGTTTCTTGATTGCAAAGAGATGGAATTGGGTGACTTTTTTCCTTCCACGATTCAGAATGCCATTTACTCTTCATCAGTACAAATTGCCATTTTGTCTAGAAGATATGCCCAGTCCATTTGGTGTTTAGCGGAGCTTACTCTGATGTTACAAACTAAAAGAAAGATAATTCCAATATTCTATGATGTTTCACCTTCCGACCTCAGATACGTAGAAAAGGGAGTGTACGCTGATTCATTTAATTATCACACAGAGAAGCGCAGGTATCTCGACAAACTTGAGACCTGGAAAGCAGCCCTCCGCTGTGTTTCATACATCTCTGGCTGCGAATTTAACCCAAATAAAGAGTAAGAATCTTTCTTCTAACAAATTCTTCATAATATTTTCTCCCCACAAAGTTTCATGATTTTAATGTGGCCCGATCTTATGAAATTTTTGTTTTCATTGCAAAATTCAAGCAATCTTGAAGCACTATGTAAAATTGTAGTGTCCGCTGTCCGAAGAGAGGTAGAAAAGACAAGATCTTTAGAAGTTGCAAGGTATCCGATTGGAATTCAAGAATTGGTTGAAGACTTTGAAAGGACATGCTGGCAGAAGATGAAGGAAAAAGAAAAAGTGATTGGCATCTATGGTATGGGTGGGTCTGGTAAGACCACCCTTGCCAAAGAATTGTTCAACCAAAAGCGTTCAGAATTCAGTGGATCGTGCTTTTTGTTTGAGGTGCGAGAAGCAGCATCCAACGGTAAACTGACTTGTTTGCAAAGAAAGCTTCTTAAGGATCTGATAAGGAAAATCGTGAATTTGACAGTATTCCTGAAGGATGGAGCTACCTCAGGTCTCGCCTGGCGAACAACCCTTTTATGACCTTCTTAATTGTTATAGACGATACAGATCACATAGGCCAGCTGAATGCCTTACTGATTAGGGATCTTTTAGTCAATAATTCTCCTAGTTTGATCATTGTCACAGCACGTGATGAGAGAGTTGTGATAAGAGCAGGAATTAATTCTTGCTATAAGATGAAAGAAATGAATGTCCAGCATAGCACAGAGCTCTTCTGTTGTCACGCCTTCCACCAACCGTATCCAATCAGGGGATATGAAGATTTGGTTGAAAGCTTCGTGAAAGAGTGTGGGGGTTTGCCTCTGTCTTTGCAGGTTTTAGGTGGACTTGTTTTCGGTAGTACTGATGAGTATTATTGGAAACTAGTACTGGATAAAGTGAGAAAAACTCTACCCCAAGATATAATGCAGACGCTTAGAATAAGCTTTGATTCGCTTGATGCTGAACAAAAGCAGGTATTTATGGACGTTGCATGCTTTTTTGTCAACAAATCTCGTCATATGGCTTTAAGAATATGGGAAGCATCAGGGGGGAGGGCTGAGCATACACTTCAGGTCTTAATGGATAAATGTCTTGTTGAAGTTCAAGTGGGAAGGACTTACTGGAATGGATTTGACTCCGAAAGCATTCCTCTTTTGAGAATGCATAACCACATCCAGGATCTCGGCAGAGAAATTGCATCGGAATTGAGCAGTCCTTGTCGACTATGGCGTTCGCAGCATCTTCATTCTCAGGTTTGTTTCTCCTCTTAAGTTAGTTGTCCACTTTACGGTAATAAAATATGTGTTTATATAGCTTAATTGTTGTTTTTCTGACTGGAACATGACAAAATGTTAGCTTCATCCTCAAATGCAGGAAGAAAAGGGATTCGAGAATATACTTGCTGGGATCGGTGGTCGTAGTTTCAGGTGTCTCAATTCCATTTTTGACCAGCACACGGCTCTTCAATTCAGATATTTTTTAGGTAATTTTAATGATTGTGAAGGTCCATCCACTGCTTTGCTGTGGCTTGAACTTGACCTAAGTATGTTGGAAAAGCTGGATGAACATGAAAATAGTGAAGGAGAAGATATGTCAAGCATGTTCACTATTCCTTCATGGATTCCTCTCAAAAGTTTGGACTATTTAAAAATTTCCCATGGATGTTTCCGAAGTTTGTGGTGGAGTGACCAACAGGTAATGTATTCTTCTATATTTGAGGATTAAGTCTGGTTAAAGATGATATCATATAAAATGAGTTCTTAAAGTAACTATTGTGACAATTATTTAGTCTTGGAGAATAGGTGATTTACACAAATTATTTTCAACTTTCAGGCCCCCCTACAGTTAAAAGAGCTTGTGCTTGACGAAACAAACTTGGAAGAGTTTCCAAATTCATTAGGATTGTAAGTCATTTAGAAAATCTAGTCCTTGCAGGAAGAGAAGAATGGAACGGAACAGTATGGAATAGTTCCATGAAAATTGATGGGAGATTCATGTCAAACTCACTTGGAAAACTCGCTAATCTTAGAAGTCTGGTTTTGAGAGATTTCACATTGAGTGGGGAATTGAGTTTGGAGACTAGCATGGAGTCAACTACTCTTGGGGCTCCAATTGTCAGCCTTGAAAAGATAGATGTAAGGAATGTAAGACTTATATCTACGGTTTCAATTAGTGGACATTACCTTCTTAGCCGCAAATCTCTCCATCTTGAATCCTTAGAAACTTTATTCCAAGTGGATTTAGGATTCGCAGCCACACCGATCTATCTAAAGGATGGAAAATCAAAGACGAGAGTAGAAGAGTTTCTATGTTGTGCAGGTCTATGCTGCTTAGAGAGAACCACCATTGATGGATGTTCGAAGTTACAGAAGATCAAAGGTATTGAAGAGTTGCAAGGACTGAAATATCTACATCTTTCAGCGTGTACTGTAGCTATATTGGGGTGTATTAAAATGTGGCAGGTATTGCACAGTTTGTGTTGTACAATTACGCGTGTCGTTTTGATAGGAGAGTAGTTCTATATATTATATTGTTGTGTTTTTAATTTACTCTTACATATTTATTGGACTAATTAGTCTCTTTGTCAATTCAGAGAATACCATCAGGTGTTACTAGTTTTATTTGGAAATCAAATGTTGACGCGGAGAGCATTCTACAACTACTCAATGTCTCATCTTCTCTTATTGGGCGAGATGGCACGGTTACTGAAATTGGGAGTGATCCCAAAGCCGAGTTAGTGGTTCCTGTGACAGAACAAACTAATGTAATTATCATATTTATGTTAGTTGAAAGTGTATTTAAAGGGAAAGATTGCCGATTTTTTTGAAGATTCCTCCTGTGGAGTGGATGGTGGCTTCTATTGGAAGAGGAATGCACATTGCTGCTGTTCTAGTCACCGAAGAAGAAAAAATGATCAAGATGCGATCTGGGATGTCCAATTGGATTCCGATGTTATCAGATGGTACGGTAAGAAAGGGCTTTATAGCAACCATCGAAAAGAGAGGCGAATGGAAAACCCTACCACTACTTCAACATCTTTGTTCTCAGGTTTGTTGCTTCTTCTATATCTGTAATCCACATCATATGTGTTAAAATGTATGTGTGTTAATTAGCTTGTCTGTTGTCTTGTTGACTGGAGCACAAAAATGTATGTGTAGGAAAAAAAAGGTTTGCGTAGAGAACACATGTTTGATAAAGAGGTCACTCACAGTGATTTGGGAATGAATGGCTTGGTAATTCCCAAATATCAGGCGGAGAAATATTTTCCGGTGGATAAAAATCGAAAAGAAAGGGGAGTGTTGCTAACATTCGAAGATAGGACGGGGAAAGAATGGCAGTTCCAGTACTCGTACTGGAGAAGGAAGGAGAGCATGTTGTTCACCCAGGGTTGGAATCATTTCGTCCATGGCATGAAACTTCGTTCAGGGGACATCGTTTCCTTCGAGAGAGCTATCGATGACCAAAATGTTGAACGTTTTTACATTAGTTGCAGGCGGCCACCAGTTTGCAGTTAAAAAAGATTCATTTCTGAAGTCACAGCATGATGGATTTCTTTCACCTCTTTGTATAAAAGATGCCATGCTCATAGCTGTCACCGAGTTGATTGAGCAAAAGGATGCCTGCGCGCCTACAGAAGTTGCTCAGCTGATGAGTGTGGACAAGCTTCAATGTGATTGTTTTTAAAGGTTAAGCTTGTACAAAATCATTAAGTGGTATTACTTAAATTTTAAGTCTAAAATCATGTGTTTATTAAATCATGACAGTATTAAATAAGATATGCAATATATTTTCCAATTTTTTGAATTAATTATAAGATTAATTTTGATGTTTCTAGAGTAAAAGAGATGAGTTGAAGGACAAACAATACATGATCTATGTTAAGATTAAACAACCAACCACAATCATATGATACTATATCCATAGATCTTCTTGAATTCTATCCCATTCCATCCATCCTTGCAATCACATTATGGTAATATTTATGTTTTCATGTTGACAAATTTGTATATAGGTCAAGATAAATATATGACAAAAAAAGACACAGAAACCCCATACATAACTCCACATATTCTTATAATACTTCTAAACTATTCAATAATCAATAATTAAATATTTATTATATAATTATATATTACTAACTACGATTATATATTATATACAAAGAATATTATAATAATTAAAATTACATCATTAAATATAATAACGAGAAGAATGGGAAGAGTATAGTTTATATTCCAATCAATATATGACCTAAGCAAGCTCGGTGAGGTTATATCAAGCAAGATCACACAAGGCAAAACCAACAGTTGTAATTTAATAAAAAATTCTTCAATCGTTTTATAAAGAATAAATATTTTTTTATGTGCAGTTTCCATTTTCGACCTCTAATCTCTCAGCTATCTGACTACAAGATTGCTTATACCAATGTCTTGCATGACTTGGTTGCAAGATCCCCCATGACTGAAACAAGAAACTGGCACCCATTAAGTCTATGGGCATTGGAACTCATTCCTATTGTACTGTCAATCAGCAACTCCCCAAGGAAGTCTATGTACATGATGACCTTCCATTATATTCTTGAGCAGGCTAAGACAACCTCCAATAGAACTCGTACATCCCCTTGAAAATAGAAGGCCTCGTAGCCTTCCCATGAAATGTGCTCACAAAGACTGTAAGAAGTACACTACAATGGGCCATTGCATGAGGCTAAACTTTCCATATCAAAGAACGTGCACACTGATGGGGGTCATAAAGAGTAATGGACCATTGTGGTGTATCAACACAAGCAATTCCTCTTCCACCAAATTCGTGAGCTTTCTGAACTACCCAGAGCAAAATAATTCATGTAGTTCAAGCCTGCAGAGTGAGCATCGGGCAACAGCTTGTATCCTCCCAAAAATGCCTATTGACTTATAAATGGAGGTTTGTTAAAATTTCTAACTGTGTGGTAGAGAAATATTAGTAGTTCATTTTTAGAGATGTTTTTTAATTTATATTTTTTTAACTAATGGAGATTTTCAATAAGAAAATAAAATATTAAATAATAATTAAAAAATTAAAACTATCAAAATAGACAAAAACTTTCAACCTTTCTTTTAAATAAGAAAATAAAAAAATTACAGATATAAATATAAAACTTCAATTTTAAAATGTTCATTTAAATCTTATAATTATATTTTTAATTCTTTAAAACTACTCTGATTTTTTTCAAAAGCCCAAACCCCTTTTATGAATTGGCTTCCTAATAAGAGTCATACTCTTTGACCCTTAAGTGTAAAAAATGACAGCACATTAATAGAGAGAAAATTGTCAATTGTCTATCTATATGTTTTTTTAATTACTTTATTTATTTATAAATGCTATAAAAAAATCATAAAGAGACAACATCATTATTACCAAGAACAACGAATCCTTGAATAAATCTATCTTTTATTTTTGATAATCAATTGAAGGAATATTTAAACTGCATCAATTTGATATTCTAGTGTTTTAAACAATACATTTTGAAATCTCTTTATGAGTTTTCTCTCTATGTTAAGTATTCATATTCTTAATTTTGCAAACCTTGTCCACTTCAACTTTACTCTTCTCTTGAATGAAAATAGGAAAAAATCATATAATATGGACACCCTAATTTGTTACTCAACATATATTTAACCTTTTAATTAGTGGATAGTAGATTATTAGCCTTAATGTTTTCCAACTTATAATTTATGGAATGTTTAATTGAAGTGGATTTAAGACTAACAATGACCGTCTAATAAATGTAAAATTAAATATAGAAGGGTGTTTTGAGATATGATAGTTGTTAATATTAGAAAAGAAAATTGAATTAATTTTATTTTTGTAATGTTATATAAATAGTATTTTAAAATATATTATACATAATCATTCACATTTATTTTCCTATTAAATTTTTCAATTTCACAACCACTATAGAATATTAACTATCCTATTTTTATGAACCAATAACGTTAACTATGTCAACACCCCCCTTAATGTAGGGGTTACATAAGATGAATTGCAACGTAAAAACACTTATTCACTCATGTAATGGTAGAAATTCACTACAAGCCTCCCTAAATGACAATTGTTAAATACCCATGTCACTTCTCTTAATCCTATTAGATGTCTAGCATAAATGAACTTAGTCTCACATGAAGGTCTAGTAAAATGATTAAATATTTGGTGTTCCATCCTAAAAAATTAAAGATAAGTCACCTATTTTTGGATGAGATGTCTAATTTAATGGTGATATATATTTATGTACTTTATTCTAGTATGAAATATTTGATTCTTGAACAATAAAATGTCACTTTGATTGTCACAGTGAAGTAAAGAAGGCCTTTATTGGTATTATTTGAGTATTAAAATAGTAGCTAGAACTATCATGTTATTTATTTAGTTTTTAATTAGATAAGTAGGGGAAGGGCCCCAATCCCTTACAAAATGAAAAACAGAGCCAAACAGCTCAACAAAATAGACTAGCCAAACACAGCCAACTAGAGAGAAACAAGTAGCAAGAAAAATAGACAGTATGAAATTGTTCAAGAAATAAAACTTGAACCAAGTTAAGCCTCTAAGGGTGTGTTAAACGAAATTGTGGCCTTTTTAGAAAAATGTTTCTTCTTTCTATGAATCGTTGTCTAAGGAGAATAAAAAATTGAAATCGAAAAATTTTGATTAAAAGGGGAAGACTCCCCTCCGGAGTAGCATACCAGAGGAAAAACTAAAACTTCATGTAATGCATCTAAAACCAAGCTCGAAGTAGGAGGATTTAATTTTCCAAAACATGGACCTCAGGGGAGGTAGCACAAACAGCATTAGGGACAGCCAAATCCAAAGGCCGCATAGCAATATCCATAGAAGGAGCAACAACCACCTCAACCAAATCAGGTGGAGCATAGTTAACTTGGACTTGAGGAGTAGCATCCATCACAACACTCATATTAAGCCTCGCAGAAGGAGAGGAAGACCTAGATTTATCTAAAGAAGAAGAAGCAGAGTTAACAATAGGATGAAATTTTAATTGTTCATGGAGTGAATTCTTACACTAGGTAGAGGAGGAAATAGAGCAGGAGCCTCTAAAGCAATCACAAGCCAAGTGGCCAATAGAAAAAAAATGTCTGCAACATAAAGGAAGACCCTCATAGTCCACAAGCTGAGACCAAGACCAACCATTAACCTACAGCACAACCTCACCAGGTAAAGCCTTCGATAGATCAACCTCCACCAGAATCCTAGCAAAGGAGGTATGAGTAAATTTTTTGAAAGCCATATCCACTTTCAAAAATCTACCAATAGCATTACCAATGCCCTCAAAGGTAGAGGAACACCTATAAGGGAAGATAAGGCAGTCTTACCCAAACAGGCATCACATCCAAAGGTTCTTTCAATGGATTAAAAGAAAGAACCCAAGGCCTAAAGGAAAGGGGATGAGAATCCCAAATCTCCATCGGGCCATTTGTTGTATATTTTTCTTCTATAGGTGATAAATCAATAGTGAATTGATTCTTACTACATTATGAAATTGGGACAAAACCAAGAGAGGAGACATAAACTATGGTATGTTTTATACCATTTGCACAACTTGCCCAATCTAAATAAGAATATTTAACAAGTGTTAGGTCTCCAAGTGTAGAATAATAAATTCAATAGTCAATTTCCCTTGTACATATGTCAACATTCTCTTTGTTTCCATCCAATATGAAACCTTCAAATTATTCAAAAAACTTCAAACCATGCCTACTATAAAATAAATATATTGTCAATGTGAATCAGGTACTTAAGACTACCTAATATTACTTGTATAAGGTAGGATCTACATCCTTACCTTCCATATCCTTAGTCAACTTCAACCCTAGAGTAAGTGGAATTGATACACTCTTACTATCTTACATCCCAAAATTGCTCAAAAATTATGAACTGTACTTCATTTGAGAGATGAATTTCATCATCCTTTTTGTACACCTAGATGTCAAGAATGTAAATTAGAATTTACTTAGACTTGTCATCTCAAATCTATCTTTTAAAGTCAAGTTTACATCACTAATTTTTTCCATTTTTTTTGGTATTACCTAACTACATGTTAAAATGGATGAATAATATAAAACTTAGTCTAGCTTATTTTATTAATTAATTGCTAATTAAATTTTTTTACAACATTTTAATTTAAGCTTTTAGATATTTTAAGGGAATAAAATTATTATTTTTCTCTACTATTTGAATTTTATGTTAATTTAGAGACCATTTTAAAGTTGTCTATGTTTTTAATTTTATTAAGAAAGAAAAGGAGATCTTTAAATTTTGATGGTAATCGAAGACAACCATATGAATTATTTGTTCAAGTTATAATTTTCTTTTTATGAATCGATATTAGTTGTGATTCTTATAGTTTCCTTCAAATTTCTCTTATGATTTTTTTTGATACATTTTATTTTTTATTATTAAATTTAAAAGGAATAAAAAGTGTAGGCTTTAATTTTCAATTATTTTAAATTTATTTATTTATTTAAATTATTAGTATATAGATGTGTTTAAATGGATTGAAATAAAGGGAAGAAATAAATATTTGGGAAGAAATAAATATTCATTATATAATTTAGTAATTATAGTCTTCATGCTATTTTTTTTTCTTGGATTAAACTCCAAAATTTGAAGTATTCAAATTTTTCAGTAAATGTTTCTAAGATTGTGGCTAAGTGATGAATGAGTAATTTACTCTTTTTATTTGAAAATTAATATCTTGGTTAGTGTTGAAAAATTCATTCTACTTAATTATTTTGCGAGTCTTGTTTCAGACTAATAAATAATTATTTAAAAACATGTATATTGAGATTTCTAGCCATCTTTCAATTGAAGGAGTGTGTTAGACATAAAATTATATTGATTTTTTTTAATTCACCATGAACATTATGTTAGAAAAAATATTAGGTTAATCAAACCATTTCCTACATAACCCCATGAGAGTAAATGATGAATACATGCTTACAAAATTACCATAATATAAAGATCATAGACGTACCACAAGATTACACAAGATATATCTTTGGAAATACTTCAAGAGGGAAAATCCAAGTCTCCAAAATAATTCATATTTAATGTGTTATTTGGCAATTAAAAAATCACAATACACTTAAAAAATCTCCATGAAACTCATGAAACGTCAGCCTCCTCCAAAACATCACCATGTGTCCAAGCAAGTAACCACACATCCCTTGCCATTCTTCACATATGCACTCTTAATAAAAGAGATCAATACAATGAAATCTAAGAAAAACAACCAATCAACCAACCTTCATCACCAAACATGTTCTTTCTTTTATAGAATCACATTCATATAAAACAATAAATTTGTGGTAAGTTAAAACCATGAGTACACAAAGCTATGGACCCCAACATTTACTTTTGGTAATAATTTTCTTAATATTAAATGGTTTTTCCATGTGCACTTCATACATAAAATATCTAACAAATGTTACACACAAATTTATAAGTGGATCTTGATAAATATATAATGTGGCTAAAGACATCTCCTAAAGATGCACCAAAAATATCAATATTTATTTTATATAAAAAATATTGTTTTCTTATGCAAGGTGTACAACACCCTTTTCCTAACATTCTCCTACTTATTGTATACATTGTATGGGATTCAATTTATGAAATACATCATCATAGCCCTCAATGAAATCACATGAATCTCCAACATTCTCTCATGCTCCATAAAGATACCTACAATAACATCCAACACCATCTCAAGAAAGAACTTTGAGTCTTATCCTCCAACATGCCATCATGGAAGAAAAAGGAGAATCTAAGGTGAAGATGCATTAATCCAAATAACATACACATCAAACTTAAGTGATGATATTTAGGCTCCAAGCTACTATCAAATGTAGAAATAACTCACATGAATTTAAATAGAAATGATATTAAATAATAATCCATCCAATCATCCATACCTCTAAAGGTATCGAAACATACATAAAATTCACACCAACAACATATCCAACTCATAAAATATAATCATAAGCTCCATGTATAAAAATTTTCAATGAAAAAAATACACATCTAGGAACTCCCATTGCATGGAAATGTCGCATATAACATAGATCATGACATACCAAGTTTACCAATCAACACTCATGCCAAGGTGGGACTAATAACCAAACCATGTAGTAACAAAGAACAATCACAATGATCAACTCATGCAAAAAAATCACTACATAATCTCTCATAGTTCATGCCACCATAACTCTCCCAAGCTCACCACACCAAAAAATGTGAATATAATCCTTTAGGAATTAAAGCCATAGAAAAAAGACAAAATATGTAAACCATATTACATAACATGTCCTTCTACCAATATTTCAAACTGTTATGTTGTGTCAAGTAAGATCTCCTTCACATCCCAATTGGAAAGCCTTAACAACACCTAATTATTCAACCTCTTAAGATCAAATAAAACATATGTATCCTAACCAATATTGAAACCTGACTTAAATTTTTTTTTTTTAAAAACAAAATGAGAAGTATAGTATGTGTATTTTAATTAATACCAAGGCTAGCCAACAAAAGCATGCATTTGTAGGCATGTAGTTGTGATTATTCAATAGTTGACTTCAATTGTGTATACACATTGATAGGTCCTATGAATAATTTTGGCCTATTTAAAATTCCTCACCAAACAGTAATGAGAACTAATACATACGGTGCAATACAGGATCCTCAACCATAATTTATCCTTCTCACTAAGGCTTTAGGACTTAAGAAAAGGTATCATGTCAAGGACTGTTATGGCATAAATTGAAGATTCTATGCATATGTGACAATTAGTTTTTCAATTACTCAAATACCACCCCTATCAACTAAAATCTTTCAATTATATTTCACAAAATATGTTGAACATTGAATCTCATAACAACGTCCCTGTAAAACCCGTTTTACCCTTTTATCAAAAATAGTAAATACTCGAGATCATAAGCAAAAAACATTGTCTTGCGATTTACTATTCAATGATGTTAATTTGAAAGGCATCTAAAGTCTCAACAACCATTTTTTTAATTTTTAACTTTTCTGAACCTTTTTCTCATAAAGCAAACTAGAAAAAATAAAATTAAAAAAAGGTGTGTAAATGGTGCAAAAAAACCTGAAACATCAAATTCTTTCTCAAGAGAGCGTTGGCCTGAGTGCTAAATCTAGTAGGGAAACAACTGGCCAAGACAGTTATTGTTCCTTCTGGTGAAGAAGAGCAACTCGCCAACTCCATAGAATACAGTTGATTTTTTGGCAATTTACAATATAACGAAAAGGAAAACAAAAATTTTGGATTGAAGTTTAAAAGGTCATATGTTCCACACCTAGGGAATTTGTGGAGTGAGGACACAGTTGCATTTAAAGGGAGAAAATATGTTCTAAATAATTTTTTCAAATACTTCACCTTCCTTGTCTATGCTTGCACATTTGACATACATGCCTACCAAGGTAGTTGAAACAACATCTGAAAAAAAACCTTTTCCTTTATCCTTTGATATATGTCCATACCTTATTTCGAAACCATTGTTCTACCATGGGTAGAGAAGATGCTAGAAAAGGTCAAGTAATTTTTCTTTACACTTGACAATTGCATTTGTTTGAGAGTTTCTATAGCCTTTGTAAAAAATCCAACTTAAGCATGCCCTAATATTTTCTCCTTGAGCCTTCTTAAAGAAACTCCATTTGTGCATCTCTTGCAATCAAAATTATGTTAAAAAAAATGTTACAAAAAAGAAAAAAAAATTAACTTTGATATTGTGAAACACATACCATGAACTCTTGTTTGCACTGTTAAGCCCTCTACAAGCCTAAGGAAACCGCATCAATGCAAAAATGACAGTGTCAAAATTCTATTCATTGCTCTGAAATAAAACTTTAAACAATGCCTAAAATATTTTCTCTACTCATTACCCATTGGATGGAAAACTATTTCCCCAAATTTTAATCAAAAAATCAAGAAATCCTTAGTAAAAATGCAACAACGAATCAAAAAATCCTGGAGCGGTGAATCCAACCATCTTCTTTTAGCACATAACAACAAAATTATTTTAGAACAAAATAAAACACAATTAAAAATCATTTGGGTATGTACAAATTCATAAAAAAAAACTTGTTGAAACAATGGCAAGTGACTTACCTCAAGATTATGCACAAATTCCCTCTCAATAGACACAAATTTCACCCTCATCAAACAATTTGAGCAAATGAATAAACAACGCAAATAATCCTTTGCTCGACAAACTTAAAACTTCACACCATAAGCCATTAAAGATGCCTTGACTTCAATCTATTCATAATAAATACACAATATCCTTGTTAAAATATCAAGCGTTGAGAGAAACACTGGGTTCGAAGACACAACTATTAGGAAACTTGTAACCATCTAATGATAATTTCTACATAACCCAAAAGAGATAATAATGCAAACAAGTACTCAGAATCCACATGCAAGAGAATAGAAAACATACCCATCAAAAGATGACATAAGATATACCCTAGGAAAACCCTCAAGATGGAAAAAACCTAGTCTCCAACAGCATCCACACTCCATGTATTATTCAACAATGAAATCCCATTACAATGTACATCGTCAGAGACTCCATGAACATTTCTGAAGCACAAGCTAGATCCATGCATTCCATGTGACCAAGCATGAATCCACACATCCCATGCCATGCTTCAAACCCTCACACATGCACAAGCTCAACCTACTAACCTACAACAAACTCTCCAACCCTAAACAACTACCCTTGTGGTTGCTTTTATAGAAGCAAGCTCCCACAAAACCACCAAGTGGTATTACATAAACCATGCACCCAAAACCATGAACTTTCAAAATCATGTGACCCCACATTTAATATTGGGTACTTTATTATATTTTATTTTACAATTAAGTCTCAATGTTACATACAACATAAAGTGGCCCAACATTATAACTCCTAGTGATGCACATCCATCTAGGCACCCCTAGATGCACCACTCACATAATAATAAATGAAACTTTATAAGCATTATGCAAGGTGTACAACACCTAATCCTAACAATTTCCAACTTGTTGCATACATTGCATAAGGGGGTGACAAGTAAGATCAAACATCAAGATAATAAACTTCATAGGCAACATGTACCATCCTGGAAATCTAAGTGTTCCATGTGCTCCATGAAGATACCTGTAACAAGAACCAAGGTGACCACCATCTCATCCATGAATTATCTCATCCTCCACCATGCCAATGCACAAAGATAATAAGCGATCCAAAGAGAAGCCACACAATCTGTCACAACAAAGCATAAGTCCTGCCTCAACTGATATCCCAAACAAAAACACTCAATCCAAAGGTATTAATATGCACTTGTAGCTGTCAAGATATATAAACCCATAGCTGAAATAGCACCCACAGTAAGTGCCAACACATCCAACTATCCATACCTCTGAGGTATACATAACATATTAAACTCATGCCACTGATCATATCCACCCATAACCTACAATTACAAACTCCATGTGCAAACTTGTCAAAGAGTGACATACACATCTAGGAGCTCCCACTGCATAGGGCAATGTCCAGATGAATGCAAACCTGGAATGAGCGCATTCAATGTGTCGCTTCATTAACATTCCAAAAACAAGGCACCATCACAAGTGATCAAGGCATACCAATTCTACTAACAACATCACATAGAAGATGTAAACATGTAGTACCAAGGAACATCCACAATGATATGCAAAACCCGCAAACCAAATGCCTGTAGCATGTCCTCCTACACACACCTCCAAATTCCAACTATATCAAGTATGATCTCCTCAATTATACCCCAACTAAAAAGCCTCAACAACATCCATAACATCCAATCTCATGGATCAAGTATGACATATGAATCAATGTAACAATGCCAACATGGATGCAATCCTCTCTAACAAGAAGATCAAACTCATAGTAACCATTCCCATAACTGGAAATCAACCCATAAACCATCTCCTAACAATCCTCAAATGTACAAGAAGATAACCATGTCGTAACATCCCTCAAAATGAATCCTCCAGAACTAACTAACCATAGCTCAAGATCCATATCTATGAAAGATAAAGCTTAAAAATGCATGCTAAACCATCCTCAAATGAGTAACCATAATCACCATGAATCAACTCAATCCCATGAGAATCAAAGCACAAAACACAACACATCTGAAAGATATAATGGGCAAATACCTCTCAAATCATAACCTTCTGAGTAGACCAAGAGTGGAGAATGAGAATGCTCCTCCAAGATATCCAAGTCATCATGACTCAACCAAGAACATTCTCCTCATAGGTCCATGTTTGACTCACATCCAACCAAGGTGTAGGCTCCTTGAACTTCCTACTAAAATCTCATCAAGAGTAGTCATCTCAAACACATGTCTCTAATCACAAGAGAACTCAATCCTCACCTATGTCTCCAAGTATCCATGAGTAGCTACAACCAATCAATCCATACCAAAATCCAAATGCAACATAGCACCAACATGAAGTAATCAAGTAAATGATCAATGTACCCAATACCAAGAGAACTACAAAGATCAATGTCAAAGCTCCAACTGCAGAATTAGGAACCTAAACATGACATCCATGATCTAACCATCTCCTCCTAGGAGATCACATGCACCATAACATATATATAAACATCCTAGTCTCAAGAAAACATGTATCATGCTAAACTCTAATCTAGAATCAAGAGTGTACCATGACATCATAACAACCACTCTAAACCAAGAAACCATATCCCCAATCATTTGAAGATAACCATAACTATGATGCATCCACGTCACTGCTAACAACTCCCATTGAACCATGGTACCGAGTCACACATGGCATCATGACAACCATCCTCTTTGTGAAGATTATCCAGGTCTACACACAAAACTAAAGTGTTAGTAACATAACAAGTAGAACTAAAATCTCTGAGCCAATAAGATACCTACAATCGCCAAACCATCATAATTATATCCATCACCACCAAACCATCACTATCAGAATATCGCATTGAAAAGTGTAACCATGTAACAAGCTAACATGACATCGTGATACCAATCTCCTAATGAATAACAAACATGAGAATGAGCTCCTCAATAAGAAAGCAAAGTAAACCGTGATCCTCATGTACCAAGAAGATTCACCACCACAACCTGAATCAAGAACCGATCCAACACCACCAAAAATGCACCTACATAAACCATTATGACATGCCAAAGTCTCTAAAGCACAAGAAACATCCATGACACCATGATCACCACCAAATGTACTAGCATCACCTAACTGTGTCAACATATCTGCATAATCATAGTCAACTACATAGACCTCTCATATCATGATTGTACCTGGTAATACCATCTCACCTCCTCAACATGAAATCAAAACCAGCAAACCAAGTGACTAAACCAAGCCACCAAAACTGAACATGCATCAACACTGAAATATAAATGGGCAAAGATAACCCATATCCAAGTCATAGGTGCAACACGTAAGTATAGACCACCTACAACATTGCACAACTTGTAGATACAACAATGCAACATACAAATCCAACTAATGTTGATAACCATGTAAAAAAGAGAATAATCTGAGATGTACAACTGAACATACAATGAATCCTACATCAAATCTCCCAAATCTGGCAATCCATAAGCTCATAGTATCACCATAGTCAACATAACCCATAAATAGCTCAGATAAAGAAAAAATCAAATACACCATGCCAAATAACTCCAAATCTGATCCATTTAGTGCTCTAAACAAGTTTTCCATCAACTATTCGAAGTCCAAAATCCGACTCTGTATGCACTCGATATGCCCTCTCGAAGCTCAAAACAAACATCTTACTTTGACCAAGAAAAACACTATCAAAACTGCAAAATATTGAAAAAACTCTGATACCACAGCGTAGAGCTCTGAGTCACCTTTTCAATGAGTCCAAGAAGTTGAAAAACCGACATACAAAGTGAAAGTTATGCCTCCAGAAATAGAACTACTCCAATCTAACTATAAGGCAAATTTTGGTGGACCCCACCCCACAATTAAATCCATTTAAATTTTTGCACCTCTATAATGGTGGATTTTTCATTTGATATTTACAAAAATAAAGCACATGAGGTGGTTGGCGATTAAATCTTAGTTAAAGGATTTTTTATTTTATTTCAAAAGTCTTTATAAGGTGGGCGATAGCATTTAGTTTTAATTGCATATATTAAAGTCTTTCAAACAAGAATGAAAAAGGATGGTCAAAAAGAAATTAAGAACTAGTGAGCAGAGTAAGTCCATGTGATAGTGCTATGTAGGGGCTGCAGGGGTGAGTACGGGTACCCCCATAATCATTTAAAAAAAATAAAATTAATATTTCTAACTTTTTTCATTGTATTTTGCAGGATTTTATGATTTTTCAAAAATATATCCAACGGGAATTATTTTTCTGCGAATTTTTAATTTTTAATTTTTAAAATTTTTGACGAATGTATCATCGACATCCGTACAGCCGAATAGGGGTATGGACAAAAAAAAAAATTGCATTTTTTTTAGTAACCAAAATAGGTTGAGATATATATCAAAATTCGTCTCTCGACCAACTTGAATCCAACCATGAGGTCCATTTTTTTTTTCAGAAGGTCATCTGTAAAATTCCCCCCACAAAATCTCCAAATGAATGCACAACCAAGAAACCCTATTTTTCCAAAAAAATTGCATACCCCAAATCCACAAACAATCCATCATAATAGCAAACCCAAAACCGTTAGAACTACAATAAACAACTTGCAAAACCCTCATATCTTTCCATGTCTTTCATTCTCTCATGCATTGCATAGATTCAAACTTAAGCAATATTTTTTCTCAACCAAAGGTTATCCAACCATAACCATGGCTTTGATACCACTTGTTAGGAAGCTTGCAGTCATCTAACGACAATTTCCACATAATCCAAAAGAGATAATAATGCAAACAAGTACTCAAAATCCACATGTAAGATAATAGACAACATACCCATCAAAAGATGACACAAGATATACCTTGGGAAAACTCTCAAGAGGGAAAAAACTCAGCCTCCAAAAGCATCCACACTCCATGTATTATTCAACAATGAAAACTCATTACAATACATCTTCAAAGACTCCATGAGCACTTCTGAAGCACAAGCTATCCATGCATTCCATGTGACCAAACGTGAATCCACAAATCCCATGCCATGCTTCAAGCCCTCACACATCTACAAACTCAACCTACTAACCTGCAACAAACTCTCCAACCCTAAACAACTACCCTTGTCGTTGCTTTTATAGAAGCAAGCTCCCACAAAACCACCAAGTGGTATTACATAAACCATGTGCCCAAAACCATAAAATTTCAAAATTATGTGACCCCACATTTAATATTGGATATTTTATTATATTTTATTTTCCCCCAATATTAAATAATTATATTTTACAATTAAGTCTCAATGTTACATACAATATAAAGTGGCCTCAACATTATAACTTCTAGTGATGCATGTCCATCTAGGTACCCCTAGGTGCACCACACATAATAATAAATGAAACATTATAAGCATTATGCAAGGTGTACAACACCTAATCTTAACAACAACTATATCAAAGAACATTACAAAGTCATGAAATATTTTCAATAGCAACAAAACATTAAGAATTGATTAAATTTTAAACAGGGACTAATAATTTGCGAAAAATACAAAACCACGAGGAAAATACCAATAGCCAATGAGAAAATTGCAAAAAAATAACCAAAATTCCCTATTATTAAAATAATCCAATAAACTATACAATAAAAAATTAAAGCACAATTTCCGAAAAAATACATTAATAGACATGAATGCACCCAAAACATTAATCTCCCGCCTTAAAAAAACACGGGCTGATAAAATTATATTTAATAAGTACTCAAAATTTCTAATTATCAATCATTATTTTAATTACTAATCACCATGCATTCCTTCACATTATTAAACTGGAAAAATGTTCAATGATTTCACCATGCATTCTGTTACATTATTAAACTAAAATAAATTTCATTGACAGCTAATTAGAAATCTCTGTCCCCATCGGTAATGGCGTATAACACAGTAAGCCATCGTAACTTGAGCACCTAAAATACTGTGTTTAGATTGAATAGCTCTACCTTGGTTTGACCCAGACCATACTGAAAATAACCGATTGAAAATCCCATTTAAGAGCTGTTTGAATTTTGAAACAAATGTGTACATTGAGATTGATATAAGGTGTACAACAAACGGCATCACTTGTGGTGGTAAACATAACCATGCGAACAAGTTCTTAGAGCCAAAGTAGGTAACGTGTAAAACAAAAATGCTTATGAATCCCTTCTAAATTGCGATGTCGAGGTATAAGACGGCCATCAATGTCCATCAACGTTTGTTAAAGACTACACCATTCATCAAATCATCATGTGAATGGAACCAAAACAATAGAAACAAAATGAAGAAAATATCTAAATATCTTCATATAGATTAATAGGAAATTAAATTCTAAACATTTTGATTTTGTCATCTTAATTTTAACACTTTCTATCATAAAATATACACATTAGTAATTTATCTTTTGTTTTTTTGCAGCTGGTTTCTGTTATCAGTTTCATGCTTCGGTCAAAAGCATGGTTAGTTTGTTGTTCTTCCAGGCTCATTGCTGGTGAGTCTTGCTCTTCTTTTTTGATTGTCTCACATTTTGTGAGTCACCTCTCTCTCACTTCAATGGCTGATTTATAAGCGAGTATGGGCCATTTCCGACTTTAATCTAATCAAAACAAATTAATTATATTTTTTTATCCACTAACATCACATCATTATTAACAAATTAATCAATTACATAAATAAACTTTATGCAAACATAATTAATTAATTATGCAAATTGTCCTTTCAACATCCATTATCAAAATTCAAACTCTTCCACTCATTCAATCATATAATTTTTTAATTTTCTAATTTATGCTTGCGCATTCTTAAATAAAATAAATCAAAGCTCATGCAAATCATTTTTTTTAATCAAGAAAAGAAAAGTTAAATTACTACATTAGATAGACTAATCTCAACCTTCATCTCCTCATCCAAAAATTTATAATTCTACCTCTACTTTCACAAATCCGTCTAAATATCATTATCTTTGAATCATCTTGCATCCATCAATCACATGTATATATTGTCGAAATCTTGCACAATGAGGAATTAGGAGCTATCATATCACGCCTTCAAGTGGATACATATCTTTCAATATCTTATACCAAACATAGTGTTCACATTTTTCTAATCTATGCATATTTAATTAATATGTTCAAATAAGACTACTATTTAGTATAAATGAACAAGCTTTTAAAATAAAGTTTCATATTATTGAGGGCACATTAAATTTATTTTTTCACACCCACAATTGTAAAGGATTCCACTCTTTATCAAGATATTCCTATAAGTGAAGTGGGATTATATCCATTTGCAATATGAATCAAATTGGTTTATTTTTCCAATTTATTCTTTCCTAATGACATGTGGTTTTATATTCTATGGAAATATAGAGTATTTTAATATTTTGTTACGCACATATCATAATCAAACATCATTTGATTGCATTTTATGTACATCTTATGGTTTTCTACTCTTACTATTCAAAAATATTTAATAAAATATATATGTTGCATTTATAGTCTTTTAAAGAATAATATTTGTAATAGAAAGTATCACATTAAGGTCCCTCATATATGAGAAGGGAGCCTCTATTTGTGTTAGGGTTTCCTTAATTATTTTTTAAAAATACTTGAGATGGAACATAAGCTATCTGATCTATATATAAATTGTGTCTCTTTGTTCTTCTTTCTAACATGGAGACCAAAAAAAATTCTAACACTATTATGATCCATAGATGACAATTTAAATTAGACAAATATCATGTATGAATTGCATATAACAAAATTTGTTACATCTAATCTTAGAGAAAATAGGTTTTATATTTGTCTTCAAATTCACAATCATTTAATGAATATTAGCTATAGATTTTTGACCTTTATTATCATAAAGATAGGAATATACTATGTTGACACCTAACATGGTATTTGGCCATGACTATATAATCTTACTAAAATATAATCTATAAAATAAACATATGAACATAAAAACAAGAGGGTTCATTAAATTCATAAATTTGATATGTGATTTAACAAGCCTATTTGACATATAACCCTAGATCCAAAAATGTAATTTATCACACAAACAAAAATGGAAAGTTACATAGCTGACCTAGATCTGACAAATGACAACAATGACGAACCTACACTATGAATTTGAGCCTAAATTGTAGAGTCGAGGATGTGGGGCACCCTTGACTAGGCTCCTCTTATTTTGGGTCTAAAGATTATGATATGTATGTTATATTTTGTACTTCA
The DNA here is from genome assembly GCA_007115665.2 of Sequoiadendron giganteum. Classification (NCBI taxonomy): domain Eukaryota; kingdom Viridiplantae; phylum Streptophyta; class Pinopsida; order Cupressales; family Cupressaceae; genus Sequoiadendron; species Sequoiadendron giganteum. Next base: position 72,535,673 of record CM021107.1, on the reverse strand, counting down.
TTTTCCTAAACTATCTTTAGTTGAAACCTTTAGGTCAGACCTAGACACATAAAAATAAAGGGAATGGTGGTGTTGTATAGGGGCTTGTCTAAGTCAAACCCCATGTTGGTATTTCTACCTCCATGTGCAATGATTAATGATGATCAAGAGGGTATTCCCTAGGTTGGGTAGAGTCCAAAACAATAATAATTGACTGAATAATATTACCTTGATGTGAAAACCCTTGAAGAAGAGATGTCGCACACAAGTTTATTGATGAATGCCTTGATTGCTTGATAGACCTGCAAAATTTTATTTCCTAAAGCACAATAGCTTGTTATAGATAGCGTGTAGAGGATAACTCAATAATTCTCCATAGTTGCCTTCTAATTGATCTCCCTCTTTAAAATTGATTTCTATTGTTAAAAATGAGACGAAAAATATTTATATATGCATTTTAACTAATCTTTTTGGGTACCAGACAACCTAGGGTCAGTTTCAAATCATGAAAGGCCACCAATCAAAATTTAAAACATTCAATTTTTTTTTGTCTAGGGAACCCCACACTCATGACTAGTGTTTTTTGGCCTGTATTTATAGGGATGTCGAGGATTTAAATATATTTTAGTGATCTGCCCCAAAATGATCAAATTATTATTATAATTAATTTTATAAGAAAAATAGGGTGTCAAGGTAGTGTGAAATTATCAAGGGTGGAAATTTTTGACACTACATTTAGCCCCCACTTTAGTGAGATTATGATCTTACTTTCATACTCACACTAAAGGAATAAAAATCCATATCAAAACACTAAAGAGACAAGATGATACCAAGTTGAGGGGTTTGCAAGCCCCCAACTTAGGATCTCATCAATCCACAATGTTAAGACAAAAATGAACATAAGACAAGAAAAGATTCACTCACACACAAAGAACTTAATGAACAATCAATACTTTTAAAAGAATACACAAAGCATGCACAAAGAAAACACAGATCACATACAAATAATACTCAAAGAAAACACACAAAATACACAAATAAAACACATGAAGGACACAAGGAAAACACACCAAAGACACAAAGTAGACATATAGCTAACATAAGAAAAATAATACAAGAACAATAAAATATAAACACAAGGGTTATTAATAGAATTAATTCAATTCAGTAAGGTAAAGAGACCATAGTCTTAAAATTTTATCAAATACCAAACATCATCCATCAAATATGTTGTTTTAAATAAAATGGTGCTCTCATAAGGATGTTAAATCACTTATGAAACGCATGGATCTACTAGCAAGCAAGGTTTATTACATGCTAGGTGGGCATGTAGAAAATACTCAAATTCATGAATCAACAAGCTTCATTATGCCAAGTCCATGGACACGCTTCAGGGAGTGCACAAGGTTTTAACATCACGGGGGACAAATCAATGCTCAACGTCATATGGGTCGAATTGATAACCACGCGTCAGGAGGTTTTATAAACAACACCACCACCAAAGGGGTATGCCAATAAGCCAAATCTCACAAGACATTTATGAAATGGATAGGGGTAATATGCCCCTCCTTAAAATGTTAGCATACTTGCTATGTTGGTATTTTATCCTTTCCCCCAAGTGTAAAGGAAAAGAGAACTATGCAAGAGATTGTCGTGTTACTACCATGGAAAATATGGCTGCACTTAAGATTGAACCACCATGAATGGAAATGAGAAAACATATAAAGATACAAATTCACCATAGTGAGAAACACCATAGAATAAAGATCATTATTGTTTAGAGTGATTAGTTGTATCAACACATGGAAGAGTGCCACAATAATTAAGTTGTATTTTTTTTTCAAGGCTTGAAATTCATTAGTGGAATGACCATGCACAAAAAGAGTTATTGCTATAAAATTTCTTGTGTTGTAGGAGAAAGAATAATCAAGTGGGCTTTGAGAAGACTCAACAAAATATGCTCTTGTTCGATAGTAGGATACATTTCTTTCTCTTGTGAAGGAAATCTTGCTCGCTCACCACAAGAAGTCATAAATACAATAGATGGTGGAGCATGAGATGTAGATGGGGACAAAGGTTGGAAATCTAAATCATTTTTAGAAAGGTGTGGTATAGAATTCACATGATCCTTAACTCTGTGTTCCATGTTTTCATTATATCCATTTTCAGAAATAATTTTATATCCAATCCCATAACACTTTTTCAACTCAAATGAAGAATTCTTATCTAAATACTCATGAAAATAATTGATTATTTCAAAATAATACAAATCATTTTTAATTTTTTTAAAGTTAAACATTGCCAACACATGAGGGACAAAACCTAAAGATCCCCCATCACCATCATGGGGTGGTGTGTTTAGATTTGTTTCAATGTAGAACAAGATTGAGCAAATGAAACACATGACTCCTTAGGAGTAGATTGTGAGATTTAACCTTTTTCCTAAAAAGGAGGGTGTAAAATATAATGATCTCCAATGAATACACATACTTGAAGATATTCATTGTTTGTAGTGTGAGAAGGGAAATCACAATTTGGTGTTGGAACAATCTCTGACTCTATGGGCTTTGATGGTGAGATTTTATACTCCCCAATGAAAGTGGATATGAAATCTAATGAACCCAAATCATCACCAAAGAGCACATTCATAGTATCATTATCTTTGGAAGGTAATCACCAAACTATATTAAAATTGTTAAAATTAAAATTCTAACTTCTATATTAAAAATTACAAGTAACACCAAACTTAAAAGGTGAAAATAAAATGAAACCTATTCAAAAGAAAAATATTATAATTTATTAATTTATTATTTGAGAAATATTTATATTTATTAAAAACTTATTATTTATCTAAAAATCTAAGTTTAAAAAGTTTAAAATAAAAAAATAATTATTATCCTATATTGTCTTAATTTAAAGCTAAGACTAGATAAAAATGCAGTTGTTTTTTCTTTAATTATATACTAGCAGTTGCGTGTAGTGACATGCAACAATGAGCCAATAGGTGAAGGACAACACCAAATGGAAGCGACATGTACACACTAAGGATGAATCGAGAATAGAACATCAATGCCACCATTGGGAGCAATAACTAACAAAGGCATGTGCAGAGTTGGATATATGTCATAGCAGATGCAAACAACATAGTTACGTACAGATAGATTGTATGCAGTGGTGGACAATGTATTTCCCCTATGTGTAGATATGTATGTCATAGTAGATACAAACATGATTTATACATAGTGATGTGTACTTGTTGTATGTAACATTCCACAAAATGCAAAGGATAAATGTAGCAGTACTGGTTGTAAGAAAGAATATAGTATTTTGTGGACAACACCTTATAGAAGATAGAAACAAAACAACCCTTTCAGTAGCATGTTTTCAAAAATGAAACAATATATTAAATTAAACTGAATAACACTAAATATTTTATTGAATTGCAAGCATATCTAGAAAATAGAAGTCATAAATGAAAGAATATTGGTTTTACTAACAATATTCACAAAACAGTAAAATTCATAGGAAAAAACCTATGGAAAAATATAAATTGTTCAATAGCACCAAATTGAAAATGCAATAATATATTAACATAAACTGTATAACATTAACTATTTTACCCCATTGAAACCAAAACCACAAAACAAAATCCATAAATCAAACAATATCGGTTTCAACAGCGAGCGAGATGGAAAAACCCACAAAAGAGAAAAATTCATAGCAACAAAGCCATGCAAAAATTATATTCTAAGTGTTATGTACAACATTGATGCCACCATTGATCGAAGGAATGAACAATATATTATCTCAAAAAGGTAATACAATTATGTGAAAGCTTAAAGTATAATTGAAATGTCAAATAAGTGTATTTACATAAGCCATGCAAAACATTAAGAATAAAGAGATAATTGCATCCACAGAATTCTATTGAAGATTGATCCAAAAATTTGAAACTATATTTTTTTTATTTTTTTTCTAATCATTGTCAAAGGTCATTTACAAAAAATTACTTCTTTGAAATTCCCATAATGCAATTTAAAAACTGAACATGTGGTGAGGCTAACTTCATAGAACATCTAATGCTATGAAAAGATCCATAGTACCGATGAAAATAAGTTGAGATAAAAGATCATTCACTAAGACATTACTATCTTATGTGAAACAAAATTTGTTTGTTTCGAGTATGGTCTACAAAAAATAAAAGGAAATGTGAAGTTTAGTGTAATGAATATGTGTCATTGGTAGACAATATGTAAAGTAGGGAAAATAAAGAGTTCTATAATTTATAACAAATAATATGCAATGCATGTGCAATAAAAGGCATTAAAAAAATAAGATGTAGCCATGCCTTGTGGGTACAATGGGATGTAGCATGAACAAAAGAGAAGAAGGCATGCTCTCCACCCTACCATATTGGGTCATGTAGCCACATGGGCTATCACCAAACCCCCAAGCAAGAACATACATTTCCCACCACTATGATCAATGGTGAAACCAATGTTTCGGCACTTGAGAATTTTTTCTTAATATATGTTGTTTTTGGATATTTGATTGTGTGTGAGTTTGTCCATCCACAAAAAAAAACATAATCAAATATCCAGTAACACCAAATCTTAAGCATTATGGATTGTGGAAATATCATTAGCATCAACCTGGAAATTTTATTTAGTTGCAATTAGTCTTTTGCATTTTGAAAAATATATATAGTTGTATTGTTTATGACAAACAATTTGAGATGTAGTTGTGAAATAAAAGATGGGATAAAGGACATATAGCCCTACCTTCTATGTAAATAGAATATAGTCATAGTATACCATGCCAGACATGTGATTGCAAAGATATTTTGTACTGTGGAGATGTGTATGTACAGTTCAGAACAATTACAATCTAAAATGGTTTCAATCAAATATAGTTAGACATAAGGAAGATTCGAAGTCCAGTGCAACGAACATGTGTCATTGGTAGACAATATTTAAATTCTAATGTGGGTATGGATCATCATGGAAAAAATAGGCCCTTAAGTGGCAAAAAAATCAGAAAAATCAGAGTTAGGCAACTTGACATAAAAATTTGAATAAGTTATCTATATTATTTCAAAAATATGTAAGAATGGAATTTGTCAAAAATTGAATGTAGTTTCTAAATTACTAGGTTTATTTACAAAACAATAAAATCTATTTGGTGAAAATTGGAAATTTCAATACAGTAGTACTTAAATTTCAGGGAAAAACTAAGAAGTAGGTGTCTGTCTGACCACCCTAACCACATTAAAATGATAATATTTTTTTATAATATTTTAGATATAAGTAGAGGACTCATGTCCCTAGGTGATGGATATTTTTTTGTAATTTTTTTACAAGTAAATAATTAATTATAATTTTTTTATGATAACTTTTTAAAAAATATAAAGACTCGTATGTCTGACCACCTTAACTTGGTCAAAACTTCATGAAATTCAATTTTTTATTTTTTAGTCTTATAGTATGCAAAGTATAAAATGTGACACATGTTTTGGATTCAAAAAATATGATACCGTTTGAAATCTATAGATGTTTTTCAATCAACCTAAAAATCAGGACATTAGTCGTAATTCAATAAAAAATGAATAATAATTATTTATTAAATTCAAAGTAAAGCATAATTTATATTGGTGGAAAGCTCAGCATCTCCTTTAAAAACCCTTTTCATTTCATCAATTTTGGGTAAGAAAAAATTCATCAACCACATACGCATCATATTGCCACCTTTTGGCCCATCATGATCCTGCACATACCCATGTATCTAAAATATTTAATATCTAATGCATTTTCAATAGAAGAGGTCATATAAAAAAGATGCAGGCATACCTTTTGTAGACAGAAGGATACAATATGTGTACAATTATAACTTCCATATAATTCTTTTCTGGCACCTAGCAATTTTATTCAACTAAAATCAGTGTTATCCATTTTTAAAAATATATATAGTTGTAGCATTTGTGATAGAATTTTAGATGTAGTTGTGAAAGAAGAAATGGAATAAAGGAGATATAGCCTTACCTTGTATATGAATGGAATGTAGTTGCAACTTGGACAACATGGAAAACTTGTGATCATGAAGCTATTAAGAATTGTCAAAATCTGCGAGTTGAAAAGGTTTGCAATCCAAATTTGTTAGAATCTGATATAATTAGACACAAACGGTTCAAAGGTGATAGCTCTAGAAGAAGAATCATTGAGAAAAGGAGATGAAGGTTTTAAGAGAAAAAAATAAATATAAATAATATTTGGTGAAGCCGAGAACAGAAAGGAATCCACGTGTGTTGTTGGAGGCAAGGGGTAACATAGGGAAAGAATTGAATATGAAATTCTCTTAGCAATCACTATAGAAGTAAAACATTGGCTATCTTGGCAGAAGTGATTGCAACTGCATTATGGAGGGAATGAGAAGAAAGGAAAATTAGGAATGGTGGGAATTCTAAATGCATTGAAATGAAAAGGAAAAGAAGAAGTGGTATAATTACCGTGAAGAACATAAACATTTCATCAGGATGGCAATGCAGACAATTTTTGGAGGTGATCCTCTTCCTTGATTCGAAGTGCATTGTATTTGTTGGAATACAACCTAGAGTATTTATCAAAGGAGAAAAGTGGATCTATGCATATTCCTATTATTGATTTCACATGAGAGAGAGTTGTGAACATTAGTCCTTACCTTTCTTTAGTTCCAATATCTATTGTAGCTCTTTCTAGTGTCAAGCCTTGATATTTATGTATTGTTATTGCCCAAGCCATTGTCAAGGGGGGCTTCTTTCGGCTGCCTCGTGTGATCGGGGGAATGGGGATGGCTCTTGGATTGTCTTGATCCCATGTTGGGCCAATGTAGTTTGGGAAGTGGACAAAAAAATATTCAAGCAGTTGAGGTGGTTTAGAACCCCTAGGATATACGATAGCCTTCACTAAACCCAATGATCCATTAACCAAGCTAGCTTCCACCCAAAGATTTTTTGTCAGCATTACTTGCTATCCAATTGCAAGTAAGAGTTCTACTTGAAGTTGTTCATCATTTCCATAATCAAGTGTGTTTTACTGAGAAATTTCAGTAGCACTAATTGCAATGGGAACATTTAATTGCTGAAGCATTTTTCTATTCTGTAAGGAAACCAACCTATTTGTTGGGAATAAGTGGATAGCTTCATCAAACTCTTGGCTTTGGTTAGTTGAAAGCATGGAATTTGTACGATTCATAAGATTTTTTCAGTCATACTTTGATGCCTAAAAATTTCTAATATTCAAAAGGAGTGTACGAAATTGTTGTTGTGTATCAGATTGTCCATGCTAGCGGAAGACAGTGTCAAGCATGACTTGAAAATATTAAAAGTGTGCCAAAGAGCCAATATTGTGGAGCAAGAAGAGTAGATAGGCCTGTCCAAAATAAGAGGTAGTTGTGCCAGGTCACCCACGAGTATAACAAAGACACCACCAAATGGACGCATATGTCTAGCAGGAAATGCTTGCCACAATTGACTATCTATTTTAAGCAACAAGTTGGGCCCTAGGAATCTCATTTCATCAATTAAGATGTACTTAATATGTTTGAAGTCCTCTTGAAATATGGTCAATGGTTGTCCTGTTAATGGATTCATATCTCTAATTAGTATCTAGAGAGTTGTATGTACTATGGAGGCATGAATATTGTAAGTAGCCACTCACGTTGGTGCCAAAGCAAGCAAAGGATTCATTCTTTGATTTGGTGATGTATTTAGTGCTCTTCAGATCTTGTCTATAAGGAATGATTTACTTGTGCCATTAGTTCCTTGAATGATCATATGCAATGGCAACGATGAAGATGGGCCAAAATGGTATTTTTTAAAATGATATTCAGAGAAAGCTTTTTCTTAGGAGATAGTTGATGCCAAAGGGTAGATGCTGCCAATGAGTAAAGAGTGTCTTTGGTTGTATGCAATTTACTTGTTGAAATGAACTGTCCAACAATGCTATGCAGGTTCTCTATAACATGGTGTGCATCCCACTTGTGATGTAGATCAAAGTCTCATCTACCAAATAGTTGTAGTTGGTCAAAGCAAACATTGTTTGTAGCACCAAGCTGAGAAAACAACTCTCACTCATATTCATCTATGGGAAGTAGAGGTTGCGATCTATCGGTATCACTGTCACCTTTCTCTTCATCGGCAGGGGGAGAAATAACTCTATTGGCATGTCAAGGGTCATAGCCAACAATATAAAATAGCCTCTAGTTCTATATTATGCTTTCTCTCGTGAGGCCTATATCTGCCTCAAAATTTTGGAAAGACTTATACAGTAGAAATTCTGACAAGAAAAATGTTTCAAAGGTATCACTTTTCTCCAAGGGGGTAGTCTTGAATAGCGGGTAAACAATTATGATAGCAGGTTGTGGCCGAGGATGCCAACCTGCACCTTTACAGTTTTTTCGATATGTATACAATTGTGCAAATTGAATAAGGGATATTGTCTCGATTTTAGCTGGTCAAGTTGCATGAAACAATGAATATAACCACTTGCAAGATCATCACCACTATCAATTGTTTTCAAATGATGGAATGTCTTCCTGTTGACGTTCAAAGATAGGAAATTTGTTGGCTTGAGATGACAAGGGACAACTTTTGCAACATATGGCATGTTTCTTGTGCACCAATGTCACGATCTACAACCAAGTTCATCATGAATTTTTGATAGGAAAGCAACGCTTTATCCCCAAAGGATTTTTTATTTACAAGCCTTTGCAAGATATCAATACAACTTTGAAAAAAAAATTCAGACTTTGATGCATATTTGGAAATGTAGTTCAAGACAATTTGTCTAGACAAGACTGGTTGGCAATCAACGTTTTCTCGCCAAATTGCAAGCATCTTAGGGTTGTGGATATTAACACAATCATCATTTCTTGCTAGCTTATAGGATTTATTCAATTGACTATCAATCACCAATGTCGATGATGGTTGTGTATTCCATAGAGCTTTGTAGCGACATTGTAATTGGTGGCCTTTTTTCCTAAGGTAAGTGTATTGAGAACACTTGGTATGCCTTTGCACCGTGTTCAACAGTTGTTCATAATCCACCATTGGATCCATGCAAGAGATTTGCGTACTATTAAGCAAGCATGGGTCCTCCAAAGATAAGTGGTGGACCCTTGATATTATTTGATCCAGGGATCGAGGGTTTCATGTTGAAACATAGCTCGATCAAAGAATTTGTTTTCCTATTGAAGCTCATGTGGGTTGGACCAATCAAGCATGTCCATATTCGGGGCATCTAGAAGCCACAAGAAATCGTGGACATGTGTTGATCCACGGTGTTTCCACTCATACCTATACCAATAGTCCTTTGTATGGAAAAGCCTCTCAATAACCTCTTCACGAAAAATGGTGAACCGCAAGTGCATGTACAAATTTGTTATGTGCGGGTTCTACACAACATTGTTTGTGAAGTGTATTTAAGAGTATGGAATATGTGGTTGGGCATGAGGATCAATTACCTTGTGCAAATCAGGTCATTTTGTGTCTGTAGAGCTCAAGGTGAACAAGAGAGTCAATGTACCAAGTTGGTGGATCATTTCCATAAGCTCCTGACGACACTTGCCCCAATATGAGTGTGTTCCTCACAAAGATGCACCAAAGTGAACAAGTCGGTTCGCTATCTAGGTATCTGGTGCATCCCAAAGCAATTGTTGCAAAGCAACAATAGACTTTGGGATCCTTTCCTCCAATTTTATTTTCATAAAAATTGAAGTTGATTGTTGGCTTCGATGTCTCATTATCAAATTATAAAGGTAATATCTAAATCTTACATGCCTCCCAAATCTATTATCATAGTATCTCATCAAGTGCAATGCATATTCATGTAATTGAATTTATACACTTCTCGATTTTAGGGCATTGTTGTGACAATGGGGAACAATATTGGAAAATCCATGCTTAATAACCCTTATGTATTATATTCATTGATAGGGCTAGAATTTATCTCAGGTCAAGGCAAAGTATTTTAACTAATGTATTTAATTTGCAATGCATCTCTAATTTCTTGCAATTCTCGAGGAGGGTTGGGAATCAATGGAATAAATGATGACGATTTCTCAAGCTTAGCTTCCTCATCAACAACATTTTCTAAAGTTGTGATTAGTTTAGTTGTGTTCTGTACTAGTTTTTTCATTGTGTGCAGAAGATCAGAGATGTCAATACTTATAGCAGGCAACAAATTTAAAGCATCACAATCTATTGCAACATCACTATAGTATGGGTCATTCTCAATTTTGTATATTAATGCAGCCATGACATTATGTTTGTCAACATAGCAATCATAGTTCGTCCCCTGAACGCCAGTTCTTATTACAATCACCACTTCAAGATCATGTAAACGACACAGTAACAAAGTTGCAATGGTTGTGATTTCTTGAGGGAAGCTGATTGTATGGCCACTATATTTGTATTGGCCTACTCTAGCATGGGTCACTGGAAAAACTGGAGCAACTCTAGCTATAAGCATTTCTTCAACTTGAGTAAGTTTTGCAAGGACGGGAGGCTGTAGGCCTGGATCCATTTCGTTCACTAAACTAAATCTATGGATGCCCTTTTTCAGAAGCACAATGCAAACACATGACACCTGTGATGGATTCTCACACTCTCATGTTGATGTAGCTTTCTTTTCAAACACTACAAATTTTCAAATCAGGCAAAGCATCAATGCACCGATAGAAGGACTGCATTGCAGTGTGAAAAGAATCACCAAACATGTTGCTTGAGTGGTAGGTGGCTGATGATGTGGATGGAAAGGTATGCTTGGCAAGAGTTTGTTAAGATCTATAGCCACCTATTATTGAGGCACCTTCACTATGATGGTTGTGCGAAATTTGGCAAGGGATGGGGGGTGCGGGGCTATAGTAGGCAACAACTTTTGCCAACGATCTTGGCTCCAATTGTAGTGCACCTATCTGGACATGGGGGACCAAGTTAGGTCGATCTATAGTGCCTCTTTGCTGCAATTATTTGGCTCGATGACCTATGCAAATCTGGTCTCTATGGCGCACATAATAAAGTTGTTTTCTTTGGCATTTTTCTGCCTTTTTACGGTCCACACTTGTTGCATGGTTGGAACTTGAACAAGGCTAAGGACCCTACAATCATAATATGAGGAAAATAATAAAATTCTTGCAGACACCAACTTAAAGGACAATGGAATAAGTAAAGAAGGCAAGCTAATTGAATGTGGAACAAAACAGCCAAAGGTAGATAGCAAGATTTGACAATTCCCTATGGAAAATAATACATATACATACATCACAACGAAGACAAAAAAGTGCTTGCAAATTCCAACTTAAAGAGGAACAATGCAACCAATGAACAAATAGCTAATACAAAATGAAATAGAAGAAAGGAACGCCTACTCTCCACCCTACCATATTGGGTCATGGAGCCCCATCAACTCTCACCAAACCCTCGAGCAAGAACATACATTGTCCACGAGTATGATCACTGGTGAAATCAATGTTGCTTATTACACTCAATATAGAACCTTTCATTCTAATAGCTATTTTTTGAGCCTGGAAAGAATAATAGCCAAGATGTCACAATCAACATCATGCATTGGATGCATATGTAGGGATTTGCTGCTTGGAAATATAAAACCATGATCCAAAAAAAAATTAGAAAATAAAAAACTAAACGTACATAAATACTTTTTCCAGTAGTGATTTAAATCAACAACAACCAAAGCATATATTTATGAAAATGTATTTGCAAATGTATCTATGCATATGCAATGCATTTTTTATGGAGACTGTAATGAATGGAAGGTACGATGCACTCTTTAAAGAAAAGTGTAATGCTAATTCTACCTATGTTTGTGCATCATTCCTTCCTTCATTCTAGCATCCATCTCAAAAAACTTCACATTTTTTATTGCACATGCATATATACATATACATATATTATGATAAAAAGAAAAATGTGCCTGCAAACACCAACTTAAAGACTCACAATGCAGATAAACAGAAAATACCAAAAATAAAATGAAACACAACAAAATAAGACATGCTCTCCACCCTACCATATTGGGTCATGGAGCCCCATGGGCTCTCACCAAACCCCTGAGCAAGAACAGACATTGTCCACCACTACGATCAATGGTGAAACCAATGTTGCTTATCACAGTTCATATAGAACCTATCATTCTAACAGATCCTTTTCTGAGGTTGAAAGGAATAATAGCCGAGTTGTCACAACCGGCATTATGCATTGGATGCATATGTAGGGATTTTCTAGTTGGAAATATAAAACCATGTGCCCTCATGCTTACTACATTAGTCAAACATTGATTGATTATGAGAAATGATACACAACAATAGAAAAATAGTATTTGGCTCTTGTATTCACTACCAGTAAGTTGCAACATTACTTACTGAACGTTAAAATATAAGTAATGATGAAGTTTGACCCTTTAAGATTACTTTTCACTAAAACAAACTTATCAGGATGCTTAGCTAAGTGGGTAATGTTGTTAACTAAGTTTGACCTTAAATTTGTTTCACAAAAAGCAATTAAGGTTCAAGCCTTGACCGACCAGTTGATTGATGCTCCTTCTCCTTTATCATTACCTGGTAATGATTCTTTCCCTGACAATAATGTGTTGACAATCAAAGAAAATGCATGGGAATTATATTTTGACGGATCTAAGTGCAGAACTGGGTCCAGCACGGGGGTTATAATAAAATCGCCCACAAAAGAGCCTATTCCCTTATCATATCAGTTAAGCTTCCTATGTACAAACAACACTGCTAAGTATGAAGCATTACTAACTGGATTGCACGCTACTCTAGCTATGGGAACTCGAGATATTAAGATATTTGATGATTCACAATTAGTCATCAAACAAATAAACAGGACATATCAAACAAAGCATGACAAATTATCAAAATATTCTCACAATGAATTTGTTAGAGAAATTTTAATCATCACCAGTGACAATATCCCTCAAAAATATAATCGTTGTGTGGATGCAATGGCAAGTGCAGCTTCTCTTATATCCCCTCAAGATCCTTCAAAAGACTTCACCTTCATTGTTCATACAATTATGAAACCATCAATCAAAGATAAAGCACATGAAGTGTTAGCACCAACAATTGAAGACTCGAGAGAATGGTATGATACAATATTCAATTATTTGAAAGACGATACCTTTCTCGAGCCAACAAATAAAAACACTCACTCTCGTCTTCAAAAATTTGCATCTAGATATATCATCCTGGCGGACATCTTATATAAAAGGTCCTTTGATGGACTTTTATTTAGGTGTCTTAAGCAATCTAAAATCCCTATAGCACTTGAACAAGCTCATGCAGGAGCTTGTGGGGGGAATTTCAGAGGAAGATCTTTAGTTTAAAAGCTAATCCACAGAGGATATTATTGGAAAAATATGGAATGAGATTGCTTTGAATACATTAAGAAATGTAATAAGTGTCAATAACATCAAAACTTAATTCATGCTCCTGCCTTCGAGCTTTGTGCACAAGTTCCTATTTGGCCATTCTCAGTATGGGGTTTGGATACTATCAAAAAATATCTCCACCTTCATCTGTTGGACGTATGTTTATAATCACGACAATAGATTATTTTATGAAATGGGTAGAAGCTATTCCCTTGCGCTCAACAATCGTCGATGTAATATGTATTTTCATATTGGAACACATTGTTTCTCGCTTTGGACTTCCTTCCGTATTAGTTTCAGAAAATGGCACACCATTTAAGAATAATGATGTGATGAAGTTCTTGGAAACATTTAATATATACAACATCAATTTTCAATGCCTTATTACCCACAATCTAATGGACAAGCTGATTCAACTAACAAAACTCTTGAACAAATTCTAAGGAAAACAATGAACAAACATAATAAAGACTTGCATACATAATTAACATACATGTTATGGGATTCAATGGGAAACACACCTTACAACCTTGTTTATGGTGTTGAGGCAATTATGCCCCAGGAGTTAGAGATTCCCTCCTTAAGAATCACTCTTCAAGGGCTAATTGATGACAATACTTATAGGGAACGACGATTACACCGACTTGAAATGCTCGATGAAAGTCACATCAACGCCCTCAAACATCTTCAAGCTTACCATAAAAAAATGCAATGAAGTTATAATGATCATGTCATCCCTCGTTCATTCAACAAGGGTGATTTGGTGCTATACGAGAATCAACGAAATGTCAATGCTAACCTGATAGAGAAAGGAAAGTCTAGCCCTAATTGGTTAGGACCTTATGTAGTTGAAGAAAGCTATGGGTCTAGAGCATACCTGATATCTGAAATAGATGGTACACCTCTTGAGGAACCTATCAATTTCGTGCATTTGCATCATTATTATATACCTAGCCTTTATAAATAGTGTGAGTTCTTAAAGCAGTGTTGTTAGATTTAATGGATAGTATGCCATTGTCTCTAGTGCTTGCTTCATTCTTGACACATAGATTTTTGTGTCTTGAATTTTGGGGTAGTGGATCGAATGTTTTTTTGGATTCTTAATTTAGGTATCATGCTATTTAGACCTTATAATGTATGTTATGTTAGATCAAATCCTTATTTGCATTTAATATTCGACAATTAAATCATGAGTGCATTTAATTTAGCATAAAATATTACATCATAAATCTAAGAAAGCTTAAGAAAAGACATGTTAGATCATGGAGATATTTATTGAATAGTATAACAAATATTATTTAATAAATCACATTTCCATCTAACACATAAATGTAAAATCCAAGCATGCTCATATATATGTATATCAAAAGTTTTAATACATCTCATCAATATTACAATGTCACTATGGCCTATGACTATTGGAACCCTCAGGATCTGGTGTCTGCACTCGTCGAGAGATGATGGTGTGTGATCGGGATCTACTCATGGTAGTCATCTCCCACATTGTCTATAGTGCCCCGCATGCTTCACCCTCACGTATTAGTCCATCCACACACTCTCGCTTTGCACGATCTCTACTAGCTTGGATTCTAGGATTCTCTCTTTGTAGTCACTTGACCTCTGATGGTAAGATAGCCTCTTTCTTAGATCTCTGAGCTACTCGAGCCTCCTCTAAATCCACCTCCAATGCTAATACCCGACCCTCAACTCGATCAATGCACCTAGATATGCTATCAAATGCTCCCTTGAGCCTCACATAAGGCTTGAACAAGTCCATGCACTACACCACGAACTGTGGGGGCATGTACTTTGTGACAATAGCCTCATCTGAAGGAAGGGGTGGGACTATCTCAGCAGCCGTACATGAGAAGAGGTCCTCAAGATCTACCACGGGCCCTACGAGATAGAAATCATAAGGATAATCAGTATACATCATCATAATATACATATACATGAGCATGATATACATAAAAAACATAAAGCATAAAAATAGAATATCATCATCTGGGTCTATAGCATGATCTGTAGGAATCTCAAACACCCCACTACTCTCCCCATGCTCTTAGACATTGGCATGTGCAGTACTGTGACGTCGTAACCCATGTGGGAACTATATCTCTCCACTCAGGTCTAGGAGGATTAGCCTCACCTTTGTCGTTGTCCTCGCTTGTAGGTTGACTCTATTCATCCTATATCTCCTTGTCATCCTCCTCTCCCTCATAGTCATTTTCCTCCTCTAACCCCTCATCCCCATTTGGAAATAGGTCTACTGGATCTATCCCCCTGCCTGACTCTTTGTCCTCCTCCCTTAGATCTAGTAAAGGTCTTGCAAATCCCATAGGAAAGATAGGTCTTGGTTGAACCACATCCCACCACTCATTATACTCCTTTGTTGTACAAACATAGTCAGCATCAAAGATTGGGGACACATCTGTATCCTCCTCCTTTGCATCACTTCAGAAAAAATTGTCTACTGTCAGTCATTTAAGGTCCCCAAGTCTGCATGCGCTCCATACTGGTCGTCTATATGAAGATTGTAGTACTGGTTGTCTTTGTACCTGCTTGAACTATCTCATGATGCAATCATAGTAGAAGGGTCTCAGTATGTAATTGTGTCATCCTAGAAAAAGTATATCCCTCTGCATCTGCCTCATCTATCTTGTAGTGTCTGGCCAGAAGAGCTCCATCAGATAAGGTCTCCATACAATATCCTCCTTCCTCAGCCTATCAAATCTGACCCTCCAAAATAATGCAGCATCATGTTTCCATGCCTATCTAAGTAGATAACTGAAGGCCCGTGGTTATCCTACCGCGGTGGCAATCAGAAATCCTCTCGATCTAGTATAGATAATATGCTCTAGGTACCAGCTCTATAGTAAAGTGCAGTGAAGCATGTTGTTCACCTCTCCATAGGTAAACTGACCCAATTCATAATATAGGTGTGCCAATATGCTTTGACCCCATGCAAAAATGACATGGTAGTGCTCCATGTCTCAGATCATGTGCACTAGTCTGCCCTCTAGATGTGCCTTGCGGCCATCGGGAACTAGTACCAATGCTACTATGAAAATCATGATGTGTCTTATGAGTGGTGACTACACATGTAGAATCCATGCAAGCTTAATGTGTGGTCCTATGATCTTGTGATGAATCGGTCTCCCTAGGCAATACTCAGTGTCAAACTACATGTCCTCAAAGCTCTTGTTGTGTGCTAGAAAAACCCTCTCACCTCGAATGGGCACCTGCAGTATCCAATGCACATTCTCCAGTTTGATATTCATCTCTCCTATAGGTAATTCAAATGTGCAAGTGTTTGTGTCCCATCTCTCTACCAACACCATTAGCATGGTGTCGTGATATTGCATTGTTGGGGAGAGATAGGCCCAGTAGAGACCTATCTCCTAGAGCTTATGCACGTCCTCCTCAGGGAGCTGATCAACTAGCTCTCATAGATGGTTGAACATTCGGCCACCTAGGTGTTGACCTGACTGAGGTGTAGTCTACCATAAAAAATAAGCAAAATGTCATTTAAAACATCTTAAAAACTTAAATTTGTGCTTTAATGGTCAAAAAGTGTGCTAAAGTTGCTCTAAGAATATCTTAATTAAGGGTTCTTACACGTTATTCCTTAACTAGGACACTTTGCGACAAAGTGGGACGCTTTGCGACAAAGTGGGAAAATGAATTAAAATCACTCCCTAACTCTAAATCCATCTAAAAATTTCATAAAAACATAAAAATTTAATTAAATCAAAGTACAAAGAAGGCAAAATCCACTCATAGTAGGTTGTAGCTCGTCCCCTGCAACCGCCTCCCATAGAAGCTCAATCCATGGATGTGTTGATGGGTGTTTGCTCAGCATGATGGCTCACTCTACTTCAAGCTCACTCTGCAAAAATGTAAACAATAAAATGAATATGAATTACCTTCCCTTTTACCTTTATATACATGCATTTTTTGGTAACTTTTGTTAAAAAGGAAAAGAAGTGCCTTTTATTCAAACTAACATATTAAGAGCTGGTGAACTCCATTTTCAATGTCACCTATTGTGTTGGAATCATGGTTCTACTCTCATTGTCATCAATTGTCTATCATCAGGTGGCATGGTACTTGGAAATGCCTTATGATAGACTTGTGTAGTTTGATGTGGTTGGATTGCTACCTTGTTTCCACCTTCGTAAAGCAAGCAGAATCAAGGGGGGCATACATCCACCCATGAATTCAATTTTCTAGGCAAGTTAGATAAGAGGATTATGTATAAGCTACTAATGAGTATGTGATGTGGGATGTGGTTTCTAACATTGTGTTTTTTCAAGTAACTACAATGGGAGTTTCATTCTCCCTAACGAATCCATATGAGTATCCTTTTATAAAGTTACTTTTTTTGAAGTACTTTAGCTTGCAAATGCACGCAACGTCATATGGGCACTAAAGTGGGGGATAAATGTAGTGTAGGAAAATGCATATCTTTACATTTTTACACTTAATTTGGACCTATTTTGGCACCCCTTACATTAAATTCCCTTTAGGTCACTTATTATGGGCCCCTAAGACCCCTTTTGGTCCATCCTGAGGCAAATTTCAACTATAAACCCGACCAAAATCCATAAAAAACCTTTAATCTCAATAACCCACATTTTAAAATTGCAAAATAAGCCTTGTGGGACCAAGATGCCCTTAATGGAATCTTAGTCCCCCTTAGTGAGACCAAGATGCCACCTAGGGCGTCTTAGTCCCAAGGGTTTTATTTTTGAGAATTAAGAGCGGAAAATGAAAATATTTTATTTAATTTGGCATTTTGTCGACCTTTGGGATCTAATAATCGGGTTATTAGATAGGCATGCCTATAAAATTAAGATTCACACCCATTTTCATGTAAATTCAATAAATTTGAGATAAGTGAAGCAAGTTTGAAGGAGAGTTTCAAGAAGCAAGGAATTGAAGTCTTGGAGCAGCCTTCTATTGTGTTTTTGTAGGTTTTTCAAGTCAAGATCTAGCATTGCCAAAGACTAATGATGGATGCATGGAGGATCATGAGAGATTCTAGGTTGGAGATGCAACTATACATACTTCCAAGCCTAAGGACTTGTTTCTTGAGTGATTCCATCTTCCATTATTGTTCTACTTTTTGCCTAAGGAAGGTACATTTCATGTTTATGGCTTATTAGGGTGATTTGAGATCTCCTTTGTAAGTCACTTTCATTTGCATCTTAGGAATTCTATTCTAACACATTTGAATAGGGTTTCTCCATGTTCTAGCTTGCATAATATTAGACACAATTAAGATAACGGCTCACACACATTTCCATTTTCAGATCTATGAATTTTTCATTAAGGTTTAATTACCAAACAAGGGGTTTGACCAAGGAAAACCCTCATAAACAATCAATCAAATTTCCTTTGTTTTGTAGGTTATTTACAAGTTGAGATCTAAAGACTCGGTGAAGAAGGAAGTGCATACATTGGACTTCGAGATCACATTCAAAGATTTCAAAAATTCAAGACTGGACTAAGTCACCACCTAGGGCATCTTAGTCCTCCCAAGGGTATTTTTCAGAGATTCTTTCAGATCCAATTTCAACATCTGAAGATTCTACATCTGCCCCAAAAAATAGCAGAGGGACTAAGACAATAGTAAGGGCATCTTAGTCCTCCTTAGCATATTTTCGCAGCATTTTTGCATGTCCAAAATCCTCATTACATTTCAAGACTTCCTAAGTACACATACCCTAACATGTTGTTTCTTTTAATTTCATTATTTGCACTCATTATTTGGCTTGCATTACTAGGTTTTGTGAGTTGAATGTTAAGTTGTCATTTTCAAGCTTTTGCTTGGTGGTGAATGCCTCAAAGCCTAAAATAACCCCTCCTAGGTCTTCCTTGTTGAGAATTGACTCATCTTTGGGTTGATAGTCGATCCAATTTGGGATCCTAGGACATTCTTGAGTGACAATTGGAAAAGAGTGGTGACAACAAGGCACTTCTTCCCTTTTTCCCATTATTAAAGGTGAAAAATAAATTAATTATCTCTTTTTTATTATTTATTTAAAAAATAAAATACATTTTTAATAAAAGAAAAATTTATTTAAAAAATCAAAAGAATTTTTTTATCAAGGTACTATACCTTGCATATGGGGGTATCATATGGTATTGACCTTAGCTTCAATGGTTTATCTAAACAATTTTATGGATTTAGAACCTCTAAGTTGATTATCCAGAACTCTATGTTCACTCAACCATGCAAGGTGGTCATAGGGTTGTTGGCCCCACTAACCCCATGGCCCAATTGTTTATATAGGCATTTAATGGTATTAAAATCTCTACCTATTCAACACAACTTTGCCTCCAATCAAAATCTCACCACCATCATGTAACTTAAACAATGTTGCTCAATTGATGTCATCCTTCAACTTATTCACCAAAAATTTGTCTACTTTTTGAGGGAGGGAGAGAGAAAGAGGTATGGAGGGATAGGTTGGATAGAGATAAGTAGAAATGGAAGGTGGGTGGGAGGAAGGAAGAGAAAGAGACAAAGATACAGAGAGATGGAGAAAAGGGGAGATAAAGAAAAATAGAGAGGGAGGGAGGGATAGAGAGGGGTGATATAGAGAGAAGTAGAGATAGAGAGAATGGTAAGGAGAGAGAGAAGGAGAGAGTGACAGAGAAAGAGGAGAGAGAGGAGGGAGGGAGGGATAGGTAGGGAGAGTAGAGATGGAAGGAGAGAGAGAGAGGGAGGGAGAAGTGAGAGAGAGGTGATAGAGAGATGTGATAGAGAGAAGTAGAGAGGGAAGGAGGAAGGTGGGGAGATTGTGAGAGGGAAGGAGGGAGGAAGGGAGAGATAGAGGTATAGAGGGATAGTTAGATAGAGAGAAGTAGAGAGGGAAGGTGGGTGGGAGGAAGGAAGAGAGGGGAGATGGAGAAAATTAGAGAGGGAAGGAGGACGGAGGGAGGGAGACAAAAGTGAGATAGACAGTAGAGGAGGGAGGGAGGGAGAGAGAGTGGGGGGATAGTTGAGATAGATAGAATTAGAGAGAGAAAGAGGTAGGTAGAGAGAGGGAAAGTAGAGATAGAAAGAGGGGAGAGAGAGAGAGAGAGAAGGGGGGAGAGAGGGAGGGATAAAGAGGGATAGTTGAGATAGATATAATTAGAGAGAGAGGTAAGTAGAGAGAGGGAGAGAAGAGATAGAAAGAGGGTAGAGAGAGAGGAGGAGGAAGGTGAAGAGATTAAGAGAGGGAAGGAGGAAGGTGAGAGATAGAGAGGGAAGGAGGAAGGGATAGGTAGGTAGAGACAAGTAGAGAGGGAAGGATACATGGAGGGCTCAAGGTAGGGATGGAGAGAGTGATGTGTGTGTGTGTGTGTGTGTGTGAGAGAGAGAGAGAGAGAGAGAAATAAAGAGAGGTAGGTAGAGAGAGGAAGGGGAATTATACAAAGAAATAGAGAGGAAAGTAGAGAGGGAGGGAGGGAGGGAGGGACAGAGAGGTGAGATAGACATAGAGGGGAGGGAGGAAGGGATAGGTAGGAGAGAGAGGTGAGATATAGATGAAGAGAGTAGAGAGGGAAGGGGAGAGAAATCTAGGTAAAGAGGGATAATTGAGAGATAGAATTAGAGAGAGAGATAGAGGTAGGTACCTGTAGAGAGGGTGAGTAGAGATAGAAAGACGGGAGAGAGAGAGGGAGGGAAAGAGAGAGAGAGAGAGGAGGGGAGAGAGAGAGAGGGGAGAGAGGGAGAGGTAATGAGGGATAATTGAGATAAATAGAATTAGAGAGAGAGAAGGAGAGGGAGAGGTAGGTAGAGAGAGGGTCAGCAGAGATAAAAAGAGGGTAGAGAGAGAGGGGGAGGGAGGGAGGGAGGGAGAGAGAGATGTTGAACACACCAAATACTGAGAAGGGGGTGAATCAATATCTACAAAAACTTGAACCCCTATAGAACTTGAACTCTTCAACATAAAACAAAATTCTTAACCAAATCAAAAACTTTTAAACAAATTAGCAAAAGTTTAAACCTTCAACAAACTCAATAATCTTCAGCAATGAAAGATATAACACTTTTAACTTTAACCATATCAATAGTAATGATAAAAGAGACAAGAAACACACATCCACAAGATAACACTAGATTTACATGGAAAATCTAATAAGGGAAAACCACGGTGAGAGTTAACTCACAATATAAAGGCTCATTTTGAAAAAGGACTTGCAAACTAAGGTGCACTACCTTAGAGCAAGATACAAAGGAATTTCAAAACTGAAGCACATACAACTTTAGAGGAAAGATACAAGGACCTGATGAGATTCACTATCTTAGAATAGGATTCAAAAGATTATAAAGGATTACAATATTTGTCAACAATTCACTCTGATGACAAGGCATTAAAGCATAACTAATCCTTATTTCACACACTTTCACAGTTCCCTCTATGAGATATTCAATTACATTCCACACACACACACACTTCCACACTTGCTTTCCTCTTGCATCTAAAATTTTCTTGCATTTACATCCATCACAAGACTTCAAAATTTAAATTAGGTTAGCCAGAAGAGAGTTGAACAATGTTTTCAACAAGTCGGCCATAAAATCATAATGCAATCGTATCTATGTGAAAGAGAGGACTAAACACAATCTTATTAAATATTACAATGTGATCCAAAACACTTCGTATAATGGTGCACATGAACCCAAGTCGACAACAAGGAAATGTGTAGATGAAACATGAAGCACATAACCAGTTGGCCCAAAAACATAACCTCAATAGAATTTACTCAATCTAGTTCTAAAAGATAGGTTAGGACAGATAAATCCACCTTAACACAGCTTCATATGTTGATGCAAACCCTCAAGCACAAAGCATAAGCAAGATGACAAGCCCTGTTGGCTAGATATCAATTAATTACCCAGAATACCAACTCAAACACAATGCAGCACCAAAAGAGATCAACCATAGTTGTGTAGATCATAAAGGGATGTTCCTTGAATATCCAGTAACATCTCCAAATACTTTTTTTATAGTATCATGCCATCAATAGCTACCGCAACCCACATAGGAATAGAGTATTTCTTCCCAGAAACACAAAATGTACAAGGATGAGATATAACATTAGCATATTGCGGGCCACTTGAACCAATGAATTGGAACTAAGACATTGGACAAACACTAAGAGGACATTCACCAAGCCGCATGAGTAAAAACATCAATATGGAGAAATGTGGATCATGTTTTGGACCAATTCGCAAAAGCCTACTTGACAACACAAGTGACCTGAAAAGATGGGAGTGCAGTGTCCATAGAGAAAAAAAATACCAAACCACAAGACCACAACTCTAAAATCATGTGAATGTGGAACATTCTCCAAATAGTCTTCACAACATCTTTTAGGAACAAAACCTTTCAACAACTTGTGGAGGCCAAAACTTTCTTTTAGCAACATATGTTTCATTAGGAACATCAGGAGAGAGCATACAACATATTGTAGATCATCAACAACATCTCTCCACCATCAACATCACTTCTAATCCTCATCTTAATATATTTGTTATGAAATCAACTCTACTGACAACAATTATGTACTATACATCTTTGATTAACATCAGGTAAGACATGACATTCAACCATGAACTTCAACATCACATCATTATAC
Source organism: Sequoiadendron giganteum (assembly GCA_007115665.2). NCBI lineage: Eukaryota > Viridiplantae > Streptophyta > Pinopsida > Cupressales > Cupressaceae > Sequoiadendron > Sequoiadendron giganteum. The sequence goes on along the minus strand of CM021107.1, from coordinate 72,512,616 downwards.
AATAATGATAACCCAAACAAAATATTGTCAACAATGATAACCAATACCAACCAACAATGCCACGCAGCTTCCATTATACCAAGCATCCAAAATGAAGACAATTCTAAACAAATGCTTATTGTGCTTCCTATTTACTTGTGTTTGTTCCTTCTATTTCTATGCTCACGATTACATGTGTATCATGCGCTACTTTGTTAGCATTATTCAGCACTCAAGTTCTCGTTCCTTTGTAACACGAATGTGGAGCCTCTATGTTATGTTTTGGTTTCTATGTTACATTTCACAGCTCATAAATGCATTTCAAAATTGCTTTTCCTTTCTTATGTTTATGCGATGTCAAAGTATTACTCCCAACACTTAATTACTTTGTTTCATAGATTCTATATCTTGCGCTATAATGATACGCTGCTTGGTGGCTTAAAACAACATTTAAATAATAGTTCAAAGTCCCTATATTATATGCATTGTATCATAAAATATATACTATGCACTTAAGCCAATGCAATGTATGGCTATCATAGAATATATACATCAATCGACATATCTCCCTTGATCAATTTACATTAAGGTAATCGATTCATAATAGATATGTATTTATATTATATAAACCGATATAGATATATAATATAATATATATATGTATATTATATATATAATATTATATTATATATATAATATTATGTTATATTTATAAGACACTAAAATCATATAAAGCTATCAAATATATAAGATTATATATATTACAAATATACATATACCATTATCTTATTATCTAAACTCAAACATATATAGACACACACACACACACACACATATATATATACAAAATATGTATAATTATGTTTTTGTCAATTGATTTATATAGCGAATATATATATATACATACATATATGTGTGGTATATGTCCACTTGGTTTCCCTATGAAAACGATGTACTCATGCATGGGTTATCGTTTATACTTGCACACACACACACACACACACATGTATATATATGTAATCATCGATTAAAATAAACAAAGAAGAACTCACACATATCAAAGAGACTCAATCACATAATTCAATCCATAGAGTCAACGCATCTCAAACAAGGATGACTACCCAATTATTTCATTAATTCAAGACTATGACCAAAAGGCACTTACCTGGTTCATGGACCATCCATTCTAACAGTGGGTGTGTGAAAGCTCAGTTTAGACTCATTAAGGGTTTCCAAACCAAAATTCTTCTCTTGAGTAATACTTAGCATGAACCTGCACCTGCAATCAACTTGTCATATTTGCAAAGGTAGTTAGTTGTTCACATATGTGTATGTATATGCATCATCAAAGCATTAGAATATTCACATTGCAACTCAAATTCATTTCATTGTACTTCATTAATATAGTCATATTAACCTTTATAAGTAATAACATTTCAATACCTATTTCAGTATTCCATTCATCTATCAAACATATTTTAGTCATGACTAACATTCATCATCCCATTTACCCGCGAAGGTAAAAGTAACTCAGTAACAATAAGATGAGGTGTAACACCTCCAAACCTTAGATACAAATAGATAAGAGGTCGGTCCACATTTCGAAAAAAATCGAAGTTCCTACAATATTCCAAACAATCGCTACACTCGCAAAATTAACCCACACGACTACTGACCCCTCTCCCCTATATTCATTGTTTTAATGAAAAGACAAAAGAAACTTAACATTCTAATTAAAAAATATTAGTAAATATTTATACTAAATAATTTTCAGTAGTACCTAATTAAAATTTTCTGTACCCATCAGCAATAGCGTATAACACAGCAGGCTATCGTAACTTGTGCACCTAAAATACTGTCTAGATTCCTCAAGAGACACATATGAATAGCGCTACCTTCGAATTGGACTTGAGCACAAGCTGTTGTCAATCTATATTTGGGTTGACCCAGCGCAAACTGAAAACAACTGATTGCAAATGCTATTAAAGAGCTGTTTGAATTTTTAAGCAAATGTCTACATTGAGATTGATATAAGGCGTATACATAATCTAATAATATGATTTGCTAACGACATCGAATTTTGACAATTAGATATACCTATAAATAATTCAGAATGCCCACTTCTGCGCGAGTGAATACCAACTTCAATCCTCCTTTTCTTTGGTAAATGCCACTCGGTGTTTCGCTTAGGATCCTTCAATGATCATCAAAATACATACAATCAGGTGAGTAGTGTTTGTCTTCTTCTGTGAGTGAAACGAAATGAACTATTTCAGAGATAAAAAAGTCCTTGGTTCGTGGAATAGACGACACATGTGGTGAGTTCAAACTAAAACACAAGTCTCAAACAGTTAGTTTTCTCTAATGACATCGTAGTTTGACAGTAACATATACCTTTAAACCTTTCGCAAAGCTTTTTTAAAAGTTTAGAATGCCCACTTGTTGTCAAGGAGTATAGAGCGTGGAATCCAGCCATAAGGTTGTAATTATCTTGAGAGCGAACAACTTTGTCGCCCATTTGTATGCAATGCTAACTTGATCAATGTGCATTGCAGTTTTCAAGGTTTCAACAGAGTTTCATTCCACATTCATGGCTTTTTCTACTTCATCTCGCCCATTAAATGTAGAAGAGGATGCTTTCGGTGAAATGTTTTATCAAGGAGAAAAGAGACGACCATCTGCATCCCCTCAACTTTATGATGTTTTCATTAACCATCGAGGCCCTGATGTCAAAGAGACCCTGGCTCTTGAACTCTATAATTCTCTTGATATGGTGGGAATCCGAGCGTTTCTTGATTGCAAAGAGATGGATTTGGGTGATTTGTTTCCTTCCACAATTCAGAATGCCATTTACTCTTCATCAGTACAAGTTGCCATTTTCTCTAGAAGATATGCCGAGTCCGTTTGGTGTTTAGCGGAGCTTACTCTGATGTTAAAAACTAAAAGAAAGATTATTCCAATATTCTATGATGTTTCACCTTCGGACCTCAGATACGCAGAAAAGGGAGTGTATGCTGATTCATTTGATTACCACACAGAGAAGCGCAGGTATCTCGACAAACTTGACACCTGGAAAGCAGCCCTCCGCTGTGTTTCATACATCTCTGGCTGCGAATTCAACCCAAATAACGAGTAAGAATTTTTCTTCTAACAAATTCTTCATAATTTTTTCTCCCCACAAAGATTTATGATTTTAATCTGGCCCGATCTGATGAAATCATTATTTTCATTGCAAAATTCAAGCAATCTTGAAACGCTATGTAAAATTGTAGTGTCCGCTGTCCGAAGAGAGGTAGAAAAGACAAGATCTTTAGAAGTTGCAAGGTATCCGATTGGAATTGAAGGATTGGTTGACGACTTTGAAAGGGCATGCTGGCAGAAGATGGAGGAAAAAGAAAAAGTGATTGGCATCTGTGGTATGGGTGGGTCTGGTAAGACCACCCTTGCCAAGGAATTGTTCAACCAAAAGCGTTCAGAATTCAGTGGATCATGCTTTTTGTTTGAGGTACGTGAAACAGCTTGCCACGGTAAATTGACTTCTTTGCAAACAAAGCTTCTTAAGGATCTGATGCAGGAAAATCGTGAGTTTGATAGTGTTCCTGAAGGATGGAGCTATCTCAGGTCTCGCCTGGCGAACAACCCTTTTATGAGCTTCTTAATCGTTATAGATGACATAGATCACATAGGCCAGCTGAATGCCTTACTGGTTAGGGATCTTTTAGTCAATAATTCTCCTAGTTTGATCATTGTCACAGCTCGTGATAGGAGAGTTCTGATAAGAGCAGGAATTAATTCTTGCTATAAGATGAAAGAAATGAATGTCCATCATAGCACAGAGCTCTTCTGTTGTCACGCCTTCCACCAACCGTATCCAACAAGGGGATATGAAGATTTGGTTGAAAGCTTCGTGGAAGAGTGTGGGGGTTTGCCTCTGTCTCTGCAGGTTTTAGGTGGACTTGTTTTCGGTAGTACTGATGAGTATTATTGGAAACTAGTATTGGATAAATTGAGGAAAACTCTACCCCAAGATATAATGCAGACGCTTAGAATAAGCTTTGATTCGCTTGATGCTGAACAAAAGCAGGTATTTATGGACGTTGCATGCTTTTTTGTCAACAAATCTCGTCATATGGCTTTAAGAATATGGGAAGCATCAGGGGCGAGGGCTGGGCTTACACTTCAGACCTTAATGGATAAATGTCTTGTTGAAGTTCAAGTGGGAAGGACTTACTGGAATGGATTTGACTCTGAAAACATTCCTCTTTTGAGAATGCATAACCACATTCAGGATCTCGGCAGAGAAATTGCATCTGAATTGAGTAGTCCTTGTCGACTATGGCGTTCGCAGCATCTTCATTCTCAGGTTTGTTTCTCCTCCTAAGTTTGTTGTCCACTTTACGGTACTAAAATATGTGTTTATATAGCTTGATTGTTGTTTTTCTGACTGGAACATGACAAAATTTTAGCTTCATCCTCAAAATGCAGGAAGAAAAGGGATTCGAGAATATACTTGCTGGGATCGGTGGTCGTAGTTTCAGGTGTCTCAATTCCATTTTTGACCAGCACACGGCTCTTCAATTCAGATATTTTTTAAGTAATTTAAATGATTGTGAGGGTCCATCCACTGCTTTGCTGTGGCTTGAACTTGACCTAAGTATGTTGGAAAAGCTGCATGAACATGAAAATATTGAAGGAGAAGAAGTTATGTCAAGCATGTTCACTATTCCTTCATGGATTCCTCTCCAAAATTTGCACTATTTAAAAATTTCCCATGGATATTTCCGAAGTTTATGGCGGAGTGATCAACAGGTAATATATTCTTCTATATTTGAGTCTGGTTAAAGATGATATCGTATAAAATGAGTTCTTAAAGTAGCTATTTGGTGACCATTATTTAGAATTGGAGAATAGGTGTTTTACACAAATTAGTTTCAAATTTCAGGCCCCTTTGCAGTTAAAAGAGCTTGTGCTTGACGGAACAAACTTGGAAGAGTTTCCGAGTTCATTGGGAGTGTTAAGTCGTTTAGAAAATCTAGTCATTGCAGGAAGAGAAGAATGGAACGGAGCAGAATGGAATAATTCAATGAAAATTGACGGGAGATTCTTCTCAAACTCACTTAGAAAACTCACTAAACTTAGAAGTTTGGTTTTGAGGGATTTCACATTAATTGGGGAATTGAGAATTGAGACTAGCATGGGGTCAACTACTCGTGGAGCTCGAATTGTCAGCCTTGAAGAGATAGATATAAGGAATAAAAAACTTATATCTAAGGTTTCAATCAGTGGACACTACCTTCTCATCCTTAAATCTCTCCATCTTGAATCCCTGGAAACTTTATTTGAAGTGGATTTAGGATTCGCAGCCACACGGAATGATCTAATGGATGGAAAATCGAACACAAGAGTAGAAGAGTTTCCGTGTTCTGCAGGTCTATGCTGCTTAGAGAGAATCACCATTGATGGATGTTCGAAGTTGCAGAAGATCAAAGGTATTGAAGAGTTGAAAGGACTGAAATATCTACATCTTTCAGCTGGCAATGTAGCTATATTGGGAAGTGTTAAAATGTGGCAGGTATTACACAGTTTCTGTTGTACAATTCCGCGTGTCGTTTTGATAGGAAAGCAGTTTTATATATTGTTAATTGTAACCCGTGCTTTTCCTTTACGGTTATATATTTATTGGACTAATCAGTCTCTTTGTCAATTCAGAGAATACCTTCAAGAGTTACTAGTTTTATTTGGGAATCAAAGGTTGATACAGAGAGCATTCTACAACAATTCAGTGCGTTATCTTCTCTTATTGGGCGAGATGGAACAGTCAGTGAAATTGGTAGTGATCCCAAGGCAGAGTTAGTGATTCCTGTGACAGAACAAACTAGTGCAATTATCATATTTATGTTCGTTGAAAGTGTATTTAATGGGAAAGATTGCCGAAAGAATTTGAAGATTCCTCCTGTGGACTGGATGGTGGCTTATATTGGAAGAGGAAAATTTGTTGCTATTGTTGTAGTCACTGAAGAAGAAAAAATAATCAAGATGAGATATGGGATATCCAATTGGATTCCAATGATGTCAGATGGTACAGGAAGAAAGGGCTTTATAGTGACCATCGAGAATAGAGGCGAATGGAAAACCCTACCATTACTCCAACATCTTTGTTCCCAGGTTTGCTGCTGCTTCTCAATTTGCAACTGGAATTTCATATTCTGCATGAATGTTAATGCATTATTTGTTTTTAGGATACAAACTGATCCTGCATGCTAAATGCATGAAGGGATAAGGTTGCGAACTGTTTTTTTTTTTAGAGGCTGCTAAATAGTATTGTGTTTGTGCTGTTTATTCAAGCCGGAAAAAAACAAAGTATTGATCTGTAATAAATGAGTAGAAGTGTATTGAAGGCCCCTCTATATTGATGCATAATCACGTAATCTATTTTTGCAAGTTGAATAAAAGATATTGCTGTATCAATTTGTGTTTATTGCCTGAGTTTTAGATCCTTCATTTGGTATCAGAATTATTGTTTGAGTTTTACATTCTTCATTGGGTATCAGAACAGGAAGATCGGAAGAAAGTTGCAATCAAGAAGATGATCCGGAAGAGATCGTGGAAGATCAATTAAGAAAGACATCGTCCGCAAGAGGGTCGTGGTAGTTTTAAAGTTTGCAAAGAAATCTTAAAAATGGCTGCAGTATTCCCTGAAGAAGAAAGTCGTGGATTTAGAGTTCATTCAAAAAGCCGTTGCATTTGATGGAGTCCGCAAAGCTACTGCAGTAAATTAAAGTGTAATCACAGCCGCGTCTAAGGGATCGCAGGATCTTTTCTCAACAGTCTACGTGTTCACCAGGGCTGGAGTCATTTCGTCCATGGCATGAAACTTCTTTCAGGGGACATCGTTTCCTTCGACAGAGCTATTGATGCCCAAAAGTTGCAGGCGGCTTCCCTTAATAGGCCGCAGAAACTTATGTCGCCCGCTGTTTGTGGTCGAGAAGTCTCAACTAAAGTCACACCACATCATGTTTTGAAGACACGTTTACAACACTACCCACTCTGGTCAATGCCATTTTTTGGTTTGCCAAGAACAATTTTGATTATTTTTACCACATCCTACTGACAAATCATTTTGTTTAACAAGGGATTAAATGCTGTAATATGTCTTTTGCAAAGCTTACGCAAGTTAAAGATGTAAATTTTTTAATAGAAATATTTAGAAAATTAATTATATGCAATATAATTGGTTGAAAAGGTTTGAGTCTTTGTTTGGGTCTTAACTGTGGTATATTTATAAAATAATAAAATATTAACAAATTAAATATATTGTGTATTGATATCTCATTTGATGTTTGGATGATTGAAAATATAAGGAAAAAATATTTAAATGATTAGAGTTATAATAAAGTTAGATAGGGTTAGAATAAAAAGAACAAAAGATATGGGATGAATTTTTTTTTTTTTTTTGATGGAGGGTTCAGACCTGCGAGGTAGAATCCGAGACGGGCCCACACGTGCCAGAAACCTCTTCGGCTTAGAGCCAAGGACTGAGGGCCATCCACACCACCAAATTCGCCTAGGGCATGATCCTAGCCTCATCCCTTATGATGTCGGAGTCTTGCACTCAGCAAGACTTGATCCCTGGTGGGCTCATTTCGAACCTTTCAACTTCACCAATAGACCAAGGGCCCATTGACGGGATGAAAATTTTGATATATTATAATAAATAATATATTGTTTTTATTATTATATATTATAAGAAATAATATTTTTATTATTATTATTTATGATATAATAAATCATAAAAATATATTTATAATAAAATATTAAATTATGGTTGAATTAATATAATAATATATATCATATATTATATAGTAATATATCATAATAATCTATTATTATGAATAATCTACATAAATAATAATTTAAAGATATGTTTTTTTGCAGCCCTTACAGAAAATACAAAAGGTATGGAATGAAATTTTGTATTTTTTTTTATTATATATTATAATAAATAATTTATTGTTTTAGGGGTTCACCCCGCAATGTGACGATAAAGTCATAAGCCTTGTTCATTGATATATATCTATAATAAGTTGACGAATGACGGACGTGGTACATTGTCAAAATTAATTATTTTCTTTCAAGATACATTATAATTTTATTTATTTACTTGTAAAATGCAAACTTTCCAAAAAATTAAAATTACTTTTACTTGGCAAAAAAAATTTCAGTGAAATAAAAAAATAAGATTAAACTTTTGTGACATTTCAATAAATTATTTTACCTAAAATATTTGAACAAAGATATTCTTCATTTTAAGCATTTATTGATATTAAACTTTTGTCACATTTCAATGAATTATTTTATTCAAAATATTTATACAAAATATTCTTCAATTTAAACATTTATTTATTTGTAAAATCTTAAAATATATTAATATATAAAAAACATCTAATAACAAATATATTTTAAGATTTTACAAATAAATTAATGTTTAAATTGAAGAATATTTTCTTAAATATTTTGAATAAAATAATTCATTGAAATGTGAAAAAAGTTTAATATAAATAAATGCTTAAAATGAAGAATATCTTTGTTCAAATATTTTTTTAAAATATATATAAAATTATATATTATATCAATATTTTAAATTAAAATATAATATATTAAATTTAACATCATATTATGATATTACAATATATATACTATATAATATGTAACATATATAACATCTAATATATAATTTAATATATTAAATAATAATATTATAATATTATTTTTTAATTTTTTATAATGTAATATTTTTATTTAATTGGAACAATTACATATACAATTAAAATATATATGATAATTTCTTTAATTAATATTTTTATATAGCTTAGAACTATTTAATAATAATAATAATATTTTTATTTTTATTTTTTGGTAAGTTAATAGCTGGTTCGACCAACACCATATATTATCAGTCAAAAAATATTACCGTCGTTGCCTTTCGGCTCAGTTCAAACTTCGGAATGCCATAAAGGCCCAAAAACAAAATACCTTGCACCCTTTCTATGAACCTAGCTTATACTATCCTATCTACTTATCTTCTAAACAGGAACTACACTTCTTTGCTAACCGGTTTTAAAGGCTTCTTAGCCCTTCTTCCCTTCGGCATCCATGGACCACGCAGAGCAGTGAACAGAGGGTTGGATACATCACGTCCTAAACCCTGGGACGTCACTTCTTTGCGCATCTACTTTGCACGTGCCACACGGGATTTGACTGGACACTCCATTTTGCATCTTCTGTGGGTCGGGCCATTCACAATTTCCTCCACATCTTGACTATCGTCATTTATCCAGTCCTCCCCTAAGTCTGGAAGAATTGTGGGTGCCGGTCCATTGTTTTCCTCCACGTCACTATCCACTTCAAATCCCTCCCTTGCCATGTAGTATCCCAGAGCTTCCTTTGACAATGGCTTTGTGAGTCATGCCGCATGTAGGAGGAAATTGAGATTTCTATCTATATCCTCGCAACGTTCGTCTAGTGCCTTTGGCTCTACTGTTGCTAGGATAGGGAATTTTGGGACTAGCCTCCCCCTGCTCCTTTTTAGCAGATAGTAGTGTTGCGACATAGGTATTTTCTCGAGCTTGTCAATGTTGTCCAAGACTGCATCAATTTCCCCTAGGTACATTTGCTTGAAAACGCGCTGGCATAGATTCTTTACCCTAGATTTCTCCATTCCCCTGTAGAGTGCTATTGTGAGAAACATTTCAGGGATATCGGTGTTGAGACGGTGCTTGTGGAATGACCATATGAACTCCCTCCCCAAAACCTCCTTTACTGTGTGAATGACCAACTTATCTTTTATCGTGAGAATACGTCGCAACCCTGTATCTATCACTTCCCCCTAGAATGGCACCATGGTGGTAGTTGTTTCCAGGCATATAGGTGTGTCCATTTTTCCTCCGCTGACCTTCCCAAAATGCTTTTGTTGTTGTGACATTTACCACTACGCTAGCTATATTTATAGCCAATTGTTTCCTTTTCTGGATCTGCTTTAAGGCGTCGTCCCATCACACATGTGAGCCTTTACTCCAGTCCTTCATTCTCGAGGCCGCCTACCTGATGTGACTAAATTTTTCCTTGAGTCGATCGACCGGATCTTGAAGGGACATTTTACCTACCATTTGTGATGATCACTCAACTCCCCAAATGTACTTTTCTTACCCATTGCAGATTCTGATGCCGTCGCCCTTTCTCCATCCTCATTGTTGACATGACTCTTCAAATGGAGTTGGCTTGGTTGTCTCTTCCCGAGCTGTACTCCAACTTTGTTGTTGCACGTTTAGCCAGGCTATGAGCCACGGTGTTACCTTCACGGTATATGTGGCTGACACAAAAATATTCAAAGGATGATGTCAAGGTTTGAATTGGACTTAACCATCGGCTTAATATCTAGTTCGGTGTGGAGTTGCACCTAATAGCATTTATTATGATTAGTGAATCTCCCTCCAGATGTAATTTCGTTATTCCAAGGCTCTTTCCTAATTCTACTCCACACAGAGCCACTCTTATTTCTGCCATATTATTTGTTGCTTGTCTTATGTTTTTTTCTTCTTTAGTGATCACCTTCCCCTCGGAGTCTCTTGCCACACATCCAATACCAGTTGCTCCAGGATTCCCCAAGGAGGCACCATCGAAGTTTATTTTAATCCACCCTAGTAGTGGTTTCTGCCAAACTATCCTGCGTCTAATTTTATCCTTTTGTGGTGCCTTCAAGGTGCTTATAATGGGAGGGATGTGCAACCCATCAAATTTATTAGAGAGTTCAATATCTCTGTTGGTGAATATGTTCTTTGGAAAAGAAATGTTTCTTGTTTCACTATTTACTAGTTCCACTACTGCCTTCATCAGTCGACCTGCTAATTTTTCTCTCCCCATTGATTGCTCCTGAAAGATGCACCTGTTTCTCTCCTTCCATATTTCCCAGCATACCGTGGATGGAATTATTGATCATATGCTACTGAATACCCCTTTGTGTAGTTTATTTGGCCATGCAGCTATCCAATCCCAAAGATTTGATGATAAAGGATTTGGGTATTCTAGATGTTTAAGGATGAGCTTCCAATAGAATTCAGCCATAGGGGCAGCTAAGTAGGAGGTGGGATGCTGACTCTGCCTAATTTTGGCACATTACACATCTACTAGGGCCTCTGAATCCTAACTTTGATAGCCTATCCTGAGTTAAAGTTCTTCCTTGAGTGGCTAGCCATGTGAATACTCTGGCTTTTGGTAGAACACCTTTCCCCCAGCATAGTGTATTTGGAAAAGTTTTCCTTTCCACCCTTTTTTCCTTGATCCTGTATCTAAGCTTTACTTTATATTCTCCATTTGCTGAGGCACTCCATCTCAGAACATATTCCCCTTCACCAATAGGGAAGGTTCTGGCTTCCAATATCCTTTTCAGGGCCTTTTTTTGCATTGCAGGGGCATTAAGTATATCTATGTTTTTCCACCTCCACCTCTTGACTCCATTTTCCCATACAATTTTTCCATAGTCACTTAGCTTGTGGCCCCATACCCTATTAATTTCTTCCTTGATGGCCTCCAGTCCCAGCATATTGTTTAACTGGGCATGACCATCCCATGAATCTTCCCAGAATGATAATTTTCTACCATTATGGATTTCCCACGAGACATGCATTGTATATGATATCTCTGCATTCACATATGAAGTTACAAATTTCCGATCCTTTTGGTGGATTGAGTACCCTGACTATGCGTATTGGCTCATTTGAGTCAAGATATTTTCTTCTCAGGATTCTGACCCATTTATGATTGCTCATGTACATTTGCCAAACCAGTTTGGCACCCATAGCATGGTTCATTTCCTTTAGCTACCTTATTCCTACTCCACTCGACACCTGAGGTTTACATACCTTATCCTATGCCAATAGGGGAACTTTATTTAAGTCCTTCGGTCCATTCCAAAAGAAATTTCTCATAATTTGATTGAGCTGATCCACAATGCCCTCAGGGATTTTTAAGCAAGACATTGAATAGATGGGGATTGCTGCCAGAATGGTTTTAACCAGGATAAGCCTGCTCATTGATGTTAGCCGCTTGCCTTTCCAGAGTTCCATTTTCTTTCTGCAATTTCCTACTAATTTGTTCCAATAGGTGATGCAGTTAGCTCCGGTGAATAGTGGCATCCCTAATAATATCCCTGGTAGACTAGCTGATTTGATACCCAATATTCTTGTGAGAACTCGTTGGAGGCTAGGTTGGGTATTGAGAAAGAAGACTTCTAATTTTCTCCAGTCGATGGCCTGGTCGGAAGCTTTATTGTAATTATTCAAAACTTCTTTGGTTTTCCTTGCCTCCACTCTTGTGGCTAATCCAAAGAGTATGGTATCATCCATGAATTGTTGATGAGTACTTACTCCTACCCTTGATGTTGCCTCAATTCCTTTCTAAGAGCCTTCCTCTCTGAATTGACCTATTTTTCTACCCAAGGCTTCTGCCATTATGATGAAAAGAAATGGGGATAATGGATCACCTTGCCTTATCCCCCTAGAGGAATCAATGAATCCCTGGGCGACTCCATTTATTAGGATTGAGAATCTTGGGCCACTTATACAACTTTTAATCCAACCCACTATTTCTTTATCAAAACCGAAACCTAAAAGCATATCTAGCAAGAACTTTCTCTCCACCCAACCATATGCCTTTAGGATATCAAGCTTTAGGATCATGCTTGGTAGTTGTAACTTCCTTGTTGAGTGGATCATTTCATGTGTCACTATTATCCCTTCCACAGTTGACCTACCCGGGATAAAACCACTTTGCTCTTCTGAGATGATTTTACTTATTACCATTTTGAGCCTGTTGATGATGGTCTTCGTGATTATTTTGTACATTGTGTTATAGAGGGAAATTGGCCTGTATTCCCCCATGTTGTTTGCCTCTTTCTTTTTTGGAATAAGAGCTATGAAGGTATGATTGATTGTTCCTAGCATTGCTTTCTTCTTCCTTGACTCTTCTACAGCTTTGACTAGATCTTCCTTCATTATTTCCCAATATGTCTGGAAGAAGGAGGCCAGGAAGCCATCCGGGCCTGGGGATTTGTCTGCTCCTAATTGGAATGTTGCCTTTTTGACTTCCTCCATGCTTATGGGTTTAGTAAATTCTTCATGCTCATTCTTTGAGATCAACTTCGGAATTCTCCTGATGAACCCTCTTGAGCCTACTTCCTCTTGGTCCTCTTTTTTAAATAGTGACTCAAAGTAGCTAACTGCTTCCTAATTAATTTCCTGAGTAGTTCTAGCAAGAGACCCATCATCTCTCAACAACTGTTATTTTGTTTGAATTTCTTTTGATCAAGGTTGAGTTATGGAAGAACCTAGTGTTCCTATCTCCTTCTTGGAGCCACTGTTCCCTATATTTCTGCTTCCAGTGACATTGCAATCTTTCTAAGGACTCAGATTGGGCCTCTAGTAGAACTTTCTCCCTTAGGTACTCCTCCTGCCCCATACCATTCTTGATTATTTTCTCATTTAAGATTTTGAGCTCATTTTCTATATTATCACTTTCTTCAAAAATATTTTTGAAATGTTCTATATTCCATACTCCCAGTCTTGTTTTGATATGAGAAAGTTTCTTGTGGAAGGAGTAAAGGTGTGAGTGGTTTCTGATCCAAACTTCCTTCCACCAAATCGATATCTATTTGAAAAGGCTTGGATCCCTCATCCACATTTTTTTTAATATGAAGGGAGATCCCCCTTTAAAATTATTTGGCTGGAGTTCAAGTTGTATTGGGAAATGATCTGAGCCACTCCAGGGAAGAATTAAGGCCTCCAACAAGTTCATTCCTTGATTCCATTCCCCAGTTACCAGGAATCTATCTAGTTTTTCTGCTATTCCAGAGTGGCCTGACCTTTTGTTGGTCCAGGTGTATATTCCATTCCTAGTATTTATCTCCCTTAACATATTTTTGTCTATAAATTCCTAGAAATCTACTTGAGATCTTGTCAAGTTTTGTAATCCACCTTGCTTCTCTGATTTTTTTAGAGTGGCATTGAAGTCCCCTCCAATTATAGTTTTTACATCTTTTGTTTGACTCAGGAAGGTGGAGATTTCTGCCCAGAGGTGTCTTTTATCTCTTGGGGTTATAGGGCCGTATACATTGATCAGATTGAGTTTTGAATTATCCTGATATAGCTGCACTGAGACTGTTGTCCAATTTTGCTTATTCTCCATGGGTTTGCAACATACTGAAGTTGGGTTCCAAAATATCCCTATCCCCCCATACGCCCCTATTGATTCCTTATAGCATCCTTCCCAACCTCTCCACCATTTCAACCTCCTCTCCTGTTCCTCATTACACCACTTTGTCTCTTGAATTAATAAAATATCTGGCTTATTATTATCTATCTGATGCCTAAAGTGGCGCCATTTAATAGGGGTGTTTAAGCCCCTAGTATTCCAACTTGTGATTTTCATGGTTCCCTAAGAAGGGGGAGTCCCTTCCCGTTTCTAAGGATTGTTTGGTCTAGTTTGGTTTAACCTTTTTCTACTCCTGCCATTTTTAGTTTTTCCTTTTCGGCTTACGACCTCTTTGGTTGTTTGATTTGATCCTTGGTGTTTTTTTTGCCAAGGGTATTTGTTCGATCCCTCTTTTAGCCATTATGCCCTCCTTATATTCTTCAAATCTTTCATCATACTTTGACTCTGATTCCATACTTTTTGCCTCTTGACTTTCCTTTGGGCCTTCCTCAACATTCTTGTGGTTGTTTAGTGAATTTATATCTAATATCTCTCTGGGTTCCGCCTTCTGTATTTCTTCTTTTTCCTTTATTACTACTAGCTGATTCTCTGGCCTTATGTCTATGAGATTGGGAAAACCATCTTCCCTCAGCATTTCAGCTTCTGGAAAGGTTACATAATTATCTTGAACTAGCCACCAAGTTGTTTGATTTTCCTCTTGTCGAGGGTCCGAGGGTATCTTCCCACCTAGCTCGACCTCCTTCGGTCCTGATTTCATTGATTCCACCATTTATTTTTCAAAGAACTCAACTGATTGTCCCATCTCTAATTTATTTATTTTCTCCCACTCCTTATCCTGTTCTGTTACACCAGTGTTGTTGACCTCCCAATTTTCTATACATTCTTTCTTATCGTGCTTCAATGATTTGCATATAGGGCATAATTGTAGGTTATCCTCCCTATTCACTTCTTTCCTCTGTGAACCCTCCTCGGATATGAGTTCTATCTCCTTAGGCACCTCTAACCCATGGGCTTTTGCTACACAAATTTGGAAGTAAGGTCCTTTTCTCCTATCCTCTGGATGTTGTCTATACTTTGGAGATTGCCTAAAAGTTTGCCTATTTCCTCTAGGGTTTCATCTAATCAGTACTCCAAGGGTAGGTTGTAGAGCCTTACCCACACCACACTTTCCCCAACCCAGTCTTTCCTTGGGTCAAAATTTGATCTGCATTCTACAGGATTTACTTGGGCGCCATCTAGAAAATAGGGCCCTGATTCCAGCGCCTTATTCCTCCTTTATTGGTTTAGGATCCTAATTAGAAACCAATTATTTTCCAAGGCTTTTGCCGATGTCTCTTCCCCCCAGGTTTCCCTACACCATTCTTCCATGGATCTAGAACTTTTTTCCCTTCTCCCCCCCATTTGACAAACATTCCAACTTTTTGCAGTGTTCCACGAATATTCTTAACTACTTCACTATTGACACTTAGGATGGGTGTAGAAGATGGTATGGACTTACCTTTATTCACCAAGCCTCGACTATCTAATCCAGTACCCTTGGTTTCTTTGGATATTGGGGCTTTATTCGGATTCATTTGGCGCCAGTCTTTGGTTAGGTCTCTTTTCGCTCTTTCCTTTTCCTTGAACCACCCTTTCGATTTTGTGGAGTATCGTCTTCCATTATTGTTGAATTCTCGATTCCCTTCCCATTTTACTTTCGCAAAGCAATTAGGTCTCACCCATGGAGGCCCTTGACCCTGCCAAGCCCTATTTCTTCTTTGCCTTTGATCCGCTTCTACCTATTCCTGATGTTGGTAGTAAGGGTGGCATTTATCCACCCAGATACCATTCTCCATCACCCATTGGGGCCTATGCATTTCTGGTCCATAATTCCAATCTATTCTTCCATACACTGTCCAACCCTTATTAATTTTTGCCTTGAATTCTTAAAAGGGAATTGTTCTATCCAATTCCTCGCTCCATTTCTCCTTGCTTCTTACCTCCCTTTCTGATGTCGATTTCCATTGTCGGCTAATGCCCACCTCTGGTGTGTCATGCCTTTGCTTCTTCTCCTATCTTGGCTTCTAGTCCCCACTTTTCTATTCAACATCCTTCACTGATTCGTGTGCTTCCATCTATTCTGCCTCACATTCCTTTGCCACTTCGCTGGTTTTTTTTGCCTCGCCCATTTTTCGAAATGGGAGGATTTTTTACCTTCATTTTATTTTATTTTATTTAATAATAATTTTATTTATTTTATATTAGTTTGCATTCAAATTTACACCATCATCATAGAATGAATTTATTTGTTCTTTTATCTTTTATCTCTAGTTTATTTCTTTTTTAATTTGTAAATAAATATATTTTTAATTAAAAAAAATAAATTTAATTTTTATTTTAATTTAATTATAAATTCAAGATTTGCTAATAATATATGGGCATGTGTAGGATCATCATGGAAAAAATAGGCCCTTAAGTGGCAATAAAATTAAGAAAAATTAGAGTTAGGCAGCTTGACGTAAATTTGAATAAGTTAACTATATTATTTAAAAAATATGTAGGAATAGAATTTGTTGCAAATTGAATGTAGTTTCTAAACTACTAGGTTTATTTTTACTTTTTTTAAATCGATTTGGTGAAAATTTGAAATTTCAATGCAGTAGTACTTAAATTTTAAGGAAAAAATAAAAAGTAGGTGTTTGTCTGACCACCCTAACCATAATAAAATGATAATATTTTTTTATAAGATTTTAGATATAAGTAGAAGACTATGTCCCAATGTGATGCATATTTTTTTGCAATTTGTTTAAAAGTAAATAATTAATTATGATTTTTTTATTACAACTTTAAAAAAATTATAAAAACTCGTACATCTGACCACCTTGGTCAAAACTTCATGAAATTCAATTTTTTTTTTTAATCCTATATTATGTGAAGTATAGAATGTGACACATGTTTTAGACTCAAAAAATGTGATACCCTTTGAAAGCTATAATTGTTTTTCAATCGACCTATCAATCAGGACTTTAGTCGTAATTCAAATAGAAAATGAATAATAATTATTTATTAAATTCAAAGTAAAGCATAATTTATATTGGTGGAAAGCTAAGAATCTCCTTTAAAAACCCTTTTCGTTTCATCAATTTTGGGTTAAAAAAAATTCATTAGCCACATTGGCCATCATATCACTTACATATTGCCACTTTTTGGCCCATCATGGTCCTGCACATACCCATATTTAATTATTTGAAGAAGTTAGGATTTTCACTACAATGTAACAAATTTCTAAATACACATGATGCATATTTATTTCAAATGTATTTATAATTAGGAATGTTGGAGAAAATATTTCATTGAACCTTTAATTGCATTTATTTAATTAACATACAAGTCTAACTATACCTTATTGTATATAGAGAAAATAAAAATGAACCCTTTTCATGGCATATGGTTCTGCTGGGGGACCCACTTGGAACCCCAGCTAAGTTCACCCAGCTTTGGCACACTTTTAGAGTGGAAATCCTCTTCAATATCTGGTAAGATAGAAATGCTTGTGTATTTTCTCATTCTCATTTAGATGCTAATGTGTCTCTTTATGCTAAAGTAGTTATATGTTCTAATGTTATGTTACAGATTCAAGTGTAAGCCAACAAGGTTGCACTGGAAGTGGCTCACCTGCGGGTTCTCCTGGACCACTGGGGCAATGCCCCTTGTACTGTGGCTCGGATTGGATCCCTGAATCACTCTCCTCTTCCCGCGGCCGGTTTCCCTCTTGGGGCCGGAAGTGGAGTGATTCCACGCGAGCTCGCTCACAGCTTCCTGCTCCGTCGGATTCTCGGCCTCCCAGGCGGGCTCGCTCTCCTTCGCCGTGTCCTGGTCAGGGCTGGCACTCTAGTGGTGCGCCGAGGAGTAGTGGAGGCGGTTCTAGGTGGCCCTCTGACACTTTGCCTGCTTCTGGCTTTGGTTGGCCTTCCACTGGCAAAAGTTTTCCGCGGCTGGCTCTCGCAATCTCGCCTCGATGCGAGGATAAAGACAAAGATAAAGATGAAGAAAAAGCTGATGATGGTTGGGGTGCTCCTCCAACGTCACTTCAAACCCCGTTGATGTATGGGGAAAACATCTGGATGACCGGGACCCCCTAGGATCTACTAGCACTACCTTGGCTGCCTAATTTTCATTTTGTAATGTAATTCTCTAGGCTAGGCCCATGTGATCTTTTTGGACTTTCTGGATTGGGCCCTATTATTTTAGTTTTTCTGGGCTGGTCCCATGTGACGTTCGGGGTGTGCCTTCTTACCACCTGCCCCTTTTTTGTGAATTTGTATATTTATCTTTATTAATATAGATATTTGGAAATTCATCAAAAATAAATAAAAAATTGACAATAAAAAGTATTTTTTAATAATGATAAAATATCATCTTAAAATTTTATTCACTAATTTTTACCCTAATCCTTATTCTAACTTTAAACATAATTATAATGCTTTTAAAATAATAATAATAATATAAACATATAATTATGATTTAATTAATAATTAGAAAACAATGGTCATAATTAATTATTTAAATTCTAATAACCTTAATAATTATTTGATTAAAAAATTAGAATAATTATTAATTAATACTAGGATTATAATATAATTGATTCAAATATTTATTTTTATTTATAATTATTTTAAATTTCAAAATAATATTAATTAATTAAAATTATATTTTATATATGTTTTAACTATAAAATTAAATAATTATATAATAAAATACAATCACTCTCAAATAAAAACTTCTCAACTTTCTAATGGAAAGTACTAAAAAGAGCAATGCATTGAAGATTTAGCCTAAGAGATCAAAATTTCCTTTCTAAAAGAAAGCTTGGGGAATCATAGATTGAATGTCACCTTAGGTTCCCTAATTGGGAAATATAGTAGCTTTTGGCTAGCATAGGAAAAAGTGGGAGGATGGATAAAAGAAAGATGGGGAAACTCATTGTTTGTGAAATTCTTAGCAAAATTATTCTTTGTGGTGGAATGCCTTTGGTGAGATGTCAAATAGAACACATTGCAATTTGGTCCTTGGATTTTGACCAAATTAATTTTTTGATTTGGAAATCCCTTGATTGGGCTAGGTTGTATAACCTTCCTAAGGAATATTGAGATTTTTTTTTTGAAAAAATTGGGAATATCCTTTGCAAATTCTATACCATAAATGAATCAAAACATAAATGAGGAATTGATAATTTATGCAAAAAATTATATTATGAAAGACTTGTTCAAGCCCCCTTCCCACAATCCATTTTGATGGAATCAACATTTGGAGTTTGGAAGAAAGCTATCAAAATTGAGATAAACCTTATATTTTTTAGATTTTATAAATTAAATTCCCATTATTATATTATAACCATAAGCCCCTAAGAAATACTAAAATGTTGAAGGAGAAAGTGAAAGATGGGAAACATTGTTGTGACATGATTATTGGATCCCATAGAGGTTGGGAACAAAGCTCCAATTAAATTGTTGGAACCTAAATAGATTGGGCTTGAGGAATCACTCTTGAAAAACCATGTCTTGAATCATCCCATCCAAGATTCCTAGGATCATTGTTAAGATCAGATAAGAGAATTATTTAACAAGATATAAAATTAATCCCATATTGGATAATCTAGAAGATATAGAATATAGTGATATGAGTATATAGGAATGAAATCCCATTGATTTGGAGAAGCTAGATAAATTGATCTCTACAAACACTAGAACCATCTCCCAACTTAAAACATGCAAAGTAAAATTATTTGTGACTACAAAATAAATATTCAATTCTTTCTTTTTAATATGTATGGTCCAAATAACCCCATACAAAAGAGGCTTCTTAATTTTTATCTCAATATTTTTTTGCACCAATTGTAAGGTTTAGTTATTAGATTTTGCATGGTGGGGAATACAATTTATTTGTGAAAAAACCCTTTTACTATGCATTTTCTCCTAGTATTCTAGATATTAATGGAAAGTAAGATGATTATTCTTGTAATCTAGCTATTTTGGAAGCTTCACTAGAAAAAGTAATAAAATATGGAAATACAAGCACAAACCTCTTTATAAACATTTAGATATTTTTTTACAACTCTCAACAAGTGTAAATACAACCTAAGATCAGTGATGCAGGAGCATCCACAGTCTTAGACAATCTTTCATCAATCAAAAAGAAGAATTTTAATTTTTAATTTTGTTAAGGTTTGGTATTATTTATTTGGAGAAATAACTTGCAATATTAGGCTAAAATAATATATTAAATAAATTGGTCTTTATTTATATTGCAAATTTTGGTGTGAAAGCTAGTCTAGTTGGCAGCATTATAATTTGAATTGCTAACTATCCATCTTGGTGTGGGATTCTTGGGAGTTACAAGTTATGAAATGCCATTCAATGCTCTTATATGCAATTATGGAGAATCTAGGTGCCCATTTTGTGTTGACCGTTTCTTGTTCATGTGAGGTCACTAATTGTGAGAGTGGGAATCCAAGTTGTTACTTAATTTGGCAATTTATTAAAAAAGGATTTGGAGATTCTTTGTGGAGGAATTTAATACTTATTTTAATTAATTTTTATGGTTATTCCATGTTGGAAATGGTATTTTTGGGAGGTTAGGAGAAGAGAAGTGGATGGCATTGTAAAGGGGTAGACTTGATAATTTTTGCAACAGTCATTTTGTCGGAAAGGGAAGGAGGTTCCCAAGGCATAAACTTTTGAGAAGAGGACTAGAATACATTTTGTTGTAGGTTTTTGAATGTGTGTTGTAGAAGAAAATGGATTATGAAATCCATGGTTGAAGATCAACAAGTTGGCATTGAAGATTGTAGATTGAGGGGTCAATTTCATAGTGTACGATGATGATTTGAAGAAAAAGAATTTGGGGTTTGTTTGTAAAGTTATTTCCTGTCATATAGCATAATTATATCTATTTTTTAATGATCTTCTTCATCCTACGTGTCTAAACAAAAAAATTAATTAAATTTATAATTGTGAACCATTGTTACAAGTTAAATAAAGAGGATTTAAAGTCTATTGTTGCAAATTGTAGATTCTTGTTTGTTGTTGGTGGCATTGAAAGATTATGTGTGAGGGTTGTCCAAGGTCCATAATACATTTTGTTGCAATTTTGGACGAGAGACAACAAACATTTGAGTATTTCCAGTTGATTGTAGTAGTGGTTTGTTAAAGAAGATTGCAAGTTGAAGGAAGTTGAGATTACCAAAGTAAGCTGGATTGAATTTTTTTTGTTTTTGGGTGTATTTTTTTATTGTATCAAACCTCCATATCTGATTTTTGAGGTTTTCAAACAGCTCATATGGCTATGCATGATGCATTTTCAATTTGACAGTGATTTCATGTAATGAGGAAGAATTTGGAATTGTTAACCAATCAAACTTCTTGCAGATTTTTGAGAATTTATTTATTTCATTTATGTTGTTAGATCTTGATTTTCCCTTAAATCAATGGTATCAAAGCGGGAGTTCTTGAGTGTGTAGGTAAAGACGTCGATGTGAGGTAGCTTGAACCAGGACCTACAATTGGAGGATGAAGTTAGAGGATTATATTGTGTAGAAAAATCATTGAGAATGAGGCAATCTATACCAAAGAGGATGGGATGGGTCATGAGGAGGCTCGTGAGAATTTTGTTTTGGGAACAATATTGGGAAGAACTGGAAAATAGGAAACACCATGAAGAATTTTAAAATCTCCAAGCTGAAGTAAATATATTGAAAAAATATTAAAGGGTCTATGCAAGATCACGGGGTCCAAAAAGTGGCGATGTGAAAAAAATGCATTTTTAACTCGCCCAAAAACACAAAATTTCCGCTTTGAATTCTTGCGGACTTGGGTGGAAAGTACTAGTGTCAAACCTAATATCAAATTGAAATGGATATCCATTAGATTCAAAATGGATATATGTTTTAAAATGGATATCCGTTTCTAAATGGATATCTATTTTAAAATGGATATTCATTTAGTTTAAGTCAAAATTTTTAATTTCGTCAGGTCCGCACCCAACCAATTTTTTTATTTTATATATTATAATAAATTTTTAATATATAACAATGTTTTTTAATATATTTATCATACAACATATGGAAATTAAATTAGAAAAAATTATTATAATGTTTGTTAACTTAATATTATATAATAATATATTTACTATATTATAATATTATATTTTATTATAGTATTTATATAATATTAAATTTATTATATTATATTATTATATAATATTATATTATATTATTAGTGTAGACAGGGAAAATATACAATTCAATCTGACACACTGGATCCTGATTTACTAACACCATTTCATCCTGAATCATCTCCTTTGTTGGTCATTTAATCGAATAATCTGTATTTGATTAAATTCATCACTCTTCATCTCTTAATTAAATAAATCAACTTTATCTAATTAAGTCATCAATCTCCTGTTAATTGAATAAATCAATTTTATTTAATTTTGTAATCCCCCTTTTCATTAAATAAATCATTTTATTTAATTCATCCCTAAATTCATCTCATTTAAATTAAATAAATCTTTAATTGGTTTAAATCCAACACCATTCTCTTTAATTAAATAAATCAAACTTTATTTAATTAAGTCTAAAATCATTTTCCTCTCAATCTCAATTTAAATAAATCTTCAAATCTAAGTCAAAATTGTCAAATCACCTAATCTCTCATTAAATTGATCAAATCTTGATTAATTTAATCTCAATCACTAAAATCCTCTAGAGAATGCAACTTGCACATGAAAATAGATTTAATTGATTTATTAAATCTCTATTTTCCCTCACATGGCATAAAAAGGGAATATTCTCTCAAGTTTGAATTAAAAAAGTCCAAGTGGATGGGTACTTCCAACAAGGCATTCACTCTTCTTACATGTCCTTGTGCATTGAGCCAAGTGGCATTTATTTCATTCTTTTTTCCCGCTCACATGTCATTTCCCCAATTTCAAATTCCACCTAATTGCATTTATTGGCATGTTGGCCAAGATGTGCACAACCATTAACCATTCACATGGTGACAAGTGGCATTTGACCATTAGTTGAAAGGCAGTCCCACATTGCCCAAATCTTGCTCTCTCTTACAATTCAAATCTATAAATGGAAGGCTTATCTTCTCATTATTCATCCACAATCTCCTGCAAAGTTACTCTCTTCACATTGAGAGCTAGTTTTGCCCATTTCTCTTCAAGCTTTCATAATTCTCACAATTTCATAGCTAGGTTATGCCAAAATCTCATCAAGGAGATTCAATCACTCAACAATCATCAAGCTTACAAAAGGAGTTGGGAAAGGGTTGATTTTGACACACCAATCAGCACCAATTCCCCCATGGGATCACATAGTTTGCATTGTTTAAATTAGGATTTCTTTCATCTTTATATTTTGTTCTTCATTTTCCTAGTTTAAGTTTGTGTAAATGGATTTCATGGGGAATCTTGATTTCACCTTGCATTTATCTCTAACAATGTGTTTGTTTGTTGCTTGTGTGCAGGTTTGAAATTAGGGTTCACATTCTGGCACTAGAAGGAGGGCTATTCTTTGGCAATATTGCACATTTCTTGAGATACTGTGGGTTCTTTGTTATGCTCTTGGGCTGATAATATTGGATTCCAAAAGTCTATGATTTCCTGGCACCGTTCTGTTGCAATAAACATCTTGATTTTAAACTTTAAGCTTTGACATTCAGCTACTGTCAGAAATCGTGCAAGTTCATTGTGCTTTAAATTTAATATTAACCACTACATTGAATAGGGATGGGAAGAATTTGTTTTTGTCCAATAGAATTTGGGCTTGGTGTGGAGTATTTTATTTTGCCTTTGTAGCTTTTTACTGCCTCACTGCGGTTTACCTTCCATCTCCCGCGCGAGTTAGTCCGGCCTCTTGCCGCTTTACCACACCTTCAACCTTCACTGCTCACGGTACCGCAATGTCCACTGCAATACTGTGCCCCACCTTCTCACTGTTCGCAGTCTCGCGGTTTCCACCCTCTTAGTCTCCCGCATTACCGTGGCCTAACCGTCTCTTACCTGCGGTGGAGCGGTTAACCACCTGTTCGTTGCTACCATTGTCCTATAGTTACCCTCCTGACCGTCTATGGTGGTGCAGTGACTTCTTATGCTTTGTGCGCTAACTGTCAGTTGACCACGGTAAACGGGTTACCGCGGCCCCATAGTCTTCCTCCGTACCCGTCGTAGTGGAGCGGTGTCCACCGCATCACTGCCAACCCTTTTTATCTCCACTACGGTTGTGCGGTGTTCACCCGACAACATCTTTCATCCTGCGGTTGAGCGGTACCTACCGCCACCCCACTGCCTTCTATCTTGCCACTCATGGTAATGCGGTTTACCTTCTCACCACATCCACACGATCATTCCCGACCCATCTCACGGTTGTGCGGTCCTTCCTGGCTTTACCGCTACACAACAACCTAAGTCTTCAAAGCCCGTGGTAGTGCAGTTACCGTGGCCACCGCGGTCTTTCCCGGGCCACCTGCAGTTGGGTGGTGACCCCTACGGTACCGCTGGCTTGTCTCTTGTCTACCGCGGTAATGCATTTTTTTCAGTATTTTGGTTGGCGGTGTTTCGGTTGGATATGTTCTAGCTCCATTTAATTCGATTTGACTTATTTTTAATGTGTTTTGTACATCATTTTCTTGGCCTCTCTTAATGGCCTTTATTTTTTTAATTATGATATTTGCTAGACGATTATAGTTTGAAATAAGAATTGTGTATTTCTTATGAATGCTTTAGTTCAAAATATTTAGTCTTTTCATTTGAAATCACTATATTATTTAAATTTAGTGCTCAAAATGATTTCAATTGAATAACTTAAATCTCACATGCTTGTCTTTTGATCTAATAGGTGGGTAGGAAAACGAAGGAAGGAGGAGAAAATTTTGTTTAGAAATGTGCAACATTGAAACATCGAAAATAATCTTTAAAGCGAGATTGGAGTCAAAGAGAACATCAAGAGTTGAAACTTGAAGTTAACAAAGCATTTTTTAATGCTTGGAGCATCCATTTTCTACTCTCGTTTTTTGTTTTAAACCAACTCACTTTTTGATTTGGGCTTAAAAATATAAATCAATCACTAATTTGATCTTTTCAAAGTTGGTTAAAAATAACCTTAGACATTTACTAAATTTCAATTTGGGTTCTAAAAATTGAACAAGGCAACTTTCACATGTCATTTGGTTCTTTTAAAATGAACTCATCATTTCTTTGTGGTCTAAAAAGAACAAGTGTCTTTCACACTTTGTAATCTTTTTCACAACTTAATATCATTTAAAAGGCAGATGTGCTTTTCTTGCCCTTCACAGTGATCTTGAGAATTAAAAGTCTTTTGGTGATATTGGATTTTTAAAAGATTTCCTCGACATTTCATTTGGGGTTTAAAAATTAAACAAACTTGTCTAGTGTGAGAAAAAGGCATTGCGAGTGTTCTCTCTTTGTTCACGCAAACAAAGATGATCAAACTACGAATGCACTTGGTGGGAAAAAGAACTCACCCCAAGGGAATGAATCAAGCGGTAACAGGCTAATGCCAAGCTCTTCCAAACAGTTATATAAATTTGTGTTCATGATAAAAGCCATGGACAATGGGAAGCGGTGCATGATAACTCTCGCCCAGTATCTTTATGATGGGTAAAGCCCTTGTTCTAAGGGTTGGGAGATCTCTCACAAGGATTTTATCATTGCACCCCTAAATTGGATGCCCTTACTACAAACTTTTGTTTAGAAGCCAAAAATACCTTATATTTGTTGGTGCAAGAGGTCATTTCCTTTGAAGCTGCCCCACGTATGCATGTGGTTCTGTTGTAGAGATGAAAAGTATGTCATGGGAGATTCATGGGTATTGATGCTTGGCTGACCCGAGAAGCGAGTGCACTGTAAGGGGGAGCCTGTGTGGTCAAGCATCTAATCATCCGCACTGAATATGCGCAGCTGGATTTATCCAAGTGGGAACCTGACAAATATTGCCTTTTTTCAACCTAGGGTTGTACATGTGCTTGGAATCAAAACACATTTCTTGGTCCTCAAAAACATTTGGAAATGAACATTCACAAAGAACTTTGAATTTCAAACCCTTTGGAGAATACAAATAATTTTGATAAATCTAAGTACTCTTGCTTGCCCTTGGGATTATATCCTTAGAGGTTTCTAAGTGCTTGGATTTAATCATTACTTTTTTTCACCAAAGTCAACCTAGGAAACCGTGTTATTAAAACCTTGATCTTCACATAATGGACATTGTGGAATGAAAAGGGATTAAGACATAGACATTTAGTTTGAAATCATAATCAAGAAAGTGCTTTTGGTAAAAAGAAGTCATTAAACAAAGATAAGAACAATTGAACCTCACACATGTGTTTCCACAACTGATTTCCCGCAAGGTCAAAATCCAAAAACCAAGATTCAAGATGATTCACCTTAAAGCTCATGAGGAGCGTCTCAAAATGCTTTTTGAAGTTAGGGAAAGGTTGGTGTATAATTTCTATAAGAAGGCTTCAAGGAACAACCCAATTTTGTATGCATTTTATTATCAACAAAATCCTGAGCTTTTTCAAAGGTTTGCTTTCCTCACATAGGAAGTATAGCATGTTCTTCAATACCGACGTTTTGTAAAAAAGAGAGTCATGTCTAGGTCAAAGTCTAGGATCAAATTCTTCACTCTCATCCATCTCTCCATCAATCAAATTTCATCCCACCAACAAACTTTTGAGAAACTTTGGAAAATCATTCATGCTAAACTTAAAGGCTAAATCAACATCACTTTGTTTGACTAAATACAACTAGTCAAACTTTCAAACCTCTTGAACTTCCTAAGGTCTACTAGTTCACGATCACCTTGGTTGGCTTAACACACTTAGCCAATCCATCCTCTTGTGCGAGTTTTCCCTAGGATAACACAACTTCCTAGGGTTTACAAGTTTACCATCATCTTTTTTGATTTAATACACCTAGTCAAACTATCAAAATCAATCCAAGCCCTAAAGTTTAGCATTACTCCTAAAAATTTCTTCAAAAGTTTCACTCATTCACCTGATCCATTTATCCCATCCCCATCACCACCCCTTTTTGATCCTTGGACTCTCCCAGTTTTTCTCTTTTGGGCCTAAAGATTAAGATCAAACGCTCCCTATTTTATGGTCCAAACAAGATCAAAACACAAGAGGAACATGGAAAACACCAAATAAATATCAACTTCCAGTGACTTAGGTCAAATAACCACCGAAGTAAACCTTACGAGATCAAGCAATCCCCCAAACAACTCTCCTCTACCATCACAAAATCCTCAAGAGGAAGGCTATGAAGAGGAAATCACCAACGAGGACTTGGGAATGACACAATCAGAGATGCTAGAAATGGTTCAAAATCCAGAGAATCATAAAATTGTCAATGCCATGTTTAAGTACATACACGCGTTAACGAAAGGAGGGGCCCAATTCCCTTTGGACCTCACTAGAATGGAATGACCTCTTACAAGCATACCCCCAATGTCAACTCCAAATATCACTCAAAAAATGCCCCAAGCCATATCGACAATCACATCAACCTCGCCAATTGTAAACAAGGGAAGTGAAATGTTCCATGAATTACAAAAGCATTTCCTTGTAAACAACAAAGAGGTAAATGCCAACACCACACCAGATAAATTTGTCCCAGTGAATCCATCACACCCATACGTCCCACTCACTTTCCATAATCATACAGATTCATCCTCGTTCCACGCAACGCCAACCTATCTGTTAAACATACAAACTTCTCTATCACAAGGAGAAGGTGGTTTGTTTGGAACAACATAAGTCACTGACCCATCATTATTCCAAGGAAAAATATCATCACTCCCTCCATTACCATTCTCATCTGTATCACCCCTTGGGTTGGGTCTTCCCCCCTACCCCTCACCATTTTCTCAAATCAAGGCAATTTGAGCATTACATTGAATCCTCTCCTTTTTCTAGCATCACCGCAACAACAAGTGGCAACTACTCAAGCCACCACGGTCAATACGTTAGTCAATCCTCAAATACCTCAAAATATACCCTTTCAAGGATCGAGCGTCTCAACCACTTCACCAACAACCCAAGTCCCAGCTACCAACACAACTCTTTTGCCTATCACAACAATTGGCATCACTCCCAATCCACTACCAATCCCACCAAAAGCTAAAGTGACAAATTCATTCATCACCATGATCTAGGCCATCCAAAAGGACAACCATCATAGGGCACTTAAAAAAAACCAACAAGCCACACAATAGGCTGCTCAACAAGCGCAAGCACAACTAGCATCCCAACAAGCTGCACAAGCCTAGCAAGCTGCACAAGTTGCACAAGCAGCCCAACAAGCACAAGCTCAAGTTCAAGCCCAACACCAGGCTCAACAGGCGCAAGCGCAATACCGAGAACAACTACAAGCAATTCATCAACAAGCATACCAACAAGCCCTACAAGATTTTCAGGCACAACAACAAGCTAAACAAAAAGCTTTGTTGGTGCAACAACAACTCAACCAACAACAAGATTTGTTGGCGCAATAGCAGCTAGACCAACAACAAGCTTTATGGGAACAACAACAGATGGACTAACAACAAGATTTGTTGGAACAACAACAACAAGCGTTGTTGACACAAATGTAGGCATATTAGCAGGCCTTGAACACACAACAGAGCTTGCAGCAGACTCCCACTAGTACCCCTCACATCAATCAAACACCGCAAACACCCCAAAACACATTCATCCCACCTCCTGATCTACAAAACAATATTGCAACACAAATCAAGTTGCTCTCGCAGCAAGTGTTGGACCTCCAATCAAGAAAAAAAACCAGAACACCAAGAAAATTGTTCCCTTATCCGTTTGACAGAAGTCTCACAATGGTACCATTCCCAAAGGGATTCGAGATCCCCAAATTCGGTAAGTATAATGGGACAAGAAACCCTGAATATCATGTTAGGGAATTTCAAGTGCATTGCATGGAGGTTGCATACGATGACACATATCTAATGTGACTTTTCCCTTGAAGTCTGACTGGTCCTACCATGGAATGGTTTTCTCATCTACCCATAGGCATTAAGACATTCTAGGAAATTGTGGAAGTTTTCCTTAAAAATTACGCATTCAACATGGGTGCAGATGTTAGTTGGGAAGAACTATCAATGCTCAAACAAAGAAAAGGAGATCTATTCGCATCCTTCTTGCAAAGATGGTGATCCAAGGCCAATCAGAGCAAGTGGACCATGCTGCAAGAACAACAAGTTTGCACAATCATATCGAACCTAGATGAAAACTTGGCATTCTACTTAAAAATGCAATGCATCACAACGTATGATCAGTTGATACCAAATGTGCTCAATATTGAAAGAGCCCTTACCATGTGAGTAATCACATCAACATTTCCTCCACCACAGGATAATCGCTCGTCCAACAATTATAACGATAAACCTCAAACGTGGTCAAGGAACAAAAATATCACAAACGACGGTGTGGTCGATGCTAAGGTGGTCATAAACACTCCTAAACCAAACATCCAAACTCATCACCAACCACATAATCACAATTGCAATCATGTGCAAGCTAATACAATAGCACAACAACAACCACTTCCTAGCAACCAAATCAATAACTTGGGCAATCAAGGAGGACCACCTCCCCGAAACAAATATCCTCCCAAGCGGAAGTTCGCGGCTCTTGGAGAATCAATTGAATCCATAATGAAGAAATTGGTTAAGGGAAACCTTATCAAAGTCTCCAAATCTGAGCAATACGCGGAACCCATGACCAAATCACCATGGTACAATGAAAACCTCCTTTGTGATTTTCACAAAATCAAGGGACATACAACCGCAAATTGCATGAGGCTGAAGAATATCATCCAAGACCTCATTGAGGACAAGATCATAAACATTGAACAACCAACTGGAAACCACGACCTTAAGATATACACAATTATGATGCCAAATCATAATCAAGGAAATAGCCAGGGGAACAATAAAGGGAAGCAAAAATATGCTAGTGCTAATCTAGTATATGAAGAGATAGTCGCATGTGTAGACGAAATGGTCACGGTTATTAATGTCAAAGGAGCTAACACCGATTATGGAGTTACCACACATGGCTACAAGGTCACCATTGTAGGGGCACTGCAACCATCTAAGACCCCCATTTCAACTACAAAATCCGTTCCCTATGACTATAGTGTCATTGACCAGCTGAAGAGAACACCTGCCCAAATATCCATCATGGATTTGTTAAAAAATTTTGTTGGCCACAGGAAAATCCTTGATGAAGCATTAGCGGCATCCACCATCTCCACCACCCTTGACACAAAATAGTTTCAGACTATGGTTGGTAATATCATTACCCTGAATCTCTTTACATTCTCTGATCAAGATTTCCCCGCCCAACCATCTCATAATCGTGCACTCCACCTTCAAGTGTTGATTCACAAAAAAAGAGTTAAAAGGGTCATGGTGGATGGAGGTGCAAGCCTTAAAATTTTCTCTCTCAAACTCATAAAGAACTTGGGATTCTCTAAGGATTCCATTAACAAGAACAAAAGCATCACTATAAGAGCATATGATGATCAAGAAAGAGTGTCTTAGGGCACTATTAAAATCCCAATCCAAGTGGGACCAGCAACCATGGAGACTACCTTTCAGGTCCTTGACCTCGACCTACTATACAAAATCCTCCTAGGACACCCATGGATCCATGGAATGAAGGCGGTTGCCTCAACATATCATCAATGCATCAAATTCTTGCACCAAAATGAGGAGGTCACTATATACGGG
Organism: Sequoiadendron giganteum; assembly: GCA_007115665.2. Taxonomy (NCBI): domain Eukaryota; kingdom Viridiplantae; phylum Streptophyta; class Pinopsida; order Cupressales; family Cupressaceae; genus Sequoiadendron; species Sequoiadendron giganteum. The sequence continues at coordinate 72,481,556 of CM021107.1, read as the reverse complement.
GATCCTGAACCATTGGCCTACTGCAAAAACTTGGAAGCCAAGTTTTATAAAATCCCCCAAGTGCCAAAAAATGATGAAGGCCCATCCACTACATATATAGACCCATCTAACCTCACCTCCACATTTACGATAGAGACACCCATCATCCCTGATATATTCAACATCAAACTCATGATCCAGGACAACGGATGCAAAGACTACAGAATGAAGAAGAGTGCATTTGTTGTAGGAGAGTTACCACAATCTCCTAGGTCGCATGGGCAACCTCGGTCAACTGAAACACCCGTCCACACCCTTAGGGCAGATCCTTCTGGATTTCGTCGTTGGGGAGACCTAAGTCAGGAAAATGTTGATGAGGAAGGTATTTCAAGCATGATATACCATGATGAAGGACCCATCCCACACTACCCATGGATGAAGCTAGTAGAGGGCAAATAATGTTTGGTATGGGCTATAATAGGAACAAAATCTTGGGAAGAAATAGTGATGGACGACTGGAGCCCATCATGGTAGAAAGAAGAATGAGAAACCTTCGCCTAGGATGTACTCCCCCGAGTATAACTGTACGTGGAAGAGGTACTCCCAGTAGGGCAATCAGGTCCCTTCCTCAAGTATCAGCAACCACCCTTCAACCACCCGTATGCATAGGTATCCCACTTGATAATTTCACTTTTGACGTAACTAATGTTCGTGCTAGTAGTGATGATGATGATACCATAGCTAGCCTACCCTCGCTTTTTGAGGATTCCTCTTTACTAATGATTAGTGCCTCGCCCGTCGAGTCAAACCAACAAACCCACAAAATCAACTTAGTATACCCTCAACTCATCGACCTTGACCAACGAGGACCGCCAATTCTAGACTCATTCAAAAACGATGAGGCACTCTTGGAATTCATGGGACTAAGGGATGTAGTTACATGTGGGGATCACAAGGTTGGTTTCGAAATCACATTAGACACTCAAGCATATTACAAGGAGACGATTGAGTCCTTCAGTCGCAAAAGAAAAAGAACGAGAATAAGCTCGGAGTTATTGAGTGAAAACCACACCGTGACACTCTCTAACCACAAAAAAGTAAAAATAAAGGATGCATCCAATGGTGAAAACCTCTCTAAGGTGTCGGAGGATGAAGGATTCAATCTCCCCCCTCCTTCACTACATCAAGAGAAATCAATAGTCCTGGAAAAACAATGTAATCCTGTCAACTTGGGAACAAAGATAACACCACAAATCACTTTCTATGTTGAGTCACTTCTGACGGAAGAACAATAACTATTAGCAAAATTTCTAAAGGAAAGGAGGGTAAATTTTGCATGGACCTATGCTGACATGTCGAGTCTGGATCCGGAATTTTTAGTTCATCATTTGGTTGTTTACCCTGGAGCAAAGCCAGTAAGACAAAAATTAAGAAAAATGCATCCCCAAATAGCCTTGCTAGTCAAGGTAGAATTACAGAAGCTCTTGGATGTTGGCTTCATACGCGCAATTGACTATCTAGAATGGGTATCCAAACTTGTACCAGTTTCAAAACCAAATGGGGGCATCCGTATGTGCACAGACTTCAGAGACCTCAACAAAGCATGTCCTTAGGATGATTTTCCACTACCTGACATTGATATGATAGTGGACATGACGGACGAACATGAGATGCTATCACTGTTGGATGGCTTCTCGAGGTATAACCAGATAACGATTGCAAAATAATACTAGCATAAGACAACATTTACGTGTCCATGGGACACCTACTGCTGGAATATAATTCCATTTGGGTTAAAAAATGTAGGGGCTACATATCAGAGGGCCATTACACTAATCTTTCATGACATGATACACAAAACTGTCAAAGATTATGTAGATGATATACTAGCTAAATCAAAGAAGAGATAAAACCACATAGCAACCCTAAGTGCCATTTTTGACAGACTCGAGAAGTACAAGGTTAGACTCAACCCAAAGAAATGTGTATTTGGGGTACAATCAGGTAAAATTCTAGGATACATAGTATCGATGACGGGAATAGAGGTGGACCCCTCAAAGGTTAAGGAAATCCTCGACATGGAAGCACTAAGGACATTGAAACAACTTAGAGGATTGCAAGGCAGACTCCAGTCCATTCAGAGGTTCATAGCGCAACTGGTAGACAAACAAATTGCATATTCACATCTACTCCACAAGGGAGTCGCATACAAATGGGATGACAAGTGCGAATAGGATTTTAATAAAATCAAAGAATATCTGCTCACGTCACTAGTATTAATGCCACCCATTGCAAGAAAATCACTGATCTTATACATCTCAGCAACAGCAGTAGCCCTGGGGGCCCTTTTAGCTCAACATGATGAAAATGGGACAGAAGGGGCCATCTATTATATCAACAAAACAATGGTTGGCCATGAGTTAAACTACCCATTCATTGAAAAATCATGTCTAGCAGTAGTGTTTGCTTAACAAATATTTTGAAATTACATGCTGGCACACAAAATCAAACTCATCGCCAAGATAGATCCCTTAAAGTATCTATATCAAAAGCTATGCTCACAGGAAAGATGGCTAAGTGGGTCATGATACTATCAGAATATGACATTGAATATGTGGAGCGAAAGGCATCAAAGGACAAGTCATTATAGACCAACTGGCAGAAACTCCCATCTATGCAGAGAATCCACTCATATCAGAATTTCCAGACGAGTCCATCTTTAATCTCAACATAGTCGATCATTGGAAACTCTACTTCGACGGTTCCCACACACAACATGGATCAGGAGCCGGTGTTTTCTTCATGACCCCATAGGGGGATTGTATACCTAGATCCTACAAATTGGCATTCCCTTGTACCAACAACATTGCAGAGTATGAGGCTTTAACCATAGGTCTCAAAATTGTAGCACAGTGGCGAATCATGGCATTAAAGGTCTATGGGGATTCACAACTTATTATCAACCAAGTCAATGGCGAGTACCAAAATAAGGATGATAAGCTCACACCATATAAGAAGTTAGTAGAAAGCCTCAAAGAATCTTTCATTGATATCACCTTTGAGTAGATACCGAGGGATAACAACATAGCAGTTGACACCATGGCAACAATCAGATCCTTACTAGATATCCCTCGCAATATCTCAAAACAATAATTCTTGATAGAAAAACTTCTCATACCCACTTTCGAGGTACCAGAGTCGAAATATGTGTGCAAAATCGTTGGTCCTGGTGATCTTTGGTATCATGACATCTACACTTACCTGAAAATAGGAGTCCTCCCAACCGACATTACCTCGAACCTCAAATGAACCTTTGTCAAAAGGTCATTACATTTTGTCATCTTAGGAGAAACCCTCTATTGTAGGAGCATTGAAGGAACCCTATTACGTTGCTCAAACCTCGAGGAAGCCCTGACTAATTTGACTAAGGTACATAATGGCACTTGTGGTTCACACTCAAGCGGTATGACCTTGGCCAAGAAGTTAATAAGAACCGGGTACTACTGGCCAACAATGGAAAGAGAGGCACATGACTTTGTCAGAAAGTGTCTACAGTGCCAACAACATGGAGACCTTATCCATGCACCAGCTCAGGAACTACATCCTATTATTACACCATGGCCCTTTTCACAGTGGGGGCTTGATCTCATAGGAAAAATCACACCCACCTCATCCAATGGCCACAAGTTCATTATTACCACCATGGAGTATTTCAGAAAGTGGGTTGAAGCAATTCCAATGACCTACATAACCAGAAAGAAAATATCCAAGTTCATCCTGAACTATCTCATATGTCAATACGGTGTTCCCAAATCTATCATCTCTGATAATGGGACACCTTTCAAGAATCAAGACGTCCGTGACTTGTGTGGCAAATTCAAAATCCAACACCGCTTGTCAACTCCATAGTACCCCCAAGGCAATCGCCAAGCAGAGGCTACTAATAAAACCATTCTGAAAATCCTTAAGAAAACAGTCAATGACTCTAGTCATGACGGGCATCTGTAGCTAAATCCTGCCTTATGGTCCTACCGCACCAGCATCCCCATGCCAAGAGGCACCACCCCATTCTCCCTGGTCTATGGATCAGAAGCCATCCTACCAATTGAGATCGAGCTCCCATCACTGAGAATATCATTGCAAAACCTCATCACAGATGAAGAATAGAGGGTCTCACAAACAAATGAGCTAGAGCTACTAGATGAATGACGCATGGATGTCCTCAATCATCTACAAGTCTATCAAAACCATCTGAAGCGCAGCTACAACAAGAAGATCACGAGACGCACCTTCCAAGTTGGCGAACTTGTGCTGAAATAAAACCAGAAGAATGTGTCAAACCCAGATAGCAAAGGAAAATTTGAGCCCAACTGGTTGGGACCCTTCGTCATCACGATAAGCTACAAATCAGGGTCATATCAACTGTTAACACCAGAAGGTGAACCTCTGCAGGAGCCCATGAACAACTCTCACCTCAAAAAAAATTATGCCTAAAAACTTGCAAGGTACAGAACCGAAAAATACAAAAAAAAAAACAAAAAATGTCCTAAAAAAATGGTCACCTTGATGAAAACCTAGCAAACAGGCGTCTTGGTGACAACAAAAAAAAATACAAAAATACAAAAATCAGAAAAATTAGAAAAAGGATTGAAAAAGTAAAGAAAAAAAATCTTTTTCTAGTGAAAACCACTTCGGTGGCGCTTTGGACAAATACCTTGGTGGAAACCTAGAAAATAGGCGCCAAGCGTAAATAAAGCATTCTCTATCCACTAGGATCTGCGCAATTCACTCATTCATTACATTCCATCACATTTCATTAATCTCCCTTCCATCCATCTGTCGCATCCATACCATAGCCTGATCTTGTGCTCATATCATATTCCACCATAGTACTACTTGGCATATCCTAAGGTTAGTTTGTCTTGCCTTTATCAAAGTAGTCTATCGCATGACGCTGGGGGCATGTTCTTGTACTTGCATCGGATCAGATTAGTGTATATATTTGTGATCTTCCCAAAACATTGAAAAATCCAAAAACATTGAAAAATTCATCAAAAAATCCAAAAACATTTAAAAAATCCAAAACATCAAAATCATTCGAAAATCCTAAATAGCTCAAAAAGTCAGAAAAATCAAAAAATAGAGTCATCGACCGAACTACATCATCTCTGAGCTTGAAGGTAGGAAAGGTTGATCTTTGATCATCCCCCGAGACACCCTAGGTCAGTCCTTTAGGCGTCCATCGCAATAAAATGGAAATTCGTTTGCCCATCTATCTTATCATTGAGTCAAGTATGTCGTCAGTTGAACTACGTGGTCTCTACGTGTATAAAATAGGCAAGGCTAATCTACGGATCAGATCCTGAGACCCCTAGGATAGGTCTTTAGGTTAGTCTCTTCATCATAAGTCTCGAAAATCCAAAAACATTGAAAATTTTCAAAAATACCAAAAATAGCCTCAAAATATCTGAAAAATCCAAAATGGTGCACCCGTCTCATCTCGCTTTCACTTGTGGTCATCATCACTCATAATAAAATCAATTGTTGTCTTCATCCTTTGGCAAGTCAGTCAGAAGCAAGTCTAGCAGGTTCTAAAGTGAAAGCCTAATCATCAAAGTCTCAGGCCTAGCTCAGTAAGCAAGCAATTTGATCAACTCAGAGTATCAATACCTTATCATCCAATCAATCTCATCAAAACCTTGATCACAACATGTCCTACGAATGCGACCTTCCTACGATGGACATCAACATCAGGTAACATCGTACTGTAATCTTGGCAAGCGATATGAATAACATTAGCTTATTTGTTTACTTTATCTTTTCTTTGCATTTATCCTATTTTGCGCTCATTCCGAGGACCTATCGATGATGTCTAAACAAAATAGGTTTAGAGAGAAATGAATGGGGCAATGATCATTATCTTTTTGTCTGTTGCGCTTGTGGGATACTCTTGTAAAATAAATTAGTCATGCATGCTTTGTTTGGTTTGTAGGGAGGATGTTTTAGGTATCTTGTTGACCACATAGGAAGGCTTGCTTTTCTATGTTTTGGTCCAAGATGTTTAGAATTTTTGAACTACACCTTGAATGAGGTTCTGTATGCCAAGTGTGAACAAGGATACTCCTATCTAATTGTCGAGTCAAAGTCCATCACACTAGGTACAACGCCATCCTGGTTTTTTATACCTTGATGCATCGTACCTATGTGTGTTATCAAACATAAAGTAATTGGCCCTTTTTAAATCCTGACTCTTGGTAAGAAAATCATCACCATCGTCATTAATAATGTAGGCTTGTGGATCCTCTTCTCATTCTTTTCTTCTTATTCTTCTATCTTTACTAACACTTCTATCAAAAATTGGTGTGTTGTATCATATATAAATGAGGCTACCCATGGCCAATGACTATCTATACATCATCAAAATTGTCTACATCAAAGAATTATCTTTCATCCTTTGATCAATAGAACCACTCCTCTCGCATTCTATCGTGATCTCGATAGGAAAATAGAACGTTTCCACTCAGTCTCTTGAGGGGGCAATATACCAGCGTAATCCCTCTCACTGGGGCAATAGTGGGGCATTTGAAAAATCAAGAAATTTTTGAATTTTGATCACAACAGTTTATTCTTTGAACCAATACAACAAGTGCATTATTTCAAAGAGGGCCAAAATGTAGACAGGGAAAATATACAATTCGATCCGACACATTGGATCTTGATTTACTAACACAATTTCATCCTGAATCATCTCCTTTGTTGGTCATTTAATCGAATAATATGTATTTGATTAAATTCATCACTCTTCATCTCTTAATTAAATAAATCAACTTTATCTAATTAAGTCATCAATCTCATGTTAATTAAATAAATCAATTAAATATTTTATTTTGTAATCCCCATTTTAATTAAATAAATCATTTTATTTAATTAATCCCTAAAGTCATCTCATTTAAACTAAATAAATATTTATTTGGTTTAAATCCAACACCATTTTCTTTAATTAAATAAATCAACTTTATTTAATTAAGTCTAAAATCATTTTCCTCTCAATCTTGATTTAAATAAATCTTCAAATCTAAGTCAAAATTGTCAAATCACCTAATCTCTCATTAAATTGATCAAATCTTGATTAATTTAATCTCAATCACTAAAATCCTCTAGAGAATGCAATTTGCACATGAAAATAGATTTAATTGATTTATTAAATCTCTATTTTCCCTCACATGGCATAAAAAGGGAATGTTCTCTCAAGTTTGAATTCAAAAAGTCCAAGTGAATGGGTACTTCCAACAAGGCATTCACTCTTCTTACATGTCCTTGTGCATTGAGCCAAGTGGCATTTATTTCATTCTTTTTTCCCTCACATGTCATTTCCCCAATTTCAAATTCCACCTAATTGCATTTATTGGCACGTTGGCGAAGATGTGCACAACCATTAACCATTCACATGGTGACAAGTGGCATTTGACCATTGGTTGAAAGGTAGTCCCACATTGCCCAAATATTGCTCTCTCTTCCAAATTCAAATTTATAAATGGAAGGCTTATCTTCTCATTATTCATCCACAATCTCATGCAAAGTTATTCTCTTCACATTGAGAGCTAATTTTGCCCATTTCTCTTCAAGCTTTCATAATTCTCACAATTTCATAGCTAGGTTATGCCAAAATCTCATCAAGGAGATTCAATCACTCAACAATAATCAAGCTTACAAAAGGAGTTGGGAAAGGGTTGATTTTGACACACCAATCAGCACCAATTCCCCCATGGGATCACAAAGTTTGCATTGTTTAAATTAGGATTTCTTTCATCTTTATATTTTGTTCTTCATTTTCCTAGTTTAAGTTTGTGTAAATGGATTTCATGGGGAATCCTGATTTCACCTTGCATTTATCTCTGAAAATGTGTTTGTTTGTTGCTTGTGTGCAGGTTTGAAATTAGGGTTCACAATTATATAATATTATACTATATTATTATATAGTATTATATTATATTATTATATAGTTTTATATTATATTATTATATAGTTTTATATTACATTATTATATAGTATTATATTATATTATTATATAGTATTATATTATATTATTATATAATATTATATTATATTATATAATAATTTAATATTATAATAAATTAATTATATTATATTATAATAAAATATAATATTGTATAGGAGCGAATTTGCACCCCTTATGCAAATTCCTCTATTACACATCCTCACCTTAGAAAACCAAATCCAAAGTTGAAATTTCACATCACCCAAATGCCTTCCTTCCACTTGGCATATGTTTGTTGTGTTGGTGGGAGAATATTTGTCGAGGACGCGCGTGTGGTGCATTGTCATCCCTGAAGAATTCGTGCATTTGAAGTTGGCAGACGTGTTACACTTTCGATAGGGGTTGATTTGTAACGTCCCTCTTCGACCAACTAACCCCAAAAATGGCAGATTCTTCTTCATTCTCCTTCAAATCCATTCATTCTCATTCCATTTACATCTCTTCACAAGTTCTAGCATTCTCTTCACTAGCAAGCAGCATTTCAACACTCCATTGTAGCAACAACACTCTGTCAACTCTACAAAGAAAGTGTGAAGGAAGCCATTAGCAATGTGGGCTTGGAGTCTTGCGAGACCTCCTTTCATCACATTCAATGTTGTGGTTACCTTTCCAAGTCCATCAACTCCTCCATTGGCTAGTGAGCTCTTGGGTGGAGGTGGTAACATTTCGCTCCTCTCCTTTGTGATTCAGTTGAGTAGCTATTTACTATTTTGTAGTGTTTATTGCAATCTCTATTTATTTACTTCTTTATCACATATTTCTCTCTCGTTTCTATCTAGTTGTCTATGGATGTGGAAACACCAAAGCAAGGGTTTGATTGAGGTAGACCCCTATACAGCCCCAACAATTTTCCCATCTTTCTTGTGTGCAGGTGAATGTGCATTTGGAGCTAGCTGGCGAACTAGAACCTCACTGAGATCATCTTTGTCACTTTACCTCTCATCTATCTATTTTATCATCTCTACTTGTACCTTTCATACTTTATAGTTTTTTTTTTTTTCATTTAGGAGTACTTAGCTAGGTTTTTAGCTTGTTTTCTGGCGGTTCATATTGTACTTTTTTTCCTCTAGCCCTACAGACGCCAGTGCGTCACACTATCATCCTAGAACCGCGCTTACATCCTCAGATAGAGAGTTGTCTGAGCTACAATATCAACTTTGAAAACCAACTTGCCTAGCCTAAACCTAGATTTTGGGTGTGAAGAGTGATCGAAGTACTTTATAGTCTTCATCATTCTTGACCTCTATCTGAAACACCCCTTTAGAGTGAGGTAATTTTGGGCAGCCCTCCACTCTCAGCTCTACGTGACCTAGAGCCTTGATGTGGGCGGTCCTCCTCTCTTACATTTTTGGTGAACCCGACGTGAACCATTTTGGTTTTGTTTTGCGATACTAAAAGTTCCTTTCCTCATATTCTAGGATTGTTGTCTCATATTCTAGGAGTGTTGTAGGTGTGAGTATTGTGAGGCTTTCACCTTGCAACCCAAATTGTTACCCCTAGTAGGCATAGTTGGAAGGTCCCGTAAGTATCGTGCAACAAAACCTTGATTGGGTCACTATCCTATCCTATAACCTTTGGTGGCTCTATGAAAGTATCATCTAGTGTGCATGATGGCCTCTTTTCTGCATCAACCTATCCCCTTTGTGTAGCCCGTGAGTAGTGGCACAAGTATAACCTTCACTTCACAGGACCTACCGATGGGCTTCAATATAGAACCATATCCTCTTTATATCCCTGCATAGATCAATGGGAACATTGTAGCGGGTGTTCTTATTCACCCGACGTCTCAGATGAATATAATAACTGAGGAGATTATGTTAATTAACTTCTTGCACAAAGATGGTTAGAATGCACTCGTGAGCACCATTCGTATGCACAATGTACTTTCCGTACCTCCGTTGGGTAGTATTGTGTTGCCAGTCTTTGTCAGATCTAAGTCTATAAACTTGTTGTTTGACATAATCCTGGGGTCTGAACTCTTTAGAGCTCGAAGGTGGGTATCTCCTAGCTAGTAGCTATGAACACAGTTCCCTTGGTTGTGCACAAATGTCTGAAGATCATTCATGGGGGTTCAGTGCATGTGATTCATGACATTGGTTATAAACCACCAGTCAAATGTGATAACTGCTCCTTATATCACTTTTAGCCTACACTTGTCGGTCCTCTTCAATCTAGGAAGGGCCTCTTGTACTAGACTTATCAAAAATAAAAGAAAGGGCACTTAACACATAAAGTGAGGTACCCTCCATCACCTTATGTTATTTCACATAGGGCATGCATAGAAGCTGACAGTGATGCCACCAAGGCCCATAGGAGGGAGGAATGAAATCCCTCTCAGGGTCCCTCTTCTTCCTCTTCCGTTGTTCAGCCTGACACTTCTTCTTGCCTTGTTGCGACGCCATCAGATTCTGCTCTACGCTTATGAGAGAATCCTATGGTGCCCGCTTATTGAAGTCCTAAGTGTCCTACATTTGAGCTTCTTGTTCCGCCCATTCGATATGGCAGGAGAAAACATCCCCGTGGGGAATCCTCTATGTCCCGGCCTTCGTGGCCTCCTATCGCTTATGCTCCAAAAGTAGTTAATGGGAAGAGGCCCGCTACTAAGGCACTAGAGTTGATTCTGCCCATTGCTTCTCAACTTTCTCCTCCTTCTCTCGTTTAGGAGCCTGTCCCTCTATTGGAAATAGCTGTAGTGGACACTCATATGGCTGAGTAGGAGCCTTTCGTTCCTTCGCAGCTTCTGGCCTCTAGCTCGAAGAGTCGTAAGAACCGCCTTGTGTGTGAACGCAAGCGTCAACGAAAGGCTCTCATGGCCGAGCAGGTTGCCTTGCAAAGAAATGAAGAAGAGATGACTTCCCCTGCTTTAGGGCCTCCTATTGCATCCTCCTCTCTCCTCTCCTCTTCTCTCATTCAACCAATTTTTGCATCACTTCCAGCTTCCGTTATGAGTATGAATGCACCTGACCCTAAAAGGGTGCAGGTGTTCTTTGCTCCTTCGATTGATCCATCCTTGTTGATGTCCCTTTCAGACATCCTGCCTTTCCCAAAGCCTATGGACATGTCGAATACTTTGATGGTGTCTATCATTGTTTTATCCTCCTCTTCCTCTACACCTCGCCTCGTCTGTGGGAAGTTCTCATCCCTCGATGAAACTAAAGATAGAGGTTAGTCCTTACATCAATGGAGGATGTAAGAGGAGCCCACCTTCTATGAAGGGTGGTCTCATGTTATCTTGTTCTATCTTGGTGACAAAACCCACCCCGGCTTCCCTTGACTTTGTCAACACTTCTGAATCACTCGATGAACCAAGCGGTGAATCTCGGACGCAGGGTGATCCCACAATAGTGGTTTACAATTTTTGGCCAAACTGGACACTAAAATATTTTTTTCTAACTAAATCTTCACTTTTAGGCACCTATAGCGGCTAAACCATGAGGAATTTGAAGATTATGCAAACTAGTGATTTGTGACATTTTTTCTGTAGATTCTAAAGATATTTTTTTCAAAAAAATTGGAATAAGATTCCACTTCTTTTTCCATCTCCTTTGAAAACTAGTTTTTTTCAACAAACAACATTTTTAAGGAGTGGCGCTCACTGCATACAACATAAATTTTTTTCCATGAAGGATAAAATTCTAATTCTTTTGAATTTAGATTTGTAACTCCGATTTCTAGTGCTTCCAATTGGTCTCATAGTTTTTTATTGAATATTTTTTCCTTGATCAAGTTTCGAAGTCAAACCAATTACAATTCAGACATAGGCAGACTGTATACAACGTAACATTTTTTGTATGTATCGAAATTCAAAAAAAAATTGTTGGATCAAGGACTTAAATATCTAGTGCACTCATATTTTAAAAAAAATTTGATAATCTACTATTTTTCCACATGTGTAGAATAAAGAGCTTGATTTTCGGTGAAAAACCTATGTCTAATAAAACTAAAAAAACAAATACATAATAAAACCAAAACATATTAAAATTATATTCGTTAGATAGCTTGTTCTGAGGACTACCATCATCCGGTTGGGTTTTTGAAGTATCCTCCATTTTCCTCCTCAACTCGAGCTTAAAAACGCAAAATTCTGGACTTTTGTACCACCTGAGGGGGAGGAGGCAAATGGGGGGTTCGAGCGAACCCCCTTTCAAAAAGGGTTTCCTTTGGTTTTTTTGGCGAGAATGGTGGGAAGTTCATTGAAAGAGTTCACTCGAACCCTAGTTCATTCGAACCCTCTTTTGGTTCTTTCGAACCCCAAAAACAAAAAAAATTGGCATGGGGTCATTTTTTTCAACTTTTCCTTCCTCACTCCAATTGTAAACCACTTTTGTGGGTTCACCCCACAGCCCTCTCCATTCGTTGAGGTATGACATGGAACTCCAATAAAGTGAATTTTTAACTCTCTAGATGAAGTGTCGACCTTGTCAGTGATCTTCACAAAATTGTTGACCATAGTTCCACAAGACCCTAGCGAAGAAGACCTTATGGGGGCTTCTTTCTTAGCCCTTGTTGTGGGAGGGTCAGAAGTTCCTCCCCTTAATATTTTGCCACTGCAGGCTCATACTCCTTCCCCTTATGATGATCTAGAGTGGGAATTGAATGACCTCTTGGTCGATCAGTATTAGGGGGAGGCATCTTCTTTATCTTTAGATTAGATGTGTATGTGTGTGTTGTGATGTGTTGCCACCCATATTTGTGCTATGTGTTCCTAGATTACCCTTGTCACCCTTGTTGGTGCTTGGGTATAGGAGTGATTTTATATCGTGAACCTTCTTCTATTTGTATCATCATTCTTCCATGTTTGTGATTGACTTTCGGTAGGGATGATGCAAAGTGTTGGGGGAATTTAGGCTTCCCTTCCATGTTAACCCAATTTTTTTATTTTTACATTTTATTTCATGCATTCTTCTTGATCTGGTTGGGGATTGATGATATTTCACCTTGCACCGTAGTTACCTATTATTTATATAAGCATGAGAAGATCTAACCCCGCGAAACCAGATACCCCTGTGCCCTTTGTTTATGTTTACTTCTCTTTCGCTCTTTTCTTATCTTTCTATCTTCTTTGCTTGAGTTGTCCCTCTCATGTGTGACAACATCATACTCTAATTTTCAGAAAATGCATTCATTGCCAACGAATTTTTTCTTGAGAATCTTTAAAAACTTTTCCAAGAATTGCATTCACGAGTTGGACCCCTAATGGAACGTGTTTCCTTCATCATGGGTTCACAAAGAGAGAACTTGAAAAATTTCCTTTGAGGTGGAAGTAGCTTTGACCTTCCCCTCATGAGGGGGAATTTTATTCCTTTCGAATTCCTTGATGAAGTGAACATCTTTCGAAAGGATTCCTTGATGATGAATCAATTCGAGAAAAAATATCTCTTACACTTTCAAACAACGTGTCCCTTGAGTGGAGCACCTTTTTCAAGTCGGCTTCTTGAGGGATCCCTTTGAAATCTTTCCAATTTTTTGACGGTGTGTGTGACTGTTCACTTGACTGCCTGCATGGCCGCTTTGTTCCTGGACATTCTTTATCTGTGGGTAAACATGTTTCTTTGCACGTGTTCCTGTAAATCCACTTTTCAATTCGACTCTGTCGAGTCCCCTCCTTTGGGTTTCTTCCTTGAAAGAGATCTTGGGGGACGCATCCTTGTAGGTCTATTGGCCTGTAAGGTGCTTTCATATGGGTTTCCTTCATGTAAGAGATCTTGGGGGATATCTTCTTATAGGTCTATGGGCCTATAAGGTGCATACTTCACGGAGCTTCCTTCATGTGAGAGATCTTGGGGGCTGCCTCCTTGTAGGTTTGTGGTCTTGTAAGATGCTTTCTTCTTATGGGATTTATCCATCATTGGTTTGAGGGCCTTCGGTGTACCTTGTGCAGCTTCATAGTTCTACGGGGCTATGGAGTCTTTTGTTCTGTCCTGCACTTTTGAACTCACCATATCGCGGTTTGCTTCCTTGATAGTTTAGGTATACATTTCTAACCCTAATAACTCTTTGATCTACTTTACCAAAGCACTCATTAGTATTTGTGCTCACTAAAGTGGGGGAAAATGTATAGGATTATATTTGCACCCCCTACGTAAATTCCCCTCTTACACATCCTCACCGTAGAAAACCAACTCCGAAGTCAAATTTCCACATCACCCAACTGCCTTCCTTCCACTTGGCATCTATCTGTTGTGTTGATGGGAGAATATTTATCAGGGATGCACACATAGTGCATAGATATATGTGCGGCACGCTGCCATCCCTGATGGATTCCTGTGTCTAAAGTTGGCAAAGGTGTTACACTTTTGATTGGGGTTGATTTGTAACATCCCTCCTCGACCAACTGACCCCGAAAATGGTAGATTCTTCCTCATTCTCGTTCAAATTCATTCATTCTCATTCCATTTCATCTCTTCACAAGTTCTAGCATTCTCTTCACTAGCAAGCAACATTTCAACACTCTATTGCAGCAACAACACTACGTCAACTGCAAAAAGCAAGTATGAAGCAAGCTATTAGTAGCGTGGGCTTGGAGTCTTGTGAGACCTCCTTTCATCACAATCGAGGTTGTGGTGACCTTGCCAAGTCCATCTTCTCCTCCATTGGCTAGTGAGCTCTTGGGTGGAGGTGGTAACATTTCACTCCTCTCCTTTGTGATTTGGTTGAGTAGCTATTTACTATTGTAGACACCTATATTTGACCACTTCCATATGGTCATAATCTCATCATTTATTCATCTAATCCATCTATATTAATTAAATGACACATTTAATTAATATTATCCCTTTTTCCTAAGGTTCCCAAAAGTATTTAAATAAATACTTTATCCTTTACCATTTCCTCTCTAAATTAAATAAATAAATCAATTTATTTAATTTATTCAATTATCCTTTTCAATTTTTAATTCATTCTTTCTCTCTCCTTGCCCCATCCTCCATAACCCTTTCACTAATCTGGATTAATTTAATTAATCCTTCATTAGGATGTGCATATCCTTAATTAGGATTAATGTCACATCCTCCATATTTGGCCACTTGCCTCTAATCATCATTAATTAGCCTAATCACTTGTTTGCACAATCCTAATCCTAATCACTTACCTTTTCTAGCATGTCCTTAAGTCAACCTTCTTGGTACTTACCTTTTTTGGGTTGACCTCTTCTCCATGTGAATTAAAAATTCACAATTATTCCCCCATGCATTTGTCTTCCCCATGACCTCTCAAAGGTCACATCGTACCCATAGGACAAGGACCCCTTTTAGGGGAATCTTGCCTTACCCATTGGTTTCTTCCAAAAACTAAATTAAAAATTCACTTTTATTTCTCCAAGGCCATCTTCAATCCCCATGGTGACAAGAGTGGACTTTCTAAAATTCCTTACGTATCACTTTCAGCCCCATATGGGACCAAGGAATGTTTTTTTGGGAAAATCCTCTCCCATCCCAAGGTACTTGCAAGTACCTTGGGACCACATGGTCTTTTCCATGTCACTTGTAACCTTGCCATCTCATCTTGTCCTTTGGACACTTAACCTACCACATGACGAGATGCGAGGGCTTATGAGTCCTCAACTCACCATAGCCCTCCATCTTGGATATGGTGGCTTAATATTGACCGTTGAATCCTCTAGAGAATTCAAATTCTTCTATAAATACTCCCATCTACCTTCATTAAAGGATCTAGATTTTAGAACTTGTTCTTTTTATGCATTGATGCTCTCAAGCCATTTAAATATCTTAGCCATTTATTGCAGCATCTTAGCACTTCCATTTACATATTAGTAGTCATTATGGCATTCATCTACCTCCATTAATCATTCAACCACCATCATTGCAAGCTTATCTTCCAAGAAGCACACATTATCAACCATCAAAGGGCCAACCAAAGATAAACTCAACACAAGGTATCATTTGTTGCTTGTTTTATCTTTATTTTGTGTGAGTTAACGTAGCCCAATCTTGAGGTGTTAGGTGTCATTTTCTTTTCTTGCATTCTTTTTTTTTTGTGTTTTTAGACTAGCAAATTTCTCCTGATCACATTTCGGGCACGCTCGGTGGGAACCACGTCACGAGTCCATTACTTTCACATTTACTATTTTTTGAAGTTTTGCAGATTCTGGAACACAGGGGTGACCTTGCCCAGGAGGGGCGACCTTGCCCGAAAACACATGTTTTTGTTTTTTGTTTTCTTGTTGTTTTCTGTTGTTTTTTGCTTTCTGACACTTTGCAGGTTTATAGAATAGGCGACCTTTCCCAAACAACCAGGCTATTCTGCTTTCTTTTTTCTGTTGTTTTTGGATTTTTGACACTTTGCAAGTTCACAAAAGGGGCGACCTTGCCCAAAAACACAGATTTTTTTTTCCTATTTTTTTGTTGTTTTCTGCCTTCTGACACTTTGCAGGCTCACAAAAAGGGGCGACCTTGCCCAAAAACATAGATTTTTGTCTTCTATTTTTCTGCCTTCTAACACTTTGCAGGTTCACAAAAAGGGGCGACCTTGCCTAGGAGGGGCGACCTTTCCCAAAAACATAGATTTTTGTTTTCTATTTTGTTGTTGTTTTCTGTTGTTTTTTGCCTTGTGACATTTTGTGGGTTCACAAAAAGGGGCGACCTTGCCCATAAACATAGATTTTTATTTTATGTTTTGTTGTTTTTTGCTTTCTGACATTTTGCATGTTCACAGAATAGGCGGCCATGCCCAAAACACAGAGGCGACCACACCCAAAAATAGAGTTCTCTTTTCAAAGACAAAAAACAAAACTACTAACAAGTGTGTTGCAGGTGGAGAAACTTTGTTTAGTTGGTCTTGTGCTTTCATTTTCTTTAAACTAAGAACTTAGGACTAATTAAAAGGGTCAAAGAATCTTCTTGTTGTGTTTGAAAGTGGAATATTGACATACATCCAATCCCCTTACGCCATTTGGCGATCCTGTGTGAAGAGAAATCATAGTCCACTTAGTCCTTTTACCCTTCTCTATTTTATTAGTGGGACTTGCTTGGGGATTTCATCACCCCAAGGGACGATTCCAACCACGTGTACTGGCGGGGTATACAAAGGGGGGAGGAGAAAGTTATACCTCAATCCAGTCACGTTATAATTGGTGGAGCATCGAAGCTAGAGTGATACCTAGATATACGTGAAGAGTTGGTCTAAACTCCCAGTCTCTTGTTGGCTACTCCCAACTCACGCTTGTGACGGACTAGTGTTCATGGTTTGGGGCCCATGTACCGTGCGTATATCGGGGACGCCCTTAGAAATTTTTTTAGCTTAGATAGAGGACCGTGTTGACCATACCCTTTACACTAGAACTAGGCTTGTGTTATTTGAAGTGCTTTCTTATGAAAAACCAGTACTTGTTAGTCAGTTTTGGCCTTTTATTTGTTGTTTTCATCTTTTTCCATCATTGTTTTAGACTAACTTAGGTTCAGACTAGTACACAAAGGCGACCTTGCACTCAAGGGGTGACCTTGCCCTAAAAGGGTTACCCTACCCCCTGTTTCAGCTACTATTTATCTTGACCAAGTCAAACTTTTGGCAGTTTCTCCTATTCAGGTGACCTTGCCCCCTGTTTGGGCGACCCCACCCACTATTTGGGTGACCTTGCCCTAATTTTTGGTGACCTTGCCTAGGAGGGGAGACCTTTCTCTAAAGGGGCGACCCTTCCCTTCTGAACAACCTTTTTCAACCTTCGTTCATTAGCCATTACCCTGTTTTGACAACCTATTTTTCGGTTCCAACCGTCGTTCCCTCGTCTGGAGTACCCGTTTACCCATCCCGATCGAGTATCCATTTTCCTATTCCAAGCATCGTTTCCCCTTTCCACTTAGTTGTTCACCCATTTCAAGAAGCCGTTCACCCATTCTGGGAATCCTTTTTCCCATTCTGAGTATCATTCCCCAGCCTTGTACATTCGTTCACACATTCTGAGTGGTTGTTTGAATGTTTTGCAAATCTAATCGCCCATTCTAAGAGTCCATTTATCAATACCGTTTAACCATTTTTTCACTCTAAGTTGAAACCGATACATGTTTAGGTGACCTTGCCCAATTTTTGGGCAGCCCTGCCACAAAACTGCACCCGTTTCCCAAATTCGATCCGAAAAGCTAGCTTCCCGTGGTTTTCGAAAGGCTTGTTGACTACCCCACTGTTTGTACATATCATTCACCTACATCATGATCCATTTGCATCCACATCATCATCCAAATCATATAGGTTGCATTCGTAATCGTCCTTAGGTTATATATCCATCATCATCATATTGATCTGAATCCTCTAAACTTTGTTTGAATTTGTTATCCAAATTGACCCAGGTGCCTGAACTTGATCATCATCCTTAAACATCTTCTTAGGATTGCTATACATCCTAAGTCGATCATAATCCCTAGCTCTATTAATCCTCTTCCATCTCAAGGTAGATTTGGTGTCGTGATCATCAGTTCATCCTTCCATCTGATCAATCAACACCTTACGTCACCTAGGGTGATCTCTGAACCCAATTTAGAAATCCTTCTAATCATCCAATCATTTGATCTTTAATTTGATTCCATCCAATCCTATCAATCATTTTATCAATCAAGTCAAATCCTTATCTAATGATCTGATTAATTGATACATCATCAATTAATCCATCATATAGCATATCAATCAATCCAACATCCAATCCAATTCAACAATCTTTATCCAATCCAAATCAATCAATCCAAATCATCATCTAGATCATCATTTAGAAGCTTAGTCGCATCTTAGGGTACTTAGTTTTTTTGCATGTTCATGCCCATCTAGACCCATTCACAAGCAAAAAGGAAAATGGCAGACCAACAAACCCAAGGTTCCCAACCAAATATCCCACAAGATCCCAACAACGTTCCCAACATCCCACAAGATCCCCATAACATTGCCTCATCCCAATCCAATACAGACATTCATAACACCACACCACCCAGTGATGAGAACATGATTAACCAACCCAAAATCACCGTTGATGAGTACCTCAATGACCCTGTCAATTTCCAGATGACGAATCATCTCCTCAATGAATATGGGGATAAGATTCTTGCCACCTTTATCATGAGAGGAGTCAAACCACCATCCGACTTCGATACATCACAATATTTTGTTTCCCACATCTTTCCAACACATACCGATCCGCAAACTTCTCAAAATGTCCCTAGAAATTCATATATCCCCGAAGGTGTACCCATATAAATTGGTATAACCCCGAGTTTGGCAATGTTGTACTACACCAAGTTGTTAGTTATCCTCGTCTCCCAACTGCGACCTCTACAACACAACTTGAGCATCATGATCCTTATGCCTATGACATTCCATCGTACATCGCATCTGCTCCACCACTTCTAGTTCAACATCCTAGTCAACCACCCATCAATACTAGGGGCATACCTTCCCTTCCATCCATGCCACCTCCGGGATTTACACCTGCTAACAACTTGCCACCACCCACATTTAAGTAGCCTCCTACCATTCACCATCAATCCACTCCATTGCAAACACCACCTCAATAGACTATAACAGTTGTTACTTCATCCCTACCACCTCATTAGCAACCACCGCAGCACAACATTCCCATCCCACAACAAAATGTCTCAGCTCCCACACAACGACCACATTAGGTAACACAAGCAACATCCCAACAGTTCTTAACCACCACATGGCACTTCAGTAGTAGTCCCCCAACAACAACATATTCCATCTCACCCATATCCCCAACAATAGCCACAACAACAACCCCCACAACAGTATATACATATCCCTACATAAACACAAAATAATCTGCTTACAAAATACCTTTATCATCCATCGAGCACATACACTGCTCCATCCCACCTCAATTTGAATCCTCACTAGAATGTTCAAAACCAAACACAGATGCAACTGCCACCTTACATCAATCCTCCGCAGTCATAGAATCATCCCTCCCAGCAGCCATCAAATCCATCCCCATACGTTACGCAATAGCCCACCATTGCACAACAATACCAATCTTATCCACCCTATCTTCAGAAGCAATCCTACGAGCAAGCTGAACCTTTCATCTCTTACTACCAACAACCATCATCATATCAACAAAGGGGTCCTACCTCTTTGTATTATCAACATCCTACAAAATAGCAGGGTGCTTCATCCGCTTCTTACTACCAGCAGTAGCCACCCTACCAACAAGTGGCTTCTGCTCATCACAATCCATCATCTTCCTATCCACCATACATCAATCCACAATCCACTTATCAGAATCAACAAACACATTCATATGCTAATCAACCCGCCTATGATCCAACCTCGATGGTGCCATCCTTACCACACCAACAATATTATCCATACAATTAGCCTACTCTGACTCCTGTAGCACACATCAACAAGGACTTGGAAGAAGTTAAAGTTGCCTTGAAGGATTTACAGGTTGGAACGGGCAAGCAATCATTCAAGTTTGAGGATATTTGTCCCTATCCTTTTGATCCCTCTATCTCCTTTGTTCCCTTTCCCAAATATTTTTAAATACTGAAATTTGATAAATACAAGGGAACCAAGGACCTCAAAGCTCATCTGCATGAGTTTTATGCCCATTTCCAAGAGGTCATGCACAATGAAAATTATCTCATCCAATTGTTCCCTAAGAGCCTACAGGGGGTCGCCCTCAACTCGCTCATGGGCCTTGAAAAAGGATCCATCAAATCCTTTGCACAACTATTAGAACAATTCATCTCTTACTTCTCTTTTAATTTGGAGAAGGACATTGACATGCTTGACCTCCTGAAAGAAAAACAACGTGATGGGGAAACCTTTGCAAGCTATCTGTAAAGATGGCAAGCCTTAGCCATCCGGATGAAGTCCCCACTACAGGAAAAAGACATAGTTACATTGTTCATCAAAAATTCCCATCTAGACATGGCTCACAACTTCTGAATCCACTGCATCACCACCTTTGTGGCACTCGTGGAGAAGGGTCTCGTCCTGGAACAAGCCCTTGTTCCTAAAGGGCAAGTTAGGATTTTCAATTTTGATATTTAGAGAAATCCTTTAGGGATAAACCTTGTTATTGGAATAAAAATAAGAATGTTGTCAATGATGGTCTCACTAACACCAAACATGTCTAGGTGGTTACCACCTCGCAAAAATATCCTCCTCAACAGCAACTGTCAGTCCCAAACGCTATATTCGTGCCCCAAGGAGCACCACGACAACAATCAAATCAAAACAACCAAGGGGGGAATAAACGACAATTCACTCAATTGGGAGAACCCCTTAGCGTCATGTTTAACAAACTCTTGCAAGCTAACTAACCCATCACTTATCCTGTAACTAAGCCCCTTGACGAATCTAAGCCCAAACTAACTTGGTTCAAAGAAAATGGATAATTGTGAATTTCACAAGATTAAGGGACACACATTGGATAAATGTCAAGGACTAAAAACTTACATTCAAGGTCCCATATATTGGGGTTAAATTCATGTGGATGCTAACACGGCATCATCGTCCAATGCTTAGCTCCAAATATATCAAAATGTGTTTCCTAAGCATAATCAGGGTCCTAGTACGTCCAACTTGAATCCTGGCCCTAGCAACAACAATAATCAAAATAACAACACAAATAATATCGGTTATAAAAATGTGCCATACAATTACCAAGGTGTGGTCACATATGTAGAACAAGTGGAGCCACGTGTATCCATGATACGCATGAATGGAAAAGATCCACAATGTGTTGTTACCACCCATCGGACCCGTATCACGGTCCCAGCCGCTCCTGCGTCTACCCAACTGCCATCCGCCAGTTCACAATATAACATTCTTGTTCACTTAGGTAAGACGTCGGCTCAGATTTCTATCCTATATAGCCTTAGGTCTTCCCTCATGCATCAATATATCCTACATAAAGCATTACAAAACACCCAAGTCCCTAACGATATTGATCCCACACAGTTCCAAGTATTGGTAGGAAATTTGTCCACAACCTACAAATTAGCTTCCAGTCATAAAGACATGCCACACCTTGACTCGATTCATAATCGTCCCCTTCATCTTGAGGTTGGGGTGAATTGTCATAAAGTGAAAAGGGTAATGGTAGATAATGGTTTGGCCCTAAATCTTTGTACATTAAAGTTTATACAACAGGTTGGATAGACCCAGGCTGACCTAAATAATCAAGTTATCACCATTAAGGCATATGATAATGCATAAAGAGATTCTAAGGGCACTATTTGTCTTCCTATTCAGGTGGGTCCCATTGTACAGTATAATATGTGTCATGTTCTAGATGTGGAACTTCCATACAACATCCTCATCGGCCACCCATGGATTTACTTTATGCAAGCCGTCCCATCAACATACCATCAATGTTTGAAGTTCCCATTTCAAGGAATGGAAGTAACCTTACAGGCTAACCCTCAACCATTTGAATATTTTTGTGCCCTGGAAGCTTCCTTTCCACATTCACATTACTACCTTAGAGTAGAAATGGGGGCATCTCAAACATCTGATTCTCATCCATCCACCAACACACTAAACATCACATCATCCACCACTTTACCCCCACCATCATCCACACCTAGTTCCACCATCATCAAGGTCCAAATCATTGACAAGGGATGTGGTCAGTACGAAATGTGTACAACACTAAACATGGAAACCATGCCACCCTAGCCACGTACATATGGACAACCCTCTCAATCTGTCTCCAAAGTAGAAGAGAAGACACTCACACTCACTTCCAAGAACATGGGCTCAACAACATTTAGAGATCTAGGTTCCCTTCAGGATCAAATGGAAGAAGATGTCAGTCAATGGGTTTACAGAGAAGAACCTGAGTCATCATGCCCCCTCCTGGAATACTTCTAGGAGGCATATCCATGTGCGCCTAAGTTTGTTTAAAATTACAACTACCAAGGCAGAGGTATTGGTATAGAAGAGAAAGGAAAACGACAACCCGTAAAAGCATCCATACGCCCGAAGAGGATAGGATTGGGCTATGACCGAAAAAAAGGCCCCCCTGGCATCCTCTAGCCCTTCTAACAATGTTAGTGTCGACGATGGTTCCCTCAAAGACATACCAGAGGAGGAGACCATAATACATGCAGAGCCATTATCGACAAGGGTCCTTTTGATGCCTATACAATCACGCTGGGCTATTATAATAAAGGCTTCATTTTATTTTCATAACTCTAAGGGAGGGAGCTCATGATGGTAGAAAGTAATGTAAACATTGGTTGTATTCATTTTTTGTATCATAGCTGCCACATCATTACCATCCATACCAGGAGGGACCACTATCTATTACAATGTCGTTTGAAGCATGGAATGATAGTTGGGGGATTTTTGAAGAAGATCCCAAAGGGATATCTTGGCGGGAGTATTCTTAAGTTGTTCAGCGATATCATACTCCCTTGGTTGTGAATTGAGATGAGGAGCCATCGGTAAGATGGTGTTGGGTAAGGGAAAGGATGTTGGAGTGGATTTTTGGGGGTGTGGGTTATTTCTAGTGTAGTGAGTATGAGCAACAACATCATGCTTGGGTGGGTGAAGGGTAAATTCAGGTTTGGATAGGGTTTGAGGTTTATGGGAAGGTGGGTAGAGAACAAGTTGAGGTTGGATTACATTAACAACTTTTGTTTGAGTTTTTTCACAACAAACCTTAGCAGATGAATTAGGTGAGATAAAGTCCTAAAGAACTTCATCTAACATACCCATGTCATCACAACTAAAAGGTTCGGGAGATAGGTTATTGGTGGTGGGTTTTGGTTTATCATCACAAACCTTAGTGGATGAGCTTAGCGAGAGGAAGCCCTGTAGAGCTTCATCTAACTGATCTAAGTCATCACTACTAAATTTTTTAGATTGTTGGATGTTGTGGTTGCGTTGCTGATATGTGGTTGTCATTGATATCAACACTATTAGCATTTGAAGTCTTGAAAGTTGTATATGTCAAGGATATTGAGAAAATTATAATAATTATGTTGAAGGTTGTCTGTGAAGCTCAACGAGCTGGAAATTTTTGTGTGTTTGTATTGAGAAGTCATAGATTAAAGGGTTTTTTGTTGAGCCTATCTAGTGTCTACTCCGAAAGTTTTAGAGGTGCGCATCAACAATTGAGCAAGTTGTGAATTTCGGTGTTCCTACAGTTATTTTGTTACTGTAGTTGGTGTTTCTAGAAGAGAATGTAATTTTGGAAACTTGAGTTGTTGTGTATGCTCCTGCAGCATTCGTTGGTGTTTCTAGATCCTGCTCTATATTTGTTACACATCCACGTTGATTGGTATGCTCGTCATCGAATATTTTCATATGTGTGTTCGACTTTTTCATGTTCTTGGCCGACATGATGGTTGTAGTGTGTTGCGGATCCTTGTGGATTAATTTCTAATTGTTTGGCATGCTTGAGGATGTTGATTTAGGTCATCATTATGTCATGTATGACTTTGGTTAGTACACATTGATATTTGTTCATGAATTGGGTTGACAGTTTGTATTTCATTTATTATTACTTTTGGCCAACAAGTTGTTGATGTAATTTCATGTAGCGGATATATCAGAGCAATTTTTTTCTTCATTTTGAAGATGTATCAGTGAAGTGTGTATGTGAAATGTGCGAATAAAGATCAGATCATTCGATTGCAAAACAGAGTGTGAAGAGGATTCAATGAAATGTGAAGAAGTGTTCTTGTGCTTAACTAGAACTGTAATCAGGCTTTTGTAGAAGATAATTTATCAGTTTAAATTCTTTAGATGGTTTTAATCTGAATGTCTCTGTAAGGCAGCGAGCCTTCCTTTTGAGCAGTGAGCTCTAGGCAGTGTGCCTAAATGCATGCACATTCCCATTATTCATCTTTATACTTTTAATAGGGCATAATCTTGTGGACTAACATCCATCATGGTTTTTCCCCTAATAGGGTTTCCATGTATAAAATCTTGGTGTTCTTGTGTTTCTGATGTGGTGATTGTTTTTGCTTAGTGTTCATTTATTAGATCTAAGAATAAGTGAAATAAAGTTTAATAAGTTTGAATAATATATGACAACTGATTCAGCCCCCCTCTTAGTTGTCTATCCTTGTTTTTCCAACAATTGGTATCAGATTAGGTTCCTTTGAAGAATTTTAATAGCTTGAGGTGATCCGAGATGGAATCATACAAGAAGTATAGTCCCAAATTCGATGGAAAAAACTACTCTCTGTGGGAAGCTAGAATGGAATGTCATTTGAAGTGAATTGGTGAACCCTTCTAGAAGATTACAAATAACAAATATGTTATTCGTCATAATGGTCCCTCTACTATTGATGAGATCAAAGAAGCTGAAACTAATATCAAGGCTATAGAAGCATTGTTGAGGGCTTTGACAGATTTAGAGATGACAAATGCGATGGATCTGAAAACAACACATGAGATCTGGAAGAAGTTGGAGACATTGTATGAAGGAGATTCTCAAGTCAAAGTTGCTAAGCTACAAAGTCTGAAAGGAAAATGGGAAAACTTGAAAATGTGTGAAGATGAAAACATTATTTCTTTCATGCAGAAGTTAAATGAACTAGTGATGGGTATTAGATGTGTCGGTGGAATCTTGGATGAAGAAGAGATTGTGGCTAAAGTGCTCAGATCATTTCCTACTTCTTACAAACCGAAAGCTCATGTTATTGAAGAGCTTAAGATAGTAACAAATGTGAAAAGAGATATGCTAATTGGTAAGCTTGTTGCTTTTGAGTTGAGTGAATTTGGTAAATCTACTCCTAAGATAGAATTTGCATTCAAGGCTACTGTATCTGGGAAAAACAAAAAAAATGTGATTTGGGAGAAATTTCTAGAAAGACATTCAAATATGAAGATGAGATGAAACAACTTTAAGATGAAGAAAGAGAGCTAGAAGAACTGGAACCACTGATTGTGAAAAGAGAAGCCAGAGGAAAAGGTAAGTACAAAGGACAGTTTCCTATTAAATGTTTCTCTTGCAGTAAGATAGGTCATTTTGCATCAAGGTGTCCTAAAAGAGTTCCTAGGTCCAATCCTGAAAAGCCTAGATTTCAAAAGAACTGTTATTTTTTTGAAAAAGGTGTTACTGATGAAGAATATGATAAAGAAAATGTAAATAAGGATGGATGGGTATTCATTTCTATCAAGGAAAATGTTCTAGTGTCCAATGAATTTTCTAGTAGTAAGAATGTTGAGAAATCTCTTGCAGCCAAAATTGAAGAAAAGGATGAGTGGGTGATTGACAACAAATGCTCGCATCATATGACTCATGACAAAAGAAATATTGTAAGCTTGGAGAAATATGATGGTGGTGTTGTAAGATTTGGAGATAATAATGTTGGTGTGATTTGTGGTAGAGGCACTATTCCTCTTGGTGGTAAACATGATATTGATGATGCCTTTTATAGCATAATTTGTTGAGTGTTGGACAAATGGTCGACGAGGGATACAATCTTTCGTTCAAAGATAGAAAGTGCAGGATACTTGGAAGTTCTGGAAATGTGATTGCTTCAAGTACAAAGACAAGAGGTAATATTTTTCACCTGAATGTTGGTACTGAAAGTTGCTTAATTGCTCGAGTTGATATAAGTTGGTTATGACATAGGAGGTTGTATCATGTGAATTTTGATAACAATTTCAAGATAAGCTGCACTCAAGCAGTAAGAGATCTTCCTAAGTTAGTGAAGCCTACTAACACTATATGCAAGGAATGTTAGATGGGAAAGAAGACTAGAGTTTCTTTTCGAAGCAAACAACATCACTCTAATGGAGTACTGGAGTTGGTACATACTGATCTATGTGGTCCCTTCAAGGTCAAAAGTCTACAAGGAGAAAGGTACTTTATGTTGCTTATTGATGATTACTCTAGGATGATATGGGTTGCTTTCTTGAGAGAAAAACATGAAGCATTAGAGAAGTTCAAAAGTTTCAAAGCTATGGCCGAGAATGAGATAGGTTTCAAGATCAAATGTTTAAGGTCAGATAGAGGAGGTGAGTTCACTTCCCAGGAGTTTAATACTTTCTATGAAGAGCATGGAATCAAGAGACAGTTATCTGCTCCCCGGACTCCTCAATAAAATGGAGTTGTAGAGAGAAAGAACAAAACAATTCTAGATGTTGATGGAACTATGATGTTGGAAAGTAATGTACCTCATATCTATTGGAGAGAAGTTGTAAGCACTACTGTGTATACTATCAATCAGGTAAATGTCAATGGTAATTTTGGTAAGACTCCTTTTGAGTTGTGGTTTGGTTATAAGCCTACTGTTAGATATTTCCAAATCTTTGGAAGTAGATGTTATATCAAGAGAGATGAAGATATTGGCAAGTTTGATGCTAGAAGTGATGAAGGAATCTTTCTGGGTTACTCTACTAAGAGCAAGGCCTACTGATGCTACAATAGAAGATTGAGGAAAATGGTTGAAAGTGTAAATGTTAGAGTTGATGAAGACATTGCTAGATCATCCAGATAATGTAGATATGATTAAGATGACCAACATGATAGTACTGATAAAGGGAAGAATGTTCAGACACAAAAACAAGTTCAAATTGTTTTGGTAATTCAAGAGAATCAAGAAGGAGAAGGTAGTGGAAGTGCAAAAGAGAGAACAAAAGAACTAGAAGTTCAAGAGAATCCTAAAGTTCGAAAGTATGTAAAGCTAAATCATTCTAAAGATCGGATTATAGGAGATAAGAATAAAAGTGTGTAGACCAGAATCATAATTGCAGAAGAATATTGTCTAATTTCCAAGACTAAGCCTAACAATTTCAATGAAGCTTGTAAAGATGAACATTGGATGGAAGAAATGAAGGAAGAACTAATGAAGATAGGGAAAAATGATACATGGACTCTTGTTCCCAGATCTCAAGACAAAAATTTGATTGGAACAAAATGGGTCTTTCAGAATAAGCTAAATGAACAAGGTGAAGTGGTCAAATATAAAGCAAGATTGGTATGTAAAGGGTACTCACAGATGGAAGGTATTGATTTTGAAGAAACCTTTGCCCCTATTGCTAGAATTGAAGTTGTAAGATTATTTCTTGCTTATGTTTCCTTTAAGAACTACAAAGTCTATCAAATGGATGTAAAGTCAGCATTTATGAATGGTGAGTTAAAAGAAGAAGTATATGCTGAACAACCAGATGGATTTCAACTAATTGATAAGGAAGATATGGTTTTCCAATTGAAGAAAGCACTGTATGGACTCAAGCAAGCCCCTAGAGCCTGGTATGCTAAATTGGATAACTACTTGTTGAAACTTGGATGTAATAAAGGTATTGTTGACAACAATCTATATTTTAAGATAGATCATGATAAAGAGTTGACTATTGAAGTCTTCGTTGATGACATCATTTTTGAAGGTGATGATGACTTGTGTATGAAATTTGCTGATGAAATGAAAAGTGACTTTGAAATGTATATGCTTGGAGAAATGAAATTCTTTTTGGGATTGCAAATCACTCAGTTAGATAATGGAATTTTTATATCTTAGTCCAAGTATGTAAGAGAACTATTTAAGAAGTTTTGTATGGAAGAGTCAAAGCATGTTGGCACACCCATGGTAACTAGATGCAAGTTAACACAAAATGATGATTCTCCTAAAGAAAATCAAACAAGATACAAATCAATGATTGGTCGATTACTTTATTTGATTCAAACCAGACCTGACATCATGAATGTTGTATGTATGGTTGCTAGATATCAAGCTGATCCAAAGGAATCCCATGTGAATTCTATAAAGATAATTTTCAGATACTTGAAAGGGATAGTTGATTTTTTCCTATGGTATCCTAAAGATGATGACCTTACTTTGAGTGCCTTTCTTGATCCAAATTGGGTAGGTGATGTGGATGACAGAAAAAGTACTAGTGGTGGTGCATTCTTCTTGGGGAAGAAGTTGGTGTCTTGGTTAAGTAAAAAGTAGAATTTAATTTCCTTATCTACTGTTGAGGCTGAATATATTGTTGTTGCAAATAATTGTACTCAAGTAATATGGATGAAGCAGATGCTGAAAGATATCAGAATTGAGTGTGATGAGCCTATTGCTATATTTTGTGATAGATCAAGTGCTATAAACATTTCTAAGAATCTGATGTTGCATTCAAAGACAAAACATATATCCATCAAATATCATTATTTGAAAGAAAACGTGAGTGACAAAGAAGTCACACTAGAGTATGTGCCTACTAAGGAACACATTGCAAACATATTCACTAAGACATTGCCTAAGGATAATTTTGAGTATCTCAGAGGGAAGTTAGGGGTGATTTCCCCTCCTAATTAGAACTAAAGATGCAAGTCTTTGCATCAGTCTGTGAATTCATAGTCATATCTTATTTTGGATTGATGTTGTGGTGGCTGTTACTCAGGGGGAGTGGTTAGATGATTCAGATATGTGGTTCAGAGCTTTTATACCCTTTCCATTGATGTCAAAAGGGGAGAATAATAAAGGGGGAGAAATGTAATGTGAAAAAAAAACTTTGTAAAAACCAAGGGGGAGAAGAGTAGAACAAGGGGGAAAAGAGCAATGTGTAAAGGAGAGACTATTGAAAGAAGAGTTAGTTGCATTGATGGTGTCTTTTTCACATCATGTGTTGCCATAAATTCCAAAGGGGGAGATTTTTGGATGTTGTGGTTGTGTTGCTGATATGTGGTTGTCATTGATGTCAACACTATTAGCATTTCAAGTCTTGAAAGTTGTATATGTCTAGTATATTGAGAAAATTATAATAAATATGTTGAAGGTTGTTTATGACGTTGTGAAGTTCAGCGAGCTGGAAATTTTTGTGTTTTTATATTCATAAGTCATAGATTAAAGGATTTATTGGTGAGCCTATCTAGTGGCTACTCTAGAAGTTTCAAAGGTGTGCATCAAGAATTGAGCAAGTTGTGAATTTTTGGTTTCCTACAGCTATTCTATTACTATAGCTGGTGTTTCTGGAAGAAGAGAATGAAATTTTAGCAAGTTGAGTTGCTGTGTATGCTCTTGAAATGTTCGTTGGTGTTCTAGATCATGCTCTATCTTTGTTGCACTTCCACATTGATCAGTGTGCTCGTGATCAAAGATTTTCCTTTGTGTGTTCGGGTTTTTCATGTTCTTGGCCGACATGATGGTTGTAGCGTGTTGTGGATCCTCGTGGATTAATTTTTAATTATTTGGCATGCTCGGGGATTATATTGATTTAGGTCTTCATTATTTTGTGACCGACTTTGATTGGTACGCATTGAGATTTGTTCATGAATTGGGTCGACAGTTTGTATTTCATTTATTATTACTTTTGGCCAACAAGTTGTTGATGTAATTATGTGTAATGGATATATAAGAGTGATTGTTTTCTTAATTTTGAAGATGTATGAGCAAAGTGTGTATGTGAAATGTGCAAATAAAGATCAGATCATTCGATTGCAGAATAGAGTGTGAAGAAGTGTTCTTGTGCTTAACTGGAATTGTAATCAAGATTTTGCAGAAGATAATTTATTAGTTCAAAATTTTTAGATGGTTTTAATATGAATGTCTCTGTAAGACAGTGAGCCTTCCTTTTGAGAAGTAAGCTTTAGGTAGTGTTCCTGAATGTATGTGCATTCCCATTATTCATCTTTATAATTTTAACAGGGTATAATCTTGTGGACTAACATCCACCATGATTTTTCCCCTAACAAGGTTTCCACGTATAAAATCTTGGTGTTCTTGTGTTTCTGATGTGGTGATTTCTTTTTCTTAATGTTCATTTATCAGTTCTGAGAATAAGTGGAATAAAGTTTAATAAGTTTGAATGATTCCCCCCCCTCTTAGTTGTCTATCCCCTTTTTGCCAACATAGATGATATTGTTTTCCTATAGTGAAGGAGTGTGTGCATTGTTTCATGTGATATTTCTATGGTTTTATTTTCATGTTCCAATGAATTTTCTTTAAAAGAACTAGGAACTAAAGCTGAAAATGAAACTTGCAAAGATCTAATGTTAGTCATAAATGCCATCAAAGTAAAGGATTTGTATGCTAATGATAACCATATAACATAAATAAATTGAATTTAAATAGAGCATTAACTGAAACAAACAAAAAATGGCAATGAAATGTAGAAATCCCTGATGCAAAATGACCACTAGACCTAGGTCGCCCAGGGTGGCGACTTAGTCCCGGGTATGTGCAAGATCATCATGGAAAAAATAGGCCCTTAAGTGGCAATAAAATTCAGAAAATCAAAGTTAGGCAATTTGACGTAAAAATTTGAATAAGTTATCTATAATATCTCAAAAATATGTAAGAATAGAATCTATATAAAATTGAATGTATTTTCTAAACTACTAAGTTTATTTAAAAAAAATATATCTATTCGGCGAAAATTTGAAATTTCAATGCAGTGGTACTTAAATTTCAGGGAAAAAACAAGAAGTAGGTGTCTGTCTGACCACCCTAACCACAATAAAATGATAATATTTTTTTATAAAATTTTAGATGTAAGTAGGGGACTCATGTCCCGATGTGATACATATTTTTTTGTAATTTTTTTCCAAGTAAATAATTAATTATGAATTTTTTATTACAAATTTTTAAAAATATAAAAAACTCGTATGTCTAACCACCTTAACTTGGTCAAAACTTCATGAAATTCATTTTTTTTTTTTTAATCCTATAGTATACAAAGCATAGAATGTGACACATGTTTTGGATTCAAAAAATGTGATACTGTTTGAAAGCTATAGATGTTTTTCATTCAACCTATCAATCAGGAATTTAGTCGTAATTCAAATAGAAAATGAATAATAATTATTTATTAAATTAAAAGTAAAACATAATTTATATTTGTGGAAATTTGAGAATCTCTTCTAAAAACCCTTTTCGTTTCATCAATTTTGGGTAAAAAAAAAGTCGTCAGCCACATGGGCCATTATATCACTTAGATATCGCCATTTTTTGGCCCATCATGATCCTGCACATACCCTCCCAAGAGGGTTATTTTTTAGCTTTTTCTGAGTTTTCTGATGAAAAATGCTGTGTTCTAGACTGTAAAGTGTGGATCTAAGTGGCATATGCAAAATTTCACTATTGTGTAAGGAAATAAATGCAAACAATGAGCTTTTTCACTAGTGCAAAGTATGAAACCCTAGGATGCCTTTTTAAATAATGTAACATACAATGCAATGCTAAGAGAAGAGGTTCCTAAGATGCAAATGTAGACTAAACCAGAAGTAAGATGTGTCAAAATGAACCGCAAAATTTATGTTTTTGGGGAAAGGTTCCACTCCTAGGGTTTTTCACCTAGAAGGAAAGAGAGGTTTTCCTTTCCTTATAGTGGAACATAAATCTTGGGATTCATTCAATATTAGGAATTGAAGTGTGATTGAAATTTCTAATATGAAATGATCTAAATGTTGTAATCTGAAACTAACTATTGCATACAAGGTTATGGAATCTACATTATTTGAAAACACATTATGTAATGCAACAAAGATAAAGTAAAGACTATATAAAGCAAGATAACATAATAAATCAGACAACTACACCTAGAAATAGCTAAAGACCGAAGTCGGGATTGTAGAAGCCTCTGGAAATCTGGAAAATTTGAGTTTTATGCCCACTGAGACACTTACGCCAAGTTGGGCGACCTTGTCCCTTTTTTGGTAAACTACTTTGGGCTCTATTTTGGCCAACTGGGTGCTCAAATCTATAAAAATATTTAACAGACACCTCCAGTGGGACTAGGTCGCCACTGTTGGCAACCTAGTTCCTTTCAAGTTTTTAGAAAAACTGAAAGTGGAGTTGGGGGTCTATAATCTGCACTCTGCTTCTTCACCAGAGTTTGGGCTCAGATCCGCAAAATCACCTACAAAACATAGTATATTTAGTCTATAATGTGGGGTTTGCCTTGGTCAAGCCCCTAGTTTATATTTAAACTTGGAAGGAGATAGTAAATCTGCATAAACCCTAGCCCTAAGTGTGTCTAGAACTAGGAAAATCTGAAGTAAAGAAAGACCCCATTCTATTGTGCTAGAATAAGATGTGTACGTGAGTTTTAAATGATGCAAGACTTCTAACCAAGAAACCCTGCAACATTAAAAGTGTATGCAAATGAAATGTAAATGGAATGCAAACCTTAAATCTAAAGATAGAGTAAAAATGGAAGATGTAATCACTTTGAAAATAGTCTTTAGGTGTGATTTGATGGTTAGTTGCACCTCCTCAACCTAGATTTCTCCATGATTCTCCATAGGCATCCATGATCAACCCTTTGCAATGTGATATCTTGAGTGGGAAGTGAGCTTGAAGACCTACAAAAACCCTAGTTTGCTGCCCTAAGCTTCAACTTTTCTATAAAAAGATAGATGAATGTTCTTGAGGAAGATGCTTGATGCTTGCTTCTTGCTTGTGCTTGTGAAAAAATGACTAAGGAGAGAGTGAAAAATGACCTAAAAATGAGTATTTATAAGCAACAATACCTAATTATCGGCTATTTTGACCTAAGAGGCCGACACCCATCGGGAATTTTTAGCAAGATAGATATTTTCCCGCTTAAAAATGCAAAAATCCCTAAAAGGACTAGGTCGCCAACTTGGTTGACCTAGTCCCACTAGGGGATTTTGAAGTGGGATTAGTGATATTTGAATTATTTTGATGTTCTTTGTCGGGGCTTGTATGATTCCTTAGGTGAAATAGGCCTCAAAGTCAAAAATAATGAGCCTTAGGGGCCTATAAATGTTGTTTTAAGAGGTGGTTAATGAAAGGGGACCTAAAGTAGGACCAAATTAGGCACAAAATTGTCTTTTTCTTCAAAGGTATACAATTTTTGGCGACACAACAAAAAAAGATCAATACAATGAAATCCAAGCCAAACAACCAATCAACCAACCTCAACCACCAAACATGTATTTTTATAGAATCAAGATCATACAAAACAATCAAATTTTGGTAAGGTAAAAGCATGAGTACACAAAACTATGGACCCTAATATTTACTTTTAGTAATAAGTTTCTTAATATTAAAAATTGTTTCCATGTGTAATACACACATAAAATATGTAACCAATGTTACATAAAAAATTATAAGTGGACCCAAATAAATATATAGTGTGTCCAAACACATCTCCTAAAGATGCACCAAAATAAATATTTATTCTATAAAAAATATATATTATTTTCTTATGGAAGGTGTACAACATCCCTTTCCTTTAACATTCTCTCACTTGTTGTATATATTGTATGGGATTCAATTTATGAGATGCATCATCATAACCCTCAATGAAATCACATGAATCTCCAACATGCTCTCATGCTCCATCAAGATACATGCAATAACATCCAACACCATCTCAAGAAATAAATCCTCTCATCCTCCAACATGCCATCATGGAAGAAAAGAAACAATCTAAGGTGTAGAAGTGTCAATGTAAACAACATACACATCAAACTAAAGTGATGACAAAGGCTCCAAGCTATTGTCAACTGTAGAAAAGAATCACGTGAATTGAAATAGAAATGATACCAAATGATAATCCATCCAATCATCTATACCTTTGAAGGTATCCAAATATACATAGAACTCATGCCAACAACATGTATCCAGCTCATAAACTATAATCATAAGCTCCATGTATAATACTTTCCAATGAAAAGCATACACATCTAGGAACTCCCATTGCATGGAAATGTCATATATGAAAATAGATCATGACATACCAAGTTTAACCAATCAACATTCATACCAAGGTACGACTAATAACCAAACCGTGTAGTAACAAAGAACAATCGCAATGATCAACACATGCCACAAAAATCACTACATAATCTCTCATGAAATGTCACCATAAATATCCCAAGCTCACCACACCAAATCATGTGAATATGATCCTTTAGGAATTAACCATAGAACAAAGACAAAAAATATGTAAAGCATATCACATAACATGTTCTTCTACCAACATTTCAAAGTGCTATACATCAAGTGTCAAGCAATATATCCTTCACAATCCCAATTGGAAAGCCTTAACAACACCCAATTATTCAATCTCTTAAGATCAAATATAACATATGTATCCTAGCCAACATGGATCTAAACTTCTCTAATCCAAGAGGATCAAACTCAAATCCATCCCAAAACTAAGAACTAGTCTAAAACATCTCGTAAAATCTTATTCATATGCACAAGTAGATAAACATGCCAAATACCCCTCAAATTATAAATTATAATATTATACTAATATTATAGGCTACATATTATATATTATATAAAATATTGTATTATTCTTGTTTATAATAATTTTCTAATAATTTATTAATACTTTAAAATGTCATAATATGATTATATTAAAATAAATTAAATCAATATATACTATCTAATAAATTTTAAAATTGTACAATACAATTTAAAATTAAAAAATTTCTACAAATCATCAAAATTATAGACCTACTTATATGCACTATCACGTTGACTGTAGGTGTTCATTAGCAACATAACACTGTTGTTCATATTCCCATCCATGCACCAATTTTCAAAACAATTTCCATATAACTTTTTCTCTTTCTTTCTTCATAGATTGTTTCAGAACTGAATAAGTCTCCTAGTTCTACTTCTTCATCCACACCTAGCTTCTTCAATCTTGTAATTCTCTCAAACAAAGGAAGTCATCTACTTGTATATAAATAATAATCGTCAGAAATCTCTAATCTAAAAGTAATTGCTGAGACAAAGATTTTAACAAGTCAAAACATTTATTGCCTTGATCATTATTCCCACATTCTGATACTACCTAGCGCCAATTGTTGACTGGACCACAAATTAACATATCAGAAGAAAAAAATTAAACAAAACACATAATAACATACCTTATTACATTTCTGAGACTTCTTAAATTTTCCGAGTTCAAATTTCAAAACTCTACCATATATAACAGAGCCGAGCTTAGTAGTAATTCCTTTCTATGGAACTTTTGAAGTGTCGAATCTTTTTAATTTAACTTAGACTGACTTTACACCTAGACCCTAGCAGAGCGTGTCTAGCAGATTCCATGGCTGCTCCAACACTTCAAATATGAAAATTTAATGTCTTGCATTTAATTCTATTTTAGTGAGTGGTTATGGGTTTGCTGGTATAATAAAAAGGTTAAAACTGAATGCAAAGTCTCCCTTTACTAATGTATTAAATGATTTGTTTTGGTTTTGTAATGTGATATGGGATGAAAAAAAAATCTATGCACATTTAGGATTAAATTTAAAACATAATTAATTTAAATTTATGGGACATTTCAGATTTCAAGGTTTCATGTTAAATTTTAATTAATCATATTTCACAATAATTTTGGGTTTGTTAATATTGTCAAACATAAAATGTGTCACTTTACTAAATTCATGATTTTTTATTGATTAGATTATAAATAATAAGAAATCTAAGGTTTCTTGAGACTTAATTTTTTATTTATATAGACAAAGTTCTTACAAGAAAATAATGTTGGATAATATTTTCAAGTCTTATAGGAAAGGAGTTCTCTAAAGATTGAGAGTTGAAATTCAAATTTATCAAACGTGAAGCAACAATTAAGTTTGCAACATTAATATCATGGATCTAGGAAAAAAAGATAATTTAAGTCACGGAACTCCTAAAGAAGACATTAAAACTACATGTGATACTAAGGAATACATGAATCTAAACACTCTTAGTTATTTATTTGGTCATGAAACATTCAATTAAGGACTAGTAGGAAAATATAAACTTAAATTCAGAGATTAAATGATGTAGGAGCATCCCAGGCAAATGCGTAATAAGCATCACCAAAAAAAATTTCAATTTATATCTCAAGATTTTAAAGGTTTTGAATAAAATAATTTTGCTAATAATTTTGCAAGTAACCATGGGACATCAATCCAAGCCTACGTGCCAATTTTTGTGCAATTTTTTTTCAATTTATATCTCAAGATTTTAAAGGTTTTGAATAGAATAATTTTGCAGGTAACCATGGGACATCAATCCAAGCCTAGATGCCAATTTTCGTGAAAATCCAAGAACTTTGGATTTTTCCACCTGTCGACACCTGATTCCATCAATTGAGTAAAGTGTTTACTAATCAGCTCACCGGATATGTCTTTCCCATATTTTTTCAAGTGTATTAAATAATTTCAATGAATACTTGAATGGAAATTTTAAAAAAATGAAAATGCATTTTTTTTTAAAATGAAGGTTTTGTTGCCAAATAAATAAAGAAAATATAACAAATATAAAAAAATGGTGTTGAGTGAAGAATAATAAAAATAAAAATTGTAAATTAAGAGAGATAGATGAAGGGTTGGCACCATGAAAGAGGAATAGCAAATTTGATAAGAAAAACAAAAAAATAATGCCAGGAGTCATGCCAGGCATAATGACAATTTTGAAAATAAAATAAAATGGATGAATGAAGGCTGGAAGAGGAAGATGAAATGGACTAGCATATAGCTGAAAGGAGGGAAGATTTTAAAAAATAAAATAAAAATGAATGCAGTATGGGGTGGGAGCATGGTTGATAAGAATAAAAATATAGGACAGTAAAAGACACGTAGCCACAAGGAAATATATAGAGGTGCACAATTTCTAGAAATGATGACATGGTAGCAGAGTGGATAGTGGAGCTCATCATAGGAGAGGCATAGAATGGATAAAGAGGAGAAATTTACCAGATGAAAACCAAGGGTAATACAGTTTGATGAGTCATAGAAAATATGCATGTAATGATGAATTATGTATAGTTAAACTTGCAAGATACAGACCCGATTGTGGGTGGAATTTTGTAATTGGATTTCCAAATTATTATGTTAAAATATTTGTGATTTTGTTGTCTAATTGTTGAAACTAATAAATTTCAATGAAGAGGAATGTTTGTTGCAATCTTTGGGTAGAGGATTGTCTTTAGAATTTATGGATGTGTGAATTTTTTTGTGACAGCAAGAGGAGTTTTTTTGTCTTGCGTCAATTGGTATCGGAACTATTAGTCCTGAGAGTGGAGAGGATCCACCAAGACCTATGGGTAGAGAAGAGTGAGAAAGCGATAGAGAAGAAGCTCATGAGGGTTAATATAGGTAAGAGGAGTCCTGAACAACGAGAGCTTGAAGTAGCAAAGAAAAGTGTTTTGATAAATAGCAGGGTACATGTCAGAATTGTTGTAGAATATTGCAACAATGAATGAGATGAGTTCAAAGAAAAGGATTGAATGGATCATGAAGAGACCGGTGATAATCCCATTTTGGGAAGAATATCGGGATGAAGTGGAGAACTGAAAGCTCTTTGAAGAGTTAGAAAAAGATCGAGGCAAGAATAGATGCCTTGGAAAAATATTATTTTCCTAATGATATTTTGGTCGCAGAAAAGAACAAAGAGGGTGTAGCAGAAGCATGGCATGAGGAAGGCATGGAGGAAGAAGAAGAAAAAAGTGAGCGAGAGGAAGCAAGTGCAGTAGCATTAGCTGAAGATGGCAAGGATAAAGAAGATTTGTTGTTGAATATGTTGGTGATAGAGGATGTGTGGAATAAAAATCTTGTAGCTATAGAGAATGGAGATACATTTGAGATTGCAGCAATAAAGATTGAAGATGTTGCAGTGGATGATGAGGAGGGAAAAGTTGCAACAATAGAAAGGAATGAGGTAATTTTTTGTTATGATGAGTGTTTATATTATTTGGTGAAATTAGGAGAGATGGATAGAGAGCAAGAGCATGTTGTAGATTTTGTGTGGTCGTGTGTAGAAATGGTAAAAGATGTTACAAGTTGTTTCTAGTGGAGGTGGACGGTTAGAGGTGGAATGGATTCCACAAGTGAGAAGAAGAGAATAGAGGGTATTTGGTGGAGGTGGTCAAGATTTGGTGGGAATGAGCTCATGAGAAGGGGGAGAAGAAAGAGAATGCAGTGTTGTTGGAGGATGGTCGTGTGTGTTCTGGTACGATGTTGGAAAAAATGGAAGAAGGATTAATCTTGGGCATTTGGGAAAGCGATGGAGTTCGCTACAAGTTGTATTAAATCTAGAAGAGTAGTTCAACTACTCAACTCCGCCATTGTGATTCTATGCTCACAAACTTTCTACTCGGCATGTCTGATGCAAGAGCATCCCTAGAAAACGCATAGTCAACATCACCAAAAACAATTTCAATTTAATATCTCAATATTTTGAAGGTTTTGAATAAAATCATTTTTCAGGTAACCATGAGACATCAATCTGAGCCTACATACCAATTTTCGTGTGAATCCAAGAACTTTGGATTTTTTCGCTGGCCAACACCTCAAATCACAGTCTCCATACCGAGATCTTGTGGTGACATCACTCATATAGTATCCTTATTCCCATAAAATCTCATTTGAAATGTAGTTCTCTCAGTATAGGGACAAGG
Source organism: Sequoiadendron giganteum (assembly GCA_007115665.2). Lineage (NCBI taxonomy): Eukaryota > Viridiplantae > Streptophyta > Pinopsida > Cupressales > Cupressaceae > Sequoiadendron > Sequoiadendron giganteum. The sequence goes on along the minus strand of CM021107.1, from coordinate 72,442,213 downwards.
TTCACAGCTCTGTATCCACTTTGTTTGATACAACTGAGATACGAACTGTTGAGTGTTATCCCGAGATGAAGTATACTCTGATAAAAAATTTGGGAATCTCCTATGAGTTGTAATCAGGAAGATATCGAGCTGCAAAGGAGTAAATAATGCTGACATCTTTTGATTATTATTGTTCCTTACTAATGCTCTTTACTATTGGCAGCTTCATTATTGTACTCACATTTATCACTGCTAATCGCTGTCAATTTTGATCTTAAAAAAAATAACAGCTTGTGCGTCATTCATTATAGCAACTTGAATTCGTCCATCTTTCCATGGCTGCGGAATTTGATTTTACACCTACCAAATTGCATTCAACTTAATAGTTTAGGAGGCTCATTCAACAAAGCTTTAATATATGCTCATTGGAAAATGCGTGACAGAGCAACATTGCTAAGAAGTCAAATACACAACTGTGAAATGGATATTCCTAACTGATAGACAAGCCGCAAGTTCATATTTTAGCTCTTTTTTATGTCTTCTTCTCTGATTCAAACCCACTTGCTGATCAGGGATGGATAATTTATGTTCGCGGCATCATGTTTGAGATAGAATTGTTTACTAAATTTTGGGATATGAATTCGTTTTTTGCTGCAGGTTCACTATATTATTGCGCATTTATCACACACATGTATGTTGGGGGATGATTCGCTATTTACTTGATGTGTGAATTTATTTCTCCAACGGTTGATAGATAGGATCTCGATTTTATTATCTGACAAGCAAATGAAAAGAAGACTCTTGTATTCGTGGTTGTTGGCCTCATCTCCATTTGTGAGATCTGGTCTTTGATTCTATTCATGCACCTGTTATGTATGAGAATTAATAGCAAGAGGACAAAGTACGCGTGCATGTTGAGTAAACGTTATGTCAAACAACAGCAATCAAAGTTGGTCATCTTCCACGTGCATACACATTGTGGTTGATATCACGTGAAAGGTTTGGGTGCAATGTAGTGAAAATATAAACCTGTGCTTGATGTTTTGCATTAGATATCTATCCCAAAGTTTCACACGGGCAATTTATAATTTTGAGACAAGATAGTTATCGGTGTGAAAATACTGGGAGTGATGCTCATCTAAAGATATCAGTCTGATGCTTAAACTATGCTTGTGTTGACTATTTATTTGCTTAATTAAGATTTTTGAATTCCCTCATGCTTATGTTGCTTATAGAGTATGTAACTTTGAAGTTTTCCTCGCATGCCAGTATGTGATGTAGGATCAATGAGGGGCATATTTCCTCTATAACTAGTATTTTAGGAGTAGGTCTTCAAAGTTAGAGGCGTACCTCTTGGAATTTAATTTGGAAAGCTCTACTTATTATGCTCCAGTTCTGTCCAAAGTTTTTAGGAATCTGAAATATCGATAGTTCTATTTTTAAATGATTATGAATATTTACAGCAAAGAGTTTGATTTTAGTACCTGTGACAGACACTTGGAAAGCTACAATGTTACAATGGCTTGAATAAATGGTTTTTGCAGGTGTAGCTTCGAAGAATTCAGTTTCTTTCCATTCCCAAGGTACTCTAACAGATTTCCTAGTTAAGCACGCAGGCTTCTATGAGGTGTAATCAAAGATATTGAATCAACGGTATCGAGCTACAATGAGATAATTTACATTGACAATTTTGATATTGTCTGGTTGCTCAATGTTCTTTACTTTTTAGAGGGCTTGAAAATGCTTCAAATTACTTTGCATAAAGTAGATCTTCAAGTATTATCTTGGTGGAAAGTATAATGAAAGATTATCTTTAAATTCCATTTGTTGAAATTAATTTTTCTTGCGATATTTTTTTCTTTAGTGTCTCTTAACAATTAACTCTCATGTATTTGTCTTTTTTATCTTGAAGAAAATGGATTTTTTTTAGCAAAGATTTACAACTTTGAAATAAGAAATGATATTTGAATAAACTTGGAGATAGAGAAATAGAGGCATTAAATTTGGAATTGACAAATTTTACGTTTCAAAACAAATCACTTTTCAATTGGGGTTTAAAATCAATCATTGATTTGATTTTTTCAAAGTTGGATTAAAGCCCGAACATTATAGACCTACTAAATTCCAATTTGGGTTCTAAAAATTGAACAAGACAACTTTCACTTCTCGCTTGGGTGCTTTAAAACGAATCGAAATCATTGATTTATGGACTTAAAATGAACAAGTGTTTTTCATTCTTTGCAATCTTTTTCACAAATTAATATCATTTAAAAGGTGTATGCGCTTCTCTCACGTATCACGGTGATCTTGAGAATCAAAAGTTTTGGTGATATTAGA